>OZ012719.1:19181589-19836589 GCA_963942605.1 Poecilus cupreus
ACTTTATTCCATAGTATTTTTTTGTAACTATAATAATAAAGAAAATAATCGCGGTGGTCGGTTTTGGTGTAACATCCTGTATATTTAATAATATATTTCAGTAATCTTAGTTGCAATGGGAACAAAAACTAAAACATTTTTAACATCTATATGGCAAATAATTGTGAAGTGTCAAAAGTATGTCATTTTAAATATTACAAAATTAAAATTTGTATTATTAGTTAGAAAGTTTTAAAGACTAATACCTACTTTAAAATAAAATCATAGTTACAATGAGAACAAAAAATTAAACTGGTTTAAATCTATAATAATTGTCAGTAATAATGTAACAAGAGAATGAGAATAAATTGAAAATAATTTGATAGATCCTTGAAAAACCGTAGGGCTTGAGTGGCTATTGCCAAATGGCAATAAGTTTGAGAAAGATACTGTGGAATTATTTTCTAATTCTAATATATATTTAATTACGCCACTTATGCCTGGTTGCACCAACTTTAGTTAAATTTTAAACTTGGTTTAAATAAATAAAAGCATATCTAATTTTTGACATCAATGTCAATTAATCCATATGGCATATAACTTCGATTTGCTTTTATTTATTTAAACCAAGTTTAAAATTTAACTAACGTTGGTGCAACCGGCCATTAATGTATCTTTTTTGCTCATTTTTATTTGTGTTGATAACTATCTGACTTCTGACATCTGTCAACAAAAACAAAAAAGCTACAGATAATATTGCCGGGAATAATCACAAGAGCCTTGTTCTCAGTATAATAATGACAAGATTGGTTAAAACGCAGACACGTGACATACAATAAAGCATTTCACTGGTTTATAGAAACGTCAAAAAATAATTAATATAATATTTTATCCAACACCTCTCAATAAATGCTATGGCGATTTTAAACAAGCAAAGTAACAGATTACCCACTAGTGGGTATAATTTTGAGGAAAGCCACTAGTGAGTATTTTTTTTATTTATAACAGTAATAATAACACACAACACCTTGGTAACTACTTCGATTGACATTTTAATTAAAAAAATTTAAAGCATATGTCACTGTCAAATAATATTTCTTTAATAAATTTTGAATTTATTAAGAGATGTTGGATAAAACGTTATACTTCACACGTTGGCAAAGTGGAATTATCCTCACAATAAAATTATCACACCCAGCTTCGTGTGTTAAAATTTCTCTTGTGGGTAATTCCTTACTTTGCCCACTTGTAAAGTAAATAACTATTTTCCTTAATAAACTTGTGACAAAACTTTATAACAAATAAGTTATTCTATAAACCATATTCATCTCTACATATTTCTGTTACTGAAAGTACTAACCATTTTGCATTTGCCAAACTTGGACGTTTAAAAAATTTACATTTAAATGAATTTCAACGGCAACTTGTTTTCTAGTTGTGTTTTTGTTTTCAAGTGACTCTCTACATGTGGACAGCAATTTTTGAGCAATAAAACAAAAATTTAAATAGCCGTAACTTTTTTGGTAGTACATTACTATTATTATTTTTAACTAAACATTGTTCAACTAACATTAAAGTATTCCCTATTCTATTAAAAACATAATTAACTGATGTAGATTGTAATGACTGTTAGTTAATTGATTCAATTTTAATTTTGTGTAACTTTTTCGTTATTGAGTTTTTCCGTACGTTATAAATCATTCCGTATAATTTCCAAACATTAAAATTTTTTGATTTCAAAAGTAGTTTACACGATAAATTATCATAGTAGCCTACTTACCTTGCTGTCCTTGTTGATATGTGTATTCAACTGTTAATTACATTAAATTAGAATATTTATCATATTATTCTGATATTTTGCGGTTAAAATTATAAAAAACCAATTATGATAAATAATAGTTTAAAATTTTCAGTAAATTGTTCAAAAACGAATAAGTTCCTTGTTTATTTATAATTAAAAATTTTTTACTATGGTCTTTGTCGTAATAAAATTGTTCACTTGGTGTCAATAGTAATGAATTCAATAAATTAATAAATAAAACAGCTAGTTGCTATAGGTAACGGAAATAATGTAACAGTTAAAAATATAGTCTAAATTATGTTGTTTCCTGAAATGATAAACATATACATACATAACATCCCGCAATGGGGTAGTAGTCCAAGAGCGGGCTGCAAAAAATCTGACCGATCGAGTAACAGAGTATTAGTATATTGTACAACGAGTATGGAATGGTACTCGTTTTCTACGAGTATGAAAGTTTGCAGCATGAGCCGAAGGCGAATGCTGCAAATCATACGAGTATGAAATGGACATTCCATATGCGAGTTGTACACTATACTTTTTCTATGACCACGACATTATTTCAAAACTAATTTAATTTTAATAATAAATTTGTCCCGCTTTCACCATTCCAATATTTGACAATTCTAAATAAGTATCCTAGCAATGGCACCTGTACTTAAATGAACTAATCTGTATTGAAATACTCACAAAACAAATTCATTTCGCACGATGCTTGCAATGTACCTCATATCCCTACCAACAACAAACATACAATGAGCAGATTTCTCAGTGGTCGTAGAAAATAGTTTATTCTACAACAAGTAATGGAATGGCACATATTCCACGCGAGCAAAAAGTTTGTAGTCCGAGCCGAAGTCGAGGGCTACGGTTTCTATAAAAAGGTTTTGGAAATTATACAAAAATACAAATATAAAACTGTTGAAAACGTCAAACTCAAATGAATCAAATTAAAACAAACAGACGTAACCATAGTAACTGAATCAAGATACTTCATATATCGCGCTAATAAGCGGTTCTGATTCGTCGAAAATATTCCATACGCAGCGTATGGAATATTTTCGACGAATCAGAGTCGCATATTAGCGCGATATATGAAGTATCTTGATTCAGTTTGTTTTAATTTGATTTACTTGAGTTTGACGTTTTCAACATTTTTATGTTTTGTATAATTTCCAAAATCTTGTTATAGAAAGTATAGACTACAACATGTAACGGAATGGCATATCCCATACTCGCAAACCGTAGCCCTCGGCTTCGGCTCGGACTACAAACTTTTTGTTCGTGTGGAATATGTGCCATTCCATTACTTGTTGTAGAATATACTATTTTAAACTGTTAGTACTCACAGCGATCATAACAAAAATCACGGTGTGCCTGGGCACAAGTTGTGCACAAGATTTATATGGGTGTAGAATTGAAATGTGGAACATAGGGATTTCAATGCTATTTTTTTCACATTGCTGTAAATTTTTACCTATTCACTACAGCAAAATTGTCAATACAAAAGTTGTTCATAATTTAAAAATACATGCAATAAGGCCCATTTGGTTACCTAAATATTAGTATTTAACGATATATCAATCAAATTAAAATAAATATTTATTAGGAAAATTCTAGCATAGCCATGGAAAATCAAACGAAAACTATAATTATTAAATCAATTATTCGGATCCTAAAAAAAATGTATGGGGTAAATAGCTCCGTGGTAACGTGTCGGACTGTGGATCGTGAGATCCTCAGTTCGAATCCCACAACTGACAGTTACCAATTTAAATTTACCCCTGTGGTTCCCCTCCACTAACATCTTCGGGGGCTATAATTTGACGGCTGGTAACCGCAATTCATACGCAAAAATATATCACTTACCGAGATCTGCGTAAGCAGAGTGTCACACCCATAATGGGTAAAAGGCGTGATGATATATTTATTTATTTTATTTTATTTAAAAAAATTTAACATTAAAAATATTTGACATTTCGGAAAACAGATTTAGATTTATTTATTATTTTCTGTAGAAATTTCGTAGAAGATTGTAATGATATAATGGCGCATTTTAGAGTTCACATCATTCCACTTATTTCTGTTAAAAAATAGTTATTTACTTTACAAGTGGGCAAAGTAAGGAATTACCCACGAGAGAAATTTTAGCTCACGAAGCCGAAGGCTGAGTGAGATAATTTTATCGAGTGGGGAATTCCACTTTGCTCACGTGTGAAGTATAACGTTTTATCCAACACTTCTCAATAAATGAAAAATTTATTAAAGAAATATTATTTGACAGTGACATATGCTTTAAATTTTTAAATTAAAATGTCAATCGAAGTAGTCACCAAGGTGTTGTGTATTATTATTGTTATAAATAAAAAAAATACTCACTAGTGGATTTCCTCAAAATTATACTCACTAGTGGGTAATCTGTTACTTTGCTTGTTTAAAATCGCTACAGTTATAGAGCATTTATTGAGAGGTGTTGGATAAAATACATTAATTTTAACGTGATCTGGAAATGCCAAATATTTTTCGTTTTTGTCTACTTTTCCATGGCCGTATTACAATTATTTTTTAATATATATTAATTATAATTTGATTCATATATCGTGAATATTTAGGTAACCAAATGGGCCTTATTGCATGCATTTTTAAATTCTGAACAACTTTTGTATTTACACTTTTGCTGTAAAGTGAATAGGTAAAAATTTACAGCAATATCAAACAAATTACATTGAAATCCCTATGTTCCACATTTCAATTCTACACCCATATAAATCTTATGCACAACTTGTGGCCAGGCACACCGTGATTTTTGTTATGATCGCTGTGAGTACCAACAGCTTAAAATCATTTTATTCTGTTACTCGATCGGCCAGGATTTTTTGCGGCCGGCTTTTGCTCTATTGGGCTTCCAATTTTAAAATACGCTAACTAGCGGCAGAATTCTGAACTACGTCTCGCGGTACATTGTGTTTTTGACGTTTATTCTGAGTTTTTATTTATTTAAAGAATTTGAACTTATTTGTTATTTTTTCTAAATTTATATCAATAGTAGTGACTATAAAAGAATTTCAATGAAAGTATTACATTTATCTAGGACGTATTATTTAAAAGTACTACATTTAATTTGTAGATTAGAGGTTAAGATGGAGTTTTCTCCAAAAAAAACCTGTTAAAAACAGAAAAATTTGCATTGTTTATGGCTGCATTTCTTCTGCTAATAAAAATCGAACAGTTCGATTTCACTCATTCTCAAAAAAAGGTGAAAGACTAGATTGTGTGAAGAATAAATGGGGTGTCACAATTATGTGTGACAGTGTGACAAATTAAAGGCATGGAAAAGAGCATTGAAAATTGCGATGATATTGTTGATGTACTTCCACATAATATTATGTGGCCACTATTTATTATTTGCTGGCTTTCTACCATGCTTCTAGAAGATAAAGAGCAACGTGCGAACTTACATATACTATCTAAATCTAAGTAAATAAATGAATCCGTACTACTATTTAAACTAAAAGTAAAATAAAACTACTGAAAACAACAACAAATAACTACAAAAATATTAATATTAAATACTACTAGAAAATATATACAACTACAAACTAATATCAACAAAGAAAAATGATAACCTATCTAAAACAAAATAATGCTACAGTTAATAACTACTTACCTACAATAAAAAACTACAAAACAACTAATGGCTAATGTAAATATAACTATAGTCAATAATTAATAATAATAAAATCTAAACAAATCTACCAAATACACTAATTAAACACAAATTACCACAACTAGAGCACGCATTCGCCATAGAAAACCATACAAAATGAATCTGACATGTACCGCTAGAGATTTGTGATCAGCGCCATCTCTTGATAGTTTGGAATCCCATAGCACGAACCCGGAAACAGAAACATAATCAACAGACAATAGATCTCCAAATATTTCTTCATATTCATAGTGCGATTTATTCATTTCATTTGTATTATTTCACACTTCTAGTAATTCAATAGAAACGAGAATTAGAATTAGAATTATTTATTATTTTGCCATGATAATAATTAACTAATTAATGGAAACATACATATACACATAATACAAATATGTTTATTAAATATGCGTTTTGCAAACAATGAGAATTCATGCTTTTTCAAGAAATACATCAAATTATACACGGTTAATTTATACAAAAGAAAACAGTGTTGGGCCATGGGTTCATTTCCCGTCAAATAGATTATTTTTACAAGCTTTGCTGGATGTTTTAAGTCTATTTCGAAAATAATGAGTTTGTTTGAAATTTCTATGACAGGTCAGAAATATTGCACATAAAATTCAATCATTCACAGCTTCAAAAAAATTTGGTGTGGCACCACACTACTTTCTTATACATTTAAAACCAACTGAACACGTATGACTTGTTCCTTGCGTATGACTTTATTTTGATAATTATTTGACATACGGATGTTAAACCTGTTTAATTTTTTGTTCTCATTGTAACTATGATTTTATTTTAAAATAGGTCTAGTCTTTAAAACTTTCTAACTAATAATACAAATATTGCTTTTATAATATTTTAAACGACTCATATTTTTGACACTTCACAATTATTTGACATATAGTTATTACAAATATTTTAGGTTTTGTTCCCATTGTAACTAAGATCATTGAAATATATTCTTAAACAAAATATTTATTTTTTTGCTCAAAATTGAAAGCATGTACAAGAAAAGCACAAATAACATTTTTTATTCAAAATAGTTTTGCTAACATCTTTCATTTGATACTTTTTTCCACAGCTCATTCTATTTTTAAAGAAAATGAAATTTATTGTTTTGTGTGTCCAGTAAACTTCCTCTTCCGGTTTTTCAATTTAATTCAAAATCAACTCAGCTCTTCATATTTTCATGAAACTTATAAATTTCAAGTTTCGTTTACATATATTGTTTCGTTCATGAAATATTGCGCACACGGACATCCATCCATCCATCCATCCTCACACACAGACATCATTGAGAAATAGGTCTTAACGGATTCAGTGGACGTCAACATATATATTTCCGCATAAATCTCATCAACGATTTTTTTCATTCCGATACTTTCTTATACTTTGTATAAGAAAATAAAAAAGTTATAGCAATTTAAAGTTTTTCTGATTTAACATTTGTGTTCTTATGGAAAAATAAAATTTGGAAGCTAAAAATGCCAAAATAAACACAAAGATAATGAGAATATTCCAAATTGTTTATAAATCGGTAGCTTGGACATTCATTAAGATAATGTCGAAGTGTCATTACCTTTTAGAGATTGTGTAATATGAAAAAATAAATGAAACAAATAACACAAAAATCAACAAATTTAATGGGAAGCGTGGCAACGTCGCATTTCAGGTCAGTCACATCCTAGCCACACTAAGGGAGAGAAGTGTATGATTTTTTCCCGCGGAGTAAATTGAAAGGGGCTACAATATGACAAAGAAAAAAATATACTTCTCTCCTGCGGTGTATACACTATTACCTCCCGCCTACCTATAGGTAAGGGAGGTATTGTTTTTGGTAAAAAAATTGGGTAGTGAGTTTTCAATGAATAAGCACGTTTTAGGGTCCCTACAATACGATTTTACTATTTTCACGATGATGTATGTATGTATGTATGTATGTATGTATGTATGTATGTATGTATGTATGTGTGTGTGTGTGTGTGTGTGTAGTCTGTGGCAATTTTTTCGTATCGCATAACTCAAATACTATAATACCAAAAAATATAATTTTGTGAAATTTTTTCTTTTTATATTTAAATGAAGAGCTGATTAGATTTTGGATAAAATTGGTCAACCGGAAGTAGTAGTTTACTTGAAGCCTTTAACAGTTTTTCGTGAAAAACACAGTTAAATTTCCTTTTTCAACAATTTATGTTATTTTGAAAGTTGTAGAATATTTAATTTTACATGTGTTTTAATTACACTAATTTTATTAATTTTCATTAGATTTAGAGATAATAAAATATAAAGAAATTAGATTTTATAAATCTTGCAGTCCTTGTACACCATGGAAACATTTTAAAATTTTCAATTTTTTACTAAATGTGACACATGTCATTGTAATTGTGAAGTTGTTTTCTTAGTGAAATATATGTCAAGAGATTAAATAAATATACGAAATAAAATTAAATATCTCAAATATAAATAGAAAATAAACAAATAAGAAGGTATGTTTCTGTATCATCAAGTACTATTTTGTACCGTTTAAGAGTAGTATTGGGCGGGAGGTTATGTGCTGGCCACATCAGATTATTTTTTTCATGTACCCAATATTTTTGATGGTTTTTATGTATTTCAAAATTATTTGAATTGTAATATAATTTATGATAGTTATCTATGATTTGTTTAATTTTGTTCATTTTTCAAATTATTTGAACATTTTCCCTCATGACGGGAGAGAAAGTGTACAAATCTCCCGTGGATATGAAATTGGACGTTTCTTCATGATTTTGGTATCATAGAAACCGAGTTTTTCTCCCGGTCGTGAAATATTTCTTTATAAAATTGGGCATTACAGTATGTTTTGTTTTTAATTGACTATAATTTTTCTTTGAATTTTTTTACTTTTTTATAAGGAAGTATTGGAATAATGAAAAAATCGTTGACGAGATTTTTGCGGAAATATATATTTTGACGTCCACTGAATTCGTTAAGACCAATTTCTCAATAATATCTGTGTGTGAGGATGGATGGATGGGTGGATGTCCGTGTGCGCAATATCTCATGAACGAGACAAGATATATAAACGTAACTTGGAATTTATAAGTTTCATGAAAATAAGAACTGAGTTGATTTTTAATGAAATACGAAAACCGGAAGAGGAACTTCACTGGACACAAAACAATAAATTTCGTTTTTTTTTTTCAAAAATAGAATCAGCTGTGAAAAAAGTTTCAAATGAAAGATGTTAGCAAACATATTTGGAATATAAAATGTCATTTGCACTTTTCTTGTACATGCTTCTAATTTTGAGAAAAGCTAAATTATACGAGGGCAGTTTGATAAGTCAGTGACTTTTCGAATTTCCCGTGTAGTAACTTTGATGGTAACACTGCTCCCGTCAACTAACATCTAGTAATAGACTAAAGTCAAAATTTGAGTAAGCTGCGTCGTTGCGTTTTTGTTTGTCAGCCATTAAAAGCAGTCTACCTCGTGAATTTTAACGAAAATGGAAGAAAGTAAATTTCGTGTGCTTATTAATCATTAATTTTTGCGTAAAAAAAACATCACCGAAACCAAGGAAAAGCTCAATAAATATTATGGGGACTCTGCACCATCAATTTCAATGGTTAAGAAGTGATTTACTGAGTTCCGTTGTGGTCGTACCAGTACAAATGACGCCGAACGTTCAGGTCGCCCAAAAGAGGTCGTCATGCCAGAAATTGTCGATAAAATTCATGAAATGATATTGAACGATAGGATTATGAAAGTGTGTGAGGTGGCTGAGGCTGTGGGCATTTCAACTGAGCGGGTACATCACATTTTACATGAATATTTGGACATGAAGAAGCTATCGGCGCGATGGCTACCGCAATTGCTCACATTCGAGCATAAGCGCAACCAACTTCACCATGGCAAACATTTATAAATTAGGCTACAAACTGCTACTTCATCTAGAATATTCTCCAGATTTAGCCCTCTGTGACTATTTTCTTTTAATAAACCTGAAGAAATGACTGGGTGAAAGGAGATTTGGGTCTAATGAAGAGGTCATCACTGAAACAAACGCCTATTTTGAGGGTCTTGAGAAAACCTTTTATTTGGAAGGAATTAAAAAATTGGAAAAACGGTAGACTAAATGTATTGAGCTAAAATGGGACTATGTAGAGAAATACAACGCTTTTTCGCCGGAATTTTTTTTTTTTTTATTCGAAAAGTCACGGACTTATCAAACTGCCCTCGTATATTAAATAATATATTTCAATAAGTTACAATGGGAAAAAAACTACAACATTTTTAACATCTATAGGTCAAATAATTGTGAAATGTAATGGGGTAAATAGCTCCGTGGTAACGTGTCGGACTGTGGATCGTGAGATCCTCAGTTCAAATCCCACTGCCGACAGTTACCAATTTAAATTTACCACTAACATCTTTGGGGGCTATGGTTTGACGGCTGGTAACCGCACTTGATACGAAAAAATACATATATCACCGAGATCTGCGTAAGCAGAGTGCCACACCCATAATGGATAAAAGGCGTGATGATATATTTATTTATTTTTATTTTATTGTGAAATGTCAAAATTATGTGTTGTTTGAAATATTATAAAAGCAATAATTGTATTATTAATTAGTAAGTGCTAAAGACTAAATATTCATAATAAATAACCCTTTAATCATAGTTACAATGAAAACAAAAAATTAAACATATTTAACATCTAAATAATTGTCAAAATAAAGTCATTTGGATTTAGTTTGTTTTATATTTATAAAATAGTAGTGTGGTGCCCACGCCAGGTTTTTTTTTCCTGTTGTTTTTTTATATTAAAATATGATGTTTATATCGCATAGTTCGTTAAAAAATGCTCTATCGAATAAGCCAATAATAGTATATTGTGTAGGAGTAAATGTGATATTTTGTGTGGTGAGCATGTAAGTTTGAACGACGAACGAAGCGTGTCGAACAATTATATGCGAACAAATGAATACGAATATTGTAGCACATGTATATATGATAGATGTTGAAGGTCAATGACCGATTTGCGTCCTTGGGACAGGTAGGAGGCTACTAGGTCAGAGATCAAAATACGCCAGCTTAAATCCCATTCTTTTCATATTATAACAGTACAAGTTATTAATTTCATACAAATGTTTCTAAAATACTCGCAACGGGACTTGTCACCCAACTGAAATGTATTAATACCACTGACATATAATGATACTGGAACGCTCACTTACGTTGAAAATAAGAACCGAGATATAAAGCAATTTATAAAAAAATATAATATGTTCCATTTGAAATTTAAAAGTTGATATTAATTACTAGTAAATCGGAAATGATACATCTGCTATTAATTACCTTATACAGAATGTTCGGAAAATTACTAATAAGCTTCAGGTAGAACGATACTTTGGTTAATTCTGAGTCGATCATCCTAATGCAAGAAATTTGTACGGCCCTTGGTAAAGCCACAGAAAGCCATCAAACTTGTAAATGTGTGAATAGAATGGGGTCTTTACCATTTAAATTTATTTTATGAAACTATTTCTAAATTGAAGGCTATCTGCACTTTTAAAATGTCTTATTTGTTATTCGATAAGCCAAAATGATTTTTTAAGATTGCTGTTGTGACCTGTAGAGTTGTTGGTGGATCTCAAACAGCAGAGATTTTAAATAATTGCAGTCACATGAATGATCTAATTTATTGTTCGGAAAATTATTTAAATGGAATTAAAATAACTTTCCGTGGTAAATAATTAAAATGTACATGAATTCCATTTATTTCTGAAAGAAACATGAATACACTGTAAGATTATTTTAGTCAAATATTTGATTACCACTGATACATTTTGCTATGTCATTCAACAAGACTGTAATTTCGTTGAGTCAACCTACAGTAATATTTATTAGTTAGAAATAAATAATATATTTTGTATGTATTTATAAAATTTAAAGTAAAACAAAAACTTTCAAATTAATTGCCGACTATTTTGACACTTTGACAATCTGACAGCTCAATAATAAGAGAAGTACAAATAATTTAGAATAGAATATGCAGGCTGGTCCGTCGGTCTGTATTTTTTATTTTATGCGATTATTATAAATATTACTGAAATTTTTTTCAGACAAAGTTTATTTTACATTAAAATGCCTATGTATCTGCAGTAGAAGTTTTTCTATCGGGTGCTCCATTTTTGCGTTATGGTATGCAACTTAGTATTTTTAAATAGAACAGCCTATAAATTTTTACAAAATTTTAAAGATCTTATGTTTCTCTTTAAATAAGTTATTATTCACTATAGTCCTAAAATGATTAGTACAGAAACTATTCATGTTCTTATGATTCAATAATCGCACAGAAAATATGCCATAAAATTGTGTGTGAATGTGTAAACAATCAGATTAGTTGCTGTCTGATATTTAATAATTATTATTTACTATTTTCACTTATAGTGGGATTCTGAGCATTATCTTAAAAATCTATAACTTTTAAGATCTATAGCTTAAGAGAAATCTATAAGTTGAAGTCTAATAGATTCTCATAAATCGGTATTCTGAACGCAAGTCTATAACTTCTGATTTCTATAACTACGACTTTAAGATATCTTTAAACCAAGGCTGCCACTCTTTGGAAAATAAAACAAGTATCTACGTTTAATACTTATAAAACACGGATAATATTTTATTTACAGCTATATTATTTAACGATATTTTTTATTAAAAACGAATTAATACTATTAAATTAAATAAAAATACAAGTTTTCTAAATTCTTAAATGCAATTAAACAGTATTTATTTTTCTGGGGTTAAGTACACTGATTCATTGTCAATTGACAGTTATCAAAAGTTGTCAGAACGATATATGTCAAAATTGTTTGTGTGGTTTGTGTTGATTACAATTCAAAATGAGCTAAGATATTATTATTATTATTTGTCATTTTATATATTTCTGTTGATTCAGATTATAATAAAAATATAAAATTATTTTAATTTATTATTTGTCATTTTGTATATTTCTGTTGATTCACATTATAATAAAATGATAAAATTATTTTACAGCAAAAGAAAACGAACAAAAAATACGATGAAAGAGCAATATGTGGCATATTTACAATACATGGAAAGAAGATTACGCCTTCAGATCAAATACCATAAACCTCACACTAGGTGAAAATTATTTAGTGCTAAAATGGGAACAATTAACTGGCAAACCAAATGCTTATCTTGCAAATCAAATGGGTTCATTGCATCCCTTATATTTTTTCTTATAATTCGCATGTGATTACTAAAAATTTAGCATTGGTAACCTCAAATATTAACAAATGTCAATAAATTTTAATTATATAACGTAAATATTATTTACTGCTCATATTCATCTTCCTATAATAAATACGCAAATTGTAAAATTTGCATATTTTTATGCATTTGCAAGCTATTTATTATTTCTATAACAAGTTATGACAAACTGAACAGTAACCGTAACTTTTTAAGATATTTAAGATAAACCTATAAGCTATAGATGCGCTCAGAATACCACTATAATATTTAAGATCTATAAGTCCTTAAGATCACACTTATAGAAGTTATGGAAACGCTCAGAATCCCACTATATGTTTAACAACTTTTTTTCGTTATATTTTGTTGAACTAATGTTCATTTCTAACATTTTTTGTAAATTTATTTATTGTTTTTAATTTCATGACACACTTTGTGTGTGATTTTTCATTAATAAAAACGTGAATAGTTTCTGTACTGATCAATTTAGGACTGTTATGAATAAGAATTATTTTAAAGATAAACCAAAGGTCATTCAAATTTTGCAAATGTATATAGGGTGTTCCACTTAAAAATATAAAGTTGCATATGATTTCGAGAAAATGAAACACCCGGTAGAAAAACTTCTACTGCAGATACATGGGTAATTTAATGTACAATAAACTTTGAAAAAATTATCCGTAATATTTCTAATAATCGCATAAAGTAAAAAATACAGACCGATGGACCAGCCTGTATATGCGCCATAATTCTTTGAACTTTGACGTCATTGTAGAGGTCTTTCAAACTCAAATATATTAATAATATTTTTGAAACTTTTGTTATATCTAGTACGATGTTTTTGGGTCTAGTCATAATATGAATGACTTACTTTTTATTTTGTGACTCTAGTGAACGACCCTATTAAGCGTAATTTTCAAAATTTTTAAAGAAATATCATTTCTGATTCAATCGAGATGAATTGTGTAAAATTGCATTGATGTAACTAATCGTTTAATACCAAAACTTTGGGTTTTTAATTCTCCCTAAGACGTATTTTTAAATTTTATTACATATGACAACATTTCACAATAGTTATTTGTGTATCAAATGCGGATAGAGCATTGTTTGTTGCAGGCGACGAGAAATTGTTGATCGAGGCGAAGCCGAGATCAATAACTCGACAAGTGCACCGAACAAGCTCTATCCGACGAGATACACACAATATTTTTTCTACAATCGTTGAACAATGTCAAGCTGTAGAAAAAAATTAATTTTCAAAATTATCTTTGGCCACGCCTAGAACAATTCAGTAAAATTGTAGTTACCCATGTCACCGTAATCATGACAACGTTTATGAACAAAATAAAAATTTTCAAAGAAATCATAATTTGATACATGGAGTACATTTGACATATGGAGTACATTTGACATAAAGTCTACAGAGTGAATACGTTTATGGTGATTAATTTGAAGTGTATGTACGTATATGCCAACTGTATTTGCAATAGCAAGGTTATTACCAGAAAAATCCAATGCATCATTTACTTCTTTTACTTAATTTATTTTTGTTTTGTTTTTGTCGCGCTAGTGCGACAATATGTCACTTTGTCGCCCTAGAGCGACAATTTTGAACATTTCCTAACCAAAAATGGAATAACAATGTCGATATTGTGCAACGATTGTAGAAAAATTAATTTTTTTTCTGCAGCTTGGCATTGTTCAACGATTGTAAAAAAATATTGTGTGTATCTCGTCGGATAGAGCTTGTTCGGTGCACTCGCCGCGTGCAACAAACAATGCTCTATCCGCACTTGATACACAAATAACTATTTTGTTTGAAAAATAATTTGTCAAATTTTGACATTTGACAAATTGATTTGATTTTTTTTATATATTTATTTTTTATTTCATTTGGTATAAATCATCGGTCTATTTTTTTCAAAAATTAATTTTAATCTTGTACTATTAAAGTAAAGCTGCTATCTCGAGTAAACAATTTGAATTTCCACTGACTGTACATACGTCAAATGTTGACATTTCATTCGTAGTGATTTGCATAGTTACCTGATGACAGCTATAACAATTATTTGGTCCGTGTTGCCCAACAAGGAAGATATTAGAGGAAGTTTCACTTGCGTCATGACCTTGGTTCGTGACTGCAGCGCCGCGTAGCGATCTGGATGGTGTAACTTATATCTCTGGACAATTTAAGAACACCAACCAAATTTCATAAATGTAGTACAGACAAAGAAAGACCAATGTTACTGTGATGAATGCAATTATAAATTATTTTCATTTCTATTTAAATACCAATGCATATATAATAAAGTAAATATATGTGTAAATGAATTAGTTGACCCCAATTAATTAATTGAACATTAATAAAATTATAAAAAGTTATATTTTAAAGTTATACTTGTGGTTTTGAGCGTACACAGTTAGCTGTTTTTGAAAAATAATAATGGTGAGCTATGTAAAAAAAACAGTATGTAATAAAAAGTTGTCAAAAGATATAATTTTCAAGTTTTAATTTTTGTAAAAAGAATCTGCTGAGGTGATTTGTGTACGGGTAGTGGTCTAATTTACCTCCATTCCAGAAACATTTGGGGAACGTGACAGGAGTGTTTTGCGTTGTGCGGAGGTGAATGGATTTTTTGATGGTGAAAAAGGCTGTTCGCGCGGCCAGTGTATTTCGGCGGAATAAACTTTGACATTTCGAATTTTTCGATTGTGGATACGTTAAAAAAGGCGTCGTACAACTCTTCGTAAAGCGATCAACAAGATAACAAATCAGTTGGATACTCTATTAATTAGGGAAAATTAAAATTTGAAAGAAATAGAAAAAATATTTGAATTGTTACAAGAGAAGAGATTTTCGAAAAACTACTTGAATCTGCAACATATGTACCTGTAAACATGTATTTTAAATATTATTTTATATAATATATATTGTTATTTACAATTCCGTGTTTTATTTTCCAATCACTTTAAAGAATATGAAAACATTTTAAAATTCAAAGTAGGCGCGCTTGCCGCGCATTAGCATCAGCGCCGCGTAGCGACCTGGATGGCGTTAATCTGACGGTTCGGTCTCTCTCAAGTATAAGTGAAGCTTCCTCTAATATCTTCCTTGTTGCCCAATTTACATTTCTTTTAAGTAGCTCGTGTGGTTTTACGAATGGACGTACAAATTATTTTTACTAGGATTATTGACTCAGAATTAACCAAAGACTCTTTCTATCTGAAGCTTATCAGTACTTTTCCGAACACTCTGTATTTTGTTGTATAAATCATGTTATGTGAAGTTGCTATGTGGACAAATAAGCGAGATATTTGCTAGATCCATTTGAAAATAACATCCTGTATTTATTATGTTATAATTTACAATATAGTGTTTGTATTTTTTTCTAGATCCCAGAATAAAAGGCTACCCTTTAATGGAGTCGCCTAGGACAGCCCTCATATTGGTAGCAGTGTATTTAATTTTTGTTAAAATAGTAGGGCCTGCTTATATGAAAAACAAGAAACCCTTGGAGATGAAAGAATTCGTAACAGCTTATAATGCTTTTCAAACTGTCTACAGTGCGTACATGTTTTTGTTGGTAAGTTATTCTGCAAGTTAAAAAAGTTGCCCTTTTTGCACAAACGTCACTCCGCTATCCAGAATTGGGTATTCCACTATAACTTAATTTATATTATTTATTTATTTAAAGTAATCACTTTTTTGTGTAGTTTATGTCACAATATAATGGGATAATACAACAAAACAAGCTTAAAAACAAGTTTTCATTTATAATTCTATGTTAAAAAATGCTATTTTTAGCCTATGTAAACTCTTCTGAAAATTGTGACATGACAAATATTTTGTCTTATTCAGCATTTCTAGTTGCCGCAGTTATTTTGTTTATTTGTTTCATTTTTAACTGTCAAATTATGGAATTACATCCTTACTATTATCATAATATTTTACTTTGTCTGCCGCCGAAGTAGAAGTGTGTTGCCGAGGAGACACTTTTGAACTTTTGCTTGTGGAATACACAACAATGTGCTTTTATGACGTTTGAAGAAAATAGTTATTTATGTATCAAGGCACTGATGTTCATTTTTTATCACGAATGTGGAATTTATTTGCCGATGAAAATAAACCATGTGAGTGATAAAAAGGAACTTCAGTGCCGAGGTACATATTAAGTTTTATTTTAATCTAAAATTCGTAAAAACTGTAAAAATATACAATATAGGTTAAGTTTATACATCTGTCTGTTGTCAATTGAAACTGACAGTCAGTGTTGCCAACCTCGAACCTCAGTGAAGTTATCGTAAATAATACTCAAAATTATGTGTTTTGTCTTCATCGGAATTAATTAGTTAATTCTTCTTGCAAATTTTGTTTCATGTTACGTCCAAATTTACTATAGTACGTCAATATATCCTAATTGTACAATAATTATTTAACGGTTGCCAACACTGGGTTGCTCAAAATCGTCGTATTTTACTTTAGTGACGATTTCTGAGCTTTTAATGACGATTTTTGAGCACTTTAGTGCTGATTTCAAATAAAAGTTAGTGTTTGTTAAATTTTGACACAGCTGATTTGCTAAATTATCTGATGACTACATAACAACTGTTTCGTACAGTATTGCCAAATTTCTTTCTTGCTTAATGCAGCTTTACTGAGGACCATACAAATTTTTCTCATATGGACTCAGAATTAATCAAATAATCGTTCTACCTAAAGCTTATCACCACTTTTCCGAACACCTGTATTTATAAACATGGTTTGTTATGAAGTCTGTCTCAACAATTTGATTGTTTCAGGGCGTTTATCTGTGGTCGAACATAGGTGTTAATATTTTATGTCAACCGAATGATTACAGCAAAATCGATTATTATTCGTTAGCGGTAAGTAAATACAATTTATAATTACACAAAAATATAACTATACAGGGTGAGTTTTTTTTAAACAACCAATCAGTTTTGCTGGCTAACTAATAACTTTAGAGAAAAAAAATATACAGGCTTATACAACAAGAAGGGGGATATAATTGTACGGTTGGTAAAATACAATTATTAGGAGGATGTTGCGGAATATAAAAGTTATATGTTTTTTTATTGGAATGGATAGCCCAAAGTATTCTCTTTTCAATGATATAACATGTTCCTATACCTAAAATTATAGTTAAGGTCATAAAGTTCAAAGAAACAAAGAACGCTGATTAAGGGCGACTAACTAGCAGTTGACTATCAGTGATTTTCAGCTGTCAAACCTTCATACATGATTATTGAGAAAAATATTTGAAATAGAAGTGGTGGAATATTTAATTCTTTATGTCTTTTATTTGAAGCTTATATCTCTAAAATAATTTAGGAACGCTTGACAGCGTAAAATATAGTCAAGTGCTTGTTAATCACTCTTAATCGGTTGTTCTTACTAGCAGTCATTATCATTTAATATAGAAAAAATAATTTCAAGTAGGTTGTTGAGCAAAATATGCCACCCGTCACGTGGTATAAATGTGCTGTTCTTCTCCTACTGCGTAGATATGACTATCTCTCTCTTATGCTGGCATTAAACTGGTGCATGTAAACTCAAGAAAATATAAAAAATATATCATCATGCCTTTTACTCTTTATGGGTGCGGCACTCTGTTCACGCAGATCTCAGTAAGTGATATATTTTTGCGTATGAAGTGCGGTTATCAGCCGTCAAATCATCAAGAAAATGTTTCCCACAAATTCATGTATTTTCATTAGGTCGAAAATCTTGTTGTTTTATAGTTAATATCCATTTCTTGCTTAAATCCATATTTTTCGGAAAACTGTAATATGTAGGTACTTATATATGTCGTAGGCATTTAGGCATTTAGCGAAATGCCGGCAATTAGATGAATTTTACTTCATTTTTCTATTTGACTGGCGGAATCAGGCAATTGGACGAAAAATCGCACATTTCTCCATTTGTTGGGCGCGGTTACTGTGCTGGTTACAGATTATCTTTGTCTATACTCCTTCCATCCATTTTACTAGTGCTATGGTTTTATGTTTTTACTATTGATATTGCTGTCATCAATTTGTCCACAATTGTTATCGATGTAAAGCTATTGTTGACAGGAATATCAATAATAAAAACAATAACTTATTTTGTTCGACGGTTTACAATTATGTCCCCCTCCTTGCTATATATATATATATATATATATATATATATATATATATATATATATATATATATATATATATATATATATATTTAAAGTTATTAGTTAACCAGCAAAACTTATAGAATTTTTTTAACTAACCTGTACAATAAAAATTCCAGAGTGTCAATCAAAGTTGGTGGTTTCTAATAGGAAGATTCATTGAATTCATCGACACGGTATGTGTTTATATCTCATTATAAAAATAAACTTGAATTGACAGTAGTTCTGTTCGTAGATAATTTTCATCCTCCGCAAGAAGAACCACCAGGTGACTACGCTACACTTGGTGCACCACGCCATGGTGCCGCTCATCTGCTGGGTGGGGGTGAAGGTGATACCTGGGGGCCACTACACCTTCGCAGGCCTCGTCAACGCCTTCGTGCACTCCTTCATGTATTTCTACTACTTGCTGGCGTCCATGGGGCCCCGCTACCGGAAGTACCTCTGGTGGAAACAGTACATGACGATGTTGCAATTGGTGAGCGGTACTGACTGGGTGTTTCCTTTAAAACAAGCAGCGCTCTTTTGGAAAAACCAATGATTTTAAAGAAAAGACCTGGGATATTGTTTGCGTAAAAATTGCGGTAACATTGGAAATGTTTTGTAAATGAAAACAATAGTTACTTTTCAAAGAAAAGCGCAGCGAGTGAGGCATTTCAAACGAGAGTGGAAGAAGAGCTTTCATCTCGCGTTAGACACAAAATTTTTTTCACGACATGTTTCTAAAAACGATTTGCTCGAATCTAAAATACAATTTGAAAACAACTGGCATGTTAAAAGTTAGGGTATCAGACACAAGGCGGGGTAGCAGTGTTGCCAATGGACCAATCTTAAATATTTTTAATAAGGTGTCAATTTGTGATTTAATAAGAAAAAGAAAAATATTTTAAAATTTAAAGTGTGTATATTTATTTTAATTTTTTTGTAAATAACATTCATATTGGCAACACTTCTATATTTTCCTCTCTAGAGAGGAACAACACATTTTCCTCACTATTTCAGGAGAAGAACGGTAGGGTTTCCTACCATGCCAAGGAAAAAATAATTTTCGTGGTATATTAGATTTAATTTTTAATTAAATAAATTAATTTAGAGTAAAATGGTAAAAAACTCAGAAATTATTATTTTTAGGCAAAGGATACCCTTAATAATAAATGAAGGTAATACAAAATGACACACAATAGAATAATAAAATATAGGGTCTTCCATTCGAAAATGACGAGTTAAAATCATTTGAAGTGGAGTAAATTTGATTTGCTTTATTGAACACCCGGTATAATTACATTTAAAAAAAAATATGTCAAAACATAGAGTATAGTTACAGTTGTGCAGAAACAACAATTCTTAAATTTTACTATTAAAATAACTGTAGTACGCCTTCACAAAGCAATGCGTGTATTCAGCCTTTTTTACAGAAAAATCGGAAAAACTTGACAACGCCGCGGAAAACTAACACAAAATTCATATGTCCGTATAGGTGAATGAAATACAATTCAAAATATATAAAAATATATAGCGTGTTCCATTTAAAAAAAGACAAACAATTCTCGCCAAGCCGTTACGTAACACCCTGTATATGTGAAAATAATTTTACGTTATGCTCCTTTAGCAGTCGAATAAATTTTGTTAATAAATTTATGCTGTATTTCTAACGACAAGGGAGATATCGAAGACGGGCATTTCGATGACTCACCCTGTATACAAAAAATGACCAGGAAAAAAGGCCATTAGATACATATTTTTTTTATTTAAACGATATAAAAAAATGATATGGGGTTGTATAACAGTTATTTTGAAAAAAAATTATATTAAAAATCAGAAATAATTTTAATAAATAAAAATCTAATCAAGTATTTATTAGGTAAAATAAATAGTTTTTTCCCACAATCGTTTAATTTTGATGTTTATTAAACTATTGCTATCTCAAGAAGTATAAAAGATACGAAGTTCGTTAAATTAGCAAACAATTTCTATATTATATGACTATTATAATGAACAAAACAATTTTTTTTATTAATCAGTGGTTCTCAAAATATGGGACCCAACTTTTTTATTTTAAATTAGAACCTACGTTTTTATTAGCTTATTCAATTCAGTATTTTTTTCTGAATGCAACGATATAACACACTTATAAGTCCTACATAATAAAAATGTTGAGAAAAATGCAAATAAGAATTGCTATTATTTCAATTTAATAATACAAATGAGAGTGCTGTGGCAGAAACAATTGTTGTTATTAAATGTGAAAGTTAAACTTTTGTTTGTTTTCTACGTGAAAAAAGTGTATTTTACTCATGAAAAAAGAATTGATATTATGAAATTTACATTTTGTTTTTAAAAAATACCTTTGATGCGAAAATATGCTCAATTTTAACAACAAGCAACGTGTGATAAAATTATATCACAGTAGCTAACGAGCTTCCATATCACACAGCATTGCTAGTGATATGCAATGACCAACTTTCAATAATGGTTTAGCGTGTGAATTTATGTAAAATTAGCTATTTTTTGTATTCCAGGCACAATTTGGTTTAGTGTTTGCACACACAGTGTGGACGCTAGTCTCTGGATGTAACGTTCCGAAAATCTTTGGCTACATGATTCTGCTTCAAGCCATGTTCTTTTATAAACTGTTCTGGGACTTCTACAAGGGCGCGTTCAAGGGCCACAAGCAAAACGCTACAAAACTGGTAAGAGATGAATTTCTAGCATTAAAGTGTATTTCAATTTCAAGGCTCACTATTGGGATCTCGAGAACTATAAGAGTGTCGATTTCGGTTAAATTAGACACAAGTTGTCACACTAGTAGGACAAGTTAGTGATGTTTTTGTTTTCACGATAAAATACCTACGTGTTTATGAACAAAACACCTTTTTTTTGCTAATTTTTCCCTTTTTCAATAAGTTCTACACTATCGCATATTAACAAAAATGTTTAACGGCGCCGTCGAATTGGTCTTGATAAACTAATCCACTACGCGTCGCTACAATCGTCAAGAGAGGCGCCAAACTCTCTTCAGACAGCAATATTTAAAAAAGATAAAGGTTACGACTAGCGCTAGTACAGGTATGACCTGAAGAGGGGTGGTGGCGAGCCCGGTACAGAGAGAGCGAAGACAGAGCTTCAGATCGCGCTCCGGCAAAACACTGAACTAAATTTTCATTATAAAATGGCACTATTCCAATTCCGTTCGTTTACAACAATTACTTATTGTATTCAATTTTTCTTTTCATTATTCATCATAAAATATTTTTCTTCACAGTTTGCAAATACTTTGAACCCATTTTTTTTGTATGTCTGCATTATTCCTTGTTATAAACAATGCAATTATTATTGAAGAAAAATTGAATATAAATGCAAACTATAGATATGCATTTCCTGAAATCAATTAACTAAAGTGCATTTGTTTATAAGAATGGGGTCATACACTTAAAAAAAAGTTGTTTTTTTACAAATTACAAAAATTTAGATCATTTCAGTCACATATTTCTTATAATTTTTCAACTTTTCATTCATAATTTCCTTTATTAAGTTTCCCGGTTGCAAAATCGTGACGTCATTTTGTAATAGAAAATACAGCATGACAGGGCAAAAGAGGTGTTGATAACAAATAATAATTTGCTTAACAGGCTTGTAATAATTACTTATAATTATTAAAATGAATATTCCGATAAATTAAATTAGATATTCGTTAATTATAACATTTATAGTCAAAGAGTTTAGGACGTGTTCAAATAAAAATGATTTGTTGTACTATATTTTGTCGCTTGTCGGTATTGTTGGTAGTCTCATTATCACATCTGTCATCTCAAGTCATATGTTGCAGTTAACAACGATTTTCAAATTAAACTTATGTTTATTATATTTGTTATATTATTTTGCCCAGCTAATGTGAATAAAATATATTTGTAAAAACCTCTCAGTAAATAACAATGACAGATAACAGTCAATTTGACAGTTGGTGTAGTTCCTCGCTCTCCGCAAGAGCGTGTTTCGATGAATTCCAAGATGACGTCAAGAAACGAAAAATTTGAAATGGGATGCCAATTTCAAAAAATTGTATCTTAATAACTAAATGCCTTTTAATATTAAAATTACTATCTATATTTATAATTTTACTCAAAGTTACAAAAAAAAAATGAAAAAGGTTTATGACCCCATTCCTTCAATCAAACGAATTGAATTACGATTGGACTGAATTAGACGGCGACCTTAAAATTAAAATGGTCCACATTTTAATTGTTTACCTACACTTTGTCCGTGATGTGATGACCGGTACGTCATCAAAAATATTCGTATGGGTTAAGATTTTAATGTTGGGCATATTTCATGACGTCATACAGATTCTTAAACAGTCATGATGAACAAGTTGATAGCATACTTTTGTACTTACAAATTAAAAGTTATTTATTAAAGAAAAAAGTTAAATAGTAATTTTTCAAAGCTAGTATCATTATAAATTACTTCAACGGATTAATTTAATAATTTCAAATGAAGCCCATTGTTTTAGAACAAACGATCTGACATCTGAAATTATTTGGATGTTTGAGTTTGACAATTCGAGATCGATGTCATTCCAGGTAACAATAATATAAAACACTCTTCTGTGGTTTACGATACTGTAGGTATCTTCTTATAATTTCTTTTTGAACATTTTTTTATTATTAATACTTATTATTACTACTATTAAATAAGAAACTGTAGTTTCATTCAAAATATTACCTAAAATTAATACTGAAATGACAGATTGAAGTTTGACATTTTCGTCCGTCCGTCTTTACAAGTAATGGAAATTAGATGGACATATTAGACAAACGTTAAAATAACCAACGATTGAACAAGCGTCTATGTGACAAAGACAGACTATACATACAACTATTAATTATTAGTTCGCAAATTAATGACGTAGCAGCCACCACATCGCGAACAAAGTTATGTATTCAAATACGCTACTCACTAATATGTTCACGGTGAATATCACACTCGCTGTAATTTAAATGTAAAAATACAATTGAATTCTCTCAAAAGATACGTGGAAACAGATTCGTTCACTACAAATACCCGCACTCAACTAAACTTGAATTATTATTGTCTACATTAAATAGACGATGAAACTTGTTTGCTAACGTTTTGTACGAACTTGCAAATCTGCAGTGACGGAAAGATTCACAAAATAATACATTTAAATGAATAGTACGTTAATGTTACAATTGTTTTATAAAAATTTGTGGGGGCGCAATTATGATAGATGTCCCCGGGCGCGCACAGTCCTCGCTACGCCTCTGATAGTTGGTAACACTGCACACATTTGAGCTTGTGCCATGCTTCATGCTTGTAATCATAAACGTCAAAAAGTTTAAGTCGCCATTTCTTGTTTCTGGAGAGTAAAAATTATTATAATTAAATCTTGACAAAAGTGTGATCGTAAAAAAGTATAGTGTGCAACTCGTGCAGAATTACCCATTTCACGCTCGTGTGATATCAGCACTAGACTTCGTCTCGTGATAAAACTCTCATAACTCGCGTGAAATAGATAACTTTCAGCACGTGTCGCATATGTATGTTTTCAAGAAAACAAAATAGTATAGTGTGAAATAGATAATTTTCCGCACTTGTTGCACACTATACGATCACACTTTTGTCAAGATTTAATACTAATAATTCTTACTCTTCAGAAACAAGAAATGACATCTCAAACTCAAACTATTTGATGTT
Source organism: Poecilus cupreus (assembly GCA_963942605.1). Classification (NCBI taxonomy): domain Eukaryota; kingdom Metazoa; phylum Arthropoda; class Insecta; order Coleoptera; family Carabidae; genus Poecilus; species Poecilus cupreus. The sequence continues at coordinate 19,206,240 of OZ012719.1, forward strand.
TATGTTTACAGTATGACGTTTAACTATAAATCTATAAATTGTAATATAAAAACTAAAGACATATTTTATTAAAAAATTGATATTGTATTTTCTTTGTAATTTCAATATTAAAAACAAAGATATATAAACTCTGAAATAATTAGTAATTATTTTATAATATATAATAGTTATTTATGTATCTAAAATGAAAAGTGAATCTTTAAGGTACTAGCAAGTTGTTTACGGCCGAGGTCGAAATTACTTGCGATTGCGAGGACCTTAAAGTCACTTTTTGTTCGAGGTACATACAAAATTTTATTTCATACTGGGTACTAAAGTTGTTAAATTATAGAATTTATTAACAGAAATTATCAAAAATTCGTAGAAATATGAGTTGATATAAGTAGGCTAAATACCAATTTCTATAGGAACAAGTATTTGTTTATAAATAAAGAATCAATTAAAAGTCAAATTTTACTTTAAAGTCCTAGGACTATAAATAGTCCGAAAAATGTAACATAAGTAACCTGTATGAAATACATGTAATTATACTTGATATATTAATATCATACAGTATTATATTATTAGTAAGTTGGCCACACTTGCGTGTGGAATTATTAGCCACGCAATTCCACACGACTGCGCGTAATATACAAATTTCAAGCTTTGTTTAGTGTGGAGAAAGTGTAATTTTAATTTTCAGAAGTGTTAGTAGAAAAACATCATAAATTTGTCCAGCTAGTGTGGCAACATGTTACCGAAATCTTACCTCTTACAGTTCTCGAGATCCCAATGGTGAACACCGAAATTTAAACACAGTGTAGTATATATGAAGTAGTTATACAGAGTTTAAACTTACTATTATTTGCAGGTTATTAACAATTTATCGTTTAGTTTGGACAAATATTTAAAGAAATACAAGGCATTCTTCGAAATGTGTATTCCGAACCAAGAAGTATTATATAGCCATGCTCCACCAGATACAAATCAATATTTGGTAAAAGAAAATGATGTCGTAACATCTAATGAACTACATTTGCAATAATGTAATTGTGTCTTTAAGATTGTTGTACTTGTTTATTTGTTAATAAATGTTTAATATTTGGTAAACAATTTTATATCATAACCTCAAACGTCATCAATTGCATTGTACCACATTATTAGAAATATTATGCTTACTTAAGCGTGCAATACACGATGAAATTTTTCTTTTTACGTGAATTTTAATGTTTGCTCGCACAATGATGTATAAGAGTAATAGATTCATCGACTTGTCACGTAAAACGTACAACGAAAAACTGTATAGAGTACTTTCGTAAAAGTTCATAAAAGAGTACTGTTTCATTGCATTACCAACTAAGCGAAGTGACAAATAACTGTCAAATGTCATTTGTGTTTATGTTTTTAATGTTACAATTGTTTAATTAATAAGAAACTTACAAAGGCACAGTGGAGTATGGAAGAAATTGAGAACTTAGTGGATGTACCTCTAATAATTTCAAGTGATGCAAAATCAATGAATACAATTATGTTGGTATAACTGAATTTTAGACACTTGATTGATTTGATCCACTAAACACTTCACTTGATCATGTAAATAGACTGATAGTTTACGTATAAAGTCAATTTGAAGTCACTTGATAAGAAAATCTTCATTGTGTAATGCATGCTTTAAGCCGGTTTTTTATTGCACATCGCTAGGTTTCATCGTACAAAATCATACAAATCAGATATGGGCAGGTATTTTAAATTTATAATGCCTGTTTTGCACGACGTAATTCATTGCTCAGTTTTCTTGTCGATAAATTCCCACGACTAGTTTTTAACCAATCAAAATGCAAAACACTTGAAAATTCAACCAATAGGAAAGGTTTAAACTGATAAAACCCCGTTGCCCGGGTAACGGGAGTTTTACCGCGGTAAAACCCCGTTGCCCGGGTTACACCGATAAAACTTCCGCTACCAAGGAAACAAATAATTGTTACTGTCAATCACTGTCAGTGTGACAGTTAATTAATATTTCAAGTTACATTTTGTTTTGTCTTTGGAATTTATCTCATCAAATACCACGCGACCTCTCTGATTTTCTCAGATAAATTTTTATTTTTAAGCACTCATTTTTTTTGTTTTTAAGCAAAACCACTCAAGCTAACTGACATTTGGTAAAACCCCTTCTCCTTCGGAGTCGGGATTTACCATGCAGTTTGCTTTCGTGATTGTTGCTAAGCAAAAAAAATTTATCGATAAAATCAGAAGGTCTTGTGATATTACTAGAGCTCTAGAAGAATGTAGGTATTCTCGTCCGCCATTTTGGGTCCAGATGTCATAAATAAAACAAGTTATTGGAATCCAGTTACTTAAAAAAAAAACATTAAAAATTTGTATCTGTCAAATTTGAAAACATATTTCTTGAAATTCTGTAAAATCCAACTACACAAATCATACGGTAATATATTAGAAAGTATTCTGTACACTTACCTGTTAGATATGAAATATAATAATTAAGAGAATGATATATCACAATTATTAATCAATATCAACTTGAAATTTGACAGAAAAGAATTAAAGTAACTGGATTCCAATAATTTGTTTTATTTATGACACTTGGACCCAAAATGGCGGATGAGAATACTCATATATTCTAGTGCCTTAATATTACCCTCGATAAAACCGTAGTTTACGGCCAATTGTGAAGTTAGCTACGGATCGCTAATGATGTTTGGTAGATATGACAGTTTTTAGTGAAACAAGTCAAAATACCTAGTAAATTTGCATTTTAAAAATGCCGTTGAACAAATTCGTCTTTATTCAACCTCAAAACTAAAATAAAGCTGAGTTTCTTGCTTTTTTAAATTGTTTATCTTTAACAATGACTGGCTAAAGAAACTATGACCTGCAGCTAACTTCTCTCGTGGCCGTAAACCACGGTTTAGCCTTCTTGTCAATAAATTGTCAACAATTGAAATATTATAGTTCGGTTCACCACAATTTAGAATTCACACAGTGACGACACTTCCAATATTTCATGATCCCAATCACATGCAGACCATTAAGTTCGTTAGATACAATAGTGTTACAATTAAGCATTGTAACACGTGTTTTTCATACTACTTTTCCTATTTCACGTTCACAAAGTTAATAAAAATAAATAAGCACCTTTCCCTTGTAGTATTAATAAAACACAGTGCTTTACAGTTTGACTATTTATGTTATAAATAAATAAAATAAATAAATAAATATATCATCACGCCTTTTACCCATTAAGGGTGTGGCACTCTGCTTACGCAGATCTCGGTAGGTGATATATTTTTACGTATGAAATGCGGTTACCAGCCGTCAAGTCATAGCCCCCAAAGTTGTTAGTGGAGGGGGAGCCACAGAAGTAAATTTAAATTGTCAACTGTCAGTAGTGGGATTCGAACCGAGGATCTCATGATCCACAGTCCGATACGTTACCACGGAGCTATTTACCCCTATTGATTTATGTTATTACTTCAATAATAATAAAAAAACTAATTATAATAATTTGACGTGAGTAGTGACAGCTCTAAGTTTGACATGCTGACAATTTTACAAATAATATATTCCCTAAGAAACAGTTGTGCAAAATTCAATTTTGCAGCAGTTTTTTTTTTTGGGAAAAACAGTGTCACAAAATCTACTTTGTGAACGTAAAAGAGAAAAAAAATATTTGTATTTTTGGATATCATAATTATAAAGAAAGAAGAAGGCAAAGAAATTTCTGAAATCTTGTTTTTTCATTTGACACATCGACGTTTCCAAATAAAAATGTAGGTGAGCTTGTCCATCGATTTATATCTGCTAGCTACATGTATGCACATTTATCTAATCGTAAATTAAATAACGATAAGCCTGGATAAAATCAGTGGATCAGCTATATATGAAGAGAACAATCATCTACCTGACATACGTGCTAACACTTGTGAGACTCGCAGCCAGCAGCAGACATCGAGTGAGCAGGGAGACCATCTATTATCTACTTAATACAAGATACAGGTAGGTTTGTATTTATATTAAATTAAACGATTTATTGCTAAAAAATTTGCTGTATGACATGAACGGATTCAGCAAAATTCATGTCTGCTTATCAATACATTGCGAATAATTATAATTATAAATACAGCTGAAACATCTTCATGTTTCGGTTCAGATTAGACCAAAATATTTAAAATCAACGGACAAAATAAAAGCGCTACTTGGTCGGGTGCGCCGCACAAATTGCACAAATTACATAATAGGACTGGGCGTTAGGGCGTGACTGTTCCAGATGGCGGCAGTTGCTTGAAATTACTAAATCATCATTTGTATCAAGTTCAATAAAAACTATAGTAAAAAAACAATTGACGATTAATTAAAATAAATTTTTGACAATTTAATTCTACTTTCCTCTCTGAGATCTTCAATTTTATAACAAAATCGGTCGGATTCAATTTTTTGTTTAAAAAACAATTAACGATTAGAATTATTTTTTGGCATTTGAGTTCAAGTTTTCTCCCTAGAACCCAGGACCGTTAATTTGACACCAAACTGTACAGGGTTTAATCAATATCTATTACCACATTATGTTATATTTCAAACTGTATTATTAAACATATAATTAGCAACAGATACGAAAAATTGCGAATAACATTTTATATTTTATATTAATTAAAGTGAAACATATTTTATAAAATGGCGGTGGGCAGTGGCGACTCGGTACTTTAAAGAATGAAGAGAGTCAAAAATAAACATTCTTAAAAATTAATGAATTGCGTTTATTTTTCAACCGCATAATAATCTATTACAGTTGTATAAAAATTATAATTTTTGTAATAGTTGAAATAAAATCATTTTCAATTGAAATGATTGCAATATCGTTTAGTGAATTTTGATCCATTGAATTGCGCAGTTAAGTTTTTATATAAACACATTTATCTAATCGCAGACCTTGTAACGATAAGCGCAGATATAAGCGCTGGATCATTACTATCTATAGACAACAATCAATTAACTTTAGTTTTAATTAAATATAAGCATATAATGTGCTAACACTTTTGTGCTATGTACCTAACCTGTAATAGAGATAGATTTTGAATTATTTTGCTCATAAAAAAATTGAAACAGACATTGAGAATGCTGCTTTTTTATTTATGTTTTTCGAACACGGTGACATCTAGCGTCGTGCGCTATAAGTTTTTCCGGGAGAGTCTCGCAGACTGTACACAGGGTTTCAATGGGAAATCTTATTTTGTACTTAAGTCGGTTATTATTAACTGTGGGTTCCAAAGTGTTGATATAAGTTTATTCCGGACCAATAGTTCAACGAAAGAACGCAAGATGTTAAACAGTAATCACGTGGGGCACGTGAACGAAGAAATGCAGGTTTCGAGACAGATATTGCGAGGGACAGTTATGCGGGAAACTCCGGGCGGTATTAGTTCGAAGAACAATACAAACTTTTATAAATCCGTCAGTGAGATACCTACGAATAAAAAATTAACTTACCTGCAAATTGAAATGCAATAATACAAATATATTAAATTATTGCTATTATTATTTCATTTGACTGTTAATAATTAGATTTACATGAATCTGATACAATTTAAATACAATATACGGCGCGGCGTGGCGGCGTAGGCCGGCAAGCTTCAACTTGTCGCTGCCGCGTTTGTTACAATATATTTTATGACAAATAATTGTATCAAATAGTTTTCAATTGAATGATGATAGACAAATAATAAGTTGCATGTGCACATGTAAGGGAGGAAAGGGAAATTGCAAGCAAAAACGACCCAAAGAAACCGTGACACTTGACAGAGAGATTATGACTTATGGTAATCGGCGAACTGCTGCGATCTATTTCTTATTTCAGTCAATTTTCCAGGCTTTATTGGGAAATGAATAAAACTTCATAGTCGGAGCGTTCCCCCTTGTATTTCTGTAGCCCACCACACTACAACAATTATTCGATACCTTTTTTCCGTCCGAATTACTCACTTTCACCTTGTTAAACAATGCAGCTGTCACAACGCGATTCCCGGAAATGTTGCGGCGGCGCGCCGCATGATGACGCAGGTGTCGACACTTACATTACATACCATATAAACCATAGACTGTAAAATTAGAAAACTTAGCGAATTTATTGGGAGTAGAATTGAAATGTGAAATATTGGGATTTCAATGCTATTATTTGATATTGCTGTAAATTTTTACCTATTCATTTTACAACAAAAGTATAAATACAAAAGTCGATCAGAATTTACAAATGCATGTAATAAGGCCCATTTGGTTACCTAACTATTAATATTTCACAATGAATCAATTAAATTAAAATCAATACTTATTATAAAAAATTGTTACACTGCCATGGAATATTTAATAAAAACGAAATATGTTTGACATTTCATAAAAATGATCTCTCTAAATCGACAATATATCATTACGATCTTCTATACAATTTCTATAGAAAATAATACAAAACTGAAATGAATGCATAAGTCTAAATCTGTTTTCTGAAATGTCAAATATTTTTCGTTTTTGTTTAATTTTCCTAGAAGAGGTTGTTTATCAAACAATTTTGTATAGTACACAAAGACGACCCAATAGACCAAAATTATATTGTAAGTTGAACTTGTTCATAATGTTCCCAATAGTGAACAAAACTTAAAAAAAAAATTTATTTTAAGAAAAAAAAATATGTAACACACTTAGTTTAAATATATGAACATTTCTATTGTGAAAAATATTTTTTTGAGCCCTTATTTAAAAAAAAAACCATCAATAGAGGGTTCATTTGATTAATATATCGTATAATACAAACATTTCGTTTTCTAAATGTATATTAAAATTCTGACCAACTTTTGTATTTACATTTTTGCTGAAAAGTGAATAGGTAAAAATTTACAGCAGTTTAAAAAAATAGCATTGAAATTCCTATATTCCACACTTCAATTCTACATCCGCTATTGTTACTTCTATATAAACCAATGAATTTAAAAAGCATTTTTCTGAAACCGTCACGAAAGTACCCACTTTCCTGACGCATTTGAGTCAGGAAAATGGATCATTACATAACAGTCAGGTAAAGTACTTTGCTGACTAGTCAGGAAAGTACTTTCCTGACTCAAATAAATAACAACAAAATTTCATACTCTTTTTTATATCAGTCTTTTGATTTCCTCGGTAGTAAATTTTCTACTGCTGCAGCTGCCTCATTACTTAATATACTTAAATACTCCTCACTCTCATTTTCTTCGCTATTTTCCAACATTTTACACCCTAAAATCAATTACTTTCGACACAAAAATATTTTTCTTATTAGTCGTTGTTTTCACGTTTTCAACAGCTTTTGTCGTCACCTTGGATACGTAGTTTATCGCCAATATGATTCTTACCAAAATATTTAAATATTTTGAATTATTTATTATTATATATTAAATTAAAACGGTTTCAGAAAAAATAGTATACATAATACGTCAGGAAAGTGTCTTTACTGGACTCAGCGTATTAAAATACTCGGCCTGGCGGCCTCGTATTTCAAACAGCCGCTTCGTCTAGTAAAGTATCATTTTCCTGATTTATTATGTAATATACTATTATTTTACAATGCGCAAACGCACGGACACGTTTTTTAGGAACTTTCAAGAAAAAGCACCGCATATTGAATTTTTTTGTTATAAATCGATTCAGCTATCTCTCTTGCACTTACGTCTTTGTAAGAGAGAGAAAACTTTTAAATTCACTTAAAAAGAAAAACTTCAATGTGTAATGCTCTGTTAATAAGACTGCGGTGTTTACTGTTTACCCCGTTCCGGGTCCTCCATCGTGGATTTTACCTTACACCCCTTGATGTTACCACCTACCAGTGCCTTTTTCTCTCTCAATTCTCTTTCTCTCATACAAATTTGCTTAAGGTCAAACATACGCGTCACAGAACGAATCCTTCAAACAAAAACAGCAAATTCTGTATTCTTCTTTTATTTTCATGTTCTTTATGGTCCAACAACCTCCATCCGTAAAAATTTCATGGATTTTTCACAGTGACTTGTACATTGCAATGTCAGATGAAGTACATTTCACACGCTGAGCTCGTTCACTCCCATGAATTTTGTTTTGCAAATTCAAATTTGAATACATTATTTCATACAATTATTCTTATGGAAAAACAAAACAATTATCACAGTGAGGTTTTTGAACATTCTAGTATTTATATATGTGGTTGAAAAAGATAGCATACATACATACATACATAACGTCACGCTATGTCCCACTTAATGGGGTAGCACGAACCCAGAAAAACAGTCAACCAACAATCAATCTCCTCCAAACATTCCTATCCTGATACACCACTTTCGCCTCGTCCACATTCATAGTGCGATTCATACATGCTCGTTTATTCTTCACACTCGGAATCATTCGAACATTAAACTATAAAAAATATTAGTTGAAGTCTTGGTCAAAAATTCAGAACTCTGATACTGTGTCTCACATTCCCATGAACGACTGCAGTAATGCAAATAATTCGTATATTTATAAATATGCTCAAAAAACACACTTTTTGGTATATTTTTATTTGTTTCTCAAGAACTGTAAGTTCAAATGGAAAATAATTTTAGTAAGTTATAGACAATCATATTTATAAATATACAAATTATTTGCATTACTGTAGTCGTTCATGGGAATATGTGACAAAAATTTTACTACTTTGAAAATTATGTTCATGTATAATTTGCAAACTAAATTAGATTTTTAAAATTTATTACAAAATTTTGGACTTTTATCTACAAATGTAGATATAAAACATTATGTTTAATTTATTATAATGATGATATGTTGTTTCAAAAAAGTCATGTTCATGTTGAGCTACCTTCAGCCCGTATGGTTCACCTTATCTTCACACACTCCTATTTAACTATTATTTTATTTTTCATGTAATGTATGTGTCTTTTCCATAACAATGGTCATTCTTGGATGGTATCTTTGACTGACGGTGTGATGAGCTTCGTTCTGTAGTATTATTAGATGTTTATGAGTGAGGTTATGTGTTGATTTTGTATTTATTCGTGTCTATGTTTATTACTCAGATTCAAGACACCGTTAAGAAGAAGATAATTTGGAGTCAATCAAATATAAGAAGAATTTAGAAGACATGGAATCTAGCAACACCAACAACGAATTAAAGCGAAGAGTTGGGTAAGTCCAATATTCTTCCATTTCAATTTTTTGATGGGGTAAATAGCTCCGAGGTAACGTGTCGGACTGTGGATCGTGAGATCCTCAGTTCGCATCCCACTGCCGACAGTTACAAATTTAAATTTAATCCTGTGGTTCCCCCTCCACTAACAACTTTGGGGGCTATGGTTTGACGGCTGGTAACCGCATTTCATACGCAAAAATATATCACCTACCGAGAACTGCGTAAGCAGAGTGCCACACCCACAATGGGTAAAAGGTGTGATGATAATTTTTTTTTATTACTTATATTTATTTATTCAATTTTTTTGTTAAATATTAGTAAAAGAACGATTCATCAGAATTTTTGAATTTTTTTTGAGAAAATTATACAAATATTAATATTTATACGTATGAATATGTTGTGTGATCAAATAGAAAACTAGCGGCACTAGTTGGAGCGGCAAGGCACAAATTTACTTAAAATCTAATGCGCAAGTCTTTTTTAATAGACATCCTTGATTTAAATATTCTAAAATGAACTCAAAAAAACAAGCAGTTCGATTTCGATTATAGATTTAATAATATATATGGATGGAGCGTTGGCTATGCTTTTAATACAGTAATATGTAACCAATATAAGAGAGAGATAGTCATATCTAAAATGACGCAGTGGGAGAAGAACAGCACATTTTCATGCCACCCGTCACATGGTACGAATGTGCTGTTCTTCTCCCACCGCGTCATTTTAGATGACTATCTCTTTCTTATATTAGCATTAAACTGCTGTGTGTAAAAATCAAGAAAATATTTCCCACAAATTCATGTAGTTTCATTAGGTTGAAATTTTTCTTGTTTTATAGTTAGTATCCATTTCTTGCTTAAATCCACATTTTTTGGAAAACTGTAATAAATTTGTATATATACAGCGTTCTAACCTAAAAGTGACATATTTACCTGTCAAATGAAACACCGTTTTTGTAGCCCGTTTTGAACAATTATACGCACAACAGGATTTTACCACATTTGATATATTTAAATATGACATAAATAATTGACAATATTATAAATTAGGGACAAAAGCTCGCACAAAAGTCTATAAAAGCAATACGACATTGACACAATTACATATCTCTAAAGCAGTCGGAAATTGCTAACTTTATGGTTTATGTTGGTATCACTTCACTAATTTTAGCTAACTTCTGACGCTAGAAATGTCAAAGTATTACATTAAAAATATTATGGCAATATATCTACAATTGAGCATTTGCAATACAAGAAAACAGAATATTTATAAGTAATTAAAATTGAATTTGCAGTGTAAAATCCAAATAAAAATATGTTGATTTTTTTGATTATGATCAATTATGATATTTGAAAATATAGACAGAATTGGCATTCAATTATTGTTAAGTTAACAACATAAAAAAATTCCCTATCATTAAGAATGTGAGTAAGAAATTAAATTTATTTACATAAATGTTGGCGCGAAAAATCTTGTGTATCTCTCGGTTGGAAACTATTTTGCGAGTGCTCGTATTTGTAGGACTCGCCTACGGTTCATCCTATCCAAATAAGCTCGCAAAATAGCAGTATCCAACCTAGTGATACAAATAACTATAACGGGGGAGGCAACTTTGATGACAAATGTCAGTACAATGATGATTAGTGTCACTCCACTCCTTAAAATGTGGAGGCGCCACTTTATAATAAAATAAGCTATTGAAATCGAGTTACTTTGGAAAAAGAAGAAGAAATCACTGTCAATTTTAGTGTCAAAATTGATGTTGATAATTCGTTCTCGATATTGTCGTTTATTATTGTGTATAAATATTGCAACAGGTAAGTGTTAAATTTAATATTCTGTTTTATACATCACATACACACTTAAAATATAATTTCAATACATTAAAAATAAATCACTGTATATATTATCATTAATTATTATATGTACACAAATATATTATAAAGCAATGTTAAAAGTTGTATTGCACTCATGCATTTTCCATGTAACAAATATCCACTATGTATATTTCTTCCAATTCCTTTTTTTATCCGTTTCCTCTCCTTTCTATTTTAGAACAATGCTTAATTTATGTTGAATAAAGGGATGCTTAATTAAAGACAAAAGGCTATTTCGTTTCCCTAAATGTAAGGAAATGCAACAATTTCGGATGGATATACTTGGGTTAGACGTAGGTAACGTCAGATAAATTCCTAACGATCAACAAACGGACATGACCATCTACAAACTAACAGTGAAAGACCTTTTAAGAGAAAATGTGAGACATCCGAACATGGTGTAGTAATAAAGGTTTCTTTAATATAAACATTATTAATAATTTAAACTCTTGTAGGTTTTTGAAAAAAATGCGATTACCAGTGTCTCAGTTGAGTGACCGGGAATGAACATTCTACGATGAAACTGTAAAGAACCGACTAAAGATTGTGACAGGGAACAATACCATTCGACAACTAAGGACCTGGCTTAGCAGTGTTACAAGAAGAGACCAAGTGGACAGACTTAATAACTAATTGTTTAACAAAGCATTTTCTTCTTCACAAATATAATTGGCTCAAAAAAAAAATCAAAAGTTAGACGTTTTACGGCACAAGACAACACATATAACTGTAATTGAAGGAAAGGGATTATGAAGAACGAAAAATAAAGAAAATTTTATAATGAATTCATAGATTAATAGACTCCGAAGTTAATCGATTTGTGAGGACGAATATCGATGATGCGAATCTACGGTATGCTAATTCTAGAAGTAATAAATTTCATTTTTACTAAATATATTTGTTTTAGGCTGTACAACAGTATTTGGATTTCTCCATCAGGTTAAAAAGTATTCATATAACACAACAAGCATTTGGATGTCACCCACACGGCGTCGGTTAATCATAAAAGAATAGTAATTAGAGCTGCTTATTAAATGGAATTTTTAATTTAACTTATTCACAAGAGGATTTTTTTGCGAGTATAAGCACTGTTTTAATTACATTTTGATTTTTCTTGAGCATAATTCCTCGTTTCTCTTATAAATTTACTTTTACAATGAAATATATTATTAGTGGCACTTTAGATAATAACAAATTGAATCAAATAATCACATAATAATAATAATCATCACTAATCAGTCGTTCGGCTTTTAATAAGCTGACGTGGATTTTATATTTCTACTTTTACAAATCTCACACCCCCATCCAAATTCATTACAGTTTGCAGCAGTAAAATTTACATGTTTTAAGAGTTTTTGGAACTCAAAAATAACATTTTGTATTTAAAGAAACAAAATATTATTTGAATTTAAAATTCAATGTAATATATTTTTTAAATACAAGAATTTTTGTGTTTAAACTAACTTATAAGTGATTGTAATATCTTTAACTACAAAAATTTAGAAATTTGTCGCTAAAAGCTACAGATTTTATTTGAATGTAAAAGATTGTGTAAGACTAAAAATATTTTTATAAGAACAAATTTACAATTTGTCAAAATTTGCACTTAACGAGGAAAATCATATTGAAAGTGTTAATATGTATTCTTAACCCTTATTTTGTAGTAAAGTTATAAGGTTTCTAATAATTATATTAAATTCTCATTTTCAATATTTTAAATAGAGCTTTTCATAATAAAATTAATATTAAAAATTAATAAATTAAATATTATTAGAAATCTATAACATTTTTGTCTAAATAATTAAATATGTGTAAACAGAATTTAATTGAATAAATATATTCCTAATATTTACTCTTATAATTTTGTACAAGTACAACAAATATAAAATAAAAAGTATCAAGGAGGCTAAAAAAACAATCTTCTATCCTTCTATTGTCATCCTTGTCTAATTTTAGTGTCACTACACCCCCCTGCGGGTGCAGCACCTATGCTCAAGACTCGTAACCATAGAGAGGGCGATCTGATTATGTTTCTAATTTGTGACTATAACTCAGACGTCAAAGGTCAAACCAAGTTCTTGACATCTTGAAATGAAAGTCACTTGACTGGTGGACTTTCATCTATTTCATCTATTTCTATCGCGTTGTGCTGGTTATCTATACTCCTTCCATACATTTTATTAGTTCTATGATTCCCACAGTCAACAATGTCGGCACTTTTAACTTTACCTATGTGGTTCTCGTCCTTAACATCTTAACGTGGTTATATTTATATAAATAAAATGATTTGTTATTGAAAGTATTAACATTCAGTTATATTTCAGAAATGAATTGTCAGATGGGGCATCAACTTCCAAGCAACCTTACATCGATAACAGCACAGCGGGAGCTCACATAGAAGCGTCCGGACACTCCAGCGTACATATTAACAGTAACACAGTCAATGTTACAAAATATGAGACACCTCAACAACAACAAACTAAAGAACCACTAAGAGGCATCAGGTTCCAAGTGGCGGACCCCGTCGCGTCGTTCAGAGGTCGCCAGGCTCAACTCAAATCCGTGCGACGCGCGTTTAAAGAGCAGAACAACAAGAAGCGTTACAACCTGGTGGCCGTGTGCGGGTACGGGGGCATCGGGAAGACGGAACTCGCCAGGAAGTTTATTCAAAACTTGCGAGCGATTTTTAATATCATTTGGATATATTCTGAATTTGAGTCTACCCTGTGCGACTCTTTCAATAAATTGATGAAAGAACTCAAGCACCGCGGATACCATTGTTCCGATCACCAGGACGTGTACAAGCACCTGGACAACCCCGAGTGCTTGTTCGTGTTTGATAATGCCGAGAATAAGAAGAGTATTGCTAAATATTTACCACATCAACGTAACAATTCTTTATTTTTAATAACATCGCAATATCGAACATGGAGTTCGCACGAAATTGAATTGAATAAACTTGATCCGGCGAGTGCGATCAATATCGTGAAAGTTATTCTGGACACACATGGCATAGAAATAAGTGAGAGGCAACTACAACAGCTTCTAAGAACTTTGGAGCCGATTCCTTTGGTTCTACAAATTGGAGTTGGATTTGTGTGTCAGGAAGTTCTTGATTTGAAAATCATTGGAAAAGAATATAATATCGATGATATTATAGAGGAATTAAGTACCGAGTGTGAACTTGTGACACTGGAATTCCCTCCTTTCGATGAAAATTTGTATGAGAAATCTGTTTTAGTTGCTCTCTCTCGAACACTGGAGAAATTCTGGGACAAAGAAGATAAGGTGTCAAAAACCACTAAAAATATGTTAGGAGTGGCGGCGTATTTAAGTGCTGATCATATTCATGAAGATATGTTGAAAGAATTGTTAAAGATGAAAGACGAAAAATTATTTAACAAATGTTTGACTACTTTAGTACAATTTTCATTATTTCAAAAATCTGACTACTGGTATGTGAGTAGTTATGCAATGCACCGAACCGTACAAGAGTGTGTCCGACATTTGTGTAGAAAATCAAACCCAAATGAATGTTATCTGCAGTCTCTTCATGTACTATTAGATAGTAATTATGCTTATCAAGAATTGGTAATTCAACATGCTGAAAAAGACTTCAAAACCTTTAGATCGTTTTATGAAGGAAACAAATGCAGAACGCTGTACTTGAACTTGGCCGAACAAATTTCCTGTAAAGTATTGCAACTGATGCTAGATAAAACCGACTTAATCAACGAGCCGGAATTTTTATGTGAAGCAGCTGCAATGAGACGAAACAACATCATTGACAAGCTGGTGGAACACGGCGCTGATTTCAATGTGATGAATAGTGACGGACTGGGTGCTCTCTATTATGCGTGTTATTGCGATATAATTTTATATCATACTTGGAAGAGAATAGAAACATTTATCAAATATGGAACAAATATAAATCTACAAAATTCTCAAGGAAATACTGTGCTTCATAGTTTGTGTAATTCGGAAAAAAATTGTACTCGAAAAGACAAGGATATATGTAAGTGGTGTGCTTTAATGATTAATGCGGGAGGAGATCCGACAATAAAGAACTCGGCTGGTGAAACAGCCGCAGACCTCGCACAAGAACACGGGCTGCCACTGACACGGCGACTCCTGGAGGAAGCGATGTCTGGATGTAGATGTATCCTGCACATGGTAGCCAGGTGCAAACTATTTAATACTCTATATGACTTACTTATATACAAAATCTGCAACATCAAGGAACAAGACGCGTCCGGCAACACGGTGCTGCACGTGTTGGCCGGGCTCGATCCGCTATCTGCAGAAGGTGAAGTAGATGAAATGAAGCTGCCCTATTTCACAAAAAATATAATATCGAGGAGTACAGATCTGGTGGCTGTGAAGAACAAGTCCGGCGAGACGGCAGCGGACGTGGCTGCGAGAGCTCATCGAATCCAGTTAGCGGCCATGTTTAATTCAATATCGCCAGGTAATTTAAAGCGATAGTAAAGCTGCGTTCACAACTACTCAGCTATGAATTACGAACGTAAAAGATGTGAACTATTTTATTCTAAATAATAGAATGCATGATTGATGGTTCGTTGCGTTTAGACGTGCATGTATAAATGAGGCAAAAGTGCTGCCAGGATGAGAAAATAATGGCTGGTTGAATGTTATGTCTGTGTGTTATTTTCTTCAATATAACACTTTTTTCTAAGAGACAAAATTTCAATTATTACATGTTTTGTTTATTTTCAGGTCGCATCATATACCACACAGCTGTTTATCGCCAACAAATACAACATTTCTCTTTTGTGAACGACCCAGAACGCTGTCATGTGAATGCCAGGGATGTGAACGGGGGCACGCTGCTGCACGCGCTGTGCCGCCTGGACACGCACGGCCGCGCGGACCTGGAGCTGGAGGTTGTTAAACTCGTCGAAGAGCTCGTGATAAGGCACAGGGCTGATGTGCGCATCAGGGATAACGCCGGCGTGACCGCTGCAGGCGTCGCGCGGAGCCGCGGCTGGCAGCTGCTCGCTGACTTTCTAGATGACGATGACGCTATGGTACACATCGATGGACTATTGAACCAACCAAGTGCTAAGCTAATGTGCCTTGCTGTTAAACATAGACAATTTAGCCTCATAAGGCACGCTTGGTGGAAATATCACTGTTTTACAGACAGGTGGGTACTCCGTGCGCTGTGCGGTTGTGCAGACTCAACACTAACTGATACCGACATAATCAGTCTACTTCAAGACATTGATTTTTATAAACTAGTGGCTTATTATGACAAGGATGAATATCAAAGAGTAATTGACGCTGCAAACAAATGCGGTCGGAACGAATTAGCTAACTGGTTGCCAAGACATCAAACAACTCGGTATGATTTATGGCTGTTCTCTATACTTTCATCTGGTTAAAAACCATTTGTACGCAGACCTACAGCCCAGACGGTTTGACGGATTCCATTGAATCCTTCAAAGGCACTTAAATATTCTTTAGGAATACGTGCTTTTTATGAATTCACATTTTTCTTACACATGATGTGCGAGATATTAAATAAATAAGGTACATCTAGTGTTCCGTGTAGCTTTTGTTAAATAACACGCGTTGCTACTACTGTTAAAAATTCAAAGATAAAGGGAATTGACAGTTCACTTTGAAATTTATTTTCTTATTTTTAAATTGATGTTTTAAAATTTTACAAAATATTAAACATGTACGTCCATTTATTCTAAACACAAATAAATTTACGATTCTTGTCTAACTTATCTACAATTAAAGTAATTTATTATTAAAATTTCAAAGTGAACTGTCAATTCACTTTATCTTTATATTTGACAAAAAGAAGAACAACTTGTCATTTTTGACAGTTCAGTTTTAAATTTTAATTATACATTACTTTAATTGTAGACAGGTTAGATAAGTTTGGTATATTTATTTGTGTTTAGAATAAATGAGCCAACATGATAACTATTTTGTAAATTTTTTAAAGTGGTAGAAATGATTTACATATTTTGACAGTTGCATTTAATTCAAATTGATTTGCAAACGTCAATATTTTATGAAAAATAGTCTGGGTTACATACTATATTACAAATACATTGAAATTAAATGAAATTCATGGTAAGTGTATAATTTAATTGTAGGATATCAATTCTTCTAATTATTTTGCAGGAAATACATTATGAAGAACTTTATTATAAATGTCATGTTGAAATTTGGTTATACAGATATGGAACAAATTAAATTTGAAAATTCTATAGAAGTACGCAAGAAATTAATATACAGGGTGTTCATTTTAAGTGGTACACTATTGCTATTTCGAGAACTATAAGAGCTACGACATCGGTTAAATTAGCAAACAATTTCTATATTATAAGACAATTAAAATGAGCGAAACAAGAATTTTTTTAGACCAGTGGTTCTCAAAATGCGGGGTGCAACTTTCTTATTTTAAATGGCAACCTATTTTTTTTATTTGCTTATTCGATTCAGTATTTTTTTCTAAATTCAATGATATTCACATGTAATGACCAAATATTACAAAATATTTGAGAAAAATGCAAAATAAAAATGTATCATTTTTATTTAAATATGCATATACAAAGTTTGCTATGGAAGAAAACAAATAAACCAAATGCAGAAATAGTTGAAAAAACTGTAATTATGAGAATAATTATTAATTTAGTTGTTACAATACAGAAATACAGAGGTACACTCAAAAAAACTAATATTAAAATTGTTCGATTTAATTGTTTTCTTCCATGGCAAACTTTGTATATGCAAATTTAAATAAAAAGATATATTTCTAATTTTGCATTTTTCTCAAATATTTCGTATTATTTGGTCATTACATGTGCATATCATTGAATTCAGAAAAATATATTGAATCGAATAATAATTTGTTTTCTTCCATGGCAAACTTTGTATATGCATATTTAAATAAAAATGATACATTTTTAATTATGCTTTTTTCTCAAATATTTTGTAATATTAGGTCATTACATGTGAATATCATTGAATTCAGAAAAAAATACTGAATCGAATAAGCAAATAAAAAAAGTAGGTTGCCATTTAAAATAAGAAAGTTGCACCCCGCATTTTGAGAACCACTGGTCTAAAAAAATTCTTGTTTCGCTCATTTTAATTGTCTTATAATATAGAAATTGTTTGCTAATTTAACCGATGTCGTAGCTCTTATAGTTCTCGAAATAGCAATAGTGTACCACTTAAAATGAACACTCTGTATACTTATAAAACAAATTGTATTGGATGAATTGGGAGCATTCAAAATGAAAACACAACTTATTAATACAAAATCCATGTATAGATTAAGTGTCATGTATTGACTAAAAATGTTGTTTCTTATATATACAAACATTAAAATTAATTGGATTTCATGGTAAGTGTATATGATTTAATTGTACAATATACATTTTCCCGATTATATTGCAAGAAACTCATATTTAAGAATGACATAAAAAAAAATCCACCGAAAGTTTTGTTATATTTTCACGGGAGAATTTATATTTGGAAATATTGTTGAATTGCGTACGAAATAATTAAATACCAATGAAACTAATTATATTGGATGTATCAGAGGGCTATCAAAGTGAAAACATAGTGTATTACTGAATCTTGTTTCAAATATTTTCATTTATTGTAATCAGAGATTTTCATTGTTGTAATCAAATATTTTCATTATTGTAATCAAATATTTTCATTTATTGCAATCAGAAATTTTGATCATTGTAATCAAATAATTTCTGTTCTGTTGTAATCAAGAAACTTTCTGGAAATTATTACTTTTTGTTCTTTTACAATTCGAGCTATAACCTTCTTTTGTACATGCATACATCAACTCACATGCATTTAGCTACCGACCTCATATGATTTTAATTTATAATTGTTTCTCGTTAAATTCTTAAAGGTTATTTAAATTTGCTATATGAACCTATGAGTGCAGCAAAGTTACATATGAATATAAGTGAATGTAGATTAGATGTAAAATATTGTGTGATGTAAAAAAGGTAGATGCTACCCCACTGGGATACAGTGTGAAGTATGTATTGCTATGTATTTTAAATAGCTCAATGTATTCGAACGAAACTAATTTATTTTTTATGAAAAAATTAAAGTCGAGTATATTCTACAACAATTAATGGATTGGCACATATTCCTCTCGAGCAAAAAGTTTGTAGTCCGAGCCGAAGGCGAGGGCTACGGTTTGCGAGTGTGGGACAAGCCATTTCGTTACATGTTGTAGATTATACTTTCTATAACAATATTTTGGAAATTATACAAAAAATACAAATATAAAACTGTTGAAAACGTCAAACTCAAAAAATAAATAAAAAAAAAACAGACGTAACCAACTAAATCAAGATACTTCATATATCGCGGCTCTGATTCTTCGAAAATATTCCATACGCGGCGTATGGAATGTTAGTGATTCCATAAGAATTTTTAGTTGTTGAATGTGTAGTTTCCAAAACAGTGTTATAGAAAATATAATAAAATTTAGTTAATTACAATTGTTTTTTGACTACTTTTCCAAATGTTTATTTTTCTTATTTCAATTATTTTAAGTTTTCAAATTCGCATTTGATTTTTTTTGTTCTCTTCTATTTCTTGCACTGGGAGCTTCAGAAACTTCTCTACAAATGTTTTCGTTCATTGATTTGGTCTTAATTTTTTTTTTTTTAGACTGATTACTTTTAGTTTCCTGGGTTGGTTTTCGCTTAGAACCTGTAGATCCTATAACACTCTTTTTCAAGTACTATGCTCCCTTCTTTGTCGGGAATTTCATTTCTTGGGTTTGGGAATCGGGAATGTCAGCAGATGGAACAGTATTAAAGTTCTATACAAAAATATTCTACATATAATTCAGTTTATTACTTTATTGTTAGGTACATGAATTGAGCTATAATTTTCACCGTTACCTATTGAAACAAATATAGTAATTTATTGTCCTAGAGACCTAACTTGTGGGGTATGAAGTGAGTGGGAAGCTAAAGAACGTGGTGTATACCCACCTCTATATTAAATATAATTACGATTGGCAATTGTTGTTATTTATATTATAAAAAAACATAACTTATCGGCAATTGTTTTTTTTTTAATTAGTAGAAACCTAACTTGTAGGGTACTAAATGAAATTTTTAAGAACAGGAATTTTAGAAGGCAATTGTTTTACTAGAAATTACTATAAACCGAACTTTTGAGGTATTGTTATTACATGAATTGTTTTAGAGGCAGGAAGTTGAGGAACGCAATGACGATTCATTCCGAAATTGTTGTGATCGGCAATTGTTTTCCTAAAACTTCATAGATACAACTTGGTAGAAAATAGCGACCGGCAGATGGTCTATTGTTTTTTCTTACAGTCATTTGAAATATATTATGTTTGTTGTCATTTTTATCACAAACCAATTACGATCGTCAATAGTTTTAATTCAAACAAATCTGACTTGTGGGGTATCAGGAGAAATATTTTAGGACTGGAATGTTGAAGAACGTATTGATGACCCATCTTTTATCAAATCAGTACTATTGGCAATTGTTTTTCTCGAAATTACAGTAAATCTAGTTTGTGGAATATTGAATGTAATATTTCAGGAACGGAGAGTTGAATAAGTAATGACGAACTTTTTTTATCACAAACCATAACACTCGGCAATTGTTTTTGTAGAAATTACTTGAAACCTAAGTTATGGGGTACTAAATGAACTATACAGTGATATAAAAGGGAGGAACGTAATGACGAACTGTTCGCCAATGTACATACATAAAAGTGAGGAACGAATAGACGAGTTTTCTTCGACAATTGTTCGGTATCAAATTGAAGATATTTAAGAAAACTCAATTTATTTTTCTATACTTTTCGTTGTAATCTTCTTCAGTGTAACGGAGCCTAGGGGTCAGACCTGCGAAGCAGGTCGGACCGCTAGTCTTATATACTAATCAGTCTAGGATTCTCTATACTTTCATCTGCTTAGTAACCAATTTATAAAATATGTGCGCAGCTCTAGAGCCTAGACGATTCGATGGATTCCAGTGAAACCTTCACAGCCATTTAAAGTTTGATTGGGTGTACGTGCTTTTTATGAATTCACATTTTTCTTACACATGATGTGCGAGATATTAAATAAATAAGGCCGAAAATTTGCACAATTTGTGCGCAGGTCTAGAGCCTAGACGATTTGACGGATTCGAGTGAAAGCTTTTCAGACAATTAGTGTTTGATTGGGAATACGTGCTTTTTATGAATTCACATTTTTCTTACTCATGATGTGCAAGATATTAAATAAATAAAGTCAAAATTTACGAAATCACACTATCCGTGGTCCTTTTTGTTCAATTTTAAATAAAAAGAATTGCGCCCGTTGCTATGAAAGTGAAATTTATGGATCTCATTGACAGTCCACTTTGAAATTTTAAATATAAATTACTTTCATTGTAAACAAGTTAGATACGTTTAATAATTTTATTTGTGTTAAGAATAAATGTACGTACATGTTTAATATTTGGTAAAATTTTAAAACGTCAATTTAAAAATAAGAAAATAATTTCCATAAAAAATTTTCGCTTTGATTGTACTTGAAGTGTAACTGTCAAGCTGACGTAAAATTTATACAGCATAATATTTTATTTTAAATAACATAGTTATATGCAAGGTTATATGTTTTTTCGGTGTTTTATGAAAAAGTACATTTTTAAAAGGTAAGTATATTTATACATTTAAATTATTTGTTAAATATACTAATCCGTGCATACATAACCTAAATTATTTTCTTTTCTATAAAACTATTTTAAAATCTACAGGCGTTAACATTTGTACAATTTGCAGTGGTAGTGAAATATGTGAAGAGAATATGAAGAAAAAATAGTTAAAATTGTCAGGCATTGTCTAGAATTATGTCAAACTGTAATAATTTATGTTGCTTGTATCTTGTATACAATAAGAAAGATCAATTAATATATTTTGAAATGCCCCGAATTCACCGCCAATTCAAAGATTTAATAAAGTCCAACAATTTCTTTATTCTTCAGGCAATAATCAATAATATACGGTTGAGATTGCAATAATTCTTTGTTGTAATCAGTAAATATAGTAATCAATGCATTGTTGTATTATTTGATACAAGTTTTGAACGGAAAATTATCTGCGCAGGGTACTGACAATGTAATGCAAGTATTTAGGGTTTTTAAAATATATTTTCTGTTGTTTCCCAGTCCAAGGAATAACAAGAACAATTAGAAATAAGTAAGAAGTGAATAAAATAAAGTGAAACCAATCAGGGCGGTTCCAGTATGACAGATTGGATTGAAATGTGTATATGCTCCATGCTATGTTGTATACGACAAGTGTTATGAATTAAAATATTTAGATAACTTGTTACAAAAAGGTAATTTCTTCAATCAAAATATTCCACAGATACAAAATTGGTATTTAAAAGTGTGTTAATTATACAGACATTTTTTAATGTGAAATACGATAGCCAGAACATTTGTAGAAGAAATTTCAAGAAGTGAAGATAGTTGATAAGGTTTTGATATTTTGACGTAACCAATTGGAACAAATTATTTTTAACGATAGTTTTATACAATTATTTTTGTAAATGAAACTTGATAGTACATTAATCTCATTGTTAAATTTGATGAATGTAATGTTCCATCATTGCAACACATTTTAGTGCTATTCAAATTTTCAAATTTGATCTCCAACGTGCAGGTGCTTGGTATGTGATTTTATTTGTTAGTTGTATACATTTTGAAATATTTGTTGTAGGGTCCTACTATAGAATTACGAGGCATGCAAATCAAATTATGTGGATTATGTAGATTTTTCTAATGCGACCAATAGTAACAAATTTATACCCGTGTGTGTTTCCAGCAAGCGGCAAGTTAAACTTCTTCAAAAGCTTGATTACAACAATGAAATACATTTATTCTTTGTATCTACCTTACCACGGCCTTGTCTTTATTTTATATTATTTCCATAGAGTATGTAGTATGTTATAATTATATAACATTTTTAAAACCATAAAAAAATTTAGAAAACGATTTAAGGTAAACCATCCGGGCCAATACGGGCTGAAGATAGCGCAAGATGAACATGACTTTTTTGAAACAATATATCATTATTATAATATATGAAACATATAATGTTTTATACCTACGTTTGTAGATAAAAGTCCAAAGTTTTGTAATAAATTTTAAAATGCCAATTTTGTTTACATATTATACATGAACATAATTTTCAAAGTAGTCAAATATATGTCACACATTCCCATGAACGACTACAGTAATACAAATAATGTGTATTTTTATAAATATGATCGTCTATAACATACTAAAATTATTTTACATTTGAATTTACAGTTTTTGAGAAACAAATAAAAATATACCAAAAAGTGTGTTTTTTGGTATATTCTTATTTGTTTCTCAAAAACTGTAAATTCAAATGTAAAATAATTTTAGTATGTTATAGACGATTATATTTATAAATATACGAATTATTTTCATTACTGTCGTCGTTCATGGGAATTAGAAATTCAGTATCAAAATTCTGAATTTTTGACCAACTAGACTTCAACGAATATTTTTTTATAGTTGAATGTTTCAGTTATCCTTTTCATCCACATATATAAATACTAGAATGTTCAAAGACTTCACAGTAATAATTGGTTTGTTTTTCGATAAGAATAATTGTAAGAAATAATTTATTGAAATTTGAATTTGCAAAACAAAATTCATGGGAGTGAACGAACTCAACGAAAATATGTTCTTCATCTGACATTGCAATGTACAAGTCACTGTAAAAAATCCATGATATTTTGACGAATGGAGGTTGTAGGACCATAAAGAACATGAAAATAAATAAAGAATACAGAATTTGCTGTTTTTTAAAAAAATAAAGGGTTCGTTCTTTCGACGCGTATGTTTGACCTTAAGTTCAGCCCCTGTTCCTCGCGCTAGCATCGCATAGTTCAAAACTGTTCGGTACAATTCTGAATACAATAATTATTCTAAAGAAATAATCTACGAATTTAATGAAATTTTAATTTTGAATTTTAATTGTAGACAAGTTGGACAAGTTTTGTAAATTTATTTGTATTTAGAAATAATAAGCGAATATATTTACTAAATTTAATATTGTACCCCTGATTACAAAATACAAACTTTGAAGCTGCGCTAAGAAAAGTCAGTATTACACGATCAACTTTAGTAAAAAATTAAGTAAAACCACGAAAATTGTAGCCAACGTAGGAAGCAAATTGTTATTTATTATTAACTATACTTTTAAAATTACAAGATAATAAAAAAATGTTAGATTGACAGTGGTCGGTATTACATCAACAAATACTAGTGCAAGGTTTGACTGATTTAAATTTATTTAAAAATCACTTTTATAGTCGCAAACAACAGGCATAGAATACAGCGAGTCCGGTCGATGTATAGTACTAATCAGTAATCACATTTCTCCTATTATATTGTTATAACTATGTAAATTTTATGAGATTTCCAGAGATGGCGGAATATACTAAAAGGCTTGAGTTTTTGAGTTTAGATTAGCCAATCTAGCAACCAAATTTGTGCAATTTGTACGCACACCTACAGCTTAGACCGTTTGACGGATTTGGGTGAAACCTGGCATTTAGAGTTTGATTGAGAATACGTGCTTTCTATGAATTCATATTTTTCTTACACATGATGTGCGAGATATTCAATAAATAAGGCGGAAATCAGAGTATGCGAGCGTTGCTATGAATGTGAAATTTGTTGATTTTAAATGAATAACTGTATTGTAGTCGTAACTTTTCACAAATTTGTGTTCTTGTCATTTTTGACAGATCTCTTTGAAAAATTAAGTATAAATTACATTAAATCTAGACAAGTTTCAAAAGTTTTGTAAATTTATCTGTGTTTAGAGAAAATGAATGAGCATAAATGTGTACTATTTTGTCAGTCAGTGAAAATTATTTAAATTATAGCTGTCACTTTTCACAAATTTGTGTGCACCTTGTCATTTTTGACAGTTCATTTTGAAATTTTATGTAAAATTATAACAGATGTCTCTGCCTGTAAACATCGAAGCTTTAAAGCATTTTAGGCGGTAAAATTTAAATAAGTTATGCCGAATTCATGCAGCCATTTTCATTTTCATTTAATTTAAATTTATTTTAATGCCGAATTCATGCAGCCATTTTCATTTTAATTTAATTTAATTTTAAATTTTAATTTAATTTATATTTTTTAAATCCTTCATGATACATTTCAATATTAAATTAAATGAAAATGAATGCACGTCATGTGTCATTTGTCACATTGAAGAGCTTCTTTATTTTTGAATAAAATTTCTATTTGTCGGACAGAAAATTGTATTTTCTCATGTCTGTTCAGTTCTACTTGAGTCGAATCATCAAAATTATTCATATTTAAGCAAAGAATTTAAATTCTCAATGATTTAAAACATAACCATTTCAATCACAAACGTCAAAATTTATCAATTTCATTTAAAAGATAAAAGTTGGTTATCTTATAAATTAAATTAAATGAAAATGAAAATGAGAACATAAATTAAATCATTGCATGAATGCTTACATTTGATAATACGTATTTATTTTTTAAATTAAAATAAATTTAAATTAAATGTAAATGAAAATGGCTGCATGAATTCGGCATAATTTAAAATATAAATATGTATTATCAAATATAAGCATTCATGCAATCATTTAATTTATGTTCTCATTTTCATTTTCATTTAATTTAATTTATAAGATAACCAACTTTTATCTTTTAAATGAAAATGATAAATTTTGACGTTTGTGATTGAAAAGGTTATATTTTAAATCGTTGAAAATTGAAATTCTTTGCTAAAATATGAATGATTTTGATGATTTGACTCAAGTAGAACTGATCAAAAATGATAAAATGTACTTTTCTGTATGATAAAAATGAAATTTTATTTTAACATAAAGAAGTAACATAGATTTCAATTTCAAAAGGTTTTTAAAGAAATATTTTTCCCTATAGTATCTTAACTAGGTCTTCGTTTCTTCATTTTTAAATGATATGATAAAGCACATAATCACTTGTATATGATCATGATCACTATTTTAAAAAACTTTATGCTTGCAAAACACAAATCGGGTAACTATTTATGTATTTGTTATTCCAATATTTAAGATTAACAGACATAAATAAAATAATAATGTGACATATGACGTGTATTCATTTTCATTTAATTTAATATTGTAGTGTTCCATGAATGATGCATTTAAAAAAGATAAATTAGAATTAAATTAAAATTTAAAATTAAATTAAATGAAAATGAAAATGGTTGTATGAGTTCGGCATTAATCTTATATACTAATCAGTCAAGGGTCGGATCAATAGAATAATCACTCGCAATTGCGCATTTTTACAGGCTAGACGGAGTAACCGATTTAATTGAAATTTTCACTGTTAGAGAGTATATTTTTTCGTTTAGTGCCTTTTCGGAACAGAATTTTTATTTTACCTCATTATGTCCTTTAAAAAGGCCAAAAAAGGCAAATTTTGTTAAAGATCAAAGCGACATGTGACGATTTACTTTTTTACGATCACGTATTTTCAATAATTGAATGATTTTTGACAGTTCAGTTTTAAATTTTAAATATTAATTACACTAATTGTAGACAAACTGGGCAATTTTTGTACATTTTTTTGTGTTTAGAATAATGGTGTAAATATTCCTATATTTTGTAAATTTTTAAATAAGCAATTTAAAGAAAATGAAAATAATTTCAAATAAAATTTTTCGCTTTGATTGTACATGCCGTTTGAATGTGGTAGTAAATGAATAACTACTTGTCATTTTTGACAGTTCAGTCTCTAATTTTAAATATTAATTACATTAATTGTAGACATGCTGGGATTTTTTTGTAAATTTATTTGTCTTTACAATAAATGCGAAAATATGTTTACTGTTTTAAAAAAAATTTTAAATCTTTTAAAAAAAACATGTTTCTACAAAAGTTTAAAAATTTCAAATGCCTAGAATTCACCTCCAATTCACAGATTTAATAATGCTCAACAATTTCATTATATGCGGCAATAGTCATAGATATACGGTTGAGATTGCAATAATTCTTTGTTGTAATCAGTAATCAATGCATTGTTGTATTCTTTGATCTTTGATACAAGTTATAAACGGAAAATTATCTGCACAGGGTACTTACAATATAATGCAAATATTTAGGGTTTCTAAAATATATTTTATGTTGTTCCACAGTTCAATTAATGACAAGAACAGTTAGAAATAAGTAAGAAAAAAATATAAGTTCTTCAATCACCATATTCCACAGAAAATTGGTATTTTAAAGTGTGGTAATTATACAAACATTTTTTATTGTGAAATACGTTAGCGAAAATATGTGTAGAAGAAATTTGAAGAAGTGGATATAGTTGATAAGGTTTTGATATTTTGACGTGACCAATTGGAGAAAATTTATTTTTAACGATAGTTTTGTGCAATTTATTATTAATAATCTCATTGTTAATTTTGATGAATGTAATGTTCCATCATTGCAACACGTTTTAGTTATATTCAAATTATCAAATTTAATCTACAACGTTCTGGTGCTTGGATTTTATTTGTTAATTGTATTCATTTTGAAATATTTGTTGTAGATGCTATAGAATTACGAGACATGAAAATCAAATTATGTAGATTTTTCTAATGCGACCAATAGTAACAAATTTATACCAGTGGTCTATGTGTGTTTCCAGTAAGCGGCAGGTTGAACTTTTTCAAACGTTTGATTACAACAATGAAATATATTTATTCTTTGTATCTACCTTACCACGGACCTGTCTTTATTTATATATTATAAAACTATTTTCATGGAGTATGTAGTATGTTATAATTATATAACATACTCAAAACTATTAAAAAAAAAATAAGAAAATAGCAATCAAAAGTTATATTTACGGCCGGTTCCAACGATTAATTTAAATTCAGTCCCTGTTTCTCGCGCTAGCATCGCATAGTTCGAAATTGTTCGATACAACACTGAACACAATAGTTATTCTAAAGAAATAATCTACGAATTTAATGAAATTTCTATTTTGAATTTTAATTGTATACCATTTTTGTTAATTTATCTGTATTTAGAATAAGTAATAAGCGAATATATGTGCTAAATTTTAATATTGTACCCTTCATCACAAAATACACACTTTGACCATACGCTGGACTAAGAAAAATCAGTATTACACGATCAAATTTAGTAACAAAATTAAGGAAAACCGCGAAAATTGTCGCCAACGTAGATAGCAAATTGTCATTTATTATGAACTATACTTAAAAAATTTTTTTTATTATTTAAAATTTCAATATGACAAAATAAATGTCAGATTGATACAGGTCGGTATTACATGAACAAATATTAGTGCAAGTTTTGATTGATTTAAATTTATTTAAAAATCACTTATTTACTCGCAAAAGACATGCATTGAAGATACGAGATTCATAATTATATTACAAATGGAAGAGTTATGACATATTGTGTAGTGTTCTGTAGCGAGTCCGATCGATGTATAGTACTAATCTAATCAGTAATCACCTATCTCCTATTATATTGTTATAACTACATAAGTCTTATTAGATTTCCAGAGATGGCGGAGCCCTAGCTGAGACACCCGCCGTAGGCGGGGGTCGACGCTAGTTATTTATCTAATACAAAAGGATGAAAATTATTTCCAAGATCGTTTTAAATATTTTATTTAAATAAATTTAATAAATTCGTAGACAAGAAGCTATTCTGAACAATTATCAATTGTATTTTATAAATGTTATTTAAATCCTACTGTGTTTGGTATCTAATTAATAGTTTCACAGAGTAGATTTAAACTTAAGTGTCAGAAATTTAATTTGGACTATCGTCAATTGTTTTCGATAAATACTATTTAAATCCTACCGTGTTTGGTATCAAATTAAAGGTCTCGCGGAGGAGATTTGAACGCAGGTGTCAAAACGTTATTATGGATGATTGTCAATTGTTTTTTCTAAATGTTATTTAAAACATACCGTGTTTGGTATCAAATTAAAAGTTTCACGGAGTAGATTTAAACTCAAATGTCAAAAAGTTATTTTGGACGATCATCTATTGTTTTCCATAAATACTATTTAAATCCTACCGTGTTGGGGTATCAAATTAAAGGTCTCGCGGAGGAGATTTGAACTCAAGTGTTAATACGTTATTTTAGACGATTGTCAATTGTTTTTTATAAATGTTATTCAAAACATATCGTGTTTAGTATTAAATTAAAGGTCTCAGGCTTGAGATTTAAACTCAAGTGTTAAAAAGTTGTTTCGGAAGATCGTCAGTTGTTTTATATAAATGTTATTTAAATTCACCATGTTTGGTATCAAATTATAGGTCTCATGGAGGAGATTTAAATTCAAGCGTCAACATGGAAGCGAGGAACCAACTGACGAGCTTACTTTGCTGATGTACTGACATGGAAGCGAGGAACGAAGAGACTAATTCGAGTTATTTTTCTATATTTTTAGTTGTAATCTTCTTCAGTGTCGCGGAGCCTAGGGGTCAGACGTGCTAAGCAGGTCGGACCGCTAGTTAATATAACTATTAGAATGAGAAGGAGGAAGTAGATAAGATACGGACGATAAGGACGCCATGTTAAAATATCGCAACAGATGGCGCACGTTATAAAATTTTCGCAACAGATTGCTGCTCGGAAGTAAATAAGATAAGAATTTATATTAGTTGTCAGTGGTACCAACTAAAACAATGTGTCCGAAGCCCCACAGCTTATCAGTTGCATATCTAATAGGCTATTCCACCATAATCAAAAATGATAAAAGTTTATTGAAAATATGAAAGATAAGCGTTCAAGGATGCGGAAAATTTCATATTTTTAATTATAAATTACTCCCTTTAATAAATACGGCATGTTTTGTTTTTGATGACGCTTCATGTATATGGCAAATAGAATTCATGTATTTACCCCCACTCCTTCTGAACTAAGAATATACATATTCGGGCGTGTCGGATCTGTTCGGATTCTGCTCGAGTGATTTCCTTGCTTTGTGTGCTTGCGGCATAAAAATTATAATTTATTTGCGCTAATACTTTTTTAACTTCACATCGTGATATCTTCCCTATTTATACAGATATAACAATAATTCTTTCACATTTAAATTTTTGCATGATCTGTGCGTGTAGTAGTGCATAAACTCATTATATATCATGATTAAAAATATTATATATTAATTAAAAACCACAAAATGGGAACGCGATTTCATGTTTTTACAGGGAAATTTTTTTATCAGCGACAAACTTTTTGTCATTAAGCGATGGACCCTAATATATAGCGACAAAGTTGTTGTACACATATCAAAGAGGTTTTTTTTATTAAAACATGTCTTTTCTAAAATGAACTGGTTCCGAGTAAAACGAATGTAAAATTGAAGAATGTTTGAGTTGCTGCGCGATACATGCGGTCGTGCTAGCTTAAATGGCAAGCCGAAGTCCTCTTTTGTTACTCTCGATGCACTTTTTAGTGTAAATATAATTTATAAACTATGAACATGGAAAAATCCTAAATATAGTAGAATATTTTTTAAATATACATTTATGCAGCACTCAATGCAAAATTATACGATACCAGCACCGCCAACTACCTAACTTCGAGAATGTCAAAATGTTTTTGTTAAATGAGACAAAAAGTGAAATAAATTAAGTATATTAATTATTTTTATTTCTCTAATAATGAAACAAAAATATTACTATTTAAATATTTATATTATTTTGCAATTTTCTCAACATTTTTTCAAAAGTCTTTGAACCACCGTTTGTTTATTTCTGGCATAATACACATTCTACGTCATCAGTGTAATTTGAAATTCAGACCTTCATATCTCGCTTATTTGGAAGAATTTTTAACTTGGATTTTCACATGTAGTGTTATATTTTTATGTACTTCAAGTATAAAAAATTAAAAAAATACCGTGGAATAGCCTATTTTTGAAAATGTTATGTTTCCATAGACCGTTGTTGCGCTTTAATCGGCAATGAATTGTGGAATGCTGCATTTGCAGCCTTTTCTATTTCTTGAGACATGTTTTAGAATTATTAATTGTGCACAAATTCAACTGACAAACGTGTTTCAATTTTTTTTGAAATAAATATGCGAATAATTTATTTGGTATTTTATTCGTACATGGAAAGATCAGCAACAAAAGTATAATTAGTCATATTATTAACATTAATTTACTACGTTAATATGTTATCATTATCGTTATTAATTTTCTATTTTTATACTCATTTTCCACTAATATTATTTGTCCTGTTATTAGTGTTATACTGTTGGGTAATAAATAAATTAATTAATTAAGAACAAACGCAATAGCCTCTCTAAAGTTTTCATTAACTATTTTTTCCTCTATCTCCCATCTGAATACCATTAATATTATTGATTTGAACTGAAGATGAACCAGCAGCATCGGATTCTTGAACGTTTTTACTATAAATAATTGAAGTGGGTGAAACAAGAATGGACAGAGTAAGACATCAGCAAGCTAGAGAACAATGTCAAACTACCGGCATTGCCAAATTTACGAAGAAAAGGTGAAGATAGACTATTAAAAATAAATAGAGACTTCAATCCATCCACTGCGAGCCCCAGGGCAACCACCGAAACGGCGGAGAGGAACCTGGAGAACTACAGCCGACGACGCGCCATGGCGATGTGAAGACAGCACCAGCGACAGCCTTTTACAAGCATATCAAACAGGGCCCTGTCAGCTATACGCACGACTTGTGATAGAAATGTGAAATTAGTTCCATGGTCTTCACACTACGTGGCAGCATATTCGTATTATTTTGAAGTTTCGAAGTGATATTTGAAATTTGAAACATTTACTTCTCTCTGATTTCGTTTCGTTTGGATGGATATTACTCTGATTTAGTTGATTTTGTGTGAGTGATTATTCTGACTAGTGTATCTTATTTGAAAGGTAAGCCGATTTCACATATTTTCATTATTTGAAAATATATTTGAATCTTTAAAGAGTTTGCAACTCATTTTACATCTTTATTTCTTCTAATTTGTTCTTATTACATGATTATAAATGTCATTAAATTATTTTCAGTTCATGCGTGGCTTCAAATGTATTGTTCCTGGCTGTAAGAGTTTCGATAAGAAGGATCTAACATTTGACATTTTTTTGTCTTCCAAATATTCCGTCTGTATGAAGAATGGACGCAGAACATATATCTTACATATATATTATGTAATATATTTTCTGTTATTTGAAGTGTATTTCGTTAATTTGAAATATAACATTTTTATTAATACATAATTATTGTTTTCAATTAATTTTTATTCCTGTTCAAGTTTGAAATTTCATACTTTCCCGCCTATATACGCCATTAGTTTGTAGTCCCGACTGTAGAGGCGCAGAACTTCTATCCTTTTCAATTTTGCTGTAGCTGACACGTCTCCTTTGTCTTGTCTCTATATCAAAACACGCATCAATAATAATATTTTATTAATATTTTTTTACTTAATACAAGCTTCTAATGACACTTCAAAAACAATTACAGACGATCAAATTTGCTAGATACATAAAATTATTTATATTTTCGGAGATCAAGCCAGCCTCTACATCCTTCTAAAGGAAGAAGAAAATAAAAAAAAATTGAAATCTTGTTTATTTCATCAAACTCATCAACGTTTCCAAATAAAAATGAAGGTGAGCTTGTCCATCGATTCATATATGCTAGCTACATGTGTGTTTATTTATCTAATCGCAAACTAAATAACGATAAACAGAGATAATATCAGTGGATCAGCTACATATGAAGAGAACAATCAATAATTACCTGACATATGTGCTAACACTTGTGAGACTCGCAGCCAGCAGCAGACATCGAGTGAGCAGGGAGCCCACCTTATTATCTACTTAATACAAGATACAGGTAGGATTGTATTTATATTAAATGTTCACGATTTATTACTAAATTATTTGATATATGACATGCAAAATTTATGTTTGTTTATCAATTAATTGTGAATAATTATAATTATAACTACAGCTGAAACATCATGTTTCGGTTCACATTGGGCCGATATATTTAATCTCAAAGTGCAAAGCAGAACAACAGAAGCGCTACTTGGTTGGGTGCGCCGCACAAATTACACAGATTGTACAATGGGACTTGTCGTTAGGGCGTGGCCTGTTCCAGATGGCGGGAGTAGCTTGAAAATTCAAAATCGTCATTTGTGTCAAGTTCAATAAAAACTATAGTAAAAACAATTGATGAAATAAATTTTTTACAATTCTGTTCAACTTTCCTCTGAGATCATCAATTATATTACAAATTCGGTCGGAATTAAATTTTTGTTTAAAAAACAATTAACGATTAAAATTATTTTTTGACATTTGAGTTCAAGTTTTCTCCCTAGAACCCAGGACCATTAGCTTGACACCAAACTGTACAGGGTTTAATCAATATCTATTACATGTTATATTTCAAACTGTGTTATTGAACATATAATTAGCCGCAGATACGAAAACAGTACAAATAACATTTAATATTTTAAATTAACGAAAAACATATTTTTATAAAATGGTGGTGTGCAGTGGCGGCTCGTGCCGTCGTGCTTGTAAGAAATGAAGAGGCTCAAGACTGTACTTAGTCAAAAAAATATAGAAAACACTTATTCAGTTGCTATTATTTCATAATTTCTTGTTCAGCAAGAAGCATCGGGGAAGCGTAGAGTTTTTCTTACCAAAGTAGGATAGATTATAAATTTTAAAAATGTTAGTTCGGATTATATTAAAATAAATGAAAATAATTGCACAATGCGATATGTGATAAGAAGAAACAAACAAGAAATAAATTCTAAAGTGTAGCCTACATAAAATTTAGAAAGACAAAACATAAATAAAATATTATGAAAAATTTGATGTACTCAAAGCTAAACATTCTTAAAAATTAATTGAATACGTCTGTTCTGAACCGCATAATAAAATTTCTAATTTTTTGTAATATTTTACATAATTGAAATAAAATAATTTTCAATTGCAATTATTGCAATATCGCTTAGTGGATTTTGATCCATTGAATTGCGCAGATATTTTTATCTAATCGCACAATCGCAGACCTTGTAACGATAAGCAGAGATATAAATGCGGAATCATTACTTACCTATAGAAAACAATCAATTAACTTTAGTTTTAATTACCTAAAATATAAGCATTTATGAGCTAATAATAATTGGTTAAGTATGATTGATAGTTTTTTGCATGAACATATTATTTTAGGCAAAAACGTCGTAAGAATTTTACTGAAATTAATTCTTAACCTAAGTTAGCTAACAGATTTCATTCTTGACATTTTATAATCGAGGAAATCAAAATTAAAGTTATTTAAAAATTGCTGATGTATAGTGTTAACCTTGGGATTCAAACAAAATTATTTTTTTATTATACCTGCTTCATAATCCTTGTTTAAAACACGCTACAGCGTGCTTAAACGCATGATTAAAACACGTCGTGCTTTAAAAGATGCTAAGCAACAACCAAAATAATTACAATTATTATCTGTCAAAACTGTCATGGCAAATTGTAAAAATACGCATCTATTTAGTAACGTACAACGATATGCGTCAACGTCACACGCGCAAAATTATGAAATGAATCAAAATCAAAATGTTACTTTCCAGTTTTTTCCAGAGTATGATGCAGGTATAATAAAAAATAGCGTATGACACACGTGTATAAGTGCTTTTAAAGCACTAGCGACGTTAAATGCACTCCGCTTCGCGTCGTGCTCTTAAACTCGTCGTACGTGCTTTAAAAGCTTACTTATACACTTGTATCATAATATACTATTATCCACAACTGCCAACCCATAATACAACTGTTGTTTATCAATTAATGACCTTTATTTGAAATCGGCACTAAAGTGCTCAAAAATCGTCATTAAAAGCTCAGAAATCGTCACTAAAGTAACCCATTATACGACGATTTTGAGCAACCCAGTGTTGACAACCGTTAAATAATTATTGTACAAGTAGGATAATTTTGGCAGATATATTGACGAACTATAGTAAATTTGGACGTAACATGAAACAAAATTTTCAAGAAGAATTAACTAATTAATTCCGATGACGAAATTGAGGATAAAACACATAATTTTGAGTGTTACTTACGATAACTTCAATGTTCAAGGTTGGCAACACTGATTGTCAGTTTTTTTTTTCTAATTTTCGATTTCAAATAAAACTTAATATGTACCTTGGCACTGAAGTTCCTTTTTATCACTCACATGGTTTATTTTCCTCGGCAATTAAATTCCATATTCGTGATAAAAAATTGAACTTCAGTGCCTTGATACATAAATAACTATTGTTACTGTTTCTAATGAAATAATATTGGCAGTTCGATGAATTAATATTATTCATTCGTTATGTTTAATTCAAATCTTACCTGTCAAAAAAGTAAAATCAAAATGACTTTTAAATATTTTTTTCCACATTAAAAGCAAAAAACACTAATTTTCTCATTTTTCATACTATTATTTTCTTTTTAAGCATAAACTTTAGCTGAATCACTTCAAAATTTTGTTACCACTGTACGTAGCCTAGCGGTGGTTGCTACAATTTGTCATTTGTCTATATTGATAAACAAACATTTTTTTGTATTTGTCAGAATAAAAATTCTACTTATCATAAATATTTGACAAAATTTTGTGGATAAAATATAGTATTCTACTCGCATGTAATGACTATTACTCATTCGAATGATTTACATCACTCGCCTTCGCAAACTTGTAAACTTCATTCTCATGAGTAATAGTTTACATTACATGCTCATTGAATAATAAACTATTTTTTAAATATGTTATATGTATTATTTTGTTCGTTTCAGATCAACATATTGTTATTTATCATGGCGAACTTTAACATATCCAATGACGGATCAATTGGAGTTCAGAATAACGCTGGTGGGGACATTAATACAATCCATGTTATTAACACAATCAATCTTCCAAATCAGACACCTAATGAACCACCAACCGGCATCAGGTTCCAAGTGGCGGACCCCGTCGAGTCGTTCGGAGGTCGAGAGGCTGAACTCGAATCCGTGCGACGCGCGTTCGAGGAGCAGAGCAACATGGAGCCTTACAACCTGGTGGCCGTGTGCGGGTACGGCGGCATAGGGAAGACTGAATTCGCTCGAATGTATATTACAAAAAACCGAACGAATTTTTGCAACATTATTTGGTTATTAGCAGAATTTGAATCTACTCTGTGTGGTTCTTTTAATAACTTACAAAAAGAACTCGAGCGCCGCGGATATCCTTGTTCTGTTCCACAGGACGTGTACAAGCACCTGAACAGCCCCGAGTGCTTGTTCGTGTTCGATAATGCCGAGAATAAAAAGAGTATTTGTAAATATTTACCACAGCAACATAACAATTCTTTATTCTTAATAACATCTCAATATCGAACATGGAGTCCACATAAATCAGTTGCATTGGATAAACTTGAACCGGCGAGCGCAATCAATGTTATTAAAGTTATTCTCGGTACACACAACATAGAAATAAGTGAGAGCCAACTACAACAGCTTCTAAGAACTTTGGAGCCGATTCCTTTGGTTCTACAAATTGGGGTTGGATTTGTGTGTCAGGAAGTTCTTGGATTAAAAGATATAGGAAAGGAATATAATATGGATGATATTATAGGGGAATTAAGTACCGAGTGTGAACTTGTGACACTGGAATTCCCTCCTTTCGATCAAAATTTGTATGATAAATCTGTTTTAGTTGCTCTCTTTAGAACATTGGAGAAGTTCTGGAATAAAGAAGATAAGGTGTTAAAAACCACTAAGAATATGCTAGGAGTGGCGGCATATTTAAATGCTGATTATATTGAAGACGATATATTAAAGAAAATGTTAAACATGGAAGACGAAAAATTATTTAACAAATGTTTGACTACTTTAGTACAATTTTCATTATTTCAAAAATCTGACTACTCTATGAGTATTTATACAATGCATCGAACCGTACAAGAGTGTGTCCGACATTTGTGTAGAAAATCAAACCCAAATGAATGTTATCTGCGGGCTCTTCATGTACTATTAAATAAATATCTCAAGTTCTGGGCGCAAAATGAATTGGTAATTCAACACGCGGAAAAAGATTTCAAAACATTTCAATTGTTTTATGAAGGAAACAAATGCAGAACGTTATATGAGGCCTTGGCCAGAAATATTTCCTGTAAAGTATTGCAACTGATGCTAGTTAAAACCGACTTAATCAAAGAGCCGGAATTTTTATGTGAAGCAGCTGCAAGCAAACGATCCGACGTCATTGACAAGCTGCTGGACCACGGCGCTGATTTCAATGTGATGAATAGCGACGGACTGAATGTTCTCTATTACGTGTGTGATTGGAGTAAACATTTATTGGAAACTTGTGGGAGAATAGAAGCACTTATCAAAGTTGGAGCAAATATAAATTTACAAAATTCTCAAGGAAATACTGTGCTTCATATTTTGTGTAATATGGGAAAATATTGTACTAAAAATGACGAGGATATATTTGGGCGGTGTGCTTTAATGATCAAGGCGGGAGGAGATCCGACAATAAAGAACTCGGCTGGTGAAACAGCCGCAGACCTCGCACAAGAACACGGGCTGCCACGCACACGGCGACTCCTGGAGGAAGCGATGTCTGGATGTAGATGTATCCAGCACATAGCAGCCAGGTGCAAACTATTTAACATTCTAAAGGAATTACTTTACCGGAACATCTGCGACATCAACGAACAAGACGAGTCCGGCAACACGGTGCTGCACGTGTTGGCCGGGCTCGATCCGCTACCGGCAGAAGATGAAGTAAATGAAATTATTTTGCCCTATTTCACAAAAAATATAATACGGAGGAATACACATGGCGTTGCTGTGAAGAACAAGTCCGGCGAGACGGCAGCGGACGTGGCTACGAGAGCTCATCGAATCCAGTTAGCGAACATGTTTAATTCAATATCGCCAGTTAATTTAAAGCGATAGTAAAGCTGCGTTCACAACTATCCAGTTGTCAAATACGAACGTAAAAGATGTGAACTATTTTATTCTAAATAATAGAATGCATGATTGATGGTTCGTTGCGTTTAGACGAGCATGTATAAATTAGGCAAAATTGGTGCCAGGATGAGAAAATAATTGCTGGTTGAATGTTATGTCACTCAATAAGTTCGTAGGATGGCTAATGAAACAACAACTTTTTGGCAAAATTTGACTTGATTCATCAACATAGTCCCTTTGAAGGATGACACATTCATTCCTACGCTTTTACAATATTTCGATGCCTTTTTTGTAGA
Source organism: Poecilus cupreus (assembly GCA_963942605.1). Classification (NCBI taxonomy): domain Eukaryota; kingdom Metazoa; phylum Arthropoda; class Insecta; order Coleoptera; family Carabidae; genus Poecilus; species Poecilus cupreus. The sequence goes on from OZ012719.1 coordinate 19,244,691, forward strand.
ACGAAATATCTTTGGCCGTAAAATACCCTTTAATTCCGGAAATCACTTCTTCATTAGAGCCAAATCCCTTTTCCTGGAGCATTCTTTTTAGGCCTGGAAACAGTTGGTAGTCGCTGGGTGCCAGATCTGGTGAATATGGTGGATGAGAAAGCAATTCAAAGTGTAGTTCGTGCAATTTTGCCATTGTTGCAATCGACTTGTGGCACAGTGCATTGTGTTGATAAAAGAGCACTTTTTTCTTCTTCATTTGGGTCGTTTTTTTAAAAATTTCTTCACTCAAACGCACCAATAATGCAATTTAATATGCGCTATTGATGATTCTTCCTTTCTCCAGGAATCGATGAATAAAATACCGTTCACATCCCAAAATACGCAGGCCAAAACCTTACCAGCTGACATTTGCGTTTCTGGTCGCTTTGGACGGTCTTCATCCTTTGCTGTTCACTCCGCTGACTGCCTATTGAACTCTGAAGTGAAGTGATGGATTCATGTTTCATCCATTGTCTTATACCGCATGAAAAATTATTTTTATTGTGCTAAAACAGCTCCAAAAAACGCTTTGAATCGTCGACGCGTTGTTGTTTTTGATCGACTGTGAGCAAACGCGGTACCCATTTAGAACATAGCTCTCTCATGCTCAAATGTTCATGCAAAATGGTGAATAAACTGCCTTTTGATATCTTTATGGTGTCAACTATCTAACGAAACTTCAATTTACGATCGCGCAAAATAATTTTGTGGACTTTTTTATGTTTTCGGGAACAACTGCCAAATTTGATCGACCAGAACGTTCAACATTATCGGTGTTTGTACGGCCGCGTTTAAAATCAGCAAAAAAAATCTCTGCCATTTGTCTCAATAGAGCAGAGTCCAAATAACATTTGTCAAACCATTGCTTTGCTTAAACGGTATTTTTTTCCATTAAAAAGCAAAGCTTTATCAACACACGAAATTCAGATTTTTCCATTGTTGTGAAAATTACAAAAGTAGCGTCACTAAAACAACTGTAACAAATGAAATAAACGTCAGATTGTCATAAAATTTTGACACGTATCGTTCTAAGGTTGGTACTTCCTAAAAATCATATTGATTTGTCAATAGTGGTGCCATACGTATGTCATCCTACGGACTTATTGAGTGACGTAATATGTGTGTTATTTTCTTCAATATAACCCTTTTTTCTAAGAGTCAAAATTTCAATTATTATATGTTGTGTTCATTTCCAGATAACATCATATACGACACCGCTGTTTATCGCCAAATAGAACATTTCTCTTTTGTGAGCGACCCATCCTGGAGACATGTGAATGAGAGGGATGTGAACGGGGGCACGCTGCTACACGCGCTGTGCGGCCTGGACGCGCACGGCCGCGCTGACCTGGAGCTGGACGTTGTTAAACTCGTCGCAGAGCTCGTTGTTGAATACGAGGCTGATACGCGCATCACGAATAACGCCGGCGTGACCGCTGCAGACGTCGCGCGGAGCCGCGGCTGGCGGCTGCTCGCTGACTTTCTAGATGACGATGACGCTATGATACACATCGATCAGCGACGTATCAAACTAAGTGCTAAGCTAATGTGCGTTGCTGTTAAACATAGACAATTTGGCCTCATAAGGCACGCTTGGTGGAAATATCCCAATTTTACAGGCAGTTTCGTACTCCATGTGCTGTGTGGTTGTGCAGACTCAACAGTCACTGATACCGATATAATCAGTGTACTTAACGATTTTGATTTTTATAAACTAGTGGCTTATTATAACAAGAATAAATATGAAAAAGTAATTGACGCTGCAAACAAATGCGGCCGCAACGAATTAGTTAACTGGTTGTCAAGACATTAAACAAATCAGAATGATTTATAAATAAATTATGTTTTATAGTTAAATTAAAAATATAACCATAGTAGTTCATATACCAAGGGGCGGAAGTGCCTGATTCAATCCCGAGGGTGAAGTTTATTTCACGAGACGTAGAGGAGAGAAATAATCAGCTGAGAGGTTTTTCAGTCCTATGGTACATACACTATTTCCAACCCTCGTTTCAAATAATTAATTTTAAAGGATATAAAATAAATATTCGTGTGTTAAAAATATCAGCAATACATTATAAATAATGAATAGTTTTAAAGAATTTAAAATACATACTCGTATGTTTGAAATGGATGACTTTGATAACAACGGTAGCATTATTCAAATTTTATAGGTCGCCTAGATACCATAAACAAAGTGAAAATTTATGTTTATTTTGAGTGACGTTTCATTATGGATAATTTGAAGAAGCCACAGTGGAACTACTACCGATAAAATCTAGAAAAATATAAACAATTCGAAGCTTTCAGCGCGTGGTGTGACAATAAAGAAGTTCAAAAATACACGGAAACTGTGCTGCTAGTATGTTGTTATAAACGATCTCAAATTGTGCAAGCTATCATTTGGGCGATATTCGATGTTGGTGGTTAGAAATAATACTGATATAAGAAAGTTCCCCAAATTAATTACTTTAAAAGAAGAAATGGTGGCTAGTAACCTAAGAAGTCAAAATTACAGCAGAACACGTTTGTAGAAAAATAAATAGTCTTCAAAAGGTAGTAAACTCAAATGACAATATATTGAAGAAAGTAATTTATTTCTACTTTTCAAATTCAATAAAATATGTAACTTGACAAAACAAATAATAATAATCATACATGACCAAGTTGACCAATTCTTTGCACTAGACAAGGTATTTTTTATTGTCAAAGTAATTAATTTTATAAAAAATGTAGTTCGCAACTGTATAAAACTATTAATAATAAATGTAATTTAGGGCCGGTATTTCCAACCTCAGATAAACTATAAAATAAATTATCAATGGAATAAACAAAAAATATCACATCAAAAGATGACAGCTGGAATAATAATCATCATTTAAGCTATGATTTTGATGCGATATTTTTTGTTTATTCTATTGATAACTTTATTCTCTAGGTAACTAATAGGCCAATTTTGATCAATACTGTAAGGTCTGTAAGATCTGTAAATGCTTACAGGTCAGATGGCAATTCTGAAAGCATCTGTTCCTTACAGAAAATCGTAAATATGTTGCAGATTTCACTAAGAAAACAGCTTCACAATCACAATGACATGTGTCACATTTCGTAAAAAATTGAAAATATTTAAATGTTTCCATGGTGTACTAGGAATTAATTTACAACATTTTTCTGTTATATAATTTATGTTCTTCAAAAGAAAGTTTGTTGTCTACAAAAATACCTAAATACTTAACCCTCTATTGCATACTGTTCCCAAAAGGGAACATAAAATTTAAAAAAAAATTTTTCTTTTCTTATGCAGTTTACATTCATGGCAATCATGTTGTAACATTTGGGAACATTATATACACTTTGTCAATTGCCAATTAGGTCATTCCTCCCAATTTGACCAACATAAAAAAAAATTTTTAACTGGAAAAAGGATAATTACAGAAACTGAGATATAAAATGTAAAATTTGAAGGAAACAGCTTATTACCTGCTGATAGGTATATAACAGTTAAATACAACTTTACAAAATTTCTAAAAAATTTTTTATCTGATGTTTTCCTAGAAGAGGTTGTTTATCAAACAATTTTGTATAGTACGCGAAGACGACCCAATAGACCAAAGTTCTATTGTAAGTTGAATTTGTTCATAATGTTCCCAATAGTGAACAAAACTGTAAAAAAATATTTTTTTTATTTTTAGAAAAAAATTTATGTAACACACTTATTTTAAATATATGAATATTTCTTATGTAAAAAATAATGTTTTTGAGCCCTTATTTAAAAAAAATAAAAATTCATGCAATAGAGGGTTAATACTTGATACCTGTTTTATTTTCTTATTATTTAAAAATATATTAATTTCGTTCCTTAATTGTGATCTTTTATTTGTAACTAGCATTGTTAAAGATTTATTTATTTCATTATTTTGGTCATCTCTATATTGACAAAATTTTCCGCTTCCAGGGTATCCTTTCCAGAGGTTAAAATTAAAACATCATCAGCGAAGGCAATAACTTTTGAGTTTCTGGTATAATCTAATTTTAGGAGCGAGTCATATTGTATATTCCAGTAACCAGGACCACAAATGAACCTTTAGGACATCCCCTGTTAACTTCCTTCTCGATTTTTATGCCATTTATTTGCAAGTTGCCTTTCTGTCTTTAAAATAATTTTGCGAAAGTTCATAAAGGTTCTTCGGACACTGAAAATCTTTTAGAGCTTTTAGAATTGCCGGCCACCAGGCTGCATTACAAGCTCCTTTAACATCCAAACTGGTGAGGATTACCTACCACAATTTTTTTGTGAAAGCATTTCTCTACAAAACTTATTAGTTCCATGATAGCATCACTGGTCCCTTTATTTTTCGTGAAACCGAACAGATTTTCATGCAGAAGCTTCTTGGATTGCAAATATAACATAATTCTGTCAATCATTTATTTTTCCAGAATTTTGCCCCCAACGTTAAGTAAGGTTATAGGACGGAATTTATCGGCTTCAACTGAACTTTCTTTGCCAGGTTTTGTAATTGGAACTATTGTACCTACTTTCTATTGTTTCGGAAAATATGCTTTGTCTATCTAAACACTGATTATAAATTTCTGTGAAGAAGAGTGGAAATATTCTAAATAATATGTCGCTTGAAATACCGTCATTTCCAGGTGCTTTTTTCGGGTTCATATCTAGTAAAATTTTTCTATTTCTTCTTGCCTAAAATGTTCGACCGGCTCTGAATTTATGACTTCTGTGATTTTATTTCTTACTTTTAAGTGATAGTCATTTTCTTCTTCAATATTGTCTGTTGGTATGAATTCTTCTAACATTGGATTTAATGTATTTTCTGTATCTCTAGTATATTCAGAACTGGTGATATTGCCTATGATGAGACCAGATTGGTGATGCTTCTGTAAACATACGAAAAAATATAGTAGAAATGAAAAATTGTTTTTTAAAGTAAAATAAATATTTTACGGTTTTATTGAAGCAAATATTGGCTCTGTAGATTGTGTGAAAAGCGATGAAGGCACATGCAGAAACGACGAGCGTATTCGCTCACATCAACGGCAAGTGGGCGAGACGAGTATCAGTCGCAAGAATGCATCGTTCTATAAGTGACTACCACTTTCAGTTTTAGGATAAAGTCCGTATATAGGTACATGGATAGACATTAAGCAACAACGCCAATATCAAGAATGGTGGGTTTAGGTTCAGGAAAATGTCCAAATATAAATATATGGATAGACATTAGAAAATAATACCACTAAATAATAAATGATAGTCCGAGGATGGCTTCTTCAAGCAGGATCTTTAATTAAACAACCACTTCTAGTTTTAGGAAAAAATCCGCATATACGATATGGACTGACATTGATTATACCCTGATAATAAGAAATCGTACGGTAACCATGTCAGATAAAAATATTTTTTAGTATTGCACGATTTTTTTTTTTAATAAATAGAAATACACATTGCATGCTATTATTACTAATAATGCATGGATTTCTTTTACAATTTACTCTTTATATCTAACATCCACTTGTATTATTCACGAGCCGCTACTGCCCCTGGTACAGTGCTTGTCTCGGTAAGATACGGGATCAAAAAATCGGCACGTCTCCCTCGGGCCAGTAGTAGAGGTGTCTCTCCATTTTTATTTTTAATATCTAAACGAGCGCCATGTTCCTTTAATGTTTCTACAGTCCGAATTACATCTTCTTTGCTACGGGAAAGTAGATGTTGTATTTTAATAAAATGATGTAGCGGGGTGTCACCTTGCAAGTTCTGATGATTCACATTCATATCACATTGAGTGATGAGGGATGTGATCATACTTTCGTGACATGATTCAGCAGCGTAGAAAAGCAACGTGTTGTACAAGTTGTTGGTATCATTTTTATTTTCTTTACATTGAAATATATCCAAAATTTCATTTAATTCATCTTTATTAATATTATCACGTTTATATGTGCCATAGATAAAATAAAACAAAGCAGTGTCTCCATCGCAATCTCTGGCATTAAAATTCGCCTTGTATTCGAGTAATAATTTCACTGCTTTCAAGTTACCCTTCAAGGCTGCAGTATGTAAAGCTGTTACACAGTCATCATCTTTACTGTGTACGTCTAGACCATGTTTTAATAGCAGGTGTAAGATTTCTGTGTTGTGAGAAGAATAATAAGCTGCGTAGTGGAGTAGAGTTTGCCCATAGTTGTTTCTAACATTTTTATTTTCATCCAATTTCAATACATTCAATACTTGATTGACCTCATCCATATTATTTTTTTCACGTTGACATGTACTACTGATAAAATAAAATAAAGCAGTGTCTCCATTACAATCTCTGACATTTACGTCTACATTGCAAGCAGTAATAATTTTCAATGCACGCAGATTAATTTTGAAGGCTGCAACATGTAATGGTCCGATTTGAACTGCATCTGTTTGGTTAAAATCAACATCATAGTGTTTTAATATTTTTAACAAAGCTGGACACAGCAAATTGATTTCAGTCATATTTATCGTATTCAGATTATTGTTACCTTTGACTATATTTGTTAAACATTCAAATGCAGTAAGGCTGGATAAAAATCTGTTTAATATTTCATTCCCTTTAAATGCATGTTTTTTATAGAAATTTAAAATAGATGGTACATTTTCATCTGCATATACTAATACAGAGTTACAATGCGATGAGTAGTAGAATTGTCTTTCAGTTTCAAATGTCAATTACAAACTCGCAGTGTACGCCCGGGTTCTAACTTCATCATCACATCTGAGGAGATGTAATCGCACAACATCTTGAATAAGCCTATGCATGCTGAGATATTCGTCATTTTGATTATAATTAATGAATAAAAAATTTGCCAATAAATGCAAAGCAAGCTTTATTTCATTTTCGTAATTTATTTTGCTTTTTAATAATTCTTTTATTGCGGACACCTCCAACAAGGCATTGAACTCTATGCGATCCGGATCTAAATACGAACACATATACAGAATGTTAAGAGCAAGGTCTCCTCTCTTCGGGTCTTGTGCAGTTTTTTTTAATGAGATGCAGATTGCACCGTAAATAGATCCAAAAATGTTTGGAATGTTCGTTGGAATCGTTGCACTTAAGATATCCTCTTTTGATTCTTGCAACAATGTAATATACTGTCTAAAATCAAATTTCTCTCCTAAAGCCATTATTTGTTCTCGGACGAACGCGCCAGTGATCTGCAACCCGAGCGGAACGCAATCAACTACAGCTGCCAGCTCCACATACATATCATGGTGCTCGTCTCTGTAATGTTCTTGCAAAAATGATTTGTAAACTTCGACTGCTGAAGCGGAAGTCAGCGGATCTAGCGGAACTGGTTTGATGTAGTTCCAGTCCTTCTCTCGACTCGTTATAAGAAGAAGGTTGTTCTCACTGTCCGGTGGCATGTAATCAAAAATATCCTGCATGCATGCGGCGTTGTCGAAGACATACATAGTAATTTTTTCTTTAAAATGTTTATAGATTTTTTTAAGAGTTTTAAAAAAATTGCGAAGGTCATCTTTATTCTCTGAATTAACCCAAAAACTCGATGAATCTTGTTGTTTTCTACACAACGATTTGCAAACTGTTTCAATAATTCCGTCTTTCCAAAACCAGGAAGGCCACAAATTACAACATTCTTCTCTTTTTGTGTGAAAAATAAAGAGTCCAGCATTTGCATTTCATCTTCGCGACCTTGGAACGTGCTAATGAGACGCGGCAAATCAAAATCACTGAATTCTAAGTCGTTCTGTGACGCACCATAAACATTCACATTCACATCTCCAGCAACATACACTTCGACAGGATGTGGCCATAATTCCAACTGTACCTTTGTTGCTGATACTCAATTTTGATTTAGAACTTATTGTTGCCATCGTCTCTTTAAATATTTTTCGAGAATCTGAAAGTATTTAAAATCTGTTAAAACTTGTAGTCATTTTTCTAAATAACCGCAATACTTACAGAAATAAATATAAGCTTGTTATGTGATTTTATTGTCGGTAAAAATATAATTGGTAAAGTTCTAACATTCGCATAAACCTGAAAAATAATTTATGTATTAACACAGAAATAAACAAATTACTAAAAATTTAATATATATTAATATATAGATGTGTAGAATTTTAAAAAGAAATAAAATACATAACATGATAATGACCGCGGTATTGTCTTCGTTAGAAATAAAATTTTATGTCGTTAGTTCTGGAATATGATTTCTGAAAGATGGATGCCGTGGCTGGCTCAAATAAAGTACAATCTGAAAGTCTAATTTTTCATAAGAAATCTATGGCGAGAGGTATTGCGGTATTCACAATAGATTTCTTATCAAACAATTCTGGAACACGGACCACGACTATTAAGAACTCTCATCTTTTCAAAAAATTTAGTTATCAATGTCAAAAAATATCAAAAATAAAAAAAACATCCTGTATGGTTGAATTTAAAAATAAATATTTTGTCCCACACATCGGGGACTATAATTTTTTCCTAGACTTGAATTAATTTGTACGTACCGTTAAACTACTGGCATATGTTAAATATGTATTAGAAAAATACACACTACTTTCTACAATGACGTCGATATAATTCAAATTTTTTATTTGTCGATATCAATTAATCGCAATGTTTGTGAGTTTTTAAACATTCTCATTATTATTTTCAAGTGTATGAAAGACACAATTTTCACGGCAATTTTTTTGTTAATAATACTGATTTATACTTGCACTCTAGTTCTTCCAACAACGTTGAAAAACACTTTGTTGTTTAAAAATAACAATGTACAATAAACTGCATGTATCATTTGTGGTCAAATACAAATCTAATTTGTCAGGTTGTGTTGATACAGCGCTTTGTCTCATTAAGCTCCAACCTTTGCCTACGTTATCTACGTTCCAAGTTGCTGGGGCCCACCTGGGAACAGAAATAAGTACAATACAACAACAGTAGACAATGAAATAGTGAAGCTCGCTGGTCGCCAGCCCCAGGTGCGAGTCCGGTTAAGCTCTGCCACCTCGACAAGGTCTCGCTTCACGCAGGCAGAGGGCGGCCTAGTAGCTCATGCCGGGATGTGCGAGGGCATGAACCCAGGACAATGGAATACGACACACTTTGTTCCAGTGGTGGATTGTTCCAAATGAACATTGATCTATGAGATTGGAACAAGAATTGAGTGACTAATGAATATTGTATTTTAACTTACATGTATTTAAACATTTAATTAATTAATATATCACTTATAGGCGACACACACACAAATCTGTAATTTTGAATTGCAAGTTTTATTTATCCAACACTGCGAAACTAATTCAGTATCTATAGATAATTGATAAGATAACATCAGTGGCGTAGCTAAAATAATATTTATAAGTTTTAATTATTGACTGCCTGTTTAATTTTAATAGAAATATCTTGTATTTGTTTTATTTGTATGTCTTGTAGGTATTTTTATTGTGAGTATTAATCAGGTTGCGTTGATACAGCGTTTTGTCTCATTAAGCTCCAACCTTTGGCAACGTTATCTACGTTCCCGGTTGCTGGGGCCCACCTGGAAACAGAAATAAATACAATACAACAACAGTAGACAATGAAATAGTGAAGCTCGCTGGTCGCCAGCCCCAGGTGCGAGCCTCGGTTAAGCTCTGCCACCTCGACAAGGTCTCGCTTCACGCAGGCAGAGGGCGGCCTAGAAACTCATGCCGGGATGTGCGAGGGCATGAACCCAGGACGATGGAATACGACGGAAGTGTTACTTCATTAATTTAATTAACACAATTAAAACAAAACATTCAACAATACACCGTACACTTATGCAACACACATCACATAAATGGATTTCAGGTTACGATCGTGCAAGTGATATTTTATTGCAAATATAAATAATAAATAAAACTAACATTTAACATTATAAATTATGCCGGAATATTTATCACGCTGTGTTTAAAAATAATGAATGTATATTTGATTGATGAATCATGTAGGCGTTGAACATGGGAAAACAGTTGAATCGTGCGCATTGCCTCCCAAGTTATTTTAGACAAAAATGCTTTAAATAAATGTTGTACAGCTTAAACTGTATGTAAATAAGTAATCAGAAAACATTTATTATAGGTTATAACTTGTGAAATTAAATATGAGAAAATTTACAGAATTACTGTTTAATAGTGTTCGGCATGGAATAAAACAATACAAAAATCAAATATGTGATGTGCTCCTGTCAAATATATTGACAATATTTTAAAAAGCAAAACCAACCATTACACTTAATAATGTCAAAATTTTGTTCACTTTATAATACTCTCTGTACATGCATTTCTGATACTGTTTTTTTTTTTATTGTTTTTCGGATGAAATTACAAAATTATTTTGTATCACAATAATAATTTTTTTATGTAAACAAATATGTTATATTTGTCTGTGGAATTTTTCTCTTTTGTCAAAATTACTAATAAGTTTGTGTATTATGTTTAATGATGTGTTTATGTATTTACTCTTCACTCTGTAATTGGGACATTTGTCCTGTTGAGTGATGTATTATAATTGAATAGAATGGAAATAAATAAATAAATGATACTGTTAATAGTAAATGAAAACATGACACAGGCAACAATTGAAGGATATTAATAAGAATGTATTAATTATTATATAGAAGACCATTTCTTTTTCTTTATTCTGAATGACCAGAATTACTTTGTATATATTGTTAGATAAAATAGACTGTAATGAATTTCATAAAAATTATATCGAAGACGAAGAACAACAATTTCAGGTTCACTCTTTGATGGTTTGTAAAAGGAGACGTATTGTTGTCTGCGGCAGAAATGATGACGCCCACTCTACAAACTTGTTTGGAAGCACGTGAGGCTGAGGCTGACAGAACGGTTCCAATGTTTAAACAGTTGCGTCAGCCGCGCCACCGTTGCAAGTTACATTTGCAACACTACAATGAGTTGATTTGAAATGGGTTGAGACGTTGTTGAACCAGTGTATCGCAAAAAAAACAGCTTTGAATAATGTAGAAATTGAAACACCGAAAGATAACAAATAAATATTTACCTATTATTAAAAAAGTATTCATAACAAGTTATATTTGAATTTGTTTAGAAGTCACTGTGTATGACTCATGTGTCTATGCGTTTCCTGGGTGTGTGGTTCGTGTTATCTCGTGTGACTGGTATTTACACGTACATATCATTGCGTTACAAATCAGTTAGTTTCATTTTGAGAGTTATCAAACATTGTCCATAGTGCATTCAACACGAAAATAAATTAATTTACGTTCAGCACAGACTAGTAAGTAACTTTAATTATGTTCACTGTTTAAGACTGGTTTTATCATTTTTCTCTGAAGTCAGTTTAGTGAATTGGATTTTATTGACTAACACGTTATTATCAAAACAAAATATGAATTATTGAACTATATAATAATTACAAAATTAATAAATTGCTAGATTATGGCAACAGAGGTCACAGGTTTTTTGTTTAACACCACAGCTCTTTACTCACATCAAGGTTGCCAAGCTAGTGTCTCTCACTGGTCAGTGATGCCAACATAGTGTTCTTAATTTACATTCATAACCCGGCCGTGAATTGAAATATGTAATACAGTAAATTAAATGTATTTTTTTAATTTGGTAATTGTTGTCTCCGTGATGGAATCACAGAAAAAGTGTAAATACAAATAATCTGACACATGCGATACAAAATAGAATATGAAAACCAATAAAAATTGTAGCCAATGTTTTAGTGTTGTAACAAAATTGATGTTAACTCAATCATTAACTAAGATATGCTTAAAATACCTTCCAAGCCGCCAAGTAAAGTACCACTTCCGGTTGATGCATTGCCACAAACATCTAATCAGCTCGTTATTTAAACATACAACTTCTAAATATAAAAATAATATTGTTATTAGAATCTGATGTGGTCACCCCATTATCTCACATAAATATTAATTTAATTATAAACGTTGCAAATAAATATTTGTACCAAATATTATTCTACATCTTTTTGAATACAATGAAATTTTCAATAACTCATTTATTTATTCATTTACTGAGAATCTCTACAATACATTGTCGAAGACGACCAAAACCAAAATTTCGTAGTTCCATCCAGTGGGAATGATTGCAATAATGACATTTGGTATTGTTCGCTTTCGACAAATATATTTTCAAGATTTTAACATGTGATATTCGAGAAAAGTATATTCTATAACAAGTAATGGAATGGCACATATTCCACACGAGCAAAAAAGTTTATTGCCCGAGCCGAAGGCGAGGGCTACGGTTTGCAAGTGTGGGATAAGCTATTCGGTTACCAGTTGTAGATTATACTTTTATAACAAGATTTTGGAAATTATACAAAAAATGTAAAATGCAAAACTATTGAAAACGTCAAACTCAAATAAATAAAATTAAAACAAACAGACTTAACCATAGTAACTGAACCAAGATACTTCATATATCGTGCAAATGTGCAGCTCTGATTCGTTGAATTTATTCCATACGCGGCGTATAGAATGATAGTTATTCTAATACAATTATTAGTTGTGGAAAACGTAGTTTTCAAAACAGTGTTATAGAAATGTAATTTCGTGGTTTGTAACATTCGACATTTGTATAATTTGCAAAAATCAACATTTGTATTTTCAATAAATATACAAACTCTGAATTTTATTTTACATGATTATAAAGCAAATTAAGCGCAGTTTTCAAATTAATTAGGTACTGGTAAACCGGCAATGATATCATGAATGTACATCCGCTATAAATTATCTTATATGTTGTTGTATAAATCAAGTTATGTGAAATAAAATTGCTATGTTGATAAATAAGCGAAATATTTGCTGAATCCATTTGAAAATAACAGCAGCAATAAAACTGGGTTTCGTAGACCAACTTACATGATCTTTATTAAATAACAATCAACGATAATTAACGATGAACTTCTCTACAGCTTACTATACTCTACTGTACTTACTTACTTACTTCCTTACATATTACCACTTATATATATATATATATATATATATATATATATATATATATATATATATATATATATATATATATATATATATATATATATATATTTGTAAAAGTTCTAAGTCAGCAAAATAAGTGTCACAAATAAACAATAGCTGACCATTGCATGAACTATAAAGTGCTGACTTAGACTTGTTACATAAGTGTCAAGGATGTCGATGAATTATTGCGTAGGAGATGGACGGACTCGTCTATTCGGCGATACTTTTATAGGAGTTAGGTAAAAAGGGTTTGGGTAAGGAGTGATTTACTGCGGAAAGCAAGTGCTGTTGCTAAATGCTAACAATAAGGTATACTAAATCAGCATGGGATCTAACAAATAAACATTCTTAAAAATTAATGAATTGCGTTTATTTTCAACCGCATAATAATCTATTACAGTTGTATAAAAATTATAATTTTTGTAATAGTTGAAATAAAATAATTTTCAATTGAAATGCTGGCAATATCGTTGAGTGAATTTCGATCCATTGAATTGCGCAGCTAAGTGTTTATACAAACACATTTATCTAATCGCAGACCTAGTAACGATAAGCGGAGATATAAGCGCTGGATCATTACTATCTATAGACAACAATCAATAAACTTTAGTTTTAATTAAATATAAGTATATAATGTGCTAACACTTTTGTGCTATGTACCTAACCTGTAAAATTTTTTTGTTTCTCAATCCGTTTTGTTGTTCGCGAGATATTCGGGGGGTACGAGTGGTCTGAAACACCCTGTATTGTTTCAAAAAAGAAAAAAGTCATGTTCATGTTGAGCTACCTTCAGCCCGTATGGTTCACCTTCACTTCACACACTCCTATTTAACTATTATTTTATTTTTCATGTAATGTATGTGTCTTTTTCATAACAATGGTCATTCTTGGATGGTATCTTTGACTGACCGTGTGATGAGTTTTGTTCTGTAGTATTATTAGATGTTTATGAGTGAGGTTATGTGTTGATTTTGTATTTATTCGTGTCTTTGTTTATTACTCAGATTCAAGACACCGTTAAGCGGAAGATAATTTGGAGTCAATCAAATATAAGAAGAATTTAGAAGACATGGAATCCAGCAACACGAACAACGAATTAAAGCGAAGACCTGGGTAAGTCCAATATTCTTCCATTTCAATTTTTTTGTTAAATATTATTAAAGGAACGATTCATCAGAAATATATTTCATTAAAATTATTTGATCTCATAATTTTTGAGAAAATTATACAAATATTAATATTTATACGTATGAATATGTGGTGTGATCAGATAGAAAACTAGCGCCACTAGTTGGAAGCGGAAAGGCACAAATTTACTGAAAATCTAATGCGCAAGTCTTTTTAATAGACATCCTTGATTTAAATATTCTAAAATGAACTCAAAAAAAAACAAGCAGTTCGATTTCGATTATAGATTTAATAATATATATGGATGGAGCGTTGGCTATGCTTTTAATACAGTAATCTGTAACCAACATAAGAGAGAGATAGTCATATCTAAAATGACGCAGTGGGAGAAGAACAGCACATTTTCATGCCACCCGTCACATGGTACGAATGTGCTGTTCTTCTCCCACCGCGTCATTTTAGATGACTATCTCTTTCTTATATTAGCATTAAACTGCTGTGTGTAAAAATCAAGAAAATATTTCCCACAAATTCATGTAGTTTCATTAGGTTGAAATTTTTCTTGTTTTATAGTTAATATCCATTTCTTGCTTAAATCCACATTTTTTGGAAAATTGTAATAAATTTGTATATATACAGCTTTCTAACCTAAAAGTGACATATTTACCTGTCAAATAGAACACCGTTTTTGTAATCCGTTTTGTACAATTATACGCACTACAGAATTTTACCACATTTGATATATTTAAATAAATAAAAATAAATAATTGACAAAATTATAAAATAGGGACAAAAGCTCGCACAAAAGTCTATCAAAACTATTCGACATTGACACAATTACATATCCCTAAAGCGGTTAGAATTGCTAACTTTTTATGGTTATATGTTGGCATCACTTCACTAGTTTTAGCTAACTTCTGACGCTAGAAATGTCAAAGTATTACATCTTAAAAATATTATGGCAATATATCTGCAATTGAGTATTTGCAATACATGAAAACAGAATATTTATAAGTAATTAAAATTGAATTTGCAGTGTAAAATCCAAATAAAAATATGTTGATTTTTTTGTTTATGATCAGTTGAAAATATAGACAGAATTGGCATTCAATTATTGTTAAGTTAGCAACATAAAAAAATTCCCTGTCATTAAGAATGTGAGTAAGAAATTTAATTTATATATTAAATTTACATAAATGTTGGCGCGAAAAATCTTGTGTATCTCTCGGTTGGAAACCTCGTTAGAAACTATATTTTGCGAGTGCTCGTATTTGTAGGACTCGCCTACGGTTCATCCTATCCAAATAAGCTCGCACTCGCAAAATAGCAGTTTCCAACCTAGTGACACAAATAACTTACTCAGACGTCAAACGTCAAACCAAGTTCTTGACATCTTGAAATGAAAGTCACTTGACTGGTGGACCACAGTATAAGAATTCTCACAGTAGCGACACTCGCTGTCGGTCCCTTTGATCTTTATGTCGCATCGACCGATGACCTTGAGCCGAGCGGCCATATTGGCAGCTGCGGCATACGGCGGTAAATTTGAAAAACTGTCAGTTGCAAAGGGTATAAAATCTAAAAATATTATTTCACCTGCACTATAATAGTTCCTACAATTTTCCATGGTACAATAGTATATTGAACAACTAGTGTTACAATGACCTTTTTTGTAATACGAGTATAGTATATAGTACACGAGCCGCAGGCGAGTTACGCAAAATACGAGTATTACAATTTGGCATTGTAACACGAGTTGTTCATACTACTTTTCCTATTTCACGTTCATAAATTCAATAAAAATAAAATAAAATTGTACGGCATGTTTAATATACCACTGGTCACCAAGGGGCTTTGCCCGCGGGGCCTATCGGGTCTCAAGCCTCAACCCCGACGCAGGGGCTTCGATTCAATAATTTTTTGTGAGTAATGACAGCCCCAAGTTTGACAGACTGTTAATTTTACAAATAATAAATTCCCCAAAAACAGTTGCACAAAATTCAATTTTGTAGCATTGTTTTTGAGAAAAACAGTGTCACAAAATTGACTTTGTGTGCGTGAAATAGGAAAATAAGTTTACCTCTCTGGTTTGCACTCATTTTATGAACTTAACATGACAGAAATACTGTAGCTTGATATTTGACAGATATAACTGACACTGACATATTAAATTTATTTTCTTTGGTTACTAAGATAGCTTATCAGCGAACACTAAGCGGCCATCTTCCCGGCTGCGCACCACTGAAATATTGGGATCATGAAAATATTTGAAGTGTCGCTACTGTGTGAATTCTTATACTGTGGTAACAATATAAAAAATCAAGAAACTCTGATTTATTTTAGTTTTTAGGTTTAATATACACGAATTTGTTTTTTTTACAATTAAAGCCTATAGTTTTGTTGCCACTGGATGCATGTCCTGACTACTTCCTTGCCCCCTGTCGGAAACACTCCAAAACACGACAGACCGTATACTACACTTTTACCGAAATTAAATTTATTTATTAAATTTACATAAATGTTTGCGCGAAAAATCTTGTGTATCTCTCGGTTGGAAACTATATTTTGCGACGCGAGTGCTCGTATTTGTCAAACGTCAAACCAAGTTCTTTACATCTTGAAATGAAAATCACTTGACTGGTGGACTTTCATCTCTATATCTCGATCGCGCTGTGCTTTGTCTATACTCCTTCCATACATTTTATTAGTTCTATGATTCCCACAGTCAACAATGTCGGCACTTTTAACTTTACCCATGTGGTTCTCGTCCTCAACATCTTAACGTGGTGATATTTATATAAATAAAATGATTTGTTATTGAAAGTATTAACATTCAGTTATATTTCAGAAATGAATGGTCAGATGGGGCGTCAACTTCCAAACAACCTTACATCGATAACAGCACAGCGGGAGCTCACATAGAAGCGTCCGGACACTCCAACGTACATATTAACAGTAACACAGTCAATGTTACAAAATATGAGATACCTAAACAACAACAAACTAAAGAACCACTAAGAGGCATCAGGTTCCAAGTGGCGGACCCCGTCGCGTCGTTCAGAGGTCGCCAGGCTCAACTCAAATCCGTGCGACGCGCGTTTAAAGAGCAGAACAACAAGAAGCGTTACAACCTGGTGGCCGTGTGCGGGTACGGCGGCATCGGGAAGACGGAATTCGCCAGGAAGTTTATTCAAAAATTGCCAGCGAATTTTAATATCATTTGGATATATTCTGAATTTGAGTCTACCCTGTGCGACTCTTTCAATAAATTGATGAAAGAACTCAAGCACCGCGGATACCATTGTTCCGATCACCAGGACGTGTACAAGCACCTGAACAGCCCCGAGTGCTTGTTCGTGTTTGACAATGCTGATAAGATGCTGAGTATTTCCAAATATTTACCACAACAACGTAACAATTCTTTATTTTTAATAACATCGCAATATCGTACATGGAGTCCGCACAAATCAATTGAATTGGATAAACTTGATCCGGCGAGTGCAATCAATATCATGAAAGTTATTCTTGACACACATGGCATAGAAATAAGTGAGAGCCAACTACAACAGCTTCTAAATACTTTGGAGCCGATTCCTTTGGTTCTACAAATTGGAGTTGGATTTGTGTGTCAGGAAGTTCTTGATTTCAAAATCATTGGAAAGGAATATAATATCGAAGATATTATAGGGGAATTAAGTACCGAGTGTGAACTTGTGACACTGGAATTCCCTTCTTTCGATCCAACTTTGTATGATAAATCAGTTTTAGTTGCTCTCTCTCGAACACTGGAGAAATTCTGGAACAAAGAAGATGAGGTGTCAAAAACCACGAAAAATATGTTAGGAGTGGCGGCATATTTGAGAGCTGATGGTATTGAAGAAGATATATTAAAGAAAATGTTAAACATGGAAGACGAAAAATTATTTAACAAATGTTTGACTACTTTAGTACAATTTTCATTATTTCAAAAATCTGAGTACTTGTATTTGCGTATTTATACAATGCACCGAACCGTACAAGAGTGTGTCCGACATTTGTGTAGAAAATCAAACCCAAATGAATGTTATCTGCGGGCTCTTCATGTACTATTAAATGAATATTCTTATATTCGGGGGTATAGTGAATTGCTAATTCAACATGCGGAAAAAGATTTCAAAACATTTAACTCGTTTTATGAAGGGAACAAATGCAGAACGCTGTACGTGATATTGGCCAGAAGTATTTCCTGTAAAGTATTGCAACTGATGCTAGATAAAACCGACTTAATCAAAGAGCCGGAATTTTTATGTGAAGTAGCTGCAAGCAAACGATCCGACATCATTGAGAAGCTGCTGGAACACGGCGCTGATTTCAATTTGATGAATAGCGACGGACTGAGTGTTCTCTATTACGCGTGTGATTGGAGTAAACATTTTAACAACATTTGGTGGCCAATAAAACAACTTATCAAAGTTGGAGCAAATATAAATTTACAAAATTCTCAAGAAAATACTGTGCTTCATATTTTGTGTAATATGGGAAAATATTGTACTAAAAATGACGAGGATATATTTGAGCGGTGTGCTTTAATGATCAAGGCGGGAGGAGATCCGACAATAAAGAACTCGGCTGGTGAAACAGCCGCAGACCTCGCACAAGAACACGGGCTGCCACGCACACGGCGACTCCTGGAGGAAGCGATGTCTGGATGTAGATATATTCACCACATGGCAGCCAGGTGCAAACAATATAGTACTTTAAAGTCCTTACTTGACTGGAACATCTGCGACATCGAGGAACAAGACGAGTCCGGCAACACGGTGCTGCACGTGTTGGCCGGGCTCGATCCGCTACCTGCAGAAGAGCAAGTAAATGAAATTATTTTGCCCTATTTCACAGCACATATAATACGGAGGAATACAGATGTCGTTGCGGTGAAGAACAATCTCGGCGAGACGGCAGCGGACGTGGCTACGAGAGCTCATCGGCGCCAGTTAGCGAACATGTTTAATTCAATGTCTCCAGGTAATTTAAAGCGATAGTAAAGCTGCGTTCACAACTACCCAGTTGTCAAATACGAACGTAATAGATGTGAACTATTTTATTCTAAATAATAGAATGTATGATTTATGGTTCGTTGCGTTTAGACGAGCATGTATAAATGAGGCAAAAGTGGTGCCAGGATGAGAAAATAATTGCTGGTTGAATGTTATGTATGTGTGTTATTTTCTTCAATATAACCCTTTTTTCTAAGAGTCAAAATTTCAATTATTATATGTTGTGTTTATTTCCAGATAACATCATATACAACACCGCTGTTTATCGCCAACAAATAGAACATTTCTCTTTTGTGAACGACCCAAAACGCTGGCGTGTGAATGAGAGGGATGTGAACAGGGGCACGCTGCTGCACGCGCTGTGCCGCCTGGACGCGCACGGCCGCGCGGACCTGGAGCTGGATGTTGTTAAGCTCGTCGCTAGTCTCGTGATAGTCTACAGGGCTGATGTGCGCATCCGGGATAACGCCGGCGTGACCGCTGCAGACGTCGCGCGGAGCCGCGGCTGGCGGCTGCTCGCTGACTTTCTGGATGACGATGACGCTATGGTACACATCGATGGACGATTGAACCAATTAAGAGCTAAGCTACTGTACCTTGCTGTAAAACATAGACAATTTAGCCTCGTAAGATACGCTTGGTGGAAATATCACAATTTTGCAGACAGTTGGGTACTCCGTGTGCTGTGTGGTTGTGCAGACTCAACACTCACTGATACCGATATAATCAGTGTACTTAACGACTTTGATTTTTATAAACTAGTGGCTTATTATGACAAGGATGAATATCAAAGAGCAATTGACGCTGCAAACAAATGCGGCCGGAACGAATTAGTTAACTGGTTGCCAAGACATCCAACAAATCAGAATGATTTATGGCTGTTTCATAGAAACAATTTATTTAAGTACAATTGAACTATTAGAATGAGAAGAGGGAAGTTGATAAGATAAGGAAGATAAGGACGCCATGTTAAAATATCGCAACAGATGTCTCATGTAATAAGATTTTCGCTACAGATTGCTGCTCGGAAGTAAATAAGATAAGTATTTATATTAGTTGTCAGTGGTACCAACTAAAACAATGTGTCCGAAGCCCCACAGCTTATCAGTTGCATATCTAATTATTAATTTCCTGTTTTTTAGAAAAAATTTATTTTATTCGCAACTTTATCTAAATCTTTTTTTTTATTAACTTATCACGTTATTTGTTCCACACGTTTTTGTGGGTTGACGTCAACCAACCACTAGTTGACGTTTTTTTGCAGTTCAACAAGTTAACAATAAATTGAGCTTGCTTTATAATTTAAAACCGTATAAAAAATTTAAAAAAACATTTTACATACTAAATATTATTTTATTATAAATTATTAATTATAAAGATACAGTATACATATAATATATAACAAATTATATAAAAACATATTTTTTATCTTATTACCATACAGCAGTATATTTTATAAATACATATAAATTAATTATGAAATATTGTTTTAATTTATTTATTCATGAATTTTGTGAATTATTAATATATTTTATAAATACATAAAGTTAATTATAAAACATTGTTCTTATTTATCCATGAATTATGTGAATTATCAAATCCCAACCATTTTACAAATACTTGTGATCCTTTTTTTTAAGTTATTTTTTCTATTAAATAAATATCTGGATGCTTTGTTTTTTGTAATTCTTGTTCGTAAAATCTTCCTTCAACAGCTTGTCCTAAATAATCTTTTAATTAATATGTAATTGGATTTGTTAACTGTATTTTTGAAATTGTGAAAATATCAGTGGACCAATGAGGAGTGTAACCTTCAAATATAGATTTTATTTTAGAAATTCTAACAAAATCATCAATTTTTAGTTTTGCATGACCAAAAACTTTTAAGTTATTATACACTGTATTTAGTAAGTGTTTTTCATTTTTATTGTTTACATCAATTGGTCGCATTTTAATAGTTTTATGTTTTGTATTATTATATGTTTTAATTAACTTTGGTAGAATATTAATCCATTTATAAGATCCTTGTAAGCTAAATTGTTGCCACATTTTAGATTTTAATGTTCGATTTAATCTTTCAACAACACTTGCTTTTAAATTGCTGCAAGTAGAATAGTGATTTATTTTATATTTTTGCATAAGTTTTTTAAATTCATTATTATAAAATCCTTTTCCATTATCGGTTTGCAAATTTTTTGGTATTTTTTTTTCTTGAAAAATATCTTGCATTGCTTTAGTAATATCTTCAGCAGCTTTAGATTTTACTGGTTTAGCCCAAGCATATTTGGAGAATACATCTATTAATGTCATCATATATTTATAACCATTGTTTTTATTTGCATATGGTATCATTTCTACAAGATCAGATTGCCATAAATCATTTATTCCTTTTGTAATTACTTTACGCCTTGGATAATTTTTTCGAACTTGTTTATGAAGTTCCTTAACAATTAGTTTTTTCGACATTATTTATTTATTTTTGGTTTTTTATTTATTAATTTTTTCAAATAATTTCAAATTATTTAAATTTATTGTTTAATTTTTATATCAGGAGTATTAGTTATTATTACTTTTTTACTCTCCAGTATATTGTTAATTTACTTAATTATCTTTTTTTCAAGCTCAAGAACATTATTGTCAACGTAAAATTTCTTAGAAGCTTGTAAATTATTAACTGGTAACATATTTCCTATTTGTTTTGAATTTGCATCGCATATATAATTATCTTTATACTTTTTTAAAACAATTAAATTAGAAAATATGTATCTTTCAAAGTCCTCAATTCGTTTATCAACATAATCTTTAGTCACAACATCGGTAGAAGCAAGTTGTTTACGTGTATTAGAAATTTGGTTACCTTCCAAATTTAAATCACCATACTCATCATAATTTACAACAATATGATTTGATTTTATATTTAATGAATAATGTCCGAACTTGTCAACGGAAATTTTATAAATAAATAAAAATTAACAAAATTACAGTATTTTAGTTGCTTCTTTTAATTCTTCAATTATTGACATTATTTCATTATTATGTCCCGTATGTCCACTATTTTTTGACAATAATAATAAACGTAATCTATCAACTAATTCATTTGGGTCAGCACAATATTTAAGTTTAAAATTTGAAAATTCTATACTGGATGGTATTAAACCGTTACCTACAGTTGGTGAATATTTTGAAGGTTCTCTTCGCTTTCTTTATGACCTTGTCGGTGATATACTAAAATATAGTTTTATTATATTAAAATACTTTGGGGAACTTGATATTTTAATTAAATTACTTCTTAAATTTTTATGAGCATCAGTTTGTTGTCCGAACTAGCTAGCGTTGCGTCATTCACTCGGCGGCGCGGCGGCGGCGTACGCCGGCAAGTTTCAACTTGTCGCTGCCGCGTACCGCGTACGTTACAATACGTAACTCGACTTCACTATCGCTTGTTAACGCTTTTCATTTATATTCTTACGCAGATATTGTTGGTTCAGATGTTCTAGTCCCTGTCGTCTTGTCTGTTTCTTTATAAATTAATAAACAACACTATTGCTGATGTAAACCTATTAAAACTTTTAAATTTACTCGTACCAAGGAATTGTAAACCTAGACAGAAGCAACATTTTTTGTACCTCCAGCAAAAACAAACTATGAACTCCTAACCCCTGTTATGCGTACCTGCTCACTTTATAATACTCTCTGTACATGCATTCCTGATATTGGTTTTTTTTTTATTGTTTTTCGGATGAAATTACAAAATTATTTTGTATCAAAATAATATTTTTTTTATGTAAACAAATATGTTATATTTGTCTGTGGAATTTTTCTCTTTTGTCAAAATTACTAATAAGTTTGTGTATTATGTTTAATGATGTGTTTATGTATTTACTCTTCACTCTGTAATTGGGACATTTGTCCTGTTGAGTGATGTATTATAATTGAATAGAATGGAAATCAATAAATAAATGATATTGTTAATAGTAAATGAAAACATGACACAGGCAACAATTGAAGGATATTAATAAGAATGTATTAATTATTATATAGAATACCATTTCTTTTTCTTTATTCTGAATGACCAGAAGTACTTTGTATATATTGTTAGATAAAATAGACTGTAATGAATTTCATAAAAATTATATCGAAGACGAAGAACAACAATTTCAAGTTCACTCTTTGATGGTTTGTAAAAGGAGACGTATTGTTGTCTGCGGCAGAAATGATGACGCCCACTCTACAAACTTGTTTGGAAGCACGTGAGGCTGAGGCTGACAAGACGGTTCCAACGTTTAAACAGTTGCGTCAGCCGCGCCACCGTTGCAATTTACATTTGCAACACTAAAATGAGTTGATTTGAAATGGGTTGAGACGTTGTTGAACCAGTGTATCGCAAAAAAAAACAGCTTTGAATAATGTAGAAATTGAAACACCGAAAGATAACAAATAAATATTTACTATTATTAAAAAAGTATTCATAACAAGTTATATTTGAATTTGTTTAGAAGTCACTGTGTATGACTCATGTGTCTATGCGTTTCCTGGGTGTGTGGCTTGTGTTATCTCGTGTGACTGGTATTTACACGTACATATCATTGCGTTACAAATCAGTTAGTTTCATTTTGAGAGTTATCAAACATTGTCCATAGTGCATTCAACACGAAAATAAATTAATTTACGTTCGGCACAGACTGGTAAGTAACTTTAATTATGTTCACTGTTTAAGACTGGTTTCATTATTTTTCTCTGAAGTCAGTTTAGTGAATTGGATTTTATTGACTAACACGTTATTATCAAAACAAAATATGAATTATTGAACTATATAATAATTACAAAATTAATAAATTGCTAGATTATGGCAACAAAGGTCACAGGTTTTTTGTTTAACACCACAGCTCTTTACTCGCATCAAGGTTGCCAAGCTAGTGTCTCTCACTGGTCAGTGATGCCAACATAGTGTTCTTAATTTACATTCATAACCCGGCCGTGAATTGAAATATGTAATATAGTAAATTAAATATATTTTTTTAATTTGGTAATTGTTGCATCCGTGATGGAATCACAGAAGAAGTGTAAATACAAATAATCTGACACATGCGATACAAAATAGAATATAAAAACCAATAAAAATTGTAGCCAATGTTTTAGTGTTGTAACAAAATTGATGTTAACTCAATCATTAACTAAGATATGCTTAAAATACCTTCCAAGCCGCCAAGTAAAGTACCACTTCCGGTTGATGCATTGCCACAAACATCTAATCAGCTCGTTATTTAAACATACAACTTCTAAATATAAAAATAATATTGTTATTAGAATCTGATGTGCTCACCCTATTATCTCACATAAATTCTAATTTAATTATAAACGTTACAAATAAATATTTGTACCAAATATTATTTTACATCTTTTTGAATACAATAAAATTTTCAATAACTCATTTATTTGTTAATTTACTGAGATGTGCCCAAAGAATCTCTACAATACATTGTTGAAAACGACCAAAACCAAAATTTCGTAGTTCCATCCAGTGGAAATGATTGCAATAATGACATTTGGTATTGTTCGCTTTCGACAAATGTATTTTCAAGATTTTAACATTTGATATTCGAGAAAAGTATATTCTATAACAAGTAATGGAATGGCACATATTCCACACGAGCAAAAAAGTTTGTTGCCCGAGCCGAAGGCGAGGGCTACGGTTTGCAAGTGTGGGATAAGCTATTCGGTTACCAGTTGTAGATTATACTTTTTATAACAAGATTTTGGAAATTATACAAAAAATGTAAAATGCAAAACTATTGAAAACGTCAAACTCAAATAAATAAAATTAAAACAAACAGACGTAACCATAGTAACTGAACCAAGATACTTCATATATCGTGCTAATGTGCAGCTCTGATTCGTTGAATTTATTCCATACGCGGCGTATAGAATGATAGTTATTCTAATACAATTATTAGTTGTGGAAAACGTAGTTTTCAAAACAGTGTTATAGAAATGTAATTTCGTGGTTTGTAACATTCGTCATTTGTATAATTTGCAACAATCGACATTTGTATTTTCAATAAATATACAAACTCTGAATTTTATTTTACATGATTATAAAGCAAATGAAGCGCAGTTTTCAAATTAATTAGGTACTGGTAAATCGGAAATGATATCATGAATGTACATCCGCTATAAATTATCTTATATGTTGTTGTATAAATCAAGTTATGTGAAATAAATTTGCTATGTTGATAAATAAGCGAAATATTTGCTGAATCCATTTGAAAATAACACCCTGTATATTTCCTGACTCATCTGTTATACAGGAAGAGTCATAGAAATACCCGTGTTCGATATCCCTCTTGTCGTTAGAAATACAGCATAAATTTACTATATTATAACAAAATTTATTCGGCTACTCAAGAAGCATAACGTAAAATTATTTTCACATATACAGGGTTCACAATAATTTTCTCCGTTAATATGATTATCAAAAAAGTTTGGTGCGAATTCGTAACTGCTTTGAAACTGTCGTCGCAAGTATACTGCGAAGAGTAAATTACTCATTTATAAACCGTCTGCAAATTAACTTTCCGTAAGAATGTAAGTTACCATGAAACTATTTTGTAAATTCAAACAAAATAATATCCAAGGTATACTAGATTTAATTTTTAATTGAATAAATTAATTTAATGAAAAATGGTAAAAATCTCCGAAATTATTGGTTTTAGGCATAGGATACCCTTAATAATAATTGGAAGTAATACAAAATGGCACACAACAGAATAATAAAATATAGGGTGTTCCATTTGAAAATTGCGAGTTATAATCATTTGAAGTGGAGTAATTTTGATTCGCTTTATTGAACACTCTGTATAATTACATTTAAAAGAAAGCATGTCAAAACATAGAGTATAGTTACAGTTGCGCAGAATAAAAAATTCTTAAATTTTACTATTAAAATAACTTCAGTATGCCTTCACAAAGCAATGCGTGTATTCGGCCTTTTTTAGAGAAAAAACGGAAAAACTAAAACAAAATTCATATGTCCGTATAGGTGAATAAAATACACTTCAAAATATATAAAAATATATAGGGTGTTCCAATCAAAAAAAGACAAACAATTCTCGTCTAGCCGTTACGTTACACCCTGTATATGTGAAAATAATTTTCTATAACACTGTTTTGGAAACTGGGCATTCCACTACTAAAAATTGTTATGGAATCACTAGCATTCCATACGCGGCGTATGGAATATTTTCGACGAATCAGAACCGCTTATTAGCGCGACATATGAAGTATCTTGATTCAGTTACTATGGTTACGTCTGTTTGTTTTATTTTGCTTTTCTAGAAATGGTAACAATAGGTTGCAGTAAATCAGCTAAGTGTCAAGGATATCGATGAATTTTTGCGTAGGAGATGGACGGACTCGTCTGTTCAGCGATACTTTTATGAGGGTTAGGTAAAAAGGGTTTGGGTAAGGAGTGATTTACTGCGGAAAGCAAGTGCTGTCGCTAAATGCTAACAATAAGGTATACTAAATCAGCATGGGATCTAACAAATAAACATTCTTAAAAATTAATGAATTGCGTTTATTTTCAACCGCATAATAATCTATTACACTTTTATAAAAATTATAATTTTTGTAATAGTTGAAATAAAATCATTTTCAATTGAAATGATTGCAATATCGTTGAGTGAATTTTGATACATTGAATTGCGCAGTTAAGTGTTTATACAAACACATTTATCTAATCGCAGACCTTGTAACGATAAGCGGAGATATAAGCGCTGGATCATTACTATCTATAGACAACAATCAATTAACTTTAGTTTTAATTAAATATAAGTATATAATGTGCTAACACTTTTGTGCTATGTACCTAACCTGTAAAATTTTTTTGTTTCTCAATCCGTTTTGTTGTTCGCGAGATATTCAGGGGGTACGAGTGGTCTGAAACACCCTGTATTGTTTCAAAAAAGTCATGTTCATGTTGAGCTACCTTCAGCCCGTATGGTTCACCTTCACTTCACACACTCCTATTTAACTATTATTTTATATTTCATGTAATGTATGTGTCTTTTCCATAACAATGGTCATTCTTGGATGGTATCTTTGACTGACGGTGTGATGAGCTTCGTTCTGTAGTATTATTAGATGTTTATGAGTGAGGTTATGTGTTGATTTTGTATTTATTCGTGTCTATGTTTATTACTCAGATTCAAGACACCGTTAAGCAGAAGATAATTTGGAGTCAATCAAATATAAGAAGAATTTAGAAGACATGGAATCTAGCAACACGAACAACGAATTAAAGCGAAGACCTGGGTAAGTCCAATATTCTTCCATTTCAATTTTTTTGTTAAATATTATTAAAGGAACGATTCATCAGAAATATATTTCATTAAAATTATTTGATCTCATAATTTTTGAGAAAATTATACAAATATTAATATTTATAACTATGAATATGTTGTGTGATCAAATAGAAAACTAGCGACAAGGCACAAATTTACTTAAAATCTAATGCGCAAGTCTTTTTAAATAGACATCCTTGATTGAAATATTCTAAAATGAACTCAAAAATCTGATGTGGCCAGCACATAACCTCCCGCCCAATACTACTCTTAAACGGTATTTAATGATACAGAAACATACCTTTTTATTTGTTTATTATTTTTATATTTGAGAATTTTCATTTTCTTTTGTATATTTATTTAATTTTATGACATATATTTCACTAAGAAAACAGCTTCACAATAACAATGACATGTGTCACATTTCGTAAAAAATTTTCATGGTGTACTAGAAATGCAAAATTTGTAAAATCTAATTTCTTTATATTTTATTATCTGTAAATCTAATGAAAATTAATAAAATTAGTGTAATCAAAACACATGTAAAATTAAATATTCTTCAACTTTCAAAATAACATAAATTGTTGAAAAAGGAAATTTAACCGTGTTTTTCACGAAAAACTGTTAAGGGCTTCAAGCAAACTGCTACTTCCGGTTGACCAATTTTATCCAAAATCTAATCAGCTCTTCATTTAAATATAAGAAGCAATAATTCACAAAATTGTATTTTTTGGTATTATAGTAGTTGAGTTATGCGAGACGAAAAAATTGCCACAGACTACACACACACATACATACATACATACATACATACATACATACAGACATCATCGCGAAAATAGTAAAATCGTATTGTAGGGACCCTAAAACGTGCTTATTCATTGAAAACTCACTACCCAATTTTTTGACCAAAAACAATACCTCCCTTACCTAGAGGTAGGCGGGAGGTAAAAAAACAAGCAGTTCGATTTCGATTATAGATTTAATAATATATATGGATGGAGCGTTGGCTATGCTTTTAATACAGTAATCTGTAACCAACATAAGAGAGAGATAGTCATATCTAAAATGACGCAGTGGGAGAAGAACAGCACATTTTCATGCCACCCGTCACGTGGTACAAATGTGCTGTTTTTCTCCCACTGCGTCATTTTAGATATGACTATCTCTCTCTTATATTAGCATTAAACTGCAGTATGTAAAATCAAGAAAATGTTTCCCACAAATTCATGTAGTTTCATTAGGTTGAAAATTTTCTTGTTTTATAGTTAGTATCCATTTCTTGCTTAAATCCACATTTTTTAGAAAACTGTAATAAATTTATATATATATATATATATATATATATATATATATATATATATATATATATATATATATATATATATATATATATATATATATATATATATATAGCATTCTAATCTAAAAGTGATATATTTACCTGTAAAATGAAACACCGTTTTTGTAGCCCGTTTTGAACAATAGAGTACTTGCATCAAGGTCACAAACTTAGCGCGAGAACCTGTTCCTGGGCAACCAGACAAAATTTTAACATGGCGTCTTATGGAGTATTCATGTTTACTTTTGTAAAATTATCTGTTATTCGCATTCTACGTTGTTTTAAAAAATGAAACTTATGACGTTGATTAAGGTAAGTTCATAATTATACTGATTACACAAAATTCTCCTAAATATAAAGCAATTTTAAAATATCGTATTTTAAAAGTGTAGTATTGTAAATGTTGATGAAAACAATTTATAAAACCGTAATATTTTTATATTTTGTGTATTTTCTGATAGATTAGGAAATGGTATATGCTCATTTATTTAACAATTAGTGAAAATCCATGTAGATGTCAGAAATTTAATAGTATTAGGAATTAACCTCAAATTGAAGAAAATTTTGAGAAGTACATTTTGCATCAACTAACTAAATTAAAAACTGTTTGCTTATTACCAAAATAAACCAATTAAAGTAATTTTCAACCACCTACCAATTTCAACCCTAACAATTAATGAAAAGAGGATATAAAAAAAAATTTGGTTAAGTTCTTCCATTACTAAACAGTTTTTAATCAGTTATCAAGGGTTTCGACAATTAACATCATAATTCTAACAAGACAGCATTGTAAGACTTGACAAGTATTATTATTTTATTCCTTTGATATAACTGTTTTCTTTAACATTAAATTTTAAAATATATTAATTTATATTTCATTTTTAGATGAGTAAATTAAGTGAATATGTGAAAGCTTTATCGGGAGAATCTAAGGAGAGATATTTGGAAAAAATATCTGTCATCAGTATTGATTCATGTACTATACATCAATTTACCAATACATTTCATGTGTTTCTAATAGATTTCATTTAAAATATACTTGCTCTACATATATGTATTTAATGCAAATACATTATACAGGGTGTAAATCAAAAAGCGGGCCATAGGCGTTTAATATGGGAAATCAGTTTTTCCGTGCGCAAAATTTCCCAAATGGTTTTAGACGAAAATAGTTCAAATAGAAATTGTAGAGAATTTAATTCTGCATCTAAATCACTAATCAGATTTTATTTTGCACGTCTTGTAATCCAGGGGAGGGCAACCTCCGGCCCGCGGGCCAGCTCCGGCCCGCGTATAGTTCCAATCCGGCCCGCGAGATCTTTAGAAGAAATAATAAATAAATATTTTCAAAAACAAAAATTTTAAATTAAGTTAATACCCAAAATAAAGCAAAAGGGGAGATTTACTGTATAATTTTCGATATAATTCGTCTATTTTAAATTAAGAAATAAATGTAGTACTTATTTAATTTTGTTTTATTATTGTTTTTTAAATTTTCAGAAAAAAATTATAAGTAACAAAAATATGCCAATTAACAACTACGGCCCGCGTACGAAACGTAAATCTTATTCTGGCCCCTGTTATACTAAAGTTTGCCCACCCCTGTATGTAATCTATAAAACCGACTTTAAAGTTTTATAAATATTGCTAGTGATGTGTAATTGTTTGTAATTTTGTTTCAATTCCATGGCTATCACTACAAATGAGCAATATTTATAAAACTTTAAAGTCGATTTTACGGATTACATGACGTGTAAAATAAAATCTGATTAAGGATTTAAATGCAGAATTAAAGTCTCTAAAAATTTTATTTGAACCATTTTCGTCTAAAACCATTTGGGAACTTTTGCGCACGAAAATACTGCTTTCCCATGTTTAACGCCTATGGCCCGCTTTTTGATTTACACCCTGTATATACATTTACCTGTCTTAAAAAGTATATAATATAAACAAAACACGCAATCAACACCGACAAAACACAAAAATAAGTCACAAGAACCAAAACCTCCATAAGACTCAATGCTAACCTGAACGGTCGTTGCCCACGAACAGACTCCCGCCAAATAGGCCACGCCTCCTGCAAGTACTCTATTATACGCACAACAGGATTTTACCACATTTGATATATTTAAATATGACATAAATAATTGACAAAATTATAAATTAGGGACAAAAGCTCGCGCAAAAGTCTATCAAAACAATCCGACATTGTCACAATTACATATCTCTAAAGCGGTCGGAAATTGCTAACTTTTTATGGTTTATGTTGGTTTCACTTCACTAATTTTAGCTAACTTCTGACGCTAGAAATGTCAAAGTATTACATCTTAAAAATATTATGGCAATATATCTACAATTGAGTATTTGCAATACAAGAAAACAGAATATCTATAAGTAATTAAAATTGAATTTGCAGTGTAAAATCCAAATAAAATTATGTTGATTTTTTTGTTTATGATCAGTTGAAAATATAGACAGAATTGGCATTCAATTATTGTTAAGTTAGCAACATAAAAAAATTCCCTGTCATTAAGAATGTAAGAAATTTAATTTATATATTAAATTTACATAAATGTTGGCGCGAAAAATCTTGTGTATCTCTCAGTTGGAAACCTCGTTAGAAACTATATTTTTTCTACAATCGTTGCACAATATCGACATTGTTATTCCATTTTTGGTTAGGAAATGTTCAAAATTGTCGCTCTAGGGCGACAAAGTGACATATTGTCGCACTAGTGCGACAAAAACAAAACAAAAATAAATTAGGTAAAAGAAGTAAATGATGCATTGGATTTTTCTGGTAATAACCTTGTAATTGCAAATACAGTTGGCATATACGTACATACACTTCAACTTAATCACCATAAACGTATTCACTCTGTAGACTTTGTGTCAAATGTACTCCATATGTCAAATGTACTCCATGTGTCAAATTATGATTTCTTTGAAAATGTTTATTTTGTTCATAAACGTTGTCAATTTTACTGAATTGTTATAGGCGTGACCAAAATAATTTTGAAAATTAATTTTTTTCTACAGCTTGACATTGTTCAACGATTGTAGAATAGTATATTGAACAACTAGTGTTACAATGACCTTTTTTGTAATACGAGTATAGTATATAGTACACGAGCCGCAGGCGAGTTACGCAAAATACGAGTATTACAATTAGGCATTGTAACACGAGTTGTTCATACTACTTTTCATATTTCACGTTCATAAATTCAATAAAAATATCATAAAATTGTACGGCATGTTTAATATACCACTGGTCACCAAGGGGCTTTGCTCGCGGGGCCCATCGGGTCCCAGGCCGCAACCCCGACACAGGGGCTCCGATTCAATAATTTTTTGTGAGTAATGACAGCCCCAAGTATGACAGACTGTTAATTTTACAAATAATAAATTCCCCAAAAACAGTTGCACAAAATTCAATTTTGTAGCATTGTTTTTGAGAAAAACAGTGTCACAAAATTGACTTTGTGTACGTGAAATAGGAAAATAAGTTTACCTCTCTGTTTTGCACTCATTTTATGAACTTAACATGACAGAAATACTGTAGCTTGATTTGACAGTTATAACTGACACTGACATATTAAATTTCTTTTCTATGGTTACTAAGATAGCTTATCAGCGAACACTAAGCGGCCATCTTCCCGGCTGCGCACCACTGAAATATTGGGATCATGAAAATATTTGAAGTGTCGCTACTGTGTGAATTCTTATACTGTGGTAACAATATAAAAAATCAAGAAACTCTGATTTATTTTAGTTTTTAGGTTTAATATACACGAATTTGTTTTTTTTACAATTAAAGCCTATAGTTTTGTTGCCACTGGATGCATGTCCTGACTACTTCCTTGCCCCCTGTCGGAAACACTCCAAAACACGACAGACCGTATACTACACTTTTACCGAAATTAAATTTATTTATTAAATTTACATAAATGTTTGCGCGAAAAATCTTGTGTATCTCTCGGTTGGAAACTATATTTTGCGACGCGAGTGCTCGTATTTGTCAAACGTCAAACCAAGTTCTTTACATCTTGAAATGAAAATCACTTGACTGGTGGACTTTCATCTCTATATCTCGATCGCGCTGTGCTTTGTCTATACTCCTTCCATACATTTTATTAGTTCTATGATTCCCACAGTCAACAATGTCGGCACTTTTAACTTTACCCATGTGGTTCTCGTCCTCAACATCTTAACGTGGTGATATTTATATAAATAAAATGATTTGTTATTGAAAGTATTAACATTCAGTTATATTTCAGAAATGAATGGTCAGATGGGGCGTCAACTTCCAAACAACCTTACATCGATAACAGCACAGCGGGAGCTCACATAGAAGCGTCCGGACACTCCAACGTACATATTAACAGTAACACAGTCAATGTTACAAAATATGAGATACCTAAACAACAACAAACTAAAGAACCACTAAGAGGCATCAGGTTCCAAGTGGCGGACCCCGTCGCGTCGTTCAGAGGTCGCCAGGCTCAACTCAAATCCGTGCGACGCGCGTTTAAAGAGCAGAACAACAAGAAGCGTTACAACCTGGTGGCCGTGTGCGGGTACGGCGGCATCGGGAAGACGGAATTCGCCAGGAAGTTTATTCAAAAATTGCCAGCGAATTTTAATATCATTTGGATATATTCTGAATTTGAGTCTACCCTGTGCGACTCTTTCAATAAATTGATGAAAGAACTCAAGCACCGCGGATACCATTGTTCCGATCACCAGGACGTGTACAAGCACCTGAACAGCCCCGAGTGCTTGTTCGTGTTTGACAATGCTGATAAGATGCTGAGTATTTCCAAATATTTACCACAACAACGTAACAATTCTTTATTTTTAATAACATCGCAATATCGTACATGGAGTCCGCACAAATCAATTGAATTGGATAAACTTGATCCGGCGAGTGCAATCAATATCATGAAAGTTATTCTTGACACACATGGCATAGAAATAAGTGAGAGCCAACTACAACAGCTTCTAAATACTTTGGAGCCGATTCCTTTGGTTCTACAAATTGGAGTTGGATTTGTGTGTCAGGAAGTTCTTGATTTCAAAATCATTGGAAAGGAATATAATATCGAAGATATTATAGGGGAATTAAGTACCGAGTGTGAACTTGTGACACTGGAATTCCCTTCTTTCGATCCAACTTTGTATGATAAATCAGTTTTAGTTGCTCTCTCTCGAACACTGGAGAAATTCTGGAACAAAGAAGATGAGGTGTCAAAAACCACGAAAAATATGTTAGGAGTGGCGGCATATTTGAGAGCTGATGGTATTGAAGAAGATATATTAAAGAAAATGTTAAACATGGAAGACGAAAAATTATTTAACAAATGTTTGACTACTTTAGTACAATTTTCATTATTTCAAAAATCTGAGTACTTGTATTTGCGTATTTATACAATGCACCGAACCGTACAAGAGTGTGTCCGACATTTGTGTAGAAAATCAAACCCAAATGAATGTTATCTGCGGGCTCTTCATGTACTATTAAATGAATATTCTTATATTCGGGGGTATAGTGAATTGCTAATTCAACATGCGGAAAAAGATTTCAAAACATTTAACTCGTTTTATGAAGGGAACAAATGCAGAACGCTGTACGTGATATTGGCCAGAAGTATTTCCTGTAAAGTATTGCAACTGATGCTAGATAAAACCGACTTAATCAAAGAGCCGGAATTTTTATGTGAAGTAGCTGCAAGCAAACGATCCGACATCATTGAGAAGCTGCTGGAACACGGCGCTGATTTCAATTTGATGAATAGCGACGGACTGAGTGTTCTCTATTACGCGTGTGATTGGAGTAAACATTTTAACAACATTTGGTGGCCAATAAAACAACTTATCAAAGTTGGAGCAAATATAAATTTACAAAATTCTCAAGAAAATACTGTGCTTCATATTTTGTGTAATATGGGAAAATATTGTACTAAAAATGACGAGGATATATTTGAGCGGTGTGCTTTAATGATCAAGGCGGGAGGAGATCCGACAATAAAGAACTCGGCTGGTGAAACAGCCGCAGACCTCGCACAAGAACACGGGCTGCCACGCACACGGCGACTCCTGGAGGAAGCGATGTCTGGATGTAGATATATTCACCACATGGCAGCCAGGTGCAAACAATATAGTACTTTAAAGTCCTTACTTGACTGGAACATCTGCGACATCGAGGAACAAGACGAGTCCGGCAACACGGTGCTGCACGTGTTGGCCGGGCTCGATCCGCTACCTGCAGAAGAGCAAGTAAATGAAATTATTTTGCCCTATTTCACAGCACATATAATACGGAGGAATACAGATGTCGTTGCGGTGAAGAACAATCTCGGCGAGACGGCAGCGGACGTGGCTACGAGAGCTCATCGGCGCCAGTTAGCGAACATGTTTAATTCAATGTCTCCAGGTAATTTAAAGCGATAGTAAAGCTGCGTTCACAACTACCCAGTTGTCAAATACGAACGTAATAGATGTGAACTATTTTATTCTAAATAATAGAATGTATGATTTATGGTTCGTTGCGTTTAGACGAGCATGTATAAATGAGGCAAAAGTGGTGCCAGGATGAGAAAATAATTGCTGGTTGAATGTTATGTATGTGTGTTATTTTCTTCAATATAACCCTTTTTTCTAAGAGTCAAAATTTCAATTATTATATGTTGTGTTTATTTCCAGATAACATCATATACAACACCGCTGTTTATCGCCAACAAATAGAACATTTCTCTTTTGTGAACGACCCAAAACGCTGGCGTGTGAATGAGAGGGATGTGAACAGGGGCACGCTGCTGCACGCGCTGTGCCGCCTGGACGCGCACGGCCGCGCGGACCTGGAGCTGGATGTTGTTAAGCTCGTCGCTAGTCTCGTGATAGTCTACAGGGCTGATGTGCGCATCCGGGATAACGCCGGCGTGACCGCTGCAGACGTCGCGCGGAGCCGCGGCTGGCGGCTGCTCGCTGACTTTCTGGATGACGATGACGCTATGGTACACATCGATGGACGATTGAACCAATTAAGAGCTAAGCTACTGTACCTTGCTGTAAAACATAGACAATTTAGCCTCGTAAGATACGCTTGGTGGAAATATCACAATTTTGCAGACAGTTGGGTACTCCGTGTGCTGTGTGGTTGTGCAGACTCAACACTCACTGATACCGATATAATCAGTGTACTTAACGACTTTGATTTTTATAAACTAGTGGCTTATTATGACAAGGATGAATATCAAAGAGCAATTGACGCTGCAAACAAATGCGGCCGGAACGAATTAGTTAACTGGTTGCCAAGACATCCAACAAATCAGAATGATTTATGGCTGTTTCATAGAAACAATTTATTTAAGTACAATTGAACTATTAGAATGAGAAGAGGGAAGTTGATAAGATAAGGAAGATAAGGACGCCATGTTAAAATATCGCAACAGATGTCTCATGTAATAAGATTTTCGCTACAGATTGCTGCTCGGAAGTAAATAAGATAAGTATTTATATTAGTTGTCAGTGGTACCAACTAAAACAATGTGTCCGAAGCCCCACAGCTTATCAGTTGCATATCTAATTATTAATTTCCTGTTTTTTAGAAAAAATTTATTTTATTCGCAACTTTATCTAAATCTTTTTTTTTATTAACTTATCACGTTATTTGTTCCACACGTTTTTGTGGGTTGACGTCAACCAACCACTAGTTGACGTTTTTTTGCAGTTCAACAAGTTAACAATAAATTGAGCTTGCTTTATAATTTAAAACCGTATAAAAAATTTAAAAAAACATTTTACATACTAAATATTATTTTATTATAAATTATTAATTATAAAGATACAGTATACATATAATATATAACAAATTATATAAAAACATATTTTTTATCTTATTACCATACAGCAGTATATTTTATAAATACATATAAATTAATTATGAAATATTGTTTTAATTTATTTATTCATGAATTTTGTGAATTATTAATATATTTTATAAATACATAAAGTTAATTATAAAACATTGTTCTTATTTATCCATGAATTATGTGAATTATCAAATCCCAACCATTTTACAAATACTTGTGATCCTTTTTTTTAAGTTATTTTTTCTATTAAATAAATATCTGGATGCTTTGTTTTTTGTAATTCTTGTTCGTAAAATCTTCCTTCAACAGCTTGTCCTAAATAATCTTTTAATTAATATGTAATTGGATTTGTTAACTGTATTTTTGAAATTGTGAAAATATCAGTGGACCAATGAGGAGTGTAACCTTCAAATATAGATTTTATTTTAGAAATTCTAACAAAATCATCAATTTTTAGTTTTGCATGACCAAAAACTTTTAAGTTATTATACACTGTATTTAGTAAGTGTTTTTCATTTTTATTGTTTACATCAATTGGTCGCATTTTAATAGTTTTATGTTTTGTATTATTATATGTTTTAATTAACTTTGGTAGAATATTAATCCATTTATAAGATCCTTGTAAGCTAAATTGTTGCCACATTTTAGATTTTAATGTTCGATTTAATCTTTCAACAACACTTGCTTTTAAATTGCTGCAAGTAGAATAGTGATTTATTTTATATTTTTGCATAAGTTTTTTAAATTCATTATTATAAAATCCTTTTCCATTATCGGTTTGCAAATTTTTTGGTATTTTTTTTTCTTGAAAAATATCTTGCATTGCTTTAGTAATATCTTCAGCAGCTTTAGATTTTACTGGTTTAGCCCAAGCATATTTGGAGAATACATCTATTAATGTCATCATATATTTATAACCATTGTTTTTATTTGCATATGGTATCATTTCTACAAGATCAGATTGCCATAAATTATTTTTACCTCCCGCCTACCTCTAGGTAAGGAAGGTATTGTTTTTGGTCAAAAAATTAGGTAGTGAGTTTTCAATGAATAAGCACGTTTTAGGGTCCCTACAATACGATTTTACTATTTTCGCGATGATGTCTGTATGTATGTATGTATGTGTGTGTGTGTGTGTGTGTGTGTGCGTGTGTATGTGTGTGTATGTGTGTGTATGTGTGTGTATGTGTGTGTATGTGTGTATGTGTGTGTATGTGTGTGTGTGTGTGTGTGTGTGTGTGCGCGCGTGTGTGCGTGTGTGCGTGTGTGCGTGTGTGCGTGTGTGTGTGTGCGTGTGTGTGTGCGCGTGCGTGCGTGTGTGTGTGTGTGTGTGTATATGTGTGTGTGTGTGTGTGTGTAGTCTGTGGCAATTTTTTCGTCTCGCATAACTCAAATACTATAATACCAAAAATTACAATTTTATGAATTATTGCTTCTTATATTTAAATGAAGAGCTGATTAGTTTTTGGATGAAATTGGTCAACCGGAAGTAGCAGTTTACTTGAAGCTCTTAACAGTTTTTCGTGAAAAACACGGTTGAATTTCATTTTTCAACAATCTATGTTATTTTGAACATTGAAGAATATTTAATTTTACATGTATTTTGATTACACTAATTTTATTAATTTTCATTAGATTTAAAGATAATAAAATATAAAGAAATTAGATTTCACAAATCTTGCATTCCTAGTACACCATGGAAATATTTAAAAATTTTCAATTTTTTACGAAATGTGACACATGTCATTGTGATTGTGAAGCTGTTTTCTTAAGCCCTGTTTAGACATGGACACACAGAGGACACATTGAAGCCACACACAGGCAACAGTTGCTCAATGAAGAAGAAGTACTGAGACACACGGGACACAAAAATTTGAGGCGTTCACACATGGAATTTGTTTGTGACCTCAAAATTAAAGCAAAAGAGGCACTCACAATTCGTTTTTGTTATTTCTCTATTTTTCTTATACAATCAAACATAAGATTATACTCAAAAACTAAGCCAAGTTAATAAAACCAAAAGAAAAATTACAATCGACAATAATCAACAATGCCAAAAGAAATTGTAAGTGACAGAAGAAAGAATTTTTTAGAAACATTTCAATGATTTGAAGTTATCAGTGAATTTGAACTTGTACTTTTCCAAGACACTTTGAAGCCACAAATTAGCGGCGCCTCTATTTGACAAGCGACACACACCGCACTTCTTCTTCATTGTGCTACTGTTGCCTGTGTGTGGCTTGAATGTGTCCTCTGTGTGTCCATGTCGGAACAGGGCTTTAGTGAATAGTGTCAAAAAATTAAATAAATATACGAAAGAAAATTAAAATTCTCAAATATAAATAGAAAATACATAAATAAGAAGGTATGTTTCTGTATCATCAAGTACTATTTTGTATTGTTTAAGGGTAGTATTGGGCAGGAGGTTATGTGCTGGCCACATCAGATTTTTTCCTTTTGTAATTACTTTACGCCTTGTATAATTTTTTCGAACTTGTTTATGAAGTTCCTTAACAATTAGTTTTTTCGACATTATTTATTTATTTTTGGTTTTGTTATTTATTAATTTTTTCAAATAATTTCAAGTTATTTAAATTTATTGTATCAGGAGTATTAGTTATTATTACTTTTTTACTCTCCAGTATATTGTTAATTTACTTAATTATCTTTTTTTCAAGCTCAAGAACATTATTGTCAACGTAAAATTTCTTAGAAGCTTGTAAATTATTAACTGGTAACATATTTCCTATTTGTTTTGAATTTGCATCGCATATATAATTATCTTTATACTTTTTTAAAACAATTAAATTAGAAAATATGTATCTTTCAAAGTCCTCAATTCGTTTATCAACATAATCTTTAGTCACAACATCGGTAGAAGCAAGTTGTTTACGTGTATTAGAAATTTGGTTACCTTCCAAATTTAAATCACCATACTCATCATAATTTACAACAATATGATTTGATTTGATTTTTAATGAATAATGTCCGAACTTGTCAACGGAAATTTTATAAATAAAAAAAAATTAACAAAATTACAGTATTTTAGTTGCTTCTTTTAATTCTTCAATTATTGACATTATTTCATTATTATGTCCCGTATGTCCACTATTTTTTGACAATAATAATAAACGTAATCTATCAACTAATTCATTTGGATCAGAACAATATATATGTTACATGGTGAGAACCCCTGACCTCAGCTGCTTCTCAGGAGCGTCAGCTATCTCCTGACACATCATATTGTATTTTACTTAGAGCTGGAATTGTATTTTATAATTTAGGCTGATGTTAGTCTTGGAACAATAAAGTACATATTGTAATCCATTATTATTTGTAAAGGAAATAAAAATCTTTTTAAAAAGTGTAACAGAAGAAGCAATAAAATAATTTGTATATAATTAATTTTTGTAATTTTTAGTTTCTTTCCGTGCTTAATTTTTTTGCAACTGGTAGTTACCAGCGGTCAGTTGCAAATAATTATTTAACCAGCATTAGCCAGCCAGTGGTATCCCGTTGCATTCGGGAAATTGCTAATGTTTTAATTGCTCATTTCATGCGGCGTTGGCTGACATTTCCCAATAATGATGAAAGTCGAGAAATGTGCAAGCAAAGGTAAAATAAATCAGTTAACATAATAAATAATTTTATAATACATTAATTATTACAGATTTCAGTATGAACATGGAATGCCTCATATACTTGGAACCATTGATGGCACTCATGTGGCGATCGTAAAGCCAAGGGAAAATGAACAGGCATTCATAAACAGGAAAGGATACCACAGTTTAAATGTTCAAATCGTAAGCATTTTTATTCATTAATTCTTTCTTTTTATATTAAACACTGAAAATTTATAGATTTGTGATGCCAACAACAAAATCTTGAGCATATTATCAAGATATCCGGGAAGTTCACATGACTCCTTTGTTTGGAGAAGTAGCCGAATTAGTGCCATAATGCAATCAAATTATGAGAATGGCGATCACAATTCCAGGCTGATAGGTAACATACATTTTAAAAATAATTTTTATGAAATGCATAATATATGCGTTCTAAAATGTGTTCTAGGCGATTCAGGCTACCCCTGCTTGCCGTGGTTGATGATTCCTCTGAGAAACCCTGTAACGGAGCAAGAGGTGCGTTTTAACAGAGCGTTCAAAACAGCTAGAAGCAACGTTGAACGCTGTATCGGATTATTAAAAGGTCGCTTTCGTTGTTTATTGAAAGATCGCACATTGCATTATTTTCCGTCAAATGCAGGAAGAATCATTATAGCATGCGCTATTTTGCAC
This sequence comes from Poecilus cupreus, assembly GCA_963942605.1. Classification (NCBI taxonomy): domain Eukaryota; kingdom Metazoa; phylum Arthropoda; class Insecta; order Coleoptera; family Carabidae; genus Poecilus; species Poecilus cupreus. The sequence goes on from OZ012719.1 coordinate 19,285,770, forward strand.
AATGTGTGCATTCAGTATAATGTGGACGAACCTCAGCGGATGTTGGACGAAATAGGTCGTGCTGAACTGGGATATGAATTTTTGAAGTGCTCGGTCTACGCTGAGTAGGCAGTCAGCAAGCTTTTATATAAAATCACTAGAGTAAAGTGCACAAATTTCCCGCAGATATGAAATTGGCTGTTTCTGTCATGATAATCAGACTGTGACGTCACAACTTTCTAAAAGTGTACATAGTCTTCAATTTAGATAGATATATAAAAAAATATATTTAAAAATGTATTTGTAATAAAAACAATATTTATTATATTTAAATTTAATTAATTATTATATTAAAATAGGAGAGGATAGGAAATAAACAGTACCTATAAATAAAATTAAATGGTATAATTGAAAAATAAGCATTCAGTAAATACAAGAAAAATACAGAAAATATAAAATAGAACATAATAACATAAATGATAAAAGTGAAATTTTTATTCATTCAAGTATTTATCTTTTTATTGACTTTTAACGTGAATTTGCTAATATCGTTATATCCGTTGGTTTGACAAGAATAAACTCCAGCATCTTCATCTTTGACACTTGCGATTGTGAGGTTATACCAAAATAAACGGTCATCAACTGCAAATGATTTGAGTTGATACTTTGAACCATTCGTAGTGTCATCTAGTTGTTGACCATTGAAACTCCAAACCGCAAATGGTTTTTCGGTTGAGCGAGAATATATTTCACAACCAGCAGTGATGCTTTCGCCAAAACTAGCGTTTAGTTCCAGTTCTGTATCGAGATATACGAGCGCAGAATCATATTATTTGGCCCAGTTAAAGTCATAAAAAGGAAATTTGTTTAATTCACTATATAGTATATATATATCTTAAATTCTATCATTTTTATATTCCGCACATACATATATGTAATAGAGGTATTGATTATGCTACGAATTAATTAGATATTGGACACAATTCAACAACAGTAAGTGGTTGATTATTTCAAGGCCTATCAGGGTTTTTGGACTCATTTTAATAAATAAATGAGATAGAGAAAATTTCATTGGAATTAAAAAGATGTAGAATAATATTACTTACAATTTTTATTTGAAACAATTTTCTGTATTTTGTTGTCATCAGATTTAAAAACAGTGTTTGTGGAATCAGTTAAAACCTTTGGATCAAATTATAAATTTGATATTATTTCAGTCGTTATTTTTCTTTAAAGTAACAGAATTTATGATATAAATAAATTTAATACAATACATTATCCCTTTGATAGACCAGAAATATTTTTTTAATGCTATTCTAAAAATCTTAATTGATATAAATAATATGGCTCTGGGCTCGTAGTGGTAGTGTAGGTTTTTTTAGTTTTCGTAATAGTTCTGGGGTGATTAACAAAGCTTGTTCTTTTTCTACGTTAGAATATTGACCTCCGAGACTGCATTTGTAATTACCAGAGTCGCTAGGCTTCAAATCTTGAATTGTGAGGTTAAACCATGTTCGTCCATCCTTTGTTGTCGATTGGCATATTTTATACGGTTTATTCAATGTTTTAAAATAGTCTGACACTTTTCGATCGCCGATTTTCCACTGGGCGTCTTGTAGTTCACTACCAGAACCAATTTGACAACTTATTGTAGCTTCGTGTGCAGCTAATTCAACTACAATATCATCGATTTTGTTTGTGGCAGCACAAATAAAATCAGTAGAATTTAAATTACTCCATAATTTCCCGCGTAAATTTGGGGGATTTTCACATGTAGGTACAGTAGGGGAATTTAAATTTCTCCACTTGGTATGCAAGTCTCTCAAGTTGCAGTTACACATCCAGGGGTTTTCTTCGATGAACAAAACTGTCAAACTGTTCAAGTTAGTTACAGTTTGCGAATCTAGGTTGGTTAAACTGTTGTTTTCGATGTATAGTTTTTGCAGTTGGGAATTAATTGGAAAGACACCAGGTTCCACGATATCTATTTTATTTGAACTCACGCATAATTCTCTTAACAACACTGAATTTTTAAATAACCCAGATTTTAATTCAGTTATTTTATTTTCATTCATCCAGACATGTTCCAGATTTTTGTTGTTTTCAAATAACTCTGAATCCAAACTGGAAATATTGTTTTCATCAATTTGTAAAGATTGTAGGTTGGGTAGCCTGGAGAATAGTTTTTTTGGTAGATTCCTTATTTTGTTTTTGTGGAACGCCAGGTCACTTAAGTTCGGCATGTTGTTGAAGATGTCTTCATGTAATTCTTCAATGAAGTTTTGTTCGAAATATAATGCATCCAAGTTGATATTATCCCTGAATATATTGGCATCTAATTGTGTCAATTCATTAATACCAATATATAATTCTTTTAACGATTTCAAACCAGAAAAGGTGTTTATATCTAGATATTTAATATTATTTGTATTCAAGTTCAGTTCCTTTAGGGATGTAAGATTTTCGAAAATAAATGCTGGTAATGTTTGCAATCTATTATTGTCCAAATACAAGATCTCTAATTTCACGTTATTTCCAAATGTGTTCGCGTGCAAACTGCTAATTTCATTATCAGTCAAATCTAATCTGGTTAACTTTACCATTTGGTCGAAGGTGTTTCTGTCAATTGTTCTTATTTTGCAATGATCCATGGACGCGTGTGTGATTGTAGATAATCTGTAATCTTTGAATGTTTGTGCGTTTATATTATATAGTGGCTCATAATTAAAATTTAGGTTGACACACTCGTTTACAGCGAATAAAACACAGATTAATGTAACGAATATTTTTGATGCCATCTTGTCGGTGGTTGTTAAAGAACTGGGATGTTTTTTGAATTCGTTTAATATTTATTCTTGCTTTTTCCTTAATAATGACATTTTGCCCTTTATGATAATAATAATTAGTTGATAAAATGAGGAAACTTTAAAATAAAAAAAAAGATATTGATAGTATTCGCAGAATGCATAATATGTGGTGGGGGTAACTAAATCGACTGTAGCTTGTGCAGCAGAAAAAAAGCATTTAATTAGGCTCATGTTATTAATTTTACTATGAAAAATTATTTAAAAACAGCTCATTAAAATTAATTACATTTTTGTAGAGATTATACAATTTCTCACTTCAGATATTACAATATTTGGCAAAATGCAAGTGAATATTGGATGCTGTACACAAGTTCGATGACGCATTCAAACTTCTTCAAAAAAACAAAAACATTCTACTACATAATAAATTCAAATTATCTGATAACTAAAAATATTAATGGATGAAATTTGAAACAACTGCAAAAATATTGTTTGTAACTGTAATTTCCGATAAAGGAATCATCGTTTACTAAGTCCCTAGTGGAGCACAAAATTATTCAAGTTGGGAAATAATTATCACAAAATTATAGAACCTAAAGAAATTCATGAAATTTTAATAAATCGTTTCATTCATGAGTCGTTAAAAGTGATAAATGTTGAAAAATTGCCAGAAATATTACCAACTTCCGTTTTTTTAATGTATTAAGAGCACATGATTAGAAAAGAATTATAAAGCAGTAATTATGGATTAAATATTATTATTTTTCACAAATCACTGGATTTCGTCTGTATGGTAGACTTGTCGAATAGAGAATATGGTTAAAATCTTTTAGAAATAACGTTCACTTTCGGTTCGTTTTATTGATTTTTAAGAGCACATAATTAGCACAAAATTATAGCCTAGTAGTTATTTTAAATTGTCACAATTTGGCGTAGGTCGGCTGCCAGCTACACGTCAAGCTGGCACCCCCCCCCCCCCCCCCCTAAACTCATATCCGTTTTCGCGGTTTCCGTTGTAGCACAAAATTCGTAATATTGGTACAAAATTAGCACAAAATTTTGACATTTTTTTTTCTAGATTTCGATGAAGTGGGGGTGCCAGCTATACTGACCTCAGGCAGAGGGCGGCCTAGTAGCTCATGCCGGGATGTGCGAGGGCATGAACCCAGGACAATGGAATACGACGGAAGTGTTACTTCATTCATTTAATTAACACAATTAAAACAAAACATTCAACAATACACCGTACACTTATACAACACACATCACATAAATGGATTTCTGGTTACGATCGTGCAAGTGATATTTTATTGCAAATATAAATAATAAATAAAACTAACATGTAACATTATAAATTATGCCGGAATATTTATCACGCTGTGTTTAAAAATAATGAATGTATATTTGATTACTGAATCATGTAGGCGTTGAAATGGGAAAACAGTTGAATCGTACGCATTGCATCCCAAGTTATTTTAGACAAAAATGCTTTAAATAAATGTTGTACAGCTTAAACTGTATGTAAATAAGTAATCAGAAAACATTTATTATAGGTTATAACTTGTGAAATTAAATATGAGAAAATTTACAGAATTTCTGTTTAATAGTGTTCGCCATGGAATAAAACAATACAAAAATCAAATATGTGATGTGCTCCTGTCAAATATATTGACAATATTTTAAAAAGCAAAACCAACAATTACACTTAATAAAGTCAAAATTTTGTTCACTTTATAATACTCTCTGTACATGCATTTCTGATACTGTTTTTTTTTTATTGTTTTTCGGATGAAATTACAAATTATTTTGTATCACAATAATAATTTTTTTATGTAAACAAATATGTTATATTTGTCTGTGGAATTTTTCTCTTTTGTCAAAATTACTAATAAGTTTGTGTATTATGTTTAATGATGTGTTTATGTATTTACTCTTCACGCTGTAATCGGGACATTTGTCCTGTTGAGTGATGTATTATAATTGAATAGAATGGAAATAAATAAATAAATGATATTGTTAATAGTAAATGAAAATATGACACAGGCAACAATTGAAGGATATTAATAAGAATGTATTAATTATTATATAGAAGACCATTTCTTTTTCTTTATTCTGAATGACCAGAATTACTTTGTATATATTGTTAGATAAAATAGACTGTAATGAATTTCATAAAAATTATATCGAAGGCGAAGAACAACAATTTCAGGTTCACTCTTTGGTGGTTTGTAAAAGGAGACGTATTGTTGTCTGCGGCAGAAATGATGACGCCCACTCTACGAACTTGTTTAGAAGCACGTGAGGCTGAGGCTGAGGCTGACAAGACGGTTCCAACGTTTAAACAGTTGCGTCAGTCGCGCCACCGTTGCAAGTTACATTTGCAACACTAAAATGAGTTGATTTGAAATGGGTTGAGACGTTGTTGAACCAGTGTATCGCAAAAAAAACAGCTTTGAATAATGTAGAAATTGAAACACCGAAAGATAACAAATAAATATTTACTATTATTAAAAAAGTATTCATAACAAGTTATATTTGAATTTGTTTAGAAGTCACTGTGTATGACTCATGTGTCTATGCGTCTCCTGGGTGTGTGGTTCGTGTTATCTCGTGTGACTGGTATTTACACGTACATATCATTGCGTTACAAATCAGTTAGTTTCATTTTGAGAGTTATCAAACATTGTCCATAGTGCATTCAACACGAAAATAAATTAATTTACGTTCAGCACAGACTAGTAAGTAACTTTAATTATGTTCACTGTTTAAGACTGGTTTTATCATTTTTCTCTGAAGTCAGTTTAGTGAATTGGATTTTATTGACTAACACGTTATTATCAAAACAAAATATGAATTATTGAACTATATAATAATTACAAAATTAATAAATTGCTAGATTATGGCAACAGAGGTCACAGGTTTTTTGTTTAACACCACAGCTCTTTACTCACATCAAGGTTGCCAAGCTAGTGTCTCTCACTGGTCAGTGATGCCAACATAGTGTTCTTAATTTACATTCATAAACCGGCCGTGAATTGAAATATGTAATATAGTAAATTAAATATATTTTTTTTAATTTGGTAATTGTTGTCTCCGTGATGGAATCACAGAAAAAGTGTAAATACAAATAATCTGACACATGCGATACAAAATAGAATATAAAAACCAATAAAAATTGTAGCCAATGTTTTAGTGTTGTAACAAAATTGATGTTAACTCAATCATTAACTAAGATATGCTTAAAATACCTTCCAAGCCGCCAAGTAAAGTACCACTTCCGGTTGATGCATTGCCACAAACATCTAATCAGCTCGTTATTTAAACATACAACTTCTAAATATAAAAATAATATTGTTATTAGAATCTGATGTTGTCACCCCATTATCTCACATAAATTCTAATTTAATTATAAACGTTACAAATAAATATTTGTACCAAATATTATTTTACATCTTTTTGAATACAATAAAATTTTCAATAACTCATTTATTTATTTATTTACTGATTTATATGCCTAAAAAATCTCTACAATACATTGTCGAAGACGACCAAAACCAAAATTTCGTAGTTCCATCCAGTGGGAATGGTTGCAATAATGACATTTGGTATTGTTCGCTTTCGACAAATGTATTTTCAAGATTTTAGCATCTAATATTCGACAAAAGTATATTCTATAACAAGTAATGGAATGGCACATATTCCACACGTGCAAAAAAGTTTGTTGCCCGAGCCGAAAGTGAGGGCTACGGTTTGCAAGTGTGGGATAAGCTATTCGGTTACCAGTTGTAGATTATACTTTTTATAACAAGATTTTGGAAATTATACAAAAATACAAATATAAAACTAGCCGTCTCGGTGGCCGAGCGTGTTAAGGCTGGCGTTTGAAGCGTCCAAACTCGTAACAACATTTCGCGCCACACAGCAGCTATTCACAGGCCTTAGTAGCGGGGATAGGTATCTACATCGGAGCGAGAAGCGAGGGGTAAGACAACTAAACTAAGAGTACACGGCTGGATTTTATCGTATCTGAAGTTCTATTGTGACAAAAAAAAAATGCGGGTAAATATCGTAATCGACGTAAAATTTTCTGCTCTATCGATTTTCGAAATCCGAATTGCAATCCGAAATTGAGAACTACCCCAAAAAAGCAATTTTCACCCTTTTTAATGAATATGAAATTTGTGATCTTTTTAAACTCACATTGTAATATTTGAAAAACTAATAGCGATATAAAACTTTAAAAAATACAGGAAATAATGGAAACTTTATAGTACACAACAGTGTCATTGAAACTAGTATATTGTTTATAACAAATGAGATAAAAATGTTGTTTTTTCGAATTTTTATTTCAGGTAGTGAAAAAGTTATTCGACCTTTAAATCATTTTCGATTGAGAATTTTGATATACGCGCAGCGAGTGAAATGTTAATAAAAGATGAGAATTATTTTTGATGAAGAAATTATGTCTATAACTTGAATAGATGAGGAGTTCTGAAGTTTTACAGTTTGCGGGTCGCGAATGCGCGGCGTTTTTCACAGTTGTAGATACATTACGATGCTATATATTGAAATAATACCAACCCAGTACCGCTGCAGTCAATTATAATATAAATTTTATATTTTTTATGACTAATACCATACATTGAAATAAATACATACAAATGAAATTGAATTCAAGCAAATATTTAACGTTATTCAAAATCAAAGTAAACAAATAAAGATTACCATGGCTACTTACGTATTTTCTTTTTAGTCTTTATTAAATAAGTAAAAGGAGCTTTGTTCACTGATTCAAGTGCTTATTTTAAAACTCTTCTACTTTTATTTGAGACATTTTTCTTTGAAATAATTAGGAAAGCAGGAAATTGTATAAGGATTATTTCACATGTAAAATGCCTATGAGTCAGTCAACACACTATATAAAATATAAATATTTAAATAATATTTAGTTACTTATTTACAGTGTTGTGACTGATCTAGATCAACTTGTAAGATCTTTGATCTGATCTAGATCGTTTTATATTTTCTGATCTTGATCTTGATCTAGATCAAAAATAATAAGATCGATGATCTTAAAAAAGATCAGATATTTTCCTCTAAATTTTGACTCTCAGTATTAAATTATATTATATAATATAAGAAATTCAATATATCTTCTGGAAAAAAATATAGAATAACTTTTTTGATTTTATTTTATGTTATTTGTATTTTCAATGTTTTTAAAATAGCCACCTTTCTATTTTCATATTAAGAATTAAAAATTACGTGAAAAAATCTGATGTGGCCAGCACATAACCTCCCGCCCAATACTACTCTTAAACGGTACAAAATATTATTTGATGATACAGAAACATACCTTCTTATTTGTTTATTTTCTTTATATTTGGGAATTTTAATGTTCTTTAGTATATTTATTTAATTTTATGACATACTTCACTAAGAAAACAGCTTCATAATCACAATGACATGTGTCACATTTCGTAAATAATTGAAAATTTTTAAATGTTTTCATGGTGTACTAGGAATGCAAGATTTGTAAAATCTAATTTCTTTATATTTTATTATCTCTAAATTTAAAGGAAATTAATAAAATTAGTGTAATCAAAACACATGTAAAATTAAATATTCTTCAACTTTCAAAATAACATAAATTGTTGAAAAAGGAAATTTAACCGTGTTTTTTCACGAAAAACTGTTAAGGGCTTCAAGTAAACTACTACTTCCGGTTGACCAATTGTATCCAAAATCTAATCAGCTCTTCATTTAAATATAAGAAGCAATAATTCACAAAATTGTATTTTTTGGTATTATAGTATTTGAGTTATGCGAGACGAAAAAATTGCCACAGACTACACACACACACACACATACATACATACATACATACATACATACATACATACATACATACATACATACATACATACATACATACAGACATCATCGCGAAAATAGTAAAATCGTACTGTAGGGACCCTAAAACGTGCTTATTCATTGAAAACTCACTATCCAATTTTTTGACCAAAAACAATACCTCCCTTACCTAGAGGTAGGCGGGAGGTAAAAAAGATCTTTTATTCCTGATCTAAAAAAATAGACCCGATCATAAAAATTGATCTATGATCAGATCTAGATCATATTAAATGTGAAGATCTAGATCTTGATCTAGATCATTTTTAAACATTTTAAACCTCTTTTGGATGCTGTGGCGTTTTAAGATAATTCTTCATGATAATAATTTAACTTTAGTTTCTAAGTCAATGTAATTATTATCAAGTAATTTTTCACAATATTGTCGTTTTTGTTTTTAATCTTTGTTGATAAATCTACCGAACTGACTTTACATGTAAAAGTGTCAGATAAAAGATCATACATTTTTCCTTTATAAGCTTCGTTTGTTATATTTACCATTTTGTTATTTTTGTCCGCTTTAGTAACTAAAATATCGTTATTATCTTTCAAAAATGTTTTAGCTTTTTGAAATTTTTTATATAGTTGGAATTTCTATTGTATATATTTGTATGTTCCGTGCTAAAGTTGGTTATAATTTAGTTGCTTGTGCTCCAATTTCATTTTGTAACAAATCGTACATTTGATTATGAAAACGTAAAAATATTGGATAGCGTATACAATTTAATTTGGCATTTATATTTAGAGATGACAAAAACAATGTAAATTCTAGGAACAATATACAAAACTTGTCATATTTATAGCAATATATGTATAATATTTTAATAACTCGCGAGTAGAACACATCGTACAGTAAATTGATAAATTTAGTCTAGTCAGGTTAGCAAATAATCATGTTTTTTCACAACAAATTTTATATTGTTATAAACTTGCGTTACTAACTTTTTTAGTCAATAAGTTACTGTTTTTATGTGACTAGTAACTCCAAACTAATTTTGTGTTTCTTAGTTTGCCCTGAAAAAACCAAATGTGTCGACTTTCGATTAGTAAATTCATTTTGACTGCAGCGTATTTTGAGTATCTCATGAAAAGCCACATTTGCGCGCGCTAGTCGACTGCAGTCATCTTGAACCTAGCTATGGTATGTCCGGCGGGGGGTGGCAGCGAGCGCGGTACTTTGTCGCATGCTGCTCCTTCAACGGATAAACGCTGAACTAACTTAACACAGGCTCTTATGGACAAATTCTAGTTCTATAATAATTCAAATTTAGTGCATTCTATTAAAGAAACTTGAACACACTTGCATTCCTAACAATGTAATGCAGGGACAGACATATTTTATTTTTATTAATATCTTAAAATTAAATAAATTTTGTTTATAACTTTTACATTTTAATGAATATTAAAAAAACAAAAACGTCAGTCCCTAGAGACCTTATTCTAATTCCTATAAAAAAATAAAAATTTTTTTTTCAAGCAGTACATTTTGAAATATACTGGAACTACGATTTCACTGCTTCAAACGCCAGCCTTAAGGCAGCGGGTCTTAACAGCGCTCTAAGCGACCTTGCCGTTCGGTCACTGAGATTGTGGGTTCGATTCCCACCTGAGGCTTGGGTGTTTGTGTGTGTCTTTAAATACATTTGTACTTATAGTGTAATTATAAAATGTAATTTCCATATTTAATGTAATAAATAAATGGTACATATGAATGTGTTAGGGCTATAACTATAAAGTTGAAAAGCCGACAATATATTATTATTATTATTATTATTAAATATAAAACTGTTGAAAACGTCAAACTCAAATAAATCAAATTAAAGCAAACAGACGTAACCATAGTAACTGAACCAAGATACTTCATATATCGTGCTAATGTGCAGCTCTGATTCGTTGAATTTATTCCATACGCGGCGTATAGAATGATAGTTATTCTAATACAATTATTAGTTGTGGAAAACGTAGTTTCCAAAACAGTGTTATAAAAATGTAATTTCTTGGTTTGTAACATTCGTCATTTGTATAATTTGCAACAATCGACATTTGTATTTTCAATAAATATACAAACTCTGAATTTTATTTTACATGATTATAAAGCAAATGAACAGCCATTGGTGGTCAAGAGGCTAAGAGCGCTCAGGTTTACAGTCTGTAATCTGACGGTCGGGGTTCGCGTCCCGCACGATACATCTCGAATTATAAAAAATAATTATAATTCGTAGCTCTGACAAGTGACCACAGATGGGTCTGAGTGATTCGGAGGTCACTATAAGCCGGCGGTCCCTTGCAGTTGTCTGTTGACTGACCATCAGCAACATCGTTAATGCAAGTAAAACATTCGGTCATTGAAACCGGTGGAATTCCGGCCCTATGCTCCCAGGAGGAGAAACAGGAACACATTATATAAAGCAAATGAAGCGCAGTTTTCAAATTAATTAGATACTGGTAAACCGGCAATGATATCATGAATTTATATCCGCTATAAATTATCTTATATGTTGTTGTATAAATCAAGTTATGTGAAATAAATTTGCTATGTTGATAAATAAGCGAAATATTTGCTGAATCCATTTGAAAATAACAGCCTGTATATTTCCGGACTCATCTGTTATACAGGAAGAGAAACAAATAAGTATATACCAAAAAACACACTTTTTGGTATATTTTTATTTGTTTTTCAAAAACTGTAAATTCAAATGTAAATTAATTGTAGTATGTTATAGACGATCATATTTATAAATATACACACTATTTGTATGACTGTAGTCGTTCATGGGAATGTGTGACATATATTTGACTACTTTGAAAATTATGTTCATGTATAATATGTAAACAAAATTGGCATTTTTAAATTTATTACAAAACTTTGGACTTTTATCTACAAACGTAGGTATAAAACATTATATGTTTCATTTATTATAATAATGATATATTGTTTCAAAAAAGTCATGTTCATCTTGCGCTATCTTCAGCCCGTATTGGCCCGGATGGTTCACCTGGCGGTATACAGATTATATGCTCCTTCTTCCTCTTCTCCTTTTACGGAAAAATCAATGTTATTTTGCGCTTTTGTTGGATTCAATGCGTTGCACTTCGTAACTTCCTCTTCATTTTTATTCTTAATACCTTGATTCATGTATGATTTTGTAAAATTTTTACAGATCGGTGAAATATGTCCTTTAATTCCGCATTTATAGCAAGTAGCAAATTTATACCGGCATTCAGCTTCCAGATGATTTGTAAAACCACAATGTTTACATTTACTTTTACTATTTGTGATTTTTTTAACATGTTTGCTTTGAAATAACTTGTTTATGTTATTATCCACATTATTATTAGAACGGCCAATACTTTTGACAGCTGTTTGATTCAGCTCATAGGAAGAAGCGTATTCAACGGCTTTTTCAAATGTCAAATCTTTTTGTTCCAGAAGTTTAAGTCGTAAATCGAGAATCCTTATACCGTTCACAAATTGAGTGCAAAGAGCGTCAGAAAACCAGTCGGTAGGAAATTTGCAGAATCGAGTCAATTTCTTCAGTTCAGCAGCATAATTTTAGAAGATTCTTCCTCTACCTGAAATCTGTTTTGAAAACGAACTCGTTCCACTAAAGTATTTGGTACTGGATCAAAATAATCAGTTAACAATTTAACTAATTCGGTAAACGTTTTGTTCTCTAGTTCAACTGGTTCGCAAAAATTACATAATTTTTCGTAAACTTGCTCTCCAATGACGTCAAGTAATATTAACACCATTTTTTCATTTGGCACATTGTACAATGTAAATTTATTTTTTAAACGTCTTAAGTAGGTTTTCCAATTTGATTTGGTAGAATCGTATGGTTCAACAAATATCTTGGTTGTCTGATCCATAATTGATGTAGTCTCGGTTCTAGATTGATCTACTATATTTAAGTTTATCCTCGTCGCCAGTTATTGTATAGATAAATCCAATAAAATTAAAAGAAATAATATTTATTTAATGAAATTGGAACACATACATATAATGACATAACGTAAATTAAAATTGTTCTTCACAGTTAAATATAATATCTAAAAATACATAACAATATCCATAAGGAGGGGGGTTATTTTTCAGAAAGTGTAATTTGTAGAAGGGAGAGGACTCCAGAGCACCTTCCACTTATATTCTGGTTCTTGAAGCTAATTTAAACTAAGGTTTGTCCTGACTACAAATTGCTAGATTCTCTAACAAATAATAGTAAATTATTTTATTATCACGAATCGTACATTCTACTTATGATAGTCACATGTCTCACTGTGATATTATACGTTAAAATGCGAAATGAAATGTGGCTAATATTTAATCTGTTCGATTTTTATCAGAGTTCTGTAATCTAATCTGTTGGCTTCAGAATATTTTTTTAGAATTAATAATTGATAAATACAAACAAAATATGTTTACAACCAAACAATGAATTAAGGTTAAGAGCTTTACACCAGTGTATATTGATATTACTTAAGTAGGTTTTATATTGTCATATTCATTGAATGCGCGCATATACACGCACAGGCACACACGCACGCGCACACACACAGGCACGCGCGCGCGCGCACAGAGATCCATTGTATTAAATGAATAACAAGTAAACATTGAATTCAAGGTCATCCAAAGGTTTCCCCACTTGCCACTATTTTTACCATACATATAATTTTTCGGGTGATTTTTCCACAAAGTTTCATCCAAATCGGAGGTGGGGCCCCTTATCGACAGTTTGACCAATGATATTTATTTTTAAAATATGTTGTGTGTAATATTTTGTTCGTTTCAGATCAACATACTGTTATTCATCATGGCGAGCTTTGAAGTATCAAACACAAACGTCTCAATTGGAGTTCAAAATAACGCTGGTAGAGACATTAACATAACCCATGTTTCAAAACCTGAGACACCTCAGCAACCACCAACAGGCATCAAGTTCCAAGTGGCGGACCCCGTCGAGTCGTTCGGAGGTCGAGATGACGAACTCGAATCCGTGCAGCGCGCGTTCGAAGAGCCGAACAACAAGAAGCGTTATAAGCTGGTGGCCGTGTGCGGGTACGGGGGCATCGGGAAGACAGAATTCGCGAGGAAGTTTATTAAGAACTTGCGAGCGAATTGTAATATAATTTGGATATATTCTGAATTTGAGTCTACCCTGTGCGACTCTTTTAATAAATTAAAAGAAGAACTTAAAGAGCGTGGATACCCTTGTCCAGGTCACCAGGACGTGTACAAGCACTTGAACAACCCCGAGTGCTTGTTCGTGTTTGACAATGCGGAGAACATGCTGAGTATTTCCAAATATTTACCACAACAACGTAACAATTCTTTATTTTTAATAACATCGCAATATCGAACATGGAGTCCACACAAATCAGTTGCATTGGATAAACTTGATCGGGCGAGTGCCATCAATATCGTGAAAGTTATTCTTGACACACATGACATAGAAATAAGTGAGAGCCAACTACAACAGCTTCTAAGAACTTTGGAGCCGATTCCTTTGGTTCTACAAATTGGAGTTGGATTTGTGTGTCAGGAAGTTCTTGGATTAAAAGATATAGGAAAGGAATATAATATCGATGATATTATAGGGGAATTAAGTACCGAGTGTGAACTTGTGACACTGGAATTCCCTCCTTTCGATCCAAATTTGTATGATAAATCTGTGTTAGTTGCTCTCTTTCGAACATTGGAGAAGTTCTGGAATAAAGAAGATAAGGTGTCAAAAACCACGAAGAATATGTTAGGAGTGGCGGCGTATTTCAATGCCGATCATATTGAAGAAGATATATTAAAGAAAATGTTAAACATGGAAGACGAAAAATTATTTAACAAATGTTTGACTACTTTAGTACAATTTTCATTATTTCAAAAATCTGCCTACACGTATATGAGTATTTATACAATGCACCGAACCGTACAAGAGTGTGTCCGACATTTGTGTAGAAAATTTAACCCAAATGAATATTATCTGCAGTCTCTTCATATACTAATAAATGAATATCCTGATTCCTGGGGGCATAGGAAATTGGTAATTCAACACGCGGAAAAAGATTTCAAAACATTTAAATCGTTTTATGAAGGAAACAAATGCAGAACGCTATATGAGGCCTTGGCCAGAAATATTTCCTGTAAAGTATTGCAACTGATGCTAGTTAAAACCGACTTAATCAAAGAGCCGGAATTTTTATGTGAAGCAGCTGCAAGCAAACGATCCGACATCATTGACAAGCTGGTGGACCACGGCGCTGATTTCAATTTGATGAATAGCGACGGACTGAGTGTTCTCTATTACGCGTGTGATTGGAGTGGACAATTATTTGGCATTTGGAGGAGAATAGAAGCACTTATCAAAGTTGGAGCAAATATAAATTTACAAAATTCTCAAGAAAATACTGTGCTTCATATTTTGTGTAATATGGGAAAATATTGTACTAAAAATGACGAGGATATATTTAGGCGGTGTGCTTTAATGATTAAGGCGGGAGGAGATCCGACAATAAAGAACTCGGCTGGTGAAACAGCCGCAGACCTCGCACAAGAACACGGGCTGCCACTCACACGGCGACTCCTGAAGGAAGCGATGTCTGGATGTAGATGTATCCAGCACATAGCAGCCAGGTGCAAACAATTTGATACTATAAAGTACTTACATGGCTTCACCAACATCAAGGAACAGGACGCGTCCGGCAACACGGTGCTGCACGTGTTGGCCGGGCTCGATCCGCTACCTGCAGAAGATGAAGTAAATGAAATTAAGCTGCCCTATTTCACAGCACTTATAATACGGTGGAATACAGATATCGTTGATGTGAAGAACAAGTCCGGCGAGACGGCAGCGGACGTGGCTACGAGAGCTCATCGGCGCCACTTAGCGGACATGTTTCAAGCAAGGTCTCCAGGTAATTCAAAGCGATAGTAAAGCTGCGTTCAGAACTACCCAGTTATCAATTACAAACGTAAAAGATGTGAACTATTTTATTCTAAATAATAGAATGCATGATTGATGGTTCGTTGCGTTTAGACGAGCATGTATAAATGAGGCAAAAGTGGTGCCAGGGTGAGAAAATAATGGCTGGTTGAATGTTATGTGTGTGTTATTTTCTTCAATATAACCCTTTTTTCTAAGAGTCAAAATTTCAATTATTATATGTTGTGTTTATTTCCAGATAACATCATATACGACACCGCTGTTTATCGCCAACAAATAGAACATTTCTCTTTTGTGAACGACCCAGAACACTATCGTGTGTATGAGCGGGATGTGAACAGGGGCACGCTGCTGCACGCGCTGTGCCGCCTGGACGCGCACTGCCGCGCGGACCTGGAGCTGGATGTTGTTAAGCTCGTCGCTAGTATCGTGATATGGTACAGGGCTGAGTTGTGCATCAGGGATAACGCCGGCGATGTGGCAGCCGACGTCGCGCGGAGCCGCGGCTGGCGGCTGCTCGCTGACTTTCTAGATGACGATGACGCTATGGTACACATCGATCAGCGACGTATCAGACTAAGTGCTAAGCTAATATGCGTTGCTGTTAAACATAGACAATTTGACCTTATAAGGCACGCTTGGTGGAAATATCACAATTTTGAAGACAGTTGGGTGCTCCGTGAGCTGTGCGGTTGTGCAGACTCAACAGTCACTGATACCGACATAATCAGTGTACTTAACGACTTGGATTTTTATAAACTAGTGGCTTATTATGACAAGGATGAATATCAAAAAGCAATTGACGCTGCAAACAAATGCGGTCGGAACGATCTAGTAAACTGGTTGTCAAGACATCAAACAAATCAGAATGATCTATAAATAAATTATGTTTCATAGTTAAATAAAAAATATAACCATAGTAGTTCATATACCAAGGGGCGGAAGTGCATGATTCAATCCCGAGGGTGAAGTTTATTTCACGAGACGTAGAGGAGAGAAATAATCAGCTGAGAGATTAAAGGTTTTTCAGTCCTGTGGTATATACACTATTTTTTGCACTTCCAACCCTCGTTTCAAATAATTAATTTTAAAGGATATAAAATAAATATTCGTGTGTTAAAAATATCAGCAATATATTATAAATAATGAATAATTTCAAAGAATTTAAAATACATACTCGTATGTTGGAAATGGATGACTTTGATATTAACCAAGGAGCACCAACAACGGTAGCATTATTCAAATTTTGTAGGTTGCCTAGATACCATAAACAAAGTGAAAATTTATGTTAATTTTGAGTGACGTTTCATTATGGATAATTTGAAGAAGCCACAGTGGAACTATACTGCCGATAAAATCTAGAAAAATAAAAACAATTCGAAGCTTTCATCAAGTTGTGTGACAATAAAAAAGGTCAAAAATACACGGAAACTGTGCTGCTAATATATTTTTACGAACGATCACAAATTGTGCAAGCTATCATTTGGGCGATATTCGATGTTGAAGGAAATGTTGGTGGTTAGAAATAATACTGATATAAGCAAGTTCCCCAAATTAATTACTTTAAAAGAAGAAATTGTGGCTAGTAACCTAAGAAGTCAAAATTACAGCAGAACACGTTTGTAGAAAAATAAATAGTCTTCAAAAGGTAGTAAACTCAAATGACAATATATTGAAGAAAGTAATTTATTTCTACTTTTCAAATTCAATAAAATTATGTAACTTGACAAAACAAATAATAATAATCATACATGACATTTTTTAAATATATAAATTGTTTTTCGTGGACTATATGATATCGTCACAAGTTGACCAATTCTTTGCACTAGACAAGGTATTTTTTATTGTCAAAGTAATTAATTTTATAAAAAATGTAGTTCGCAACTGTATAAAACTTTTAATAATAAATGTAATTTAGGGCCGGTATTTCCAACCTCAGATAAGCTATAAAATAAATTTTAATTGGAATAAACAAAAAATATCACATCAAAAGATGACAGCTGGAACAATTATCATCATTTAAGCTATGATTTTGATGCGATATTTTTTATTTATTCTATTGATAACTTTATTCTCTAGGTAACTAATAGGCCAATTTTGATCAATTCTGTAAGATCTGTAAATGCTTACAGGTCAAATGGCAATTCTGAAAGCATCTGTTCCTTACAGAAAATCGTAAATATGTTGCAGATTTCACTAAGAAAACAGCTTCACAATCACAATGACATGTGTCACATTTCGTAAAAAATTGAAAATATTTAAATGTTTCCATGGTGTACTAAGAATTAATTTACAACATTTTTCTGTTATATAATTTATATGTTCTTCAAAAGAAAGTTTGTTGTCTACAAAAATACCTAAATACTTAACCCTCTATTGCATACTGTTCCCAAAAGGGAACATAAAATTTAAAAAAAAATTTTCTTTTCTTATGCAGTTTACATTCATGGCAATCATGTTGTAACATTTGGGAACATTATATACACTTTGTCAATTGCCAATTAGGTCATTCCTCCCAATTTGACCAACATAAAAAAAAATTTTTTAACTGGAAAAAGGATAATTACAGAAACTGAGATATAAAATGTAAAATTTGAAGGAAACAGCTTATTACCTGCTGATAGGTATATAACAGTTAAATACAACTTGACAAAATTTCTAAAAAAAATTTTTATCTGATGTTTTCCTAGAAGAGGTTGTTTATCAAACAATTTTGTATAGTACGCAAAGACGACCCAATAGACCAAAGTTCTATTGTAAGTTGAATTTGTTCATAATGTTCCCAATAGTGAACAAAACTGTAAAAAAATATTTTTTTTTATTTTTAGAAAAAAATTTATGTAACACACTTATTTTAAATATATGAATATTTCTTATGTAAAAAATAATGTTTTTGAGCCCTTATTTAAAAAAAATAAAAATTCATGCAATAGAGGGTTAATACTTGATACCTGTTTTATCTTCTTATTATTTAAAAATATATTAATTTCGTTCCTTAATTGTGATCTTTTATTTGTAACTAGCATTGTTAAAGATTTATTTATTTCATTATTTTGGTCATCTCTATATTGACAAAATTTTCCGCTTCCAGGGTATCCTTTCCAGAGGTTAAAATTAAAACATCATCAGCGAAGGCAATAACTTTTGAGTTTCTGGTATAATCTAATTTTAGGAGCGAGTCATATTGTATATTCCAGTAACCAGGACCACAAATGAACCTTTAGGACATCCCCTGTTAACTTCCTTCTCGATTTTTATGCCATTTATTTGCAAGTTACCTTTCTGTCTTTAAAATAATTTTGCGAAAGTTCATAAAGGTTCTTCGGACACTGAAAATCTTTTAGAGCTTTTAGAATTGCCGGCCACCAGGCTGCATTACAAGCTCCTTTAACATCCAAACTGGTGAGGATTACCTACCACAATTTTTTTGTGAAAGCATTTCTCTACAAAACTTATTAGTTCCATGATAGCATCACTTGTCCCTTTATTTTTCGTGAAACCGAACAGATTTTCATGCAGAAGCTTCTTGGATTGCAAATATAACATAATTCTGTCAATCATTTATTTTTCCAGAATTTTGCCCCCAACGTTAAGTAAGGTTATAGGACGGAATTTATCGGCTTCAACTGAACTTTCTTTGCCAGGTTTTGTAATTGGAACTATTGTACCTACTTTCCATTGTTTTGGAAAATATGCTTTGTCTAAACACTGATTATAAATTTCTGTGAAGAAGAGTGGAAATATTCTAAATAATATGTCGCTTGAAATACCGTCATTTCCAGGTGCTTTTTTCGGGTTCATATCTAGTAAAATTTTTCTATTTCTTCTTGCCTAAAATGTTCGTCCGGCTCTGAATTTATGACTTCTGTGATTTTATTTCTTACTTTTAAGTGATAGTCATTTTCTTCTTCAATATTGTCTGTTGGTATGAATTCTTCTAACATTGGATTTAATGTATTTTCTGTATCTCTAGTATATTCAGAACTGGTGATATTGCCTATGATGAGACCAGATTAGTGATGCTTCTGTAAACATACGAAAAAATATAGTAGAAATGAAAAATTGTTTTGTAAAGTAAAATAAATATTTTACGGTTTTATTGAAGCAAATATTGGCTCTGTAGATTGTGTGAAAAGCGATGAAGGCACATGCAGAAACGACGAGCGTATTCGCTCACATCAACGGCAAGTGGGCGAGACGAGTATCAGTCGCAAGAATGCATCGTTCTATAAGTGACTACCACTTTCAGTTTTAGGATAAAGTCCGTATATAGGTACATGGATAGACATTAAGCAACAACGCCAATATCAAGAATGGTGGGTTTAGGTTCAGGAAAATGTCCAAATATAAATATATGGATAGACATTAGAAAATAATACCACTAAATAATAAATGATAGTCCGAGGATGGCTTCTTCAAGCAGGATCTTTAATTAAACAACCACTTCTAGTTTTAGGAAAAAATCCGCATATACGATATGGACTGACATTGATTATACCCTGATAATAAGAAATCGTACGGTAACCATGTCAGATAAAAATATTTTTTAGTATTGCACGATTTTTTTTTTAATAAATAGAAATACACATTGCATGCTATTATTACTAATAATGCATGGATTTCTTTTACAATTTACTCTTTATATCTAACATCCACTTGTATTATTCACGAGCCGCTACTGCCCCTGGTACAGTGCTTGTCTCGGTAAGATACGGGATCAAAAAATCGGCACGTCTCCCTCGGGCCAGTAGTAGAGGTGTCTCTCCATTTTTATTTTTAATATCTAAACGAGCGCCATGTTCCTTTAATATTTCTACAGTCCGAATTACATCTTCTTTGCTACGGGAAAGTAGATGTTGTATTTTAATAAAATGATGTAGCGGGGTGTCCCCATGTAAGTTCTGATGATTCACATTCATATCACATTGAGTGATGAGGAATGTGATCATACTTTCGTGACATGATTCAGCAGCGTAGAAAAGCAACGTGTTGTACAAGTTGTTGGTATCATTTTTATTTTCTTTACATTGAAATATATCCAAAATTTCATTTAATTCATCTTTATTAATATTATCACGTTTATATGTGCCATAGATAAAATAAAACAAAGCAGTGTCTCCATCGCAATCTCTGGCATTAACATTCGCCTTGTATTCGAGTAATAATTTCACTGCTTTCAAGTTACCCTTCAAGGCTGCAGTATGTAAAGCTGTTACACAGTCATCATCTTTACTGTGTACGTCTAGACCATGTTTTAATAGCAGGTGTAAGATTTCTGTGTTGTGAGAAGAATAATAAGCTGCGTAGTGGAGTAGAGTTTGCCCATAGTTGTTTCTAACATTTTTATTTTCATCCAATTTCAATACATTCAATACTTGATTGACCTCATCCATATTATTTTTTTCAAGGCTGCAACATGTAATGGTCCGATTTGAACTGCATCTGTTTGGTTAAAATCAACATCATAGTGTTTTAATATTTTTAACAAAGCTGGACACAGCAAATTGATTTCAGTCATATTTATCGTATTCAGATTATTGTTACCTTTGACTATATTTGTTAAACATGTTAAACATTCAAATGTAGTGAGGTAAGATAAAAAGCTGTTTAATATTTCATTCCTTTTAAGTGCATGTTTTTTATAGAAATTTAAAATAGATGGTACATTTTCATCTGCATATACTAATACAGAGTTACAATGCGATGAGTAGTAGAATTGTCTTTCAGTTTCAAATGTCAATTGCAAACTCGCAGTGTACGCCCGGGTTCTAACTTCATCATCACATCTGAGGAGATGTAATCGCACAACATCTTGAATAAGTCTATGCATGCTGAGATATTCGTCATTTTGATTATAATTAATGAATAAAAAATTTGCCAATAAATGCAAAGCAAGCTTTATTTCATTTTCGTAATTCATTTTGCTTTTTAATAATTCTTTTATTGCGGACACCTCCAACAAGGCATTGAACTCTATGCGATCCGGATCTAAATACGAACACATATACAGAATGTTAAGAGCAAGGTCTCCTCTCTTCGGGTCTTGTGCAGTTTTTTTTAATGAGATGCAGATTGCACCGTAAATAGATCCAAAAATGTTTGGAATGTTCGTTGGAATCGTTGCACTTAAGATATCCTCTTTTGATTCTTGCAACAATGTAATATACTGTCTAAAATCAAATTTCTCTCCTAAAGCCATTATTTGTTCTCGGACGAACGCGCCAGTGATCTGCAACCCGAGCGGAACGCAATCAACTACAGCTGCCAGCTCCACATACATATCATGGTGCTCGTCTCTGTAATGTTCTTGCAAAAATGATTTGTAAACTTCGACTGCTGAAGCGGAAGGTAGCGGATCTAGCGGAACTGGTTTGATGTAGTTCCAGTCCTTCTCTCGACTCGTTATAAGAAGAAGGTTGTTCTCATTGTTTGGTGGCATGTAATCAAAAATATCCTGCATGCATGCGGCGTTGTCGAAGACATACATAGTAATTTTTTCTTTAAAATGTTTATAGATTTTTTTAAGAGTTTTAAAAAAATTGCGAAGGTCATCTTTATTCTCTGAATTAACCCAAAAAACTCGATGAATCTTGTTGTTTTCTACGCAACGATTTGCAAACTGTTTCAATAATTCCGTCTTGCCAAACCCTGGAAGGCCACAAATTACAACATTCTTCTTTTTGTGTGTGAAATATAAAGAGTCCGGCATTTGCATTTCATCTTCGCGACCTTTGAACGTGCTAATGAGACGCGGCAAATCAAAATCACTTAATTCTAAGTCGTTCTGTGATGCATCATAAATATTCACATTCACATCTCCAGCAACATACACTTCGACAGGATGTGGCCATAATTCCAACTGTACCTTTGTTGCTGATACTCAATTTTGATTTAGAACTTATTGTTGCCATCGTCTCTTTAAATATTTTTCGAGAATCTGAAAGTATTTAAAATCTGTTAAAACTTGTAGTCATTTTTCTAAATAACCGCAATACTTACAGAAATAAATATAAGCTTGTTATGTGATTTTATTGTCGGTAAAAATATAATTGGTAAAGTTCTAACATTCGCATAAACCTGAAAAATAATTTATGTATTAACACAGAAATAAACAAATTACTAAAAATTTAATATATATTAATATATAGATGTGTAGAATTTTAAAAAGAAATAAAATACATAACATGATAATGACCGCGGTATTGTCTTCGTTAGAAATAAAATTTTATGTCGTTAGTTCTGGAATATGATTTCTGAAAGATGGATGCCGTGGCTGGCTCAAATAAAGTACAATCTGAAAGTCTAATTTTTCATAAGAAATCTATGGCGAGAGGTATTGCGGTATTCACAATAGATTTCTTATCAAACAATTCTGGAACACGGACCACAACTATCAAAAACACTCATCTCTTCAAAAAATTTAGTTATCAATGTCAAAAAATATCAAAAATAAAAAAAACTCATCCTGTATGGTTGAATTTAAAAATAAATATTTTGTCCCACACTTCGGGAACTATAATTTTTTCCTATACTTGAATTAATTTGTACGTACCGTTAAACTACTGGCATATGTTAAATATGTATTAGAAAAATACACACTACTTTCTACAATGACGTCGATATAATGCAAATTTTTTATTTGTCGATATCAATTAATCGCAATGTTTGTGAGTTTTTAAACAATCTCATTATGATTTTCAAGTGTATGAAAGACATACAATTTTCACGGCAATTTTTTGTTAATAATACTGATTTATACTTGCACTCTAGTTCTTCCAACAACGTTGAAAAACACTTTGTTCCAGTGGCGGATTGTTCCAAATGAACATTGATCTATGAGATTGGAACAAGAATTGAGTGACTAATGAATATGGTATTTAACTTACATGTATTTAAACATTAAATTAATTAATATATCACTTATAGGCGACACACACACAAATCTGTAATATTGAATTGCAAGTTTTATTTATCCAACACTGCGAAACTACTTCAGTATCTATAGATAATTGATAAGATAACATCAGTGGCGTAGCTAGAATAATATTTATAGGTTTTAATTATTGACTGTCTGTTTAATTTTAATAGAAATATCTTGTATTTGTTTTATTTGTATGTCTTGTAGGTATTTTTATTGTGAGTTTTAATTAAAATACGTTATATAACGTTAGAAGAAGATACTTTAGTTTGAACGATAAACTTTATAAATATTTGTCCTTGTTTAAAAATAACAATGTATAATAAACTGCATGTATCATTTGTGGTCAAATACAAATCTAATTTGTCAGGTTGTGTTGATACAGCGTTTTGTCTCATTAAGCTCCAACCTTTGGCTACGTTATCTACGTTCCCAGTTGCTGGGGCCCACCTGGAAACAGAAATAAATACAATACAACAACAGTAGACAATGAAATAGTGAAGCTCGCTGGTCGCCAGCCCCAGGTGCGAGTCCGGTTAAGCTCTGCCACCTCGACAAGGTCTCGCTTCACGCAGGCAGAGGGCGGCCTAGTAGCTCATGCCGGGATGTGCGAGGGCATGAACCCAGGACAATGGAATACGACACACTTTGTTCCAGTGGTGGATTGTTCCAAATGAACATTGATCTATGAGATTAAAACAAGAATTGAGTGACTAATGAATATTGTATTTTTACTTACATGTATTTAAACATTAAATTAATTAATATATCACTTATAGGCGACACACACACAAATCTGTAATATTGAATTGCAAGTTTTATTTATCCAACACTGCGAAACTACTTCAGTATCTATAGATAATTGATAAGATAACATCAGTGGCGTAGCTAGAATAATATTTATAGGTTTTAATTATTGACTGCCTGTTTAATTTTAATAGAAATATCTTGTATTTGTTTTATTTGTATGTCTTGTAGGTATTTTTATTGTGAGTTTTAATTAAAATACGTTATATAACGTTAGAAGAAGATACTTTAGTTTGAACGATAAACTTTATAAATATTTGTCCTTGTTTAAAAATAACAATGTATAATAAACTGCATGTATCATTTGTGGTCAAATACAAATCTAATTTGTCAGGTTGTGTTGATACAGCGTTTTGTCTCATTAAGCTCCAACCTTTGGCTACGTTATCTACGTTCCCAGTTGCTGGGGCCCACCTGGAAACAGAAATAAATACAATACAACAACAGTAGACAATGAAATAGTGAAGCTCGCTGGTCGCCAGCCCCAGGTGCGAGTCCGGTTAAGCTCTGCCACCTCGACAAGGTCTCGCTTCACGCAGGCAGAGGGCGGCCTAGTAGCTCATGCCGGGATGTGCGAGGGCATGAACCCAGGACAATGGAATACGACACACTTTGTTCCAGTGGTGGATTGTTCCAAATGAACATTGATCTATGAGATTAAAACAAGAATTGAGTGACTAATGAATATTGTATTTTTACTTACATGTATTTAAACATTAAATTAATTAATATATCACTTATAGGCGACACACACAAAATCTATAATTTTGAATTGCAAGTTTTATTTATCCAACACTGCGAAACTAATTCAGTATCTATTGATAATTGATAAGATAACATCAGTGGCGTAGCTAGAATAATATTTATAGGTTTTAATTATTGACTGCCTGTTTAATTTTAATAGAAATATCTTGTATTTGTTTTATTTGTATGTCTTGTAGGTATTTTTATTGTGAGTTTTAATTAAAATACGTTATATAACGTTAGAAGAAGATACTTTAGTTTGAACGATAAACTTTATAAATATTTGTCCTTGTTTAAAAATAACAATGTATAATAAACTGCATGTATCATTTGTGGTCAAATACAAATCTAATTTGTCAGGTTGTGTTGATACAGCGTTTTGTCTCATTAAGCTCCAACCTTTGGCTACGTTATCTACGTTCCCAGTTGCTGGGGCCCACCTGGAAACAGAAATAAATACAATACAACAACAGTAGACAATGAAATAGTGAAGCTCGCTGGTCGCCAGCCCCAGGTGCGAGTCCGGTTAAGCTCTGCCACCTCGACAAGGTCTCGCTTCACGCAGGCAGAGTGCGGCCTAGTAGCTCATGCCGGGATGTGCGAGGGCATGAACCCAGGACAATGGAATACGACACACTTTGTTCCAGTGGTGGATTGTTCCAAATGAACATTGATCTATGAGATTAAAACAAGAATTGAGTGACTAATGAATATTGTATTTTTACTTACATGTATTTAAACATTAAATTAATTAATATATCACTTATAGGCGACACACACAAAATCTATAATTTTGAATTGCAAGTTTTATTTATCCAACACTGCGAAACTAATTCAGTATCTATTGATAATTGATAAGATAACATCAGTGGCGAAGCTAGAATAATATTTATAGGTTTTAATTATTGACTGCCTGTTTAATTTTAATAGAAATATCTTGTATTTATTTTATTTGTGTGTCTTGTAGGTATTTTTATTGTGAGTATTAATTAAAATACGTTATATAACGTTAGAAGAAGATACTTTAGTTTGAACGATAAACTTTATAAATATTTGTCCTTGTTTTTAAATATGTTAAAATTGTTGTTTAAAAATAACAATGTACAATAAACTGCATGTATCATTTCTGGTCATATACAAATCTAATTTGTCAGGTTGTGTTGATACAGCGCTTTGTCTCATTAAGCTCCAACCTTTGGCTACGTTATCTACGTTCCCGGTTGCTGGGGCCCACCTGGAAACAGAAATAAATACAATACAACAACAGTAGACAATGAAATAGTGAAGCTCGCTGGTCGCCAGCCCCAGGTGCGAGCCTCGGTTAAGCTCTGCCACCTCGACAAGGTCTCACTTCACGCAGGCAGAGGGCGGCCTAGTAGCTCATGCTGGGATGTGCGAGGGCATGAACCCAGGACGATGGAATACGACGGAAGTGTTACTTCATTCATTTAACACAATTAAAACAAAACATTCAACAATACACCGTACACTTATACAACACACATCACATAAATGGATTTCTGGTTACGATCGTGCAAGTGATATTTTATTGCAAATATAAATAATAAATAAAACTAACATGTAACATTATAAATTATGCCGGAATATTTATCACGCTGTGTTTAAAAATAATGAATGTATATTTGATTAATGAATCATGTAGGCGTTGAACATGGGAAAACAGTTGAATCGTGCGCATTGCCTCCCAAGTTATTTTAGACAAAAATGCTTTAAATAAATGTTGTACAGCTTAAACTGTATGTAAATAAGTAATCAGAAAACATTTATTATAGGTTATAACTTGTGAAATTAAATATGAGAAAATTTACAGAATTACTGTTTAATAGTGTTCGCCATGCAATAAAACAATACAAAAAACAAATATGTCATGTGCTCCTGTCAAATATATTGACAATATTTTAAAAAGCAAAACCAACAATTACACTTAATAATGTCAAAATTTTGTTTTATTTCATAGAGATTAAATATTTATTCTGTAAATTTTCACATAAAATTTCCGTAGTAAATGAATTATGTTTTGTTATTTCCATGCAAAATTTTAAGCTCTACATTTATTTGAAACATTTTTGTCCTGGCGAGGGCAGACGCGCGCAAGCTAAGGTTCTAATAGAAGTGGGGATTTGCGCGGTACACACGTAACTCGACTTCACTATCGCTTGTTAACGCTTTTCATTTATATTCTTACGCAGATATTGTTGGTTCAGATGTTTTAGTCCCAGTCGTCTTGTCTGTTTCTTTATAAATTAATAAACAACACTATTGCTGATGTAAACCTATTAAAACTTATAAATTTACACGTACCAAGGAATTGTAACCCTAGACAGAAGCAACATTTTTTTGTACCTCCAGCAAAAATAAACTATGAACTCCTAACCCCTGTTATGCGCACCTGTTCACTTTATAATACTCTCTGTACATGCATTCCTGATATTGTTTTTTACCTCCCGCCTACCTCTAGGTAAGGGAGGTATTGTTTTTGGTCAAAAAATTGGGTAGTGAGTTTTCAATGAATAAGCACGTTTTAGGGTCCCTACAATACGATTTTACTATTTTCGCGATGATGTCTGTATGTATGTATGTATGTGTGTGTGTAGTCTGTGGCAATTTTTTCGTCTCGCATAACTCAAATACTATAATACCAAAAAATACAATTTTTTGAATTATTGCTTTTTATATTTAAATGAAGAGCTGATTAGATTTTGGATAAAATTGGTCGACCGGAAGTAGCAGTTTACTTGAAGCCCTTAACAGTTTTTCGTGAAAAACACGGTTAAATTTCCTTTTTCAACAATTTATGTTATTTTGAAAGTTGAAGAATATTTAATTCTACATGTGTTTTGATTACACTAATTTTAATAATTTTCATTAGATTTAGAGATAATAAAATATAAAGAAATTAGATTTCACAAATCTTGCATTCCTAGTACACCATGGAAAATTTTGAATTTTTTACGAAATGTGACACATGTCATAGTGATTGTGAAGCTGTTTTCTTAGTGAAATATATGTCAAAAAATTAAATAAATATACGAAAGAAAATTAAAATTCTCAAATATAAATAGAAAATAAACAAATAAGAAGGTAAGTTTCTGTATCATCAAATACTATTTTGTACCGTTTAAGAGTAGTATTGGGCGGGAGGTTATGTGCTGGCCACATCAGATTTTATTTTAATGTTTTTCGGATGAAATTACAAAATTATTTTGTATCACAATAATAATTTTTTTATGTAAACAAATATGTTATATTTGTCTGTGGAATTTTTCTCTTTTGTCAAAATTACTAATAAGTTTGTGTATTATGTTTAATGATGTGTTTATGTATTTACTCTTCACGCTGTAATCGGGACATTTGTCCTGTTGAGTGATGTATTATAATTGAATAGAATGGAAATAAATAAATAAATGATATTGTTAATAGTAAATGAAAACATGACACAGGCAACAATTGAAGGATATTAATAAGAATGTATTAATTATTATATAGAAGACCATTTCTTTTTCTTTATTCTGAATGACCAGAATTACTTTGTATATATTGTTAGATAAAATAGACTGTAATGAATTTCATAAAAATTATATCGAAGACGAAGAACAACAATTTCAGGTTCACTCTTTGATGGTTTGTAAAAGGAGACGTATTGTTGTCTGCGGCAGAAATGATGACGCCCACTCTACAAACTTGTTTGGAAGCACGTGAGGCTGAGGCTGACAGAACGGTTCCAATGTTTAAACAGTTGCGTCAGCCGCGCCACCGTTGCAAGTTACATTTGCAACACTACAATGAGTTGATTTGAAATGGGTTGAGACGTTGTTGAACCAGTGTATCGCAAAAAAAACAGCTTTGAATAATGTAGAAATTGAAACACCGAAAGATAACAAATAAATATTTACCTATTATTAAAAAAGTATTCATAACAAGTTATATTTGAATTTGTTTAGAAGTCACTGTGTATGACTCATGTGTCTATGCGTTTCCTGGGTGTGTGGTTCGTGTTATCTCGTGTGACTGGTATTTACACGTACATATCATTGCGTTACAAATCAGTTAGTTTCATTTTGAGAGTTATCAAACATTGTCCATAGTGCATTCAACACGAAAATAAATTAATTTACGTTCAGCACAGACTAGTAAGTAACTTTAATTATGTTCACTGTTTAAGACTGGTTTTATCATTTTTCTCTGAAGTCAGTTTAGTGAATTGGATTTTATTGACTAACACGTTATTATCAAAACAAAATATGAATTATTGAACTATATAATAATTACAAAATTAATAAATTGCTAGATTATGGCAACAGAGGTCACAGGTTTTTTGTTTAACACCACAGCTCTTTACTCACATCAAGGTTGCCAAGCTAGTGTCTCTCACTGGTCAGTGATGCCAACATAGTGTTCTTAATTTACATTCATAACCCGGCCGTGAATTGAAATATGTAATACAGTAAATTAAATGTATTTTTTTAATTTGGTAATTGTTGTCTCCGTGATGGAATCACAGAAAAAGTGTAAATACAAATAATCTGACACATGCGATACAAAATAGAATATGAAAACCAATAAAAATTGTAGCCAATGTTTTAGTGTTGTAACAAAATTTATGTTAACTCAATCATTAACTAAGATATGCTTAAAATACCTTCCAAGCCGCCAAGTAAAGTACCACTTCCGGTTGATGCATTGCCACAAACATCTAATCAGCTCGTTATTTAAACATACAACTTCTAAATATAAAAATAATATTGTTATTAGAATCTGATGTGGTCACCCCATTATCTCACATAAATATTAATTTAATTATAAACGTTGCAAATAAATATTTGTACCAAATATTATTCTACATCTTTTTGAATACAATGAAATTTTCAATAACTCATTTATTTATTCATTTACTGAGAATCTCTACAATACATTGTCGAAGACGACCAAAACCAAAATTTCGTAGTTCCATCCAGTGGGAATGATTGCAATAATGACATTTGGTATTGTTCGCTTTCGACAAATATATTTTCAAGATTTTAACATGTGATATTCGAGAAAAGTATATTCTATAACAAGTAATGGAATGGCACATATTCCACACGAGCAAAAAAGTTTATTGCCCGAGCCGAAGGCGAGGGCTACGGTTTGCAAGTGTGGGATAAGCTATTCGGTTACCAGTTGTAGATTATACTTTTATAACAAGATTTTGGAAATTATACAAAAAATGTAAAATGCAAAACTATTGAAAACGTCAAACTCAAATAAATAAAATTAAAACAAACAGACTTAACCATAGTAACTGAACCAAGATACTTCATATATCGTGCAAATGTGCAGCTCTGATTCGTTGAATTTATTCCATACGCGGCGTATAGAATGATAGTTATTCTAATACAATTATTAGTTGTGGAAAACGTAGTTTTCAAAACAGTGTTATAGAAATGTAATTTCGTGGTTTGTAACATTCGACATTTGTATAATTTGCAAAAATCAACATTTGTATTTTCAATAAATATACAAACTCTGAATTTTATTTTACATGATTATAAAGCAAATTAAGCGCAGTTTTCAAATTAATTAGGTACTGGTAAA
Organism: Poecilus cupreus; assembly: GCA_963942605.1. NCBI lineage: Eukaryota > Metazoa > Arthropoda > Insecta > Coleoptera > Carabidae > Poecilus > Poecilus cupreus. The sequence continues at coordinate 19,316,465 of OZ012719.1, forward strand.
CCGGCAATGATATCATGAATGTACATCCGCTATAAATTATCTTATATGTTGTTGTATAAATCAAGTTATGTGAAATAAAATTGCTATGTTGATAAATAAGCGAAATATTTGCTGAATCCATTTGAAAATAACAGCAGCAATAAAACTGGGTTTCGTAGACCAACTTACATGATCTTTATTAAATAACAATCAACGATAATTAACGATGAACTTCTCTACAGCTTACTATACTCTACTGTACTTACTTACTTACTTCCTTACATATTACCACTTATATATATATATATATATATATATATATATATATATATATATATATATATATATATATATATATATATATATATATATATATATATATATATATATATTTGTAAAAGTTCTAAGTCAGCAAAATAAGTGTCACAAATAAACAATAGCTGACCATTGCATGAACTATAAAGTGCTGACTTAGACTTGTTACATAAGTGTCAAGGATGTCGATGAATTATTGCGTAGGAGATGGACGGACTCGTCTATTCGGCGATACTTTTATAGGAGTTAGGTAAAAAGGGTTTGGGTAAGGAGTGATTTACTGCGGAAAGCAAGTGCTGTTGCTAAATGCTAACAATAAGGTATACTAAATCAGCATGGGATCTAACAAATAAACATTCTTAAAAATTAATGAATTGCGTTTATTTTCAACCGCATAATAATCTATTACAGTTGTATAAAAATTATAATTTTTGTAATAGTTGAAATAAAATAATTTTCAATTGAAATGCTGGCAATATCGTTGAGTGAATTTCGATCCATTGAATTGCGCAGCTAAGTGTTTATACAAACACATTTATCTAATCGCAGACCTAGTAACGATAAGCGGAGATATAAGCGCTGGATCATTACTATCTATAGACAACAATCAATAAACTTTAGTTTTAATTAAATATAAGTATATAATGTGCTAACACTTTTGTGCTATGTACCTAACCTGTAAAATTTTTTTGTTTCTCAATCCGTTTTGTTGTTCGCGAGATATTCGGGGGGTACGAGTGGTCTGAAACACCCTGTATTGTTTCAAAAAAGAAAAAAGTCATGTTCATGTTGAGCTACCTTCAGCCCGTATGGTTCACCTTCACTTCACACACTCCTATTTAACTATTATTTTATTTTTCATGTAATGTATGTGTCTTTTTCATAACAATGGTCATTCTTGGATGGTATCTTTGACTGACCGTGTGATGAGTTTTGTTCTGTAGTATTATTAGATGTTTATGAGTGAGGTTATGTGTTGATTTTGTATTTATTCGTGTCTTTGTTTATTACTCAGATTCAAGACACCGTTAAGCGGAAGATAATTTGGAGTCAATCAAATATAAGAAGAATTTAGAAGACATGGAATCCAGCAACACGAACAACGAATTAAAGCGAAGACCTGGGTAAGTCCAATATTCTTCCATTTCAATTTTTTTGTTAAATATTATTAAAGGAACGATTCATCAGAAATATATTTCATTAAAATTATTTGATCTCATAATTTTTGAGAAAATTATACAAATATTAATATTTATACGTATGAATATGTGGTGTGATCAGATAGAAAACTAGCGCCACTAGTTGGAAGCGGAAAGGCACAAATTTACTGAAAATCTAATGCGCAAGTCTTTTTAATAGACATCCTTGATTTAAATATTCTAAAATGAACTCAAAAAAAAACAAGCAGTTCGATTTCGATTATAGATTTAATAATATATATGGATGGAGCGTTGGCTATGCTTTTAATACAGTAATCTGTAACCAACATAAGAGAGAGATAGTCATATCTAAAATGACGCAGTGGGAGAAGAACAGCACATTTTCATGCCACCCGTCACATGGTACGAATGTGCTGTTCTTCTCCCACCGCGTCATTTTAGATGACTATCTCTTTCTTATATTAGCATTAAACTGCTGTGTGTAAAAATCAAGAAAATATTTCCCACAAATTCATGTAGTTTCATTAGGTTGAAATTTTTCTTGTTTTATAGTTAATATCCATTTCTTGCTTAAATCCACATTTTTTGGAAAATTGTAATAAATTTGTATATATACAGCTTTCTAACCTAAAAGTGACATATTTACCTGTCAAATAGAACACCGTTTTTGTAATCCGTTTTGTACAATTATACGCACTACAGAATTTTACCACATTTGATATATTTAAATAAATAAAAATAAATAATTGACAAAATTATAAAATAGGGACAAAAGCTCGCACAAAAGTCTATCAAAACTATTCGACATTGACACAATTACATATCCCTAAAGCGGTTAGAATTGCTAACTTTTTATGGTTATATGTTGGCATCACTTCACTAGTTTTAGCTAACTTCTGACGCTAGAAATGTCAAAGTATTACATCTTAAAAATATTATGGCAATATATCTGCAATTGAGTATTTGCAATACATGAAAACAGAATATTTATAAGTAATTAAAATTGAATTTGCAGTGTAAAATCCAAATAAAAATATGTTGATTTTTTTGTTTATGATCAGTTGAAAATATAGACAGAATTGGCATTCAATTATTGTTAAGTTAGCAACATAAAAAAATTCCCTGTCATTAAGAATGTGAGTAAGAAATTTAATTTATATATTAAATTTACATAAATGTTGGCGCGAAAAATCTTGTGTATCTCTCGGTTGGAAACCTCGTTAGAAACTATATTTTGCGAGTGCTCGTATTTGTAGGACTCGCCTACGGTTCATCCTATCCAAATAAGCTCGCACTCGCAAAATAGCAGTTTCCAACCTAGTGACACAAATAACTTACTCAGACGTCAAACGTCAAACCAAGTTCTTGACATCTTGAAATGAAAGTCACTTGACTGGTGGACCACAGTATAAGAATTCTCACAGTAGCGACACTCGCTGTCGGTCCCTTTGATCTTTATGTCGCATCGACCGATGACCTTGAGCCGAGCGGCCATATTGGCAGCTGCGGCATACGGCGGTAAATTTGAAAAACTGTCAGTTGCAAAGGGTATAAAATCTAAAAATATTATTTCACCTGCACTATAATAGTTCCTACAATTTTCCATGGTACAATAGTATATTGAACAACTAGTGTTACAATGACCTTTTTTGTAATACGAGTATAGTATATAGTACACGAGCCGCAGGCGAGTTACGCAAAATACGAGTATTACAATTTGGCATTGTAACACGAGTTGTTCATACTACTTTTCCTATTTCACGTTCATAAATTCAATAAAAATAAAATAAAATTGTACGGCATGTTTAATATACCACTGGTCACCAAGGGGCTTTGCCCGCGGGGCCTATCGGGTCTCAAGCCTCAACCCCGACGCAGGGGCTTCGATTCAATAATTTTTTGTGAGTAATGACAGCCCCAAGTTTGACAGACTGTTAATTTTACAAATAATAAATTCCCCAAAAACAGTTGCACAAAATTCAATTTTGTAGCATTGTTTTTGAGAAAAACAGTGTCACAAAATTGACTTTGTGTGCGTGAAATAGGAAAATAAGTTTACCTCTCTGGTTTGCACTCATTTTATGAACTTAACATGACAGAAATACTGTAGCTTGATATTTGACAGATATAACTGACACTGACATATTAAATTTATTTTCTTTGGTTACTAAGATAGCTTATCAGCGAACACTAAGCGGCCATCTTCCCGGCTGCGCACCACTGAAATATTGGGATCATGAAAATATTTGAAGTGTCGCTACTGTGTGAATTCTTATACTGTGGTAACAATATAAAAAATCAAGAAACTCTGATTTATTTTAGTTTTTAGGTTTAATATACACGAATTTGTTTTTTTTACAATTAAAGCCTATAGTTTTGTTGCCACTGGATGCATGTCCTGACTACTTCCTTGCCCCCTGTCGGAAACACTCCAAAACACGACAGACCGTATACTACACTTTTACCGAAATTAAATTTATTTATTAAATTTACATAAATGTTGGCGCGAAAAATCTTGTGTATCTCTCGGTTGGAAACTATATTTTGCGACGCGAGTGCTCGTATTTGTGAAACGTCAAACCAAGTTCTTGACATCTTGAAATGAAAATCACTTGACTGGTGGACTTTCATCTCTCTATCTCTATCGCGCTGTGCTTTGTCTATAGTCCTTCCATACATTTTATTAGTTCTATGATTCCCACAGTCAACAATGTCGGCACTTTTAACTTTACCCATGTGGTTCTCGTCCTTAACATCTTAACGTGGTGATATTTATATAAATAAAATGATTTGTTATTGAAAGTATTAACATTCAGTTATATTTCAGAAATGAATGGTCAGATGGGGCGTCAACTTCCAAGCAACCTAACATCGATAACAGCACAGCGGGAGCTCACATAGAAGCGTCCGGACACTCCAGCGTACATATTAAGAGTAACACAGTCAATGTTACAAAATATGAGACACCTCAACAACAACAAACTAAAGAACCACTAAGAGGCATCAGGTTCCAAGTGGCGGACCCCGTCGCGTCGTTCAGAGGTCGAAAGGCTCAACTCAAATCCGTGCGACGCGCGTTTAAAAAGCAGAACAACAAGAAGCGTTACAAGCTGGTGGCCGTGTGCGGGTACGGGGGCATCGGGAAGACGGAACTCGCCAGGAAGTTTATTCAAACATTGCCAGCGAATTTTAATATCATTTGGATATATTCTGAATTTGAGTCTACCCTGTGCGACTCTTTCAATAAATTGATGAAAGAACTCAAGCACCGCGGATACCATTGTTCCGATCACCAGGACGTGTACAAGCACCTGAACAACCCCGAGTGCTTGTTCGTGTTTGACAATGCGGATAAGATGCTGAGTATTTCCAAATATTTACCACAACAACGTAACAATTCTTTATTTTTAATAACATCGCAATATCGAACATGGAGTCCGCACAAATCAATTGAATTGGATAAACTTGATCGGGCGAATGCAATCAATATCGTGAAAGTTATTCTGGACACACATGGCATAGAAATAAGTGAGAGCCAACTACAACAGCTTCTAAATACTTTGGAGCCGATTCCTTTGGTTCTACAAATTGGAGTTGGATTTGTGTGTCAGGAAGTTCTTGATTTCAAAATCATTGGAAAGGAATATAATATCGAAGATATTATAGGGGAATTAAGTACCGAGTGTGAACTTGTGACACTGGAATTCCCTTCTTTCGATCCAAATTTGTATGATAAATCTGTTTTAGTTGCTCTCTCTCGAACACTGGAGAAATTCTGGAACAAAGAAGATGAGGTGTCAAAAACCACTAAAAATATGTTAGGAGTGGCGGCATATTTGAGAGCTGATGGTATTGAAGAAGATATATTAAAGAAAATGTTAAACATGGAAGACGAAAAATTATTTAACAAATGTTTGACTACTTTAGTACAATTTTCATTATTTCAAAAATCTGAGTACTCGTATTTGCGTATTTATACAATGCACCGAACCGTACAAGAGTGTGTCCGACATTTGTGTAGAAAATCAAACCCAAATGAATGTTATCTGCAGGCTCTTCATGTACTATTAAATGAATATTCTTATATTCGGGGGTATAGTGAATTGGTAATTCAACACGCGGAAAAATATTTCAAAACATTTAAATCGTTTTATGAAGAAAACAAATGCAGAACGCTATATGAGGCCTTGGCCAGAAATATTTCCTGTAAAGTATTGCAACTGATGCTAGATAAAACCGACTTAATCAAAGAGCCGGAATTTTTATGTGAGGCAGCTGCAAGCAAACGATCCGACATCATTGACAAGCTGCTGGACCACGGCGCTGATTTCAATGTGATGAATAGCGACGGACTGAGTGCTCTCTATTACGCGTGTGATTGGAGTAAACATTTAAACAACATTTGGTGGATAATAAAACAACTTATCAAAGTTGGAGCAAATATAAATTTACAAAATTCTCAAGAAAATACTGTGCTTCATATTTTGTGTAATATGGGAAAATATTGTACTAAAAATGACGAGGATATATTTGAGCAGTGTGCTTTAATGATTAAGGCGGGAGGAGATCCGACAATAAAGAACTCGGCTGGTAAAACAGCCGCAGACCTCGCACAAGAACACGGGCTGCCACTGACACGGCGACTCCTGGAGGAAGCGATGTCTGGATGTAAATACATTCTGCACATAGCAGCCAGGTGCAAACTATTTAATTTACTATATAACTTATTTGAGTACAATACCTTCAATATCAACGAACAGGACGAGTCCGGCAACACGGTGCTGCACGTGTTGGCCGGGCTCGATCCGCTACCTGCAGAAGATGATGTAAATGAAATTGTGCTGCCCTATTTCGCAGTACATATAATGAAGTGGAGCAAAAATGTCGTTGCTGTGAAGAACAAGTCCAGTGAGACGGCAGCGGACGTGGCTACGAGAGCTCATCGGCGCCACTTAGCGGACATGTTTAATTCAATATATTTAGGTAATTTGAAACGAGAGTAAAGCTGCGTTCACAACTACCCACTTATTAATTACGAACGTAATAGATGTGAACTATTTTATTCTAAATAATAGAATGCATGATTGATGGTTCGTTGCGTTTAGACGAGCATGTATAAATGAGGCAAAAGTGGTGCCAGGGTGAGAAAATAATTGCTGGTTGAATGTTATGTATGTGTGTTATTTTCTTCAATATAACCCTTTTTCTAAGAGTCAAAATTTCAATTATTATATGTTGTGTTTATTTCCAGATAACATCATATACGACGCCGCTGTTTATCGCCAACAAATAGAACATTTCTCTTTTGTGAACGACCCAAAACGCTGGCGTTTGAAAGAGAGGGATGTGAACGGGGGCACGCTGCTGCACGCGCTGTGCGGCCTGGACGCGCTCGGCCGCGCGGACCTGGAGCTGGAGGTTGTAAAACTCGTCGGTAGTCTCGTGATAGATTACGGGGCTGATGTGTGCATCAGGGATAACGCCGGCATGACCGCTGCAGACGTCGCGCGGAGCCGCGGTTGGCGCCTGCTAGCTGACTTTCTAGATGACGATGACGCTATGGTACACATCAATCAGCGACGTATCAAACTAAGAGCTAAGCTACTGTACCTTGCTGTTAAACATAGACAATTTGACCTCATAAGGCACGCTTGGTGGAAAGATCACAGTTTTGAAGACAGTTGGGTGCTCCGTGCGCTGTGTGGTTGTGCAGACTCAACACTAACTGATACCGATATAATCAGTGCACTTGACGACTTTGATTTTTATAAACTAGTGGCTTATTATGACAAGGATGAATATCAAGAAGCAATTGACGCTGCAAACAAATGCGGTCGGAACGAATTAGTTAACTGGTTGCCAAGACATCCAACAAATCAGAATGATTTATGGCTGTTTTATAGAAACAATTTATTTAAGTACAATTGAACTATTAGAATGAGAAGAGGGAAGTTGATAAGATAAGGACGATAAGGACGCCATGTTAAAATATCGCAACAGATGTCTCATGTAATAAGATTTTCGCTACAGATTGCTGCTCGGAAGTAAATAAGATAAGTATTTATATTAGTTGTCAGTGGTACCAACTAAAACAATGTGTCCGAAGCCCCACAGCTTATCAGTTGCATATCTAATTATGAATTTCCTGTTTTTTAGAAAAAATTTATTTTATTCGCAACTTTATCTAAATCTTTTTTTTTTTAACTTATCACGTTATTTGTTCCACACGTTTTTGTGGGTTGACGTCAACCAACCACTTTTTGGTGTGTTGTGGATTAACATCTGTTGAATTTCTTCTTTTATAGTTTAGAATAACTATAAATAAATATACTCAATAATGCAGAACTGAATGCTTGTATTTATTCTATTTTTATTGACAATTGTATATATTTTTATGACAGCTCAATTAAAACATAACTACATTCATTTTTTATTTTGTTATTCTAAATCCCGAATACTAGATAATTTTATTTTAACAACATCAATCAACCACTAGTTGACGTTTTTTTGCAGTTCAACAAGTTAACAATAAATTGAGCTTGCTTTATAATTTAAAACCGTATAAAAAATTTAAAAAAACATTTTACATACTAAATATTATTTTATTATAAATTATTAATTATAAAGATACAGTATACATATAATATATAACAAATTATATAAAAACATATTTTTTATCTTATTACCATTTTCTTATACAGTCACCTACAGCAGTATATTTTATAAATACATATAAATTAATTATGAAATATTGTTTTAATTTATTTATTCATGAATTTTGTGAATTATTAATATATTTTATAAATACATAAAGTTAATTATAAAACATTGTTCTTATTTATCCATGAATTATGTGAATTATCAAATTCCAACCATTTTACAAATACTTGTGATACTTTTTTTTAAGTTATTTTTTCTACTAAATAAATATCTGGATGCTTTGTTTTTTGTAATTCTTGTTCGTAAAATCTTCCTTCAACAGCTTGTCCTAAATAATCTTTTAATTAATATGTAACTGCACTGAGAAAAAAGACCTACTAATAGTAAACTAATCCTTTATTAACGTAGGATTCGTTGACATAAAACTACATAATATTAAATCAAATAAATATTTGTTCTTAAATAACAAACACATAAATACCAACGTTTGCTCTGAAACGAATAATTTATTGACGTTAGATTTATTAGCATTAAATATTCTTTGTTTAATATAAAATAAAATACTTTATAATTAATTAAAATTTGCTGATATAATTGATAACAAATATACTATTTTTATTAAATCTGCATTTTTTTTTACATATAAAGAATGAATATTTATATTTAGAATATTACGTTTCTAGGCAATTGTAAATTTATTAATAGTTAATTTCTTTCTTTATTTATGAATTGAACGAAATATTTTCTGCAATGATATATTTGTTAACAGTAACTAGATTTTGTTGACTATAAATACATTTATTAACAGTTAACAAACTTTATATTATATGAACCCAGTTTCACTCACGGATGATGCATATTGCGTAGTTGGTTCATTATTGTTTGTTCTTACTAATTGCAACCTCGCGATACACTATATGTCTTGTGATTGGTGTGATAAAAATATTTTCGTTTATATTAAAATAGCATAAAAATAATGTAAAAAACTGGGGATTTGCTTTTTTAATCCCAATATTTGAAGGTATGCTTTTCTTTCTATAAACTGTATGTTATGTTCCAACTAGTGTTCGCCATTTTGTGTTGTATAATAATTATAATAATTTGGTTTACAAGAACGTGTTTGTGGATGTATGGCTTTAAGTTTTCATTATTTAGACGACATTTATTTTGTTATAAGTTAGACATGAACAATTTTTAAATTCTCCATCCGAATCCAACATTAACAAAGTCTTGTTCCTCGAAAGTTCCTACATCATCAGAGATAATGAATCCATAAATGTCAAAATAAACTATCAAAATTTAAATATTGTAAGCTATATTATTGATATTATTATGTATATACACATATCTATATATTCATGTAAGTAGTTCTTCAAAAAATGTTTTCTATAAAGTTAGTTTTTCCCGACTCAATTATTTATATAAGTAGGTTCATGGTTAAGTAGGTATTTATGTAAATAAGGGTAAATGTTGTAATAATAATATTAAACGATACACGATTGTATTTATTTAAATAAATTTCATTATTTACCCAAGCTTCAATAATTGTTAATATTTGGTTCATAAATGTGCTATAGTACAGTTAAATAAGTAAATTCAATATTAAATGTTATCATATTATCTTTAAATATTCCATTAATTTACAACAAAATTAGTATGGTATTATTTACATTATTTTAGTTTTATATTAAAAATTTGTACATTAATAATAAAGCTTCTTTTTTACTATAAATAAACAACTAGTTCAGGAAAAATATTGCTATATTTATGTTAATAAATACTGATTGAATATAAATTGACTTAAGTAACATTTAAAACAATGATTTCTTAACTATTAATATATTTACTAATATTAAATAAAACTTATTTATTATTATCATTTTTGCTTAAATATATTATTTATTACTGATAAATATATATTTGTTTCGCCATATTTCAAAAAATCATTTATTAACATTCAATAAACCTGCATAGTGACAAACAAATCTTTTTCTCATTGTACTTTTCATTCTATAAACTGTATATTATGTTACAAATAGTGATCGCAATTATGTGTTGTTTAATAATTACAATAATTTGTATTTACAAGAACTGGTTTTTGTTTTCTTTAAGTTTTTATTATTATATTTTGATGACATTTTTTTTGTTATAACTTAGGAATGAAATTTTTATAAATCTTCCAGCCGAATCCAACATTATCAAAAGTTTGTTCCTCGAAAGTTCCTACAAGAACGGAGATGATAAATCTATAAATGTCAAAACCAACTAGCAAAATTCAAATATTGTAAGCTGTATTATTGATATTATGTCCTACACACACCTATATATTCATGTAAGTAGTTTTTTAATGGTATACAGTGTATCCCATTTAAGGTACGAATGCATTGGGATCTCGAGAACCGTAAGAGATACGAAGTTGATTAAATTAGACGAAAGTTGCCTGATTGGTAGGGTAGTTTGAACATATATTTGTTTTCCAATTGAATGTATAGATCACTAGATATTGGCTAAAATGTAAATTTTGCGATTTTCTTTTTTTGCTGATAACTTCGTTGTATGACATAATACGAGATTTTGGTTCGCACTTTCTTATGACACTTTTTAATGGTGAATTTGCAGAATTACTCAAAAAATTTTTATATCTAAACATTTACGAGTTACAGGTATCAACTTTTATTTTTCATATAGAGGTCATAGTAAGCCATGACATTTTTGAATAGAGATTTTTCTTGCTTTGCAACGATATAAAACAGTAATAATAAATTTTTATAATTAATTGAAAAATTTACGAAATAATAAATATTTATCTCAGTGTGCGCATTTTAATAATCGTTAAAAACCGTTTTTAATAATCGGCGATTTTAATCGTAATCGTTGCATCACTAGGTTTGTTCCAAGTGGTCATTTCGGACATGTTTGTAACATGTTTGTGACAAATGTCAGTGCGCCTGCGAAAAATGTAAACAAGTTAAGTTTGAAACATAGACTGGAACGGTGAATGGATTGAAGCGTATGTGCATGCTCATTTTTTGTTTTGACAGCTAACCTTAAATATAAATATAAATAAAGAAATTCATACATTTTTCGCCACAAAAAAAGAAATGAAGTTTATGTTTATAAGTTAACTTGTTTACATTTTTCGCAGGCGCACTGAAATTTGTCACAAACATGTCAGAAATGACCACTTGGAACAAACCTATTAATACTTACCCTGCCTACTTTTGTAGAAATTATAAAATATTAAAAATATTTCTGTACAAAAAATTCATTGTCAATCAAATGTTAAGTAGCATATATTTTGAGGAAAATAAAATTTATTTATTTTTTTTTGAAGGAATAAACAATTAAATGGATATCAATTCCTTTTATGAAAATGATTGACATCAACACTTTTTCTCCGCACGTGTTTCAAGGTCAAATGTACAGACCAGTTTTTGTCAAATTGTGTAATATTTAAAGATTTAACTACATATTGTCCGCAGTAGAAGGTTAATATAAATTACAATCGTAATTGAAGTAGAACATTAGTATTAATCTTAACTCACGAGAATAATGTTGTTTCGAGTAGTATTTAGTTTATGTTTCGTGAAGTTAGCGTATGGCATGTTCACTGACTATTCACCAGTGATTGAAACGTTAAATTTTCCGTCCAATTTTTCTGTAACAGAAAATTCTGTTTGCAAAAGCCATGTTGAATTGTTGACACAAAGTTTAAGAAATAATACTTTATGGGCGTACCGCAGTAAGTATTACTTTTGTTTTGATTAGGAAACACAAATACTTTTATGATACACTGGTTTCAAATTAATGTTGCCTCGCTTTAAGCATAAAGCAGGCCCAAAATATTGTCTTCTCCTTAATAAACTTTTGCAAAAACGTAATAACAAAAAAATTACAGCTCATTAAAGTTAAATCAATTAATAAGCATTTGTTACAAACTATGGCAGTTAATTATATTTTTAATAGAAACTGGGGATACTTTAAAGTTTGGTGAACAATGTTTAGTTAAAAAAATTAATAGTTTTGTATTATTATAAAATTTACGGTTACTATTTATTTTTATTGTTAAAAAATTGCTATCCACATGATTGAGAACCAAAACACAACTGAAAAAATTGTTGGCTTTGAAATTCATTTAAATGTCAATTCTTGAAACGTCATTTTGATCTTTAATTTCACAACTATAATTTCTCAAATCGAAGATCACCACGAATCTGCAATGGGCCTATAAACCAATTCTTTTTTTTTTCATTATAAAACTTTATTAGAATATATGACGATCAATGAAAACTCATATGTTACTCATGATATGATTTTTTAAAGTTTGTGTGACGTCACTGATACTACTCCAGTGGCACTAAAACAACGATTTTTCATGATAGTAGATATTATATATTTTTTAATGTAAATATAATATTTACATATTCTAAGTCTGAATTTACAATAATTAAACTTAATACAAATAAAGATAAAATTCTTTTGGCAACTTTAGAGTATTTTACTTTATATTCGAGTAAACATCATACGAAAGAACAGTGGCGCTAGTAGTGATATAACCTAACCTCAACACACAATTTTAATCAATAGATTTTCAACACAGCACAATACAACAGGGAAATTATGAAACAAGTAATAGAAGCCCAACAAATATAATCTTAAATACCAACAAACAAAACAAATAAAATGACATTTCGTAGTTCTATTTTAGCCAACAATAGGCGTTGGGCGCAGCAGCAGACGCGCGATTTGCACGTTTCATATTTCTGGCCAATAGAATCAATGCAAATACTCGTGACGTCAAAATATGTTCAATTCGTTATATCGCTTTACTGCAAAATATTTAAAAGAAAAAAATACTTTACTACTAATTATTCCGTAAGTGTTACACGATTTTGATATAAATTTATTATATTTCGTTTATGGTTTATGCGCCCATTATAGATGTTAGAAACAATAGATACCACTCATTATTTTAAGAAACAAACTTTAATTAATTAATTATTTAAATAAAATAAAATTCATCTGTGTTTTATATTAAAATAAATACTGGAATGCATGTTAAACTAAAACAATGAAATGAGTAATTTTGTGTTATTTGTAGTGTGGGATGCTTCTGCGAAACTACCCCTGGGTTTGACGGAAGGAAGCCAGTATCAATTGGGAAACTTTGATGAATGTCTCAGTATCAAAGAGCCATTCTCCACTCAATATTGCTTGGCAACAGTCACTATTGAGTTAAGAATTAACAAAATTACGCATGATGCATTTTCGTTGGAATATAGACCATACGAGAACTTGTACGAAAAACTGAATGTAAGTTATAAACCAACACAAAAGTTACAAACAAAATGTAAGAATTACGCTATGATTTACGTAGAATACAACACAAAAATGAATAAAAAACTGATATGTCCAGCACAAAACCTCCCGCACAATACAAATCTTAAGCGGTACAAAATAGTATTTGATACACTGAAATATAATAATTCTGGAACGTGCAGTGTCTATGCCCGCTGTGTAAAAAAAGCGTGCCGAGAGAGATAGTCATGGGAGATGCTATCGCTGTCTTACACTTTTGTGATTGAGCATTTGAGCAAATGTCACGCGGAATACATTGTGACACAAAAGTGAATATCTTTGTTTATGTTCGATTCGAACGCTAACTAGTGGTAGAAAACTGAACTAAACGTAACATAAATATATAAAATAAATATATAAAATATATATACCGTGTGTCCCACGTAAAGGTTGGCATAGGCAGTTATCATGTAAAATCAGTTTTTTGTAAATGAAAAGTGTCCGGCAAAAAATTATGCATCCAAATTTTATATCACAATACTGCCAATATCCCTACATCTTATTTAATACAGATTACTTTATTTTGATACCGCAATTTAACGAAATTAGTAATAATAATTCCTAATTTTCCGCCTACTCTTTTCATTGCTACTGACGTATAGTGCCTGCAATTTGTTTTAAATATTTTAATCTGTCACTTTCAATTTCTGGCGATGGAAACCATTCAGCGTTCATTCCTGTGATGTATTCAGATATTTGTCTTGCACTGCGCCCCCATAATACATTCTAATAATATTTACACAGTTCTCGACATTTAATGTATTCTTGATGACACTGACATATTAAAATATTTAAAACAAATTGCAAACACTACACGTCAGTAGCAATAAAAAGAGTAGGCGGAAAATTAGGTATTATTATTATTAATTACATTAAATTGCGGTATCAAAATAAAGTAATCTGTATTAAATAAGATGTAGGGATATTGGCAGTATTGTGATATAAAATTTGGATACATAATTTTTTGCCGGACACTTTTTATTTACAAAAAAATGATTTTACATGTTAATTGCCTATGCCAACCTTTACGTGGGACACACGGTATATATTACATTGTATATTTAAATTTATTTTTTTTAAATTACTGAATAAATTAAATTAGTGAATATCTTTGTTTATGTTCGATTCGAACGCTAACTAGTGGTAGAAAACTAAACTAAACGTAATATATATATATATATATATATATATATATATATATATATATATATATTACATTGTATATTTAAATTTATTTTTTTTTTAAATTACTGATGTAATAAACGGTATTTGCGTTTATTACGATTAAAGATTGCAAACGATAATAAGAGATTTCAAACTAAGTAAGTGGTTCATTGTTAGTTGTTCGTGGAAAATTAAACTTCTTTAGTATTTCAGTTCAGTTTCCGCCTGATCAGCGGAAGTCAATATGTAGTAGGAAATATTTAACCAGTCTTATGCGAGAGTTAGAGTTATTTTGAGTGCCACTGTCCCATCCCTAAAGTAATAAATTGCGAACCTTGGGCAGTGAGCACCACTTGCATTTTGGCTTTTCTTGTGAAATGTTGAAAGTATTACTACACAGTTTAAGGGCTCCTCTCAATTGTATGCATAGTTTTAGTGAAGTTTATTTTGTGAGCTCATGTCAGTAGATTTGAGTTTTATGTATGAGTATTGTTAATAGCGAATGTTATATCAGTCCCGATTTTTGGAAATTATTGTAAAAGTTAGTGAGTAAGCGATACTTTGGATTATAGCGTCGAATTATTCAGCTCGTAAAAGTATTTGATTTATATAATTAATTTGCTAGTTCGTTATTAAATATTATACAGGGTGGTGACTTGGACAACGCAGCATAGGGATTACAATGGTAAATTCTTAGTGTGCACTTATTTGCTTCCCTAATTATTTTAGAGCAATAGCTTATTTAGATTTTATCTAGAGAAAAAAATTATGCATCTATTGATACCATTGTTTATAAATTTCCATTGTTCGGAAGAGAAAAAATCGAAGAAATTAAAATTAACTTTTTTACAAAAATCATTGATGCCATGGAATAAATAAACAATAAATAAAAACAAGCGGCCTAACATTTGACGTTTAAATTATTAAATATCGTTGTTATAATGTATTCAATACAAGAAAAAGTAGAAGTGATTAAATGGTTTTATTCCGGAAGTAGTGAACGCGAAGTAAGTGCCATGTTTGGTGTTAAATATCCGAAACGGCCAATTCGAGCAAGTACTACAGCCCACAGGATAATTTTGAAGTTTGAGACTGCAGGCACTGTAATAAATAGTTACAAGTGTAATAATGACGTTCAGAATTTAATTCAGAACGAGGAAAATAAGAACACCTTTAATGTTTTGATATACATCATTCCCGAGTACTGCGAATTAAAAAAAAAACAAATACCAATCATATAAGTACCATTTTCACCAAGAGTTCCGAGAACATGATTTGGCGAGAAGAATTACATTTTGCTTCCAAATGATGGAAAAAAGAAATGAGGCGAGAGAATTTCAAAATTTAGAAGAATTAAACAATTCTATTCAAGTTGAATGTGCTAAAATATCAAAAGACAATTAGCAAATGTCAGAAGAGAATTTTACGACAGGTTGGGCCATTTTTATGGTAAATGGTGGTTTGTTTGAACATTTGCTATGATTTGTTATAATTTTGTGTTTATATGTTGTTAAAATAAAATCCTGTTTCCCAATACTCTTTTTATGGTTTTTCAATTAATTTATAATAAGTTTAGGTTCGTTACTTAATATGAACCTAAATTATACTGTTGCCAAATGACATTGTTGTAATCAGCTTTTAGTTTGTTTTAATTTCCGGAATAAATCCATTTAATCATTTCTTTTTGTTGAATTGAGTGGATATATTATAAAAGCTGTATTTAATAATTAGTTTAAACGTCAAAAACCAAGGGCAAAAGTTAACGCGCTTGTTTTTTATTTATTGTTTAAATCTTTCCATGGCATCATTGATTTTAGCAAAAAAGTGAATTTTATTTTTTTCGATTTTGCCTCTTCCGGACAATGGAAATTTGTAAACAATGGTATCAATAGAACCAGAATTTTTTTCTCTAAATAAAATCTTAATAAAGTTTTGCTCTAAAATAATTAGGGGAGCAAATAATTGCATACTAAGAATTTACCATTGTAATCCCTATGCTGCACCGTCCAAGTCACCACCCTGTATAATTTTAAAATAAAAACAATTTCTGGATTGCAGTCACAAATACACTGCTCAAAAAAAAATCGAGCCACTTGGCCGAACCAAGAAAATAACTGTTTTTAAAATGTGGGGCATTTCTTTCAGGGACATGTTAACCAAAATCTGGAAATTCCCTCTGGAGATACATTCCTCCTCTACGTTCTCCGAAAATCCCGAAGAGATTCGCTCCCCCCGACCTCCTGAAAAATCGCTTTATGTGATGTCATGTCTGAGCAATGAAAAATCTCAAAGTTTGAAGGCTTGCAGCTCCAAAAAAATCCTATCCGGGGTCACTCACTCAATTCTTCACCGATGAGGACGAAATTTTCAGCTCTGAAAAGGAAATTGACAGGGCTTTGTGATAATCGAGTCGAACAACCGCCTTAAGACAGGATTTTTTGGAGCTACAAGCCTTCAAACTTTGAGATTTTTCATTGCTCAGACATGACATCACATAAAGCGATTTTTCAGGGGGTCGGGGGGAGCGAAACTCTTCGGGATTTTTGGAGAACGTAGAGGAGGAATGTATCTCCAGAGGGAATTTCCAGATTTTGGTTAACATGTCCTTGAAAGAAATGCCCCACATTTTCTTGGTTCGGCCAAGTGGCTCGATTTTTTTTAGCAGTGTATAAAATCTTTATTTCGACCTCTACCGGATTCTACCCCACCTGGGTCTTCTTCAAGAGCTACAAACAGTTTTTTTAATTTAATTACAAGACAACAGAGAATAAAATGCTAATTTAAAACATTACAATACTTACGCGAAAGTCAAACATTAAAAATAAAATTTGTCAATAAAAACATTTCAAAATAATAAATAATTAAAAAATAATTAAAAACGGACATCGCACTTAACACACATGGAATATCTTACATAAACTAATTAGCCATAAGGTCATACCTAATTTACTTTTCAATATTAAACAAAAAAATTTTTTTTTCCTTTTTTGACAAGAAATAAATTATATAAATTATAAGCAACATTTAAACTGTAGTATTGCATGTAAACAAATAAAAACCGTAGGAGATCTTTTTACACCGCTAAAAAGTAAAATACCAAAAAATATGAAGACGAATGTTATATAAGAAGAACATAAAAGGAATTGCACCAATAATAAAAAATCTGTAGGCAATTGCTCATTGGTTGAGCATAGTAGAACATTTAAACACAATTTTGACTTTGATAATACAAAAATTTTAGTCAGAAAAAATTTTAATTAAAGATTAAATTTAGAAATGTTATATATTAAGTCTGACAACAATAATGTAAATTTTAAGACAGATACCTTAAATTTAAGTACTATATACAATATTTTATTTTATTAAATCGGAAAGTCAAATAAATCATAACAATGTATTTCTAGTCAAAAAGGGAAAAAAAATTTTTTATGTAATATTGAAATGTAAATTAGGTATGACCTTGTGGTTAATTAGTTTAAGTAAGATATTTCGTGTGTGTTAAGTGCGATGTCCGTTTTTAATTATTTATTATTTTAAAATGTTTTTATTGACAAATTTTATTTTTAATTTTTGACTTTCGCGTAAGTATTGTTATATTTTAAATTATCATTTTATTCTCTTGTGAACGGTTCTATTCGATATCGTCTTCAGTAAATTAAGAATAATGCCACGAAAATATAGAACAAAGTAAATAAATATTGCATACAAATATATTACATGTTTTATTTATTTGAAATCTATATCCACGTAATAAATATCCCCTTAAAAGAATAGATTCTACAGTAAAAGATGTTCAGGAGAAGAAGAGAAGTATTATTGATAATATAAAAGTTGGAAATTTTGTTTTAACTAACTTTAAAAGAGGGAAGAGAAATTATTATAATTATAAATATGGGTGTAAAGTACTAAAAACATTGGGCACAGAAATTGAAATAATGAGATTAAAAAGTATAGATAATGATAAACTCATAGAAAACGACATTTGAACAGCTGAAAACAGTTGATCAGAACAGTTAAACAGAAAATATTAAGCAATATTATCTGTGTCTCAAATTGTAACAATTGGTACAGAGAGAATAAAATATGTTTTTGATGTGCTTCTCTCAGTTTTAGAAAAGTAATACGTGTTTCACTTTGTATCTATTATAAAATATATAGGTATTATATGTTAATAGAATAGAAATTATTAAAAAAAAAACACTATTAAAAATTTATAAAAAAGAGAATTCTTAATGTTATTTTCGTTTTCTAGCTTAGTTTATCTGTTTCATTTTGTTTATAAAATACGTATAATTTGTGTTCATTTATTAACAACTTTATTGTAAAGTATATGTTTTTTTTAATTTCAGAAATCTTACTCTTATATTATATGATATATGTTTTCGATGCACTTTTTTCCGTTCTTTTCATTTTTACCTCGATCTCTGAACTAGCATGTATAGTACAGGAATTAAATGTATGTTTCACTTTTTCCCAGTGATGTTTCAGTTTTACCCCAAAATCACGTTAAATGTGAAACGCGATTTTTCGTTTTCATATTCAATGTCGCGTGAAAAAAAAATTGAAGTATCCACAGATCGAAGGATACAACAGAAACGCATTGATCTTATACTTTGCATGCAATTCTTAATTCTATTTAATATACGTTTTAAACACAAAGTTATGTTTTTCGTTGCATATTTACCCCAATTGACCCTACGTAAAACGACACACGCGCAAAATTATAAAATGAATCAAATCAAAATGTTGCTTTCCAGTTTTTTCTAGACTATGTTACAAGTATAATAAAAATTAGCATATGACACACGTGTATAAGAGCTTTTAAGGCACACACACACACACACACACACACACACACACACACACACACACACACGCGCGCGCGCGCACGCACGCACGCACATACGCCCACATACAAACATCATGGCGTAAATAGTATAATTGTATTATAGGGACCATAAAACGTGTTTATTTATTGAAAACTCACTAACCAATTTTTTGACCAAAAACAATACCTCCTTTACTAGAGGTAAGCGGGGGGTAAAAATATGAAGGAAAAAAATCATGCTAAAATTTCGGTAAGCTCCCTAAAACACATGTGTAATAGTTTCACGTTTCGCGATAATGTCTGTGTGTGTGTGTTTGTCTGTCAATATGTGTGGATCTCTGCAGTTACGGTTTCTCAAAACTACTAAAATGAAAATTATGATATTTCATATAAATCAATTTATTAGTTTTGGGTGATAATCCAATAACCGGAAGTGGTAGTTTACTTGAAGCCCTATCAAGTTATTTTGAAATATCTTAGTAAATTATGGTTACATGACAATTTTTGTTATTAGAATAATGTTTCAAATATTATTATCTACAATTATTGTTTGAAACATTTTTTTTACTGTCACCATATACGAATTACAACACGTTAAAGAAAATCATATTTTGACATTGTGCTTTTCAAAATAACAAAACAACGCTTGAAAATGTCTATTTTTGACATGTGTCAGAAGTGACAAGTAAATATTTTGAAGGGATGAACGTTTCCTGATAATGGTGGTCCGTGTTCCTGCATTTTCGATAAGAAATTTATGGCGAGTAATATTGTGCTGTCCACAACAGATTTTTTCTGAACGTATATACCGCGCAATGGAGGATTCTTATAATGACGTCACGCGACACTAGCGCCACGCTATTATTATTAATTAAGTAGAAATGAGCTAGAAGATTTAAATACGAATAGAAATAGTTTTCAGTTGTATTCGAACTGTTTTGAAGTTTGCATTTGTAAGTGATTTTTAAATAAAATCTGATGTGAAATTTACGCAGATCTAAAATGGATACAATAGCTGTATTCTTTTTGGTCAAAATCTCAGTTAGTCTCAGCTCACTTCAGATAAACTCAGTAAAGTGTTGTTCTTTTTGTAACAACTGAACTGAGACAAACTGAGAGAACTCACTTCCCCCCTTACCGATGCTGCACCACCCGCGAAATAAACTCAAAATGATCTACGCAACTCAGTTCGGTGGAAGGGGTAATGTTTGGTTTATGCTGTCTGGAGAACTGTCATATTTATTAGGTTATGTGAACCAGATTACCACAATAATCAAAATATGTGGATCTATTTCATTGATATATTAAATGTGTAAACTTATAGTAAAATATTTTCAGTGTCATCAATTTTAATAGCATAAGTGTATATATTCCTGTTTAAACTCACCTTTCTATACATAAAATCCTGTTCTTTTTGGATGCCTTTCAGATCAACTCAGCTCAGTTCATCTCAACTCACTTGTCAACTGAGTTGAGCTAAAACTTTCCAAAAAGAATACAGCTAATGGTTGAGTTTGGGCTGATAGTTCCTAGCGCCACCTCGATTCTGTTATAAGAATCCTCCATTCCCCACTCCAACTAGAACCAAGGCTTGCTTGTGTCTGCCTTCACCAAGTTACTCGTACATTCCCTGTGCCACTGTAAGCTTATGCTCTCTCCTTCATCTTCTTTCCTCCAAGTTTATACCTACCTCATGTTTCGAGTTATCTAGAAACGAATAATGCATTTTTTTTGTACAGTATACAAATGACCCAAATAAAATACCTAGAAACATAATATACTGGGGTTTATGTGTGCCAGATTCTTGCGAACCACAAGACATACAGAACGAACTGCAGCTGTATTTAAACAAAAAACGTAATTCATATATTGAACGGTATAAAGTTGAAGTGACCCCCGAGGATTGCCAGAATGAACAGACAGGCTACGATTACACTACAGCCGATTATTTATTTTGGTATGTACTGAAATGCATTTTCAGTTTATAAAAATACCTAAATGTAATGAATTTTGTATTTTAGTTATGTAATCGGTTTCTTTGTCATCGCAGTCGCATTTAGCACGGCTTACGATTATAAATATATTAACAAAAACAACGGAGACGATTTTAACAGTAAGTCTTGTTAACTATTATAACCGATGTTTTTTTAGGGGTTTGTTTATCAAATTGGCAACACTTTTGGCTACGACAGCCAATTTGACAATTGTTTTGTGCTCAGTTTCGTTTACCATTTTGGGCGCATAAACCATAAACGAAATATGACAAATTTATATTAAAATCGTGTAACACTTATGGAATAATTAATAGAAAAGTATTTTTTTCTTTTAAATATTTTGCAGAAAAGCGATATAACGAATTGAACATATTTTGACGTCACGGGTACTCGCATTGATTCTATTGCTTGTGTTTTTTACAAATTATAAAAATTTAGATCATTTCAGTTACATATTAGTCAATATTTCTTATAATTTTTTAACTTTTCATTCATAATTTCCTTTATGAAGTTTCGTGGTTGCAAAATCGTGACGTCATCTTGTAATAGAATATATAGCATGGCAAGGCAAAAGAGGTGTTGATAACAAATAATAATTTGCTTTTCAGGGTTGTAATAATTACCTACTTATTATGATTAAAATGAACACTCCGATAAATTAAATTTGGTATTCGTTAATTATAACGTTTTTAGACAAAGAGTTTAGGATGTGTTAAAATAAAATGCTTTGATGTACTATATTATGTCGCTTGTAGGTAATGTCGGTAGTCTCATTATCACACCTGTCTTCTCAAGTCATATGTTGCTGCTAACAACGATTTTCAAAGTAAACTTATGTTTATTATATTTGTTATATTATTTTGCCCAGGTAATGTGAATAAACTATATTTGTAAAAACCGCTCAGTAAATAACAATGACAGATAACACTTCATTTGACAGTTGGTGTAGTTCCTCGCTCTCCGCAAAAGCGTGTTTCGTAGAATTACAAGATGACGTAGGTGTTGACGTCACAAGCGAAAAATTTGAAATGAGATGCACATTTCAAAAAATCGTATCTTAATAATTGGTGCCTTTTAATATTAAAATTACTATTTATATGTATAATTTTACTCAAACTTACAGAAAAAATAATAATAAAATGAAAAAAGGTTTATGACCCCATTGCACAATTTGCAAGCGTAGTTCTGACCAAGGTACCCCTTAATTCTGGCTTAGGTTTATTTATGGTAAGCTGTCAGCTGTCAAATTGGCTGTCGCTGGAAAAAGTGTTGCCAACATGAAAAACAAACCTCCAAAAAAACACCCGTTAGTTATAATAAAAATAATTTAGTAAAATCATCACACTATTTGCCTATTTTCTTTTTTGAATGTGGCACTCTGCTTTCGCAGATCTTGGTAGTGATAGATTTTTCTTAACAAGCCGAGTAAAGTTAAAATTTTATCCAACACCTCTCAATAAATGCTCTAAAACTATGGCGATTTTAAACAAGCAAAGTAACAGATTATCCACTAGTGGGTATAATTTTGAGGAAAGAAACTAGTGAGTATTTTTTTATTTATAACAATAATAATAACACACAACACCTTGGTAACTACTTCGATTGACATTTTAATTTAAAAATTTAAAGCATATGTCACTGTCAAATAATATTTCTTTAATAAATTTAGCATTTATTAAGAAGTGTTGGATAAAACGTTATACTTCACACGTGGGCAAAGTGGAATTACCCACTCGATAAAATTATCTCACTCAGCCTTCGGCTTCGTGAGCTAAAATTTCTCTCGTGGGTAATTCCTTACTTTGCCCACTTGTAAAGTAAATAACTATTATTTTAGGAAACAAAACAGAAAAATTAATACTATGTTTCTCAGCAATTGAAAATATTGTTGATTTAAACAGAGCAGATGATAAAAATGAAAATTTTCGTATATTTTACGGTATGAAATGTATGTTAATGTACATGTTACTTATTGGACATAGCATTGTTTGGAAATTGGTTGGTCCTATTTTTAATTTTGACGTTATTGAGCAGGTACGTAAATAATTATTTTTTAATTTCTCGTAGATAATTTTGCCAAACGTGTTTCAGGGAAACAGATCGTTGTTCGCCATGTTTATCGTGCGAGGATTATTGGTAGTTGATATATTTTTCTTGATTGGTGCAATTTTAAACACGTACAGTTATTTAGCACAATCTGAGAAGAAAGGCGTCAACCCAGTACGTTCTATTATTTTAAGATATTTTAGGTAAGTAATCTAAATTCATTTGAGTATGTTTAACTCTATAGGTATAGGCTATTCCACGAGTCCTTTCATTAAAGGGACAAATATATAGTCCAAGAGCCGGCTGCAAAAAACCTGGCTGATCGAGTAACAGAATAATAGTTATTTACTTTACAAGTGGGCAAAGTAAGGAATTACCCACGAGAGAAATTTTAGCTCACGAAGCCGAAGGCTGAGTGAGATAGTTTTATCGAGTGGGTAATTCTACTTTGCCCACGTGTGAAGTATAACGTTTTATCCAACACTTCTTAATAAGTGAAAAATTTATTAAAGAAATATTATTTGACAGTGACATATGCTTTAAATTTTTAAATTAAACTGTCAATCGAAGTGGTCACCAAGGTGTTGTGTGTTATTATTATTGTTATAAATAAAAAAATACTCACTAGTGGATTTTCTCAAAATTATACCTACTAGTGAGTAATCTGTTACTTTGCTTGTTTAAAATCGCCATAGTTTTAGAGCATTTATTGAGAGGTGTTGGATAAAATGTTTTTAAACTGTTCGTACTCACAGCGATCATAACAAAAATCACGGTGTGCCTGGGCACAAGTTAAGCACAAGATTTATTTGGGTGTAGAATTGAAATGTAGAACATAGGGATTTTAATGCAATTTTTTTGATATTGTTAATTTTTACCTATTCACTTTACAGCAAAAGTGTCAATATGAAAGTTGTTCAGAATTTAAAAATGCATACAATAAGGCATTTTATCTCGAATATGGAATTTATTTGCAGAGGAAAATAAACCATGTAAGTGATAAAAACGAACTTCAGTGCCGCGGTGTATATTAAATTTTATTTGAAATCTAAAATTAGAAAAACTGTAAAAAAATATTATATAGGTTAAGTTTGTACATCTGTCAGTTTTCAAAAGTAACTGACACTCAGTGTTACCAACCTCAAACATTGAAGTTATCGTAAATAACACTCAAAATTATGTTTTGACCTGAATTTTTCATCGAAATTAATTAGTTAATTTTTCTTGCAAATATTGTTTCATTTTAAGTATAAATTTACTACAATACATCATATATTTATCAAAATTATCCTACTTGTACAATAATTATTTAACGGTTGCCAGCACTGCGTTGCTGAAAATCGTCGTATAATGGGTTACTTTAGTGACGATTTCTGAGCTTTTAATGACGATTTTCGTGCACTTTAGTGTCGATTTCAAATAATAGTATATTGTGTTATTAGGAGTAAATGTGATACTTTGGGTGCTGAGCACGTAACTTTGAACGACGAGTGAAGCGAGTCGAACAATTACATGCGAAGCACCCAAAGACACTTTTACTCCGAATAACACATGCTATTTTTTCTTCAAACATAGAAAATAGACATTAAAACATTAAAAAATGCTCAAAACTTCAAGAAATATTCTGCCGTATCCAGTATTTCTAGTTGCCACAGAATATGTTATTTTGTTATTTTTGTTTATTTGTTTTATTCTTAACTGTCAAATTATTGAATTACTATCTTACTATGTTGCATGATATTTTACTTTGTCCCCCGCCGGAGTAAATGTGTTGCCAAGGAAACACTTTTACTCCGGCGGCGACAATATTGAACTTCTGCTTGTTGAATACAAATACGTAACAACGTACTTTTATGACTTTTGAAGAAAAAATTGTTTACCCAACACTTCTCAATAAATGCTCTACAACTAAAGAAAGTAACAGATTACCCACTAGTGGGTATAATTTTGAGGAAAATCACTAGTGAGTATTTTTTTATTTATAACAATAATAATAACACACAACACCTTGGTAACTACTTCGAATGACATTTTAATTCAAAAATATATATGTCACTGTCAAATAATATTTATTTAATAAATTTTTCATTTATTAAGAGGTGTTGGATAAAACGTTATACTTCACACGTGGGCAAAGTGGAATTACCTACTCGGTAAAATTATCAGCCTTCGGATTCGTGTGCCAAAGTTTCTCTCGTGGGTAATTCCTTACTTTGCCCACTTGTAACGTAAATAACTATTTTTCTATAACACTGTTTTGGAAACTGGACATTCCACTACTAAAAACTGTTATGGAATCACTAACATTCCATACGCGGCGTATGGAATATTTTCGACGAATCAGAGCCGCTTATTAGCGCGACATATGAAGTATCTTGATTCAGTTACTATGGTTACGTCTGTTTGTTTTAATTTGATTTATTTGAGTTTGACGTTTTCAACATTTTTATATTTGTATTTGTGTAGAATTTCCAAAACCTTTTTATAGAAAGTATAGTCTACAACATGTAACGGAATGGCATATCCCACGCTCGCAAACCGTAGCCCTCGCCTTTGGCTCGGGCTACAAACTTTTTGCTCGCGTGGAATATGTGCCATTCCATTACTTGTTGTAGAATATACTATTCTTTATGGCTTTCTTTATATTGGAGTTAAATTATCTCCAGAATTGGAGAAACAACATACTTGTTGTTATGGTAACCACTTTTGGTTTTATTTATGGGAAAGTTCAAAGACTCACAATTTATCATTACACCTTCGTGTAACTTAAAACAGGAAACGTAGTGTGACATTTTAACAGTGTATACTATACATGTTTGTATTTCACATAGTGTTTAGCACGTGTTCGAGAACCAATCACAGCACAGGAAACCAAGTGGATTTGTGTCCCTTTAATGAAAGGTCTCGTGGAATAGAATATAACTAATTTTAGTTTTTAAAATGAGAGATTTTTTAGGCTTGTACCAGTATTTGCAGTAATAACATTTTTTTATTCCACTTGGTATTATAAAATGGGTTCCGGGCCAGTGTGGCCAAAAGTAATCGGAAATGAAAGAAAATATTGTGAGAAAACGTGGTGGACAAATCTATTAGTACTGAATAACCTTATTGACGTAGAAAACATAGTATGAACTCTTGTTATTAATCAAAGAAAAATCAATCATCATTTATTGTTTGTAGTGTGTTGGCCAAGGATGGTCTCTGGCAGTAGATTTTCAATTATTTCTTGTATCTATTCCGTTAAATTACCTTATAAAGAAGAACAATACTCGGAGTTGGGCAATTTTCTCAGCAGTTTTCTTTGCTGCTGTTTTAATACCGTTCTTGTTAGTTTATGTAGCTGAAATAGAACCGATTTTATTTCTTTTTAACAAGTAAGTTTAATATTTGTTAACTACAATATATTTTTTAATAATTTTGCTTGGTTTATTTCAGGTTCATGACTATTATAAGAGAAGATGGAAATTTTAAATATATTTATGTTCCATTCTATTCTAGAATGTCTCCATACCTTATAGGAATGATTATGGGCTTTGGATATTTTAAACTCAAAGACAGAAAATTAAAAATGTCATTTGTAAGTAGCACTTAACTTAAATATTGTAAAATTATTTCTGCTTTTTACCTCCAGCCATATCCTGCAATGGAGGTATAGGAATCATGTCTGTGTGGATCTCTGGAGTTACGATTTCTCAAAAACTACTAAACTGAAAATTTTATATATGTATATCAATTGTATCCCCTTGGAAAGAGCTGATTAGTTTTTATGAATCAAATAACCGGAAGTGGTAGTTTACTTGAAGCCCTATCAAGTTATTTTAAAATATACATTAAAGTTTTATTTATAATAAGAATGAGACGGAGCGGAAACAAAAGCTGATGAGAACTGCTCGAGAGCTGAGAAAAGACTGTCTCCAGAATGTTAGATATTTCAAGAAAAATAGCGTAAACATGCTGGAGTCATCATCATCACATATTATCGGTGACAGTAAATGTGAGACAAAACAGATGTTAAAAAAGGCCTTAAGCGAAGTACTTGAAAAGGACAAAGCAGGTAGTAAAAGTTAGCGAAAGTTACAGATTTGAAGAGAAGAAATAACACCACAATATTTAGAAAACAAACAATATACAAAGAAAAATGAACAAAATTAATAATAACAAATATGAAAAATATATATTTTAAACTATCAAAAATAATGTGTATATGTGTAAGTGTAATGTGAATGTGTTATTTATACAAAAATACAAAATCTGTGTTTATGTGTTTCCGCATGTGTGATGTGTGTATGTGTGTGTGCATGTGTGAATGTATGTATGTAATAGCGGAGTATGTGGAGATAGCCCCCACAGAATAATGTTTGAAATATTATTATCTACAATTATTGCTTGAAATATTTTCCTTTTACTGTCACCATTTACGAATTACAACACGTTAAAGAAAACTTATATTTTGATATTTTCGTATAAATCTGCTAACCTGTTTTTTTTTTTTTTTTTGGGAAAAATTTGATGTGAGCAACACAACCTCCCGCCCAATACTACTCTCAAATGATACAAAATAGTATTTGATGATACAGAAACATACCTTCTTATTTGTATATTTTCTATTTATATTTAAGAAATTTAATTTTATTTCGTATATTTATTTAATTTTTTGACATATATTTCACTAAGAAAACAGCTTCACAATCACAATGACATGTGTCACATTTCGTAACAAATTTCTCTAAATCCAATGAAAATAAATAAAATTATTGTAATCAAAACACATGTAAAATTAAATATTCTACAACTTTCAAAATAACATAAATTATTGAAAAAGGAAATTTAACCGTGTTTTTCACGAAAAACTGTTAAGGGCTTCAAGTAAACTGCTACTTCCGGTTGACCAATTTTATCCAAAATCTAATCAGCTCTTCATTTAAATATAAGAAGTAAAAATTCACAAATTTTGATATTGTAGTATGTGAGTTATGCGAGAAGAAAAAATTGCCACAGACCACACATACATATACATACATACAGACATCATGATGAAAATAGTAAAATCGTATTGTAGGGACCCTAAAACGTTAACCCAATTTTTTTTACCAAAAACAATACCTCCCTTACCTAGAGGTAGGCGGGAGGTAAAAACAAAACAACGGTTGAAAAATGTAATTTTTGACATGAGACCCTAAAACTCACTACTCAATTTTTTGACCAAAAACAATTCCTCCCTTACCTAGAGGCTAGAGGTAGGCGGGAGGTAAAAATGCATTGAAATCCCTATATTCCACATTTCATTTCTATACCCGGTATAGAAAGGTAATTGAATGTAAATGGGACACTATTGCTATTTCGAGAATTATTAAAAGAAATGAAACTGGTTAAATTAAGAATGTGTATATCCAATTTTGTAGCTTTCTAATATACAATTTAATTTCAGGTATCTTCTATGATAATGTTTCTAGCAGCTGCAGCAATAATCTGCGGTTGTATGTTTAGTGCACATTTTTTATACAACCCGTACCTGCAACGGAACCCGCTTCAAGCTGCGTTGTACACGGCTTTACACAGACCAGCATTTGCTCTAGCCGGCGCCATGCTCATTCTTGTATTTAATTTCAACTCTATACGTATGTATTCATAGTTTTTTCTACGACCACTACTGAAAATTACACTTTCTCTACATTAAATAAAGCATGAAAATTGTATATTTTGCACTTACTAGTATTGTTGTTGTTTCCCAAAAATTCATGTAGTTTCATTAGGTTGAAAATTTTCTCGTTTTATAGTTATTATCCATTTCTTGCTTAAATCCATATTTTATGGAAAACTGTAATAAATATGTGTATATACAGTGTTCTAACCTAAAGTGACATAGTTACCTGTGAAATGGAACACCGTCTTTTATAGCCTGTTTTTTTTTTTACAATTATATGCACTACAGGATTTTATTTTTATATTTGATATATTTAAATATGACATAAATAATTGACAAAATTCTGAATGAGAGACAAAAGCTCGTGAAAAAGTCTATCAAAACAGTATTCTACTCACACGGCAAACGTCAAAGCAACATCTTGTCATCTTGCCACCCGTCACGTCACTTTCATCTCTCTATCTCTGCGGCAGTTACGATACTCATAACATCACTAGGAATGTTAATAGCTATTACATCGTTTCATTCAGAAAATTGATGTCTTTCGATTGGTACTAGAATCATTGTTGTCTGGTGGAA
Organism: Poecilus cupreus; assembly: GCA_963942605.1. Lineage (NCBI taxonomy): Eukaryota > Metazoa > Arthropoda > Insecta > Coleoptera > Carabidae > Poecilus > Poecilus cupreus. Next base: position 19,346,192 of record OZ012719.1, read on the forward strand.
AACCGAGCAACAGCGCGCGAGATACTGATTTCCCATGTTAATCTCCTATGTACACCTTTAAGACAGACACACGGTATATGTGAATGAAAAGGACAGCTATAACATTAAACTATAAAAAAATATTCGTTGAAGTCTAGTTGGTCAAAAATTCAGAACTTTGATACTGTATTTCTCATTCCCATGAACGACTACAGTAATGCAAATAATTCTTATATTTATAAATATGGTCATTTATAACATATTAAAACACACTTTTTGGTATATTTTTATTTGTTTCTCAAAAACTGTAAATTCAAATGAAAAATAATCTTAATATGTTATAGAGGATCATATTTATAAATATACGAATTATTTGCATTACTGTAGTCTTTCATGGGAATGTGTGACACAAATTTTACTACTTTGAAAATTATGTTTATGAAATATAGGTGTAAAACATTCTATGTTTCATTTATTAAAATAATAATATATTGTTTCAAAAAAGTCATGTTCATCTTGCGCTATCTTCAGCCCATGTGGTTGACAAAAGTATGATCGCAGAAAAGTGAAATATAGTATATTGTATAACGAGCATGGAATGGTACTCATTTCTTACGAGTGTGAAAGCAAATCATACGAGTATGAAATGGACATTCCATGCGAGTTGTACACTATACTTTTACTACCACCACGATATTATTTCCAAATTAATTTAATTTTAATAATAAATTTGTCCCGCTTTCACCATTCCAATATTTGACAATTCTAAATAAGTATCTTGGCAATGGCACCTGTACTTAAATGAGCTGACCTGTATTGAAATACGCACAAAACAAATTCATTTCGCACGATGCTTGCAATGTACCTCGTATCCCTAGCAACAACAAACAGACAATGGACAGATTTCTAAGTGGTCGTAGAAAAAATAACTTTCAGCACTTGTTGCACAATTACTACAACACAATACACGTAACATTTGAAAATGACCAGGAAATATTGATGGTTGTATCATTTTAGCGAGACGACTTTTTTCTTGGAAGCCATGGGTTCCATTATCAAAATTGTCGTTCAGTGTTTACCTAACACAGATCGGCTTTCAATTAGCCGATGTTGGCTTGCAGAGAACTCCCGCTGTATTTACAATATATTATTGGGTAAGTATTGTTTATATTTGAAAATAATCGGAATATTAATTTGTATTGAACTGTTTTAGTTTTGCCAGACAATTCTGCAACTGGTGCTGTGTGTATTTGTAGCATTTATATTATTTATTTTAATAGAAAACCCTTGTGTTAAATTTATGAAGGAAATAATATCAACAAATCGCTGTGAAACGAGTAAAATAAATAACAATTCAAAAGAGTCACAGTCTCTAAGTCATGACAAAAAGATAATGTAAAGAAATAATACAAAAAAATTATAATTGAGAAAAAGGTTGCTATAACTTAAAACAGTATTAATTTGAAAGCGGTTATAACATCCGTTTATTTACATGTTCACAGGTTAGATCCACACACGACAGATAACGATATGTCAAGTTATTTGAAACCTACATTCCCTGAGGGGGTCGAAAAACTCTTAGCAAAATATTTGTGTATATGTATTTTTATATTTGTTGTTAACTATATTATTTAATTGTATATTGTTTTATTAGGAGTAAATGTGATAGTTTGGGTGCTGAGCATGTACAAGCGAATTTATCTTTTCCTATTCTTGCTTTATTCTACCTACTAGTAAATAGTAATATTTAACAATATCATATAATCTCTGCTCGAGAGAAAAAATCTGATGTGCCCAGCACATAACCTCCTGCCCAATACTACGCTTAAACGGTACAAAATAGTATTTGATGATACAGGAACATACCTTCGTATTTGTATATTTTCTATTTATATTTGAGAATTTTAATTTAATTTAATTTTAAATAGCTTCACAATCACAATGACATGTATCACATTTCATTAAAAATTGAAAAATTTTAAATGTTTTCGTGGTGTACAATGCAAGATTTGTGAAATCTAATTTCTTTATATTCTATTATCTCTAAATCTAATGAAAATTTATAAAATTAGTGTTATTAAAAAACATGTAAAATTAAATATTCTTCAACTTTCAAAATAACATAAATTGTTGAAAAAGGAAATTTAACCGTGTTTTTCACGAAAAACTGTTAAGGGCTTCAAGTAAACTGCTACTTCCGGTTGACCAATTTTATCTAAAATCTAATCAGCTCTTCATTTACATATAAGAAGCAATAATTCACAAAATTGTATTTTTGGTATTGTAGTATTTGAGTTATGCGAGACGAAAAAATTGCCACAGACTACACACACACACGCACACACACATACATACATACATACATACATACATACATGCATACATACAGACATCATTGCGAAAATAGTAAAATCGTCTTGTAGAGACCCTAAAACGTGGTTATTCATTGAAAACTCACTACCCACTTTTTTGATGAGGTAAAAAGTTCCTGATGTCAAAAAATGTCCAACTTTGACAACTCGTACACAGTGCCAAAAAAATCGTAGACACCATTGGCAAACAGGGCAATAAAGTTCAAACATTTTCCTTTAAGTTTCTCAAGTTTCGAGTACCTACGACAATTTGGCGCCAAATACATATTCGTATGTTGAAAATGGATGGCATGGATAACGATAGCAGAATTCAAATTTTACAGATTACCTAGATACCATAAACAAAGTGAAAATTTATGTTTATTTCGAGTGACGTTTCATTGTGGATAATTTGAAGAAGTCACAGTGGAACTACTGCCGATAAAATCTAGAAAAATATAAACAATTCGAAGCAAGTGGTGTGACAATAAAGAAGTTCAAAAATACACGAAGACTGTGCTGCTAGTATATTTTTATTAACGATCAAAAATTGTACAAGCTATCATTTGAGCGATATTCGATGTTGAAGAGGGAATGTAGGAGGTTAGAAATAATAGTGATATAAGCAATTTCCTGAAATTAATTACGTTCTTTAAAAGAAGAAATGTTGGCTAGTAACCTAAAAAGATAAAATTACACTAGAACAAGTTGATCAATTGTTAAAAGATGCACTAGACAAGGTATTTTTTATGGTCAAAGTATTAAATTTTATCAAAAACGTTTAATTATACGCTGTAGTTATCAACTATAAAACTATTAATAATGTAATTTATATAAAATAATTGTAATAAATATTTTACTTGTTGCTGTGGTTACTTGTTTACTTACAATTTAATCCCTCCAAGATTCAAACTGACACTTCAATCCACGAGAACATAATAGTAATTTATGTAACAAGTACGCAAAATAGAGTTTTAGCGGATGAATCGATGAGTCCGCTAAAACTCAATTTGCGTATGTGTTACATACAATATTTTTTAGTTCAAGCTGTCCAAATTAATACAATAGGTACGTAAGAAATGATTGCAAGTAAATACTAAAACAATTATGTACATATTTTGTAGTAGGTAGGCGATGGTGTAAGCATGGAAACCCATTTTAAGTAATATGAATGAATAAATAAACTAAATCCGTTGCTAGGTGACCTTTAAAGGACTAGTTCGCTAAAACGGCATTTTGTGGCGTGTAAATAGTTCGCAAAATTACTATTTTGGAGAACGTGTACTAAAAAATAAATTAGGGAATTTATGCCCAGTTACACCGCCCTTCCTTAAAATGAAACTTTACTGAATTTCAAAACCGAAGAAGAATCTTTGGTAACTTAACATTGGAATGCCCAGAATGTCTGTGAATAAGAACATTTTAAATTGTATAAACGGTCATTTTGACCTGTCCGGGAATTCTAATGTCCCTTTTTCATTTTCTAATGGTAGAATCTAGTAAGTTTAACACGAACTATCAAGAACATTTGTTTATTGTTTGTGACATTTCAAACGTTTAGGAAACTCATTAATTTATCGACAAGGATTATTAGTAAGTTAATAAATTTGTAATAATATTATTTAGTGATATTAGCAATCACAGAAATACGTCCAGTATTCTAGTATTTTTTGTTAAACGAAATCGTTCAAAAAATTGTCCAACTGACAAATTATGAAAATAATCATTACGTCTTGGACGATTATTTGTAAATATCGAATATCTTCCAAATCAACCATATCATCATCGTCGTAATCAATATAATAATAATTTAACATTCTTCCTCACCACAAATACAAATACTTGACAGTTCCTTTGTTAAGTAGACGTTAAGTGGCCAATGTCGGACACTTAATTTAAGGATTCCTTAAGTCAATTTAAGTGTTGAAATTTGGCTGGTGCAACAGAATTTTTATATTTAAGGATTACTTAGAATTTTAAGGAACTCTTAAGGTTTAAGTGAGAATGATGCAACTGGGTATTAAACCCGAAAGTGCAAAAAATAAATCATAAATATTGGGATCGTGAAAAAATTTATGACTTTTTGATTGGGTTTTTCGCCTTCCTCTACTGAGATTTATTGATACTTGGTTTCAGCGCCTCACATTTAATAAAGCTAAGTATTATTATTTATTTACTACTCGGAGGAAAGAAGATAAGGGAGAGAGCATAAGTTTATATTATTAGCAAGGGGAATGTAACCTGGTGAGGGCAGACGCACGCTAGCTAAGGTTCTAATAGAAGTGGGAATTCACGCGGTACACACGTAAGCGACTTCACTATCGCTTGTTAACGCTCTCATTTTTATATTCTTTCCTCCAAGATTACTACTATTTATACAGGATGCTCTTTGCAACTAATTTATTTTGAGCGATCGTTCATTGTTTTACTTACAATAGTTAATTGAATCTCGTTGAGTTTGGTGTCAAGTTAAATCTCCTAGAAAAGATTTACACTAAAATATGCAACAATTTCTTTTTATAATAATTATTAGAATTCTTTTGGATGTGGTATCAAATTGAAGCTTTCTGACAGGATATTCAAATCATTTGTACACTTTGACTTGTCGATAATATATTTTGTGTGCAACCGGACGCGAAATAAGCATTTTGCAGCCACAATACAGACCGCGAAATTGAATTTTGCGGCTGTTGTCATGGTAACGACCGCGAAATCCAAAATGATTATTTTTTAACCTATTTCGCGTCCGTTACCATTAACAACGGACGCGAAATAGGGTAAAAAACAATCATTTTGACACTTGAGAATTGACATTATTTTTTCAAAACTAATTGTTTTGCTTATCAAATGTCAATCACACAGCCACTTTCTATTTAAAATAAAACTGTTTAAAATTTGTAATTAATATTTTCTAGTTGCACAAAAAATAGTGTGTACACCTTGTCCGCGAAATCCTTCATTGCTCTCGAGATTGTCCAAGCGGTTTCGGCGACAATTTTTCTCTCGGTACGCTAAAGAATGATTTCGCGGCCTTGGTATACAAATAACTATTTTGGAATGTGTATATAATTTTTTTAAGATTTCCTTTAATGTCGTTTGTGTGTGTATTTATATTTAATATATTAATAATAGTTCCTGTGGCAATAAATTAATAACTGAAACATTTATTTTATATTCATTATATTTATATGTATGTATACGAAAGTCGTTTGTTACCCACATTAGATTTCATTTATTTTAAACCAATTGAAAACAAATAAATACTTCTAATTATATTTTTACGAGTATATTTGTTCATTCTGTACAAAACAAATCAGGACGCTATTAAAATATTTTAATTAAAACTACCAGTGACAACATTATTTAGTGTTTATTTCAATAATTATATCTAACTGATTGTTCTGCCAGGGAAAGTTTTCTTTTCGAACTGTGATGTGCCAGTCATGCCTAGCATCGTATTGAACATCCGGTGTGAAGGTGCGTGCGTGTCCAGTGGCCGGGTCACTGAGGCGCAGCACGCAACTGAACTCACTCAGCCGCTCACTCGACACCGGGATGTGCACCACGAGGCGAAACCGTGAGGCGGTCAGCTTGTACCAGCACAGCGCGGTGCCAGCAGCACTAGACACGAGACAGTACGTCCCGAAGATATTTGTCAGCCTCGGCCTCCACTTGGAGCCGGACTCGTGGGTGATGTCCTGGTGACGAGTGGCGTAGTGCGCGGACCACCCGCCAGGCGACACGGGCTGCCTGCATATCACACACTGAGTGCAGAAGAACATCTCGTGTTTCCTGCACTTCACATCGATGTCGGTGTGTGCGCAGCCCCGGGCCTGGTTGTCACAGGCTCGCCTGTCGGGGGCGCAGCGCTCGCAGCGCCACCCTCGTGCGTCGCGGTACCGGCGCCCCGTCACGCCCGCCCCACACTCTGCACACGTCGCCAGCTGCTCGGCCGCGGCGCTCACCCTCCGCTGCACCGTCACGGTGAACGTGGTGCCGTCGAACCCGCCCAGCACGCTGAGGAGGCTGTTGATGTCTAGGGCCAGCGCCGAGTCCTCCTGGATGGCCAGGCAGCCCTCCGCCGTCACCTGCCCTACCTTCGATAACAGTTCCATGCCGCGTCTCACGTCGAGGGTGTACGTGAAGTCCTCGGCGGCCCCGCCCAGCAGGCGCACCGCGTGGAACACCCGGCCCGTGGCCACGCACACCTTCACGTGCAGCACGAACAGCAGCTGCAGCGCCGACACGATGTAGTTGTGCACGCTGGCCCGAGCGATGTCGAGTGCGAGGCGGCACGGGTGCTCGAGCACGCGGTCCGGGTGCTGCTGGGTGCAGTGCGCCAGCAGCGCGGCGCGGGGGCCCATCCAGTCGCAGTGCGCGGAGCCGAGCACGGGGCACACGTAGTGCCGGTGCTCGCACGCCGCCTCGTGCGCGCTCCGCTCTGCAGCCGCTGTGAACGGCAGCGTCTCGCGGCACCCGAGCTCCCGGTTCTTGCACGGGAAGCGCAGCAGCTGCGCCACGGCTTCGTACTGGGTGTTGCGCGTTGCCGGCTGCTTGGGGGCGTAGCACTGGCCGCACACCGCCGCCCCGTCGTGCTGCAGGTAGACGGGGCTCCGGGACAGGTACAGCTCGCAGCTGCTGCACTTCAAGTGTTCGAGGACGTCCGCCGGAATGTCCATTACGTCCTAACAAAAACAACAAATGCCCAGTAAGTACTAGATATTTATATTTCATTGGTTCGATTGCAGTATTTATATAACTCTTCACTTTGAAGTTGGCTGTGCTAGTATCCGATTAGGGTCTGTTTTTGTTTTTGCAGAAAAAATAGTTATTTACTACAAGTGGGCAAAGAGAGAATTTCAGGTCACGAAGCCGAAGACTGAGTGTGATAATATTATCGAGTAGGTAATTCCAGTTTTCCCACGTGTGAAGTGTAACGTTTTATCCAACATCTCTTAATAAAAGCAAAATTTATTAAAGAAATATTATTTGACAGTGACATATGCTTTAAATTTTTAAATTAAAATGTCAATCGAAGTAGTTACCAAGGTGTTGTGTGTTATTATTATTGTTATAAATAAAAAAATACCCACTAGTGGCTTTCCTCAAAATTATACCCACTAGTGGATAATCTGTTACTTTGCTTGTTTAAAATCGCCATAGTAATAGAGCATTTATTGAGAGGTGTTGGATAAAGAAAATTTGAGTTAAATCATGTGTTGACAATATATAAAGTACGTGTGCGACAACAGAGATGGCGCGTGAGTCACAGAAGAAAAAAAGCTTGGAAAGTTCGTGCAAGGTGACATCCGGTCTGTCAACGATCTCAACTGTCAAAATGGGTTTTAAACATGTCGTTTATTCATTTTGTTTGGAAGATATTTTGTATACAACAATTTTACTCCACTTCTCTCCTATAATACACAGAATGTTTTCTTTAAAACAACCAGCGTTTTCTGGACAAACCATGGATTTAAAAAAAATTATGTACAAAAAATGACCAGGAAAAGGGGTTCCATTTAATAGAAATAACAAACAGAAAATCCAACCAGTGATTCTCAAACGATAATATAAATATATTTTTTTAATGGTAACCTATATAAATTTTTAGTCCATTAGATGGAGCCCTTTTTACTGGTCAATTTTCGTATGAATCATTTTTTTTTATGAAGATGAGAGACGGACTAACTACTTTGGTCATATGCCGCCTCATGAGTAGATGATGATGAGTATGAAATTATTTTAAATTATAATTGATATTATTATCATTTTCACGTTTTATAATTTATTTAGCACAAACCATATGAAAAAACAAAACCTATTTTCAATAAATTAGGACAATAAGTTAACTTGATTGTTATTATATGAACTACTGAAAATATACAAATATTTTTTGAAAACATTGATTAGTGCTTTTATTTAGACGTAGTGTGATTTTTTAATAAAAGGAATTACATTTCCTACGTTAGCCAGTTTTGAGAAATGTACAAACCTATAGACAGAAGTTGCCTTTCAAAACTAGATTTTATTGCTAAAGTTTTGAGAGTGGGGAAATGGAAAATATTTCAATAACAAAGTAAAAATTATCTATTCCATTTAGAAGCAAGAAAACATGTACAATATTATTTACTCTCTGATAAAAGTGAAATCATTGATAAGACATCAAAGCTTATTGTCAATGTTGTCGAAAAATAACAAAAATTAATATAATTCAATTAAAACTTTCAAGTTGACAGATAAGATAAATTCATTATACTTGGATATTATCGATTACAATTCATCTTATAAATGTTTATGTATATAACCAATATTTTACGGAAAAACTAATATATTATTCAACTTACCAACAAACAAGAAATTGAAATGAATGAAGATCAAACCGAGTGGGCGAAGTTCAGTGAACAAGGTGGCTGTGAAACAACAAGAAGAATCATCAGTTCGTCCTCAACTTCAGGAAGGTTGTGTAAAAACAACAGCATTAGTCTTGAGAGAGACCAACAGTCTGTCGACTAATTTCACATTGCGGTGTCAAACATTCGTAAAGTGCTAGTGTGTAAGTGAGAGAGGGTTAGAGAGTTGATAGTAAGTAGTTATTTCCGATGTTTAGTAAGAACTCACTGTGTTTTACCCTTTATTACATTTTCAAGAAACTGTCAAGGATGAACGTTTCATTCGGCATAATTATTATTATTTGTGACATTATCTAAATTTCTAATTACTAAATATTATTTAGTAAAGCATACAGAAAAAAATATTGAATTTAAAACAGAATATTGTGCAAATCAATTAATCAAAACTTTGAACAATAGTTCTAAAATTAATTTGATCAGTTGTCACCTAAAAACTTTCAAATAATAATAGTATATATCCTGTAATTCTTTTTTAATGCTTCGTAATTTAAATAGAGTTTCTTTATCAACCCGTCTATTCGCTAATACTTTCCACACACGTGCCAAACACTAAAACATTTTCTACCGGAAGAAAAAATACAGTCACAGTTATTTATCAGTAGTGAATAATAAATATTACAACTTACCAACAGAAGAAGAAGCACTATGCGTCACAGAGTAGAAGATCGGCTGTGTGGAACAGCAAGAAGAAGAAACGGGAGACTGGAATGGAATGTCGCGGTTGGGGCGCGCTGCGCTCTGATAACACATGCAGCGACTGTGCCCCACTCGACCAACCACTTCAGAGATATTGAAATTTGTATTTTTAATAAACGTATATGATTATTGATTGCGCAGTTATTGCAACTTTACAGAGCTATAGTTAAGATTTAGATTAGTAAATTTATTTATTTTCAAACATAAACAGAACAATTGTAAATAACATTATCACTTATCAGGTATTCAACATGATTTCGCATATTTTTAATGATCAATCAATTTTCAGAAAGTCCTTCAAAGTTTATATTTTTAGTCACATTATCTTTACTTAATTTTATCTTTTCGTCTCGATTTAATAATCACTTGAATATAACGTAATAATACATTATGATGTTTAAAAAGTACAATGAGTACATTATTAAGTCTGTGAGTAGCTGAATTTATGAAAAATTAATTGTTGAAATGTAAAGAGTAAAGAGCCTACGAAGTTATCAATGTTTAATGTTGTTCTACTCGGTTTTCGCCGCCATTTATCTGCGTTTCCACATGCAGAACAAAAAATGGGGTTTTGCTCATCCCAATACGGTTGTTAGATGTTTTATGTGTGAGTGAAACGATGCAGAAAGGTTGCGGCGAGAAAGAGGTGGATGGAATGTTTTGTTTATGGTCGGGTGTGTGTGTGCCAATGGTAGAGCGAAACATGGTGTGAGTAAGGTTGTAAGTGAACGAATGAAGGCTTTTGCTAGAAGTTATGATTGTATTTCGGAGAGAATTTTATGGTGCAGATTAAAGGCGGGCTTTCATAGAATCTTCGTTGTGTCCGTTTATGGTCCAACTGAATTTGAAAGTGCTCTAGCAAAAGATCAATTTTGGAATTTGCTAGATAGCATTATTGATATCACATGCATCATCCTGGCGAGAAAGTAATTGTTTGTGGTGATTTGAACGGTTGGCTGGGTGTAAAGAGTAGTGTGTCTGGTAGCGTGTCAGGTAAAATTGGGGATTCAAGAGTGAATGATAATGGTCGGAAAATAGTCTCTTTTTGTATGGAGCAGAACTTCTTCATTTCCAATTCCATTTTTAAGCATTAGTTATCTCATATATACACGTGAGAGAATGTACGTACGAATAGACGCAGTGTGAATGATTTTGTTTTGTATGATGAGCGCTTGAGGAGTTTGGTGGTAGATACGCGTGTGAAAAGAGGACCGGAGCTGGGATCGAACGATCATTATTTGGTTGTGTCGCGTATACGTCTAGGTAAGTGTTGGAGAATGAGGGTACAAGGTTCTGGGAGCTTGCTCCGTGTGAAATCCAATGTCTTGCAGAATGAGGATGTTCGAGGATTGTTTGTAGAAATATTGAACGAATCTTTGCCTGCATGTGAGCCTAATTTTGATTGTTGCATAAATGATGTTTGGGTGAAATTTAAGGGCATTGTCCTTCAATTTGCGAAAGAAATTTGTGGTGAATGTAAATTCGAGGAATGCATGGTGGAATGAAGAAGTGAAAGAAGCGATTGAGGAGAAAAAGAGGGCGTATTTGAAGTTTTTGAATGTGAAGGATGTACCAGGAAGTTTGCGTGATGAATGCCTGATGGAATACAAAATGAAGAATAAATGTGATAAGAGAATCGTGAAAGAAAGTAAGGCACGTATTGATGAATTGATGAGTGAAAGATTAACGAATGATTTTAGTATGATTAAGAGAATATTTTGGCAGACTGTAAAGAGATTGAGAGGTGGGAGTACAAGACAAGTGAAAGCAATTAAGAGTGCGAATGGTGAGTTGTTGTAGAATGAGTCAGATGTTAGGAACAGATGGTGTGAGTATTTTAAGGAATTGTATGGTGGTGTAAATGGAGTGAATAATAGAGGAGGAAATGCAAGAAATGCTAGAAACGTTGAATGGGATATAGATAGAGGTCAGTTTTGCATTGATGCGTCTAAAGAATGGTAAGGCTCCCGGTTTGGATGGTATAACAAATGACATGTTGAAATATAGTGGTGAAAGATTATTTGATTGGTTAGTTAATTTGTTTAGATTTTGTTTGAAACGGTGCGTGGCTCCTGATGATTGAAAAAGTGCTGTCATTTTTCCTTTATTTAAAGGCAAAGTCAGTTCGAGTGAATGTACAAATTTTCGAGCGATAAGTTTATTGAGTGTGGTAGGGAAGTTGTATGGAAAAATCTTAGTTCATAAGGTGCGAGCCTTAATAATTTCGAAGTTAAGTGATATGCAAGGAGGTTTTTTGCCTGAGAGAGGTTGTGTAGATCAATTGTTTTCTCTTCGAATGATTGTTGAGAAGTCACTTGATAAGAACAAAAAGGTGTTCTGTGGCTTTCTCGATTTAAAGAAAGCGTATGACAGTGTTCTTCGAGAGACTATGTGGGATGTACTTGTAGAGTACGGTGTGGATGGTAATTTGTTGGGAGCGATTCGAGCGTTGTATGAAGGAAGTGAGGCTGCGGTGAGAGTTGATGGTGGATTGAGTGATTGGTTTCGTATAGATGTTGGTGTTGCACAGGGTTGTGGAATGTCTCCTAGGTTGTTTAGTTTGTATATGGATGTGTTGTTACGAAAGGCATTGAATGGAACGGATGGTGTACGTATTGGTGGACGTATAGTGCCTGCGTTAGCTTATGCGGATGATGTTGTATTGGGTAAAACTGAAGAGCAATTGAGAAGAATGATTGAGAGCATAAATAAAATAAGGAAATGTTTAAATCTGTTATTGAATTTCGATAAATGGAAACTGTTGGTGTTTGAGAAGAATGATTTGGTGACTGATTGTAATTGTAATGTTTCAGTGAATGGCAATGAAAAAACAAATACCGGGGAAAATCTGTATACCGAAACTCATGTATCTTCCCTAGTCGTCGTGGTTAAGTTAAGGTATATACTATTAAACTATTTCTTCAAACGTCAAATTACGTTGTTATATATTTGTATTCAACAAACATAATACAGAGCATCAAATTCGCATACAAATAATTATTTATATTTTCGGAGATCAATTAGGTCTCTTTACCCTTCTAAAGGAAGAAAATGAAGAAATTTCTTTCTTGTTTATTTCATAGACACATCGACGTTTTGAAACAAATATGTAGGTGAGCTTGTTCAATGATTCATACCTGCTAGCTACATGTGCGTAAATTTATTTAATCACAAACTAAATAACGATAAGCAGAGATAATATTAGTGGATCAGCTAAATATAAGAAGAGAACAATCAATTACCTGACATATGTGCTAACACTTGTGACTTGTGAGACTCGCAGCCAGCAGCAGACATCGAGTGAGCAAGGAGACCATCTATTACCTACTTCATACAAGATACAGGTAAGATGTTATTTATATTAAATGTTCACGATTTATTACTAAATTATTTGCTATATGACATGAACGGATTCAGCAAAATTCATGTCTGCTTACCAATACATTGTGAATAATTGGAATTATAAGTACAACTGAAACAGCTGCATGTTTCGGTTCACATTGGGCTGAAATATTTGATCTCAACGGACAAAATAGAAGCGCTACTTGGTCGAGTGCGCCGCACAAATTGCACAGATTGTACAATGGGACTGGGTGTTAGGGCATGGCCTGTTCAAGGTGGCGGGAATTGCTTGAAAATTTCAAATGGTCATTTGTATCAAGTTCAATAAAAACTATTGTAAATAAATAATAGATGATATACCAATAATATTTGACAATTCAGTTCAACCTTCCTCCCTGAGATCTTCAATTTCGTACTAACCTGTACAGGGTTTAATCAATATTTATAAAATATATTTCAAACTGAATTATTAAACATATAATTCTAACCTAAAATACACGGAATTGTTTCCATACCATAGTACCTTCAATTAGTTAATCGATTTCATAAATCGACTTTGCAGAAAAACGAGAATTAAGTTACCTTGGCGCTTGCATTTGTCATAGTTGAACTTTTTGAAAATTTACTTCTGTTGAAGTTTCGGTAGATGGTTCTGGGAGTATTTATTTACTTCTCAGTTCCATTTACCAATCTGATGGGATCTTAGATCTCGCCAAGTCAGTCATCGGTACCACTGCCTCACAGCAGCTGGTGGGTTCACTACACTGATGAGCTCCAATAAGAGCGAAACGCGTCTGTAGTTCCCGATTGATTAGCTTGGCCGGTCTCAATGAATTAATAACTTAGTTATTATTCTGAGGCTGTTTTTTATGAAACAGTTGACAATTTTATTGTCTATATTTTTTAATATACCGTGTGTCCCACGTAAAGGTTGGCATAGGCAAATAACATGTAAAATCAGTTTTTTGTAAATAAAAAGTGTCCGACAAAAAATTATGCATCCAAATTTTATATCACAAAACTGCCAATATCCCTACATCTTATTTAATACATATTACTTTATTTTGATACCGCAATTTAATGAAATTAATAATAAAAATTCCTAATTTTCCGCCTACTCTTTTTATTGCTACTGACGTGTAGTGTTTGCAATTTGTTTTAAATATTTTAATCTGTCACTGTCATCAAGAATACATTAAATGTCGAGAACCGTGTAAATATTATTAGAATGTATTATGGGGGCGCAGTGCAAGAAAAATATCTGAATACACCACAGAAATGAACGCTGAATAATTTCCATCGCCAGAAATTGACAGTGACAGATTAAAATATTTAAAACAAATTGCAGGCACTATACGTCAGTAGCAATAAAAAGAGTAGGCGAAAATTAGGAATTATTATTATTAATTTCATTAAATTGCGGTATCAAAATAAAGTAATCTGTATTAAATAAGATGTAGGGATATTGGCAGTATTGTGACATAAAATTTGGATGCATAATTTTTTGCCGGACACTTTTTATTTACAAAAAACTGATTTTACATGTTAACTGCCTATGCCAACATTTATGTGGGACACACGGTATATGTTTCATAGACAATTTTCAACTTTTTGATGTTTTGTGTCAAATTTTACTTGTCGCTCGTCTCCAATAGCAACGAGCGATTAATAGTAAGTGCATGATTTGTTCCCGCGGAGTAAATTGTAGTACGCGCCGTAGGCAAGGAAAAAATACACTTCACTCCTGCGGTGTTTATATTATTTTTTCACGACCCAATATTTATAATGGTTTTTATGAATTTAAAAATTATTTAAATTGTAATATAATTTATTGCCTTTGATTTGTTTTATTTTGTTCATTTTTCACAACAAATGCAAGTATTTGGGCACTTTCCCTCCCGATGGGAGAGGAAGTGCACAAATCTTCCATTGATATGAAATTAGCTGTTTTTGTACCATAGAAACCAAGTTTCCCTCACGGGATGACATTCACATGTCTCGTGTGATTTTGTACATTGAAATGTGAAATTAAATGTGGCTAATCTAATCTATTCTGTTTTTGTCGGAGTCCTTTAACTGATTAGATAATGATATTTATTTTTAAAATTTGTTATATGTATTATTTTGTTCGTTTCAGATCAACTTACTATTATTTATCATGGCGAGCTTTAACATATCAAACGACGGATCAATTGGAGTTCTATATAACGCTGGTGGAGACATTAACATAACCAATGCTCCAAAACCAGAAACACCTGAGAAACCACCAACAGGCCTCAGGTTCCAAGTGGCGGACCCCGTCGCGTCGTTCCGAGGTCGCCAGGCACAACTCGAATCCGTGCGACGCGCGTTCGAGGAGCAGAGCAACATGGAGCGTTACAACCTGGTGGCCGTGTGCGGGTACGGGGGCATCGGGAAGACGGAATTTGCGAGGAAGTTTGTTAAAAACTTGCGAGCAAATTTTAGTATAATTTGGATATATTCTGAATTTGAGTCTACCCTGTGTGACTCATTTAAAAATTTGCAAAAAGAACTGGAGCGCCGCGGATATCCTTGTTCTATTCCACAGGACGTGTACAAGCACTTGGACAGCCCCGAGTGCTTGTTCGTGTTTGATAATGCCGAGAATAAAAAGAGTATTGCTAAATATTTACCACTACAACATAATAAATCTTTATTTTTAACAACATCTCAATATCAAGAATGGAGTCCGCACAAATCAGTTCCATTAGATAAACTTGATCGGGCGAGTGCAATCAATATCATGAAAGTTGTTCTCGGCAGACATAAGGTAGAAATCAGTGGGAGCCAACTACAACAACTTCTAAATTCTTTGGAGCCGATTCCTTTGGTTCTACAAATTGGAGTTGGATTTGTGTGTCAGGAAGTTCTTGGTTTGAAAAGCATAGGAAAGAAATATAACATCAATGATATTATAGGGGAATTAAGTACCGATTGTGAACTTGTGACTCTAGAATTCCCTGATTTCGATGAAAATTTGTATGATAAATCTGTGTTAGTTGCTCTTTCTCGAACACTGGAAAAGTTCTGGAACAAAGAAGATAAGGTGTCAAAAACCGCAAAGAATATGTTAGGAGTGGCGGCATATTTAAGTGCTGATCGTATTCATGAAGATATTTTGAAAAAATTGTTAAACATGGAAGACCAAAAATTATTTTATAAATCGTTAACTATTTTAGTACGATTTTCATTGTTTCAAAAATCTTACTCTACGAGTATTTTTACAATGCACCGAACCGTACAAGAGTGTGTCCGGCATTTGTGTAGAAAATCAAACCCAAATGAATGTTATCTGCAGTCTCTTCATGTCTTATTAAATGAATATTACGATTCTTGGAGGCATCATGAATTGGTAATTCAACATGCGGAGACAGACTTTGAAACATTTAGATCGTTTTATGAAGGAAACAAATGCAGAGCGCTGTACGAGACCTTGGCCAAACGTATTTCCTGTAATATTTTGCAACTGATGTTAGAAAAAACCGATTTAATCAACGAGCCGAAATTTTTATGTGCGGCAGCTACAAGTTATCGAGACGACCTCATTGAAAAGCTGGTGAAACACGGCGCTAATTTCAATGTGACGAATAGCGAAGGATTGAATGCTCTTTATTATTTGTGTGATTGGAGTAAAAATTTAGAGGACACTTGGGGGAGAATAGGAGCACTTATCAAAGTTGGAGCATATATAAATGTACAAAATTCTCAAAGAAATACTGTTCTTCATAGTTTGTGTAATATGGGAAAAAATTGTACTCGAAAAGACGTGGATATATTTGAGTGGTGTGCTTTAATGATTAAGGCGGGAGGATACCCGACAATAAAGAACTCGGCTGGTAAAACACCCGCAGACCTCGCACAAGAACACGGGCTGCCACTTACACAGCGACTCCTGGAGGAAGCGATGTCTGGATGTAGATGTATCCAGCACATAGCAGCCAGGTGCAAACTATTTGATACTATAGACCACTTACTTGACGTTGACCTCAATAAAATCTGCAACGTCGAGGAACAAGACGATTCCGGCAACACGGTGCTGCACGTGTTGGCCGGTCTTGATCCTCTGGATGCAGAAGATGTAGATGAAATTGAGCTGCCTTATTTCACAACACGTCTAATGTCATGGAGGAAAGATATCGTTGATGTGAAGAACAAGTCCGGCGAGACGGCTGTTGACGTGGCTACGAGGGCTAATCGGCTTCAGTTAGTGGACATGTTTCATGCCAGGTCTTCAGAAATTTCAGGTAATTTAAAGCGAAAGTAAAGCTGCATTCGTAACTACCCAGCTGGACTTGATTCTTAAAAATAGTATTCTCCAATATATGAATAAATTAGAATTTAACTACGTGTACATGTTGTACGCGCTTTGAACATGTAACAAGATATTGCGCATGCGTTGTTATTTACTTCTCGTTTTACGTATTGCGTATCCACTGTTAAATACGGCTTACTTTTGGCGGGCTATTAAAACCAAATAAAACATAAAATTATGATATGTCAAATATATTTAATAGTTATATCACGAGGACTAAGAATTTAATTGATTAAATTTGACATGTCTAGTTTATGCAAATATTTGCTTAAAAAGTGTTTGAGTACATAATAATTTTATCTTACATTATTATGTACGAGAACACTTTTTAAAAGCAAAATTTTATAAATAAGCTAGACATCAAATTTAATCGATTCAATATGTCAAGGTTATTTTATGAATTTATAACATAAACATTAGAAATTTTACGAAAAAAATGATTTTGACACATTTTCACATAAATAAATCGGTACACACCAGAGACAAGACAGAGGAGACGTGTCAGCTACAGCAAAATTGAAAAGGATAGAAGTTCTGCGCCTCTACCGTCGGGACCACAAACTAATGGCGTATATAAACGGGAAAGTATGAAATTTCAAATTTGAACAGGAATAAAAATTAATTGAAAACAATAATTTTTCCTATTTCACGTACACAAAGTCAATTTTGTGACACTGTTTTTCTCAAAAACAATGCTACAAAATTGAAGTTTGTGCAACTGTTTTTGGGGAATTTATTATTTGTAAAATTAACAGTCTGTCAAACTTGGGGCTGTCATTACTCACAAAAAATTATTGAATCGGAGCCCCTGCGTCGGGGTTGCGGCCTAGGACCCGATGGGCCCCGCGAGCAAAGCCCCTTGGTGACCAGTGGTATATTAAACATGCCGTACAATTTTATTTTATTTTTATTGAATTTATGAACGTGAAATAGGAAAAGTAGTATGAACAACTCGTGTTACAATGCCTAATTGTAATACTCGTATTTTGCGTAACTCGCCTGCGGCTCGTTTACGCAAACTATACTCGTATTACAAAAAAGGTCATTGTAACACTAGTTGTTCAATATACTATTTCGCTCCGCCGTCCGACATTGATACAATTACATATCTCTTAAAGCGGTCGGAAATCATGTTTTTGTCGTACTTGTTCGACAAAAATTGCTAACTTTTTATGGTTATATGTTGGCATCACTTCACTAATTTTAGCTAACTTCTGACGCTAGAAATGTCAAAGTATTACATTGACATAAAAATATTATGGCAATATATCTACAATTGAGTATTTGCAATACAAGAAAACAGAATATTTATGGATTTTAAACATAATTGTAAGTAATTATAATTGAATTTGCAGTGTAAAATGCAAAAAAAAAAATATTTAGATATTTTTGGTTGTGATATTGGAAAATAAATATAATTGACATTCAAATATTGTGAAGTTAGCAACATAAAAAAAATTCTCTGTCATTAAGAAAATGAGTAATAAATTAAATTTATTTATTAAATTTACATAAATGTTGGCGCGAAAAATCTTGTGTATCCCTCGATTGGAAACTATTTTGCGAGTGCTCGTATTTGCATAATAAACTCGAACTCTCAAAATAGCAGTTTCCAACTAATGTATTGCGAATTAATAGTAACAGCCATTACGCACGTTACGCATTTGTTCATCTCTTGTTTTTAATTTCATGGCTGTTACTATTAATTCGCAATTCCGTGAATTTTCTAATTTAATTTCTGCAATTATGAAGCAATCAAAATGAATTTTGTTTACTGATCCGGAAGTAGAATTGTATGCTTAACAACATTTATTTGAAACATTTTTGTCTAAAATAAATAGGGAAGCAATGCGAACGGAAAAACTGATTTACCGTGTTCAACGCCTATGTTTCACTTTTCAATATACACCCGGTATATAGCATCTATACTGTGGCTGTGTCGTGTCATGGCTGGTTGACTGTTATGTATGAATGTTATTTTTTCAAAAAATCCCTTTTCTAGGAACCAAACACGTTTTCTCAATTATTATATTTTGTGTTTATTTTCAGATCGTTTCATGTACGACACAACTGTTTATCGCCAACAAGTAGAACATTTTTTTTTGAGCAACCCAGATAGGTGGTTGTTGATTGAGAGGGATGCGAGCGGGGGCACGTTGCTACACGCGCTTTGCAACCTGGACCCCCACGGACACACGCACCTGGAGCTGGAGCTGGAGGTTATTAAACTCGTTGCTGACTTCGTGATAAACTATAGCACTAATACGCGCATCAGGAATAATGCCGACATGACCGCTGGCGACGTCGCGCGCAGCCGCGGTTGGCGGCTGCTCGCTGACTTTCTGAATGACGATGACGCTACGGTACGCGTCGATAGACGATTCAACCAACTAAGTGCTAAGCTACTGTACGTTGCTGCTAAATATAGACAATATGGCCTCTTAAAGTACGCTTGGTGGAGATATTGCTATTTTGGATCCAGGCATATCAATTATTTTCCAGTGGGGTTAAGAAGTGAGGTTCTTCGTGGGCTGTGCGGTTGTACAGACTCGACACTCACTGATATCGATATAATCAGTGCACTTAACGTCTTAGATTTTTGTAAACTAGTCACGAAATATAAGAAAGAAATCTATCAAAAAGCAATTGACGCTGCAAACGAATGCGGCCGGAACGAATTGACTAACTGGTTGATAAAGACAGCAAAACAATCAGAATGATTAATTTATGTATAATTAAGCTATTGTATAGCTTTTATCGCGGGCTTTGAGCGCGGCGACCGAATCAAGAAATTCCGTAACGAAAAAACCTGACACCCCCCACTCCGACCGGCACAGCGGTGCGGCGTTTAAAGCCGCGTATCGTCTAACGTCGTTCCAGTTCGGCAGACTTCGACACGTGTTTGTGTGCGTGCGACTAGACGTATGCCATTGACGCGGTATTTTCCAGATATTTAGAGGATATCAAGTCTCAAACTTATGTTTCTTATTTCAGTTACCATAAACCTATAGTTTCAAGGAGAAAAATTCCTGAATAACCTACATACCGTGTGTCCCACGTAAATGTTGGCATTGGCAGTTAACATGTAAAATCAGTTTTTTGTAAATAAAAAGTGTCCGGCAAAAAATTATGCATCCAAATTTTATATCACTATACTGCCAATATCCTGCCTTTGCCAACCTTTACACACACACGGTATATTGTAAGATAATAAAAATATTTAAACAATATTAACTTCTCATTTATTCAATAAAAGAAAAAATAGTTATTTACTTACAAGTGGGCAAAGTAAGGAATTACCCACGAGAGAAATTTTAGCACACGACGCCGAAGGCTGAGTGGGATAATTTTATCGAGTAGGTAATTCCACTTTGCCCACGTGTGAAGTGTAACGTTTTATCCAACACCTCTTAATAAATGAAAAATTTATTAAAGAAATATTATTTGACAGTGACATATGCTTTAAATTTTCTAAATTAAAATGTCAATCGAACAAGTTACCAAGATGTTGTGTGTTATTATTATTATTATAAATAAAAAAATACTCACTAGTGATTTTCCTCAAAATTACACCCATTAGTGGGTAATCTGTTACTTTCCTTCTTTAAAATCGCCATAGTTAACGAGCATTTATTGAGAGGTGTTGGATAAATTTGTTTTCTTATCGGTCACCACGCTCAAAAAGTGTAACTTGAATTAATATCAAAGAAAAAAACAAAGAAAAAAAATACGGCATAAATAAAATAAATAAATAATTATAATTGCATAAGTTGATAAAAAATGCTATGCAATAGCTTTACCGCGGCAGACCCCGACTGCCACACGTATTTTTTTTTATGACCCCATTAGTATTTACAATCTATCTTTGTTAAGATATTCAGTAAATTTTAATGATTAAAAACTATATGACATGTGAAAGTAACTGCCTAACTGACAGTACTTTACTCACATTTCCTTAGTTTGCTAAAGTTACTATAATTACTTTGACTAAATTAGATAATATTATGAAATTACATAATCCTAAGAGAAACTTATTTATATCGGTCCTGTAAATCTAGAGGGTTGTGACATTTTAAACGTTTAACACTACCGCACTGCACAAGATTCACGGCTAGTTTATTTTTGTGACACTTTAATCTTTGAATGTATCTTGCACTCAGTCTGGGGATTTCTTCTTTCACGGAAGGCATTTGTAAATCTAGTTAAGGACAAACCACGGAGCATTGATAATCATACGAAGGATTTTTAATTAAAATCTTTCGATGATTTCGATGTTGGAGGTACTTGCTGACCCCCATAGTTCGATGCCGTAGGTCCAGACTGCTTGATTATTGCTTTATACAGCAGAAATTTGTTGTCGGTGGAGAGGATGGATTTTCTACCGATGAGCCAATACAGCTGTTTTATCTTTAAACCCAGCTGCTTTCGTTTGGTCTAAATATGTTTACGCCAAGTCAGACGTCTGTCTAGGTGCATTCCTAGATATTTGACGTCGTCAGCTTGGGGTAGCTGGCGGTTGTTTAGATATACTGGGGTGCATGTGTCTCTTCTAGTGGTAAAGGTGATGTGGGTAGATTTATTTTCGTTGGCTCTAATTCGCCAAGTTTTTAACCAGCACTGTATTAGATCCAGATGCTTTTGTAAAAGTTGCAAATCTAATTTTGAGGTCGAATGTGATGCTAGTATTGCTGTATCGTCTGCGTATGTAGCATTTGTTGTTTGATCCACGGTAGGAAGATCAGCTATATACAGATGATATATAATCGGCCCAATAACGCTTCCTTGGGGTACACCCGATTACGCTGGGTGGAGATTAGTGATTGCGTTTTGATATTTTATCTGGAATTGTCGGTTACAGTGGTATGACTTGAGGATTTGGAAGTACTGGTGGGGTAAGTCACGTTTCAACTTGAAAAGTAACCCAATGTGCCAAACTTTGTCAAAAGATTGCCTGATGTCAAGGAATGCAGCTGAGCAATACATTTTATTTTGAAGGCTGTTGTTTATAACTTCTACTACTCTGTGAATTTGTTCAATTGTGGCGTGTTCATGTCTGAACTCAAATTGATGATTTGGATTCAAATTTTTCTCCAAAATAATTGGATACAATCTTGTGAGTAGTACTTTTTCAAATAACTTGGATAGGGTTGATATAAATAAAATATGTATTATAGTTACATTTAAAATATAACAATCATTTATTTTTTTTTACGCCAAAACTAAAACAAGGCTAAATATTGTGGACTGCAATATATTCGGGCTTATTCTTTAAAGACGTTTCTACCTAAACAACTTGCTAATTGCAACAAAAATTAATCGTTTTTTGACCACTAATGAAATAGTCTCCATTAAACACGAAGTTTCATAAGAGAATTGGGCAGATTATAATGTTTTTTTTTTTACTTCCTTGTACGCGACAAATTTCGGTTTTCAGATTTAAAAGAAAATATCCATTTTGACCATCTCTGAATCTATTTTAACTAATATCGGCGTGACGTCTGTACGTATGTATCTCTCATAACTCAAAAACGGTTAGCCGTAGAATGTTGTAAGTGAGACTGTTATGTGAGTTGTACATTTCTGTTTTTGATTACAATGTAATTTAATAGACGTAGAAAGAGGTCATGTGGTGTCCACAGCAGATTATTTTTATAAGTAATCATAGGGATTATTAGTATGTTTACTATCGATGTTAGTTACTGTCAAAAACAATAATTTATATCATTCTTGAGTTGACTTGTCTGTGTATATAAAATGTCAATATGTTGTACTTTGTATTTTATTAATAAATAGTTTAGTTTAATTATTTATGAAAATTATATTCATTACTTTATTTATTTGCAAATCCAACAGGGATTATTTACCTGGATTATTAATAATAGTTAATCATAATATTCATAATAAAACAAATAATAAATTAGTTTGAATTATTTTAGTATTTATTATTTAATACATTACTTTACAATTGGTAGGAATAATTATTTTTAATTATTGTAAATTATGTCTATTGTACACTTACAAAAAAATCTTCAATACATTGCTGCCAACACTAATCTCTAAACCGGATGTATAGAACATAGAATATACAATGTTCAAATTTTCATTAGGTCACAGTTCATTCCCGATGAATTTAAGAACAAAATTGTAAAAACAAAAAATGTTCGAAAACAAATACTGCATCAAATGAGGTTAATTTTATTGATATATTACATTTCTGTCATGAGAGAGACGTAAAATAATTTTTCTATAACACTGTTTTGGAAACTAGGTATTCTTCAACTAAAAATTGTTATGGAATCACTAACATTCCTTACGTCGCGTATGGAATATTTTCGACGAATCCGAGCTGCGGTATATGAAGTACTTGATTTAATTACTATGGTTACATCTTACGTCTGTTTGATTTGTGTCTGTTTGTTTTAATTTAATTTTTTGAGTTTGACGTTTTCAACAGTTTTATATTTGTATTTTTTGTATAATTTCCAAAATCTTGTTATAGAATAGTATATTCTACAACAAGTAAGGGAATGGCACATATATAATAATACTATTATTGTCATTAAATAATACACAAAAGCAGATTTATTATTATTTTTATTTTATAGTATACAAAACAACTATTTAAAAAAACTACTTTTTATTACAAATAAGAACATTACAAATTTTTAACTCTTGCATGTCTTTTCAAATGTATTTTTAAATTGCTTTCGTATATAAACGCTTTTCCACAAATAGAACATTGAAAGTCTATAATTTCGCTATGCATTTTCATAATATGTTCTTTTAATCCTTTTTTTCTTAGAAACTTTTTATCACAAGCAGGACAATTATAATTTCCAACTTTTTCATGTGATTTAACATGTCTTGTTAATTGGTTTTTATGTACAAATCTTTTATCACAAAAAGAACATTGAAATTCTCTAATTTCAACATGTATTTTCATATGTTCTTTTAATCCACTTTTGGCTAGAAACTTTTTATCGCAAACAGCACACTGAAAATTTCTAATTCCTTCATGTATTTTCATATGTTGTTTTAAAGCTGCTCTACTCATTAGCATTTTATCACAAACAGAACATTGAACATATTGAATTTCTCCATGTGTTTTAATATGTTTACGTAAGGTTCCTTTATGTATAAATAATTTATTACAAATAGTACAATGAAAATCTCTATGTCCCGAATGTATTTTCATGTGCTCTTTTAAATAAATTTTGTCTGCAAACTTTTTTTTACAAACAGGACATTCAAAATCTCTAATTAGCACATGTGTTCTCATGTGACATTTTAAATTACCGCTTTGTATAAACTTTCTACCACAAAGAGAACATACAAAATTTTTCATTCCTGTATGTATTTGCATGTGTCTCTTCAAATGACCCTTGCGTGAAAACGTTTTATTACATATATAACATCGAATATCTATAATTTTTGCTTTGCTTTTCAAACGTATTGTATTCTCATTGTCTGCTTCCGCTTTATTTACATTCGCTTGGCTTTGATCTTCACCATCACTTGAACCACTATCTTGCTCATTATCAGACTTCGATTCATTCTGTTTTAATTTCTCGTCATCTACTAAAGTTTTCTGATTATTACAATTTATATTTTCATTGTCCGCACTGAAAGTCGATTTGTTATCGTTTTCACAACTGCTTGAAACACTATCAAGTTCTTTTTCAGATTCCGATTCGTTTTGTTTTGATTCCTCATCATCTACTAAAGATTTCTCATTATTACAATCTATATTTTCATCGTCTGCATCCGCACTATAATTCGATTTGTTATCGTCTTCACAACTGCTTGAAACACTATCAAGTTCTTTATCAGATTCCGATTCGTTCTGTTTTAATTCATCATCATCTACTAAAGTTTTCTGATTATTACAATCTAAATTCTCATTGTCTGCTTCCGCACTATAATTCGATTTGTTACCGTCATCACAACTACTTGAAACACTATCAATTTCTTTATCAGATTCCGATTCGTTTTGTTCTAATTTCAAATTTAATTCGCGTTCTTCGTTGTCTTCAGACGCAACCAATTCTTCTTTAATGACAACCTCATAATTTGCTGAAGTTTTTTGATCATTACAAGTTATATTCTCATTGTCTGCACCCGCACTTAAAACACTAACAAATTCTTCTTCGTATACCACCGATGATTGTGATGAAACATCCATGTTTTCTTCAATATTTAATTCACTATTCATTTCTTGCTCTCGCCCCATCTTCATTTGCAACTCAGCGAATTTCTGACCTTGCGAATCGCTTTTGCCTTGTAATATTTGTGTGTATTGTATTAACCGATTATAATTCTTCAAAGACATTTTTTTAAACTTGTAAAACAAGTGGACTCTTCTGCGACAAGAAGAACAAATGAATCTTGGAGTATTTGACAAAGAAATCGTCTGAAAAAGAGAAAATATTTTAATGTTACTTGTAAATGTAGATCGTCACCACTAATAAACTAATTAAAATATATCCTCGATTGGTTGGTGACACAGATCTTCGAATTTTCTGAACGTAATTTATTGACAGTAAAAGTTTGCCAAATTTGAAATCCCATATCAAACTCTTAATTAAGGGAGGTATTGTTTTTGGTGAAAAATTGAGTATTGAGTTTTCAATGAAAAAGCACGTTTTAGGGTCCTTGCAATACGATTTTACTATTTTCGCCATAATTGTCTGTGTCGATTTTTTCGTCTTCTCACATAACTCAAATACTTTAATACCAAAAAATTCAATTTTGTGTATTTTTGCTTCTTATATTTATATGAAGAGCTGATTAGATTTTGGATAAAATTGGTCAACCGGAAGTAGCAGTTTACTAGAAGCCCTTAACAGTTTTCCGTGAAAAAACAGAGTTAAATTTAATTTTTCAACAATTTATGTAGAATTGTAGAATATTTAATTTTACATCTGTTTTGATTACACTAATTTTATTAATTTTCATTAGTTTTGGAGATAATAAAATATAAAGAAATTAAATTTCATAAATCTCGCAAACACAAAAAAATTATTTTTTTACGAATTAACACATGTCATTTTGATTGTGAAGCTGTTTTCTAAGTAAAATGTATGTCAAAAATTAAATAAATACAAGCAAATTAAATTCCTCAAATATAAATAGAAAATAAACAAAAAAGAAGGTATTTTTCTACATCATCAAATACTATTTTGTACCGTTTAAGAGTTGCATTGGGCGGGAGGTTATGTTATGGTAACATCAGATTTTTTATTTGTAGAAGCGGTTGATAAGGCTAAATACCGCTACGGTTCCCCGATTTCGGTTACTAGTTACTGGAACAACTTCGTTTCTTTGAATGGGCTGAGTTATTTATTAGTTTTATACTTTCCGTACAAAAAATATTACACAAACTTATTGCGCGAACTAAGTATGTAAATGACTGTAACTTACAATTTCAGGCAAGCAATATTTTAGCTTTTCTAACTCTGCACATCCATTGTCGTTCAGCTTTAACACATTTTCGAGTTGCTCAGGGTTAAGACACAACAAACAAAACTCTGATAAGTAGAACATTTTAGACAATTTAATTTACACAAGTTATAAAAGACGCTTTGATTTTGACAGAAGCTTGACTGATTGATTTGCATTTGGTAGAAATTAGCTAGTGCGCAACTCCGAATTCTCGCGCCAGTGGCGTACGCGAAACATCTGGATTTTCTGATTTCAGGTTATACTGTTTTAACTGAAAACTGGGTAGTATGAAACCTCAAAAATACATTGTTCGCATTATAATAGATGTATGGTTATTGAAAAGGAGTTTGGGATAACTTTCTATTCCATTTGTTCTTTCTATAAAATTATGTATGCCCATTTGAAAAGAAATCCGTGCCGACTTCCATGCTCGTTCATTGCGCTTGCGTGTTATATTATTCTTACCACTTATGCGCCTTCATTCTGTTTTCTATAACTTACTTAACATTCTTGACCTGATCTGATTCAGAATTCTTAATGTGGCATTTCGTAGTACATTTTCATTCTAATGTTCCCGAATAAAGAATTTATTTTCTAAGCAACCCTATAAATAAATCTAATTGTGTTAAATCCCTTTCTATTGTCCTCCAAATTGAACATTTAAATATTGTACTATGAGCTGTGAATTGTGAGCAGAAGCTCCGCCCTACCGAAACCACATATTTTGTATTTTGATGAAGTGGCAATGTAAAATATCTGCAATATCATTTTGTTACATATTTAAATATCTAGGGCCATTTAAAATTTCGTTAACTATGATTGGGCCAATTAGTGGAATTCTTAGTATACTACACCATACATTGAAACTAAAATTAACTCGATAGCGAGATTCTATTATTTATTATTAAATGTTTACATAACAGCCTATGATTCACTTTTTTATTTCAATTTTATTATAAATAACAAATATCGTTAATTTTTCTATTAATTATAAAAATATATTATAACTGTTTTATATCGTTGTAGCAAAAAAAAAAATCTTTTTCTTCAAACGTCATAAAAGTACGTTGTTATGTATTTGTATTCAACAAGCAGAAGTTCAATATTGTCGCCGCCGGCGTAAAAGTGTATCCTTGGCAACACATTTACGCCGGCGGCGGACAAAGTAAAATATTATGAAAAATAGTTAGGTTGTAATTCAATTTGACAGTTAAAAATGAAACAAATAAACAGAAATAACAAAACAGCATATTCTACGGCGACTTGAAATGCTAGATAAGACAGAATATTTGTTGAAGTTTTGAGCATTTTATAATATTTATAATTTTATTTTCTATGTTTGAAGAAAAAATAGCATGTGTTATTCGGAGTAAATGTGACTTTGGGTGCTCCGCATGTAATTGTTCGACTCGCTTCGCTCGTCGTTCAAACTTACATGCTCAGCACACAAAGTATCACATTTACTCCTAATAACACAATATACTATTATTCAAAATGTCATGGCTTACTTTGACTTCCATATAAAAAATAAAAGTTGATACCAGTAACTCGTAAATGTTTAGATATAAAAATTTTTAGAATACTTCTATAAATTCACCATTAAAAAGTGTCATAAGAAAGTCCAAACAAGAATCTTGTATTATGTCATATAACGAAGTTATCAGCAAAAAAAGAAAATCGCAAAATTTACATTTTAGCCAATATCTAGTGACCTATGCATTCAAGTGGAAAAACAAATACATGTTTTGCCCTACGAATGAGGCAACTTTCGTCTAATTTAAGTAACCTCGTATCTCTTACCGTTCTCGAGATCCCAATGCATTCGTACCTTAATTGGGACACACTGTATACAAAATATAAAAATTTTCAGTTTAGTAGTTTTTGGGAAACCGTAACTCCAAAAATCCACACAGACTGACAGACAGACAAACACAAACAGACATCATCGCGAAACTATTAAAATCGTATTCTAGGCAGCCTAAAACGTGCTCATCCACTGAAAACTCACTACCGAATTTTTAGCATGATTCCTATACAGGATGTGGCGGGAGGTAAAACCAGATTTCCAGCCTAGTCTATTAATATTGGGAATAAACGAAACAGTTTGGTTAACAATCTATAATAATTTATTTTAATAGATACATTGTAAGTTCTCTGAACAGATTGGTTTACATATATTTTCTCTCCTATTTACAGTAAAAATTTCTGTTAATTCTATAAAACATTAACATAAATTTCAAAAAACACAAAGTGACACGAATATGTTTCAATTTAAAATGCTACTTTAGTTTAAACAGAAGAATATTCTCCAGATATTCTATCATAATCGTCAATGTAAAACATAGAAACTTTGTTCTCGAAAACTATGCTAAATTTAAAATATCATAAACTAAACACTACGTAACTAAAACTGTACCATACGATTGGATTTTCTGTTGAATAAAAGACGGTCGGCGACTGTCGACTGTTGCTGTCACAGCAGCGTCTATTCGCACTTGTTTTTCACTGTCGCCATGATCATGTTGGTTTGATGGATTAAATACAATGCGCTGATGAATACTGAGTTGGCTCTGCAAAAACAAATGCATACTACATCATCAGCTCTGATTTAATTTTATACCGCAGGCGATTTTAGTGACTTATAATAGTTATTTATTTGAAATCTGCACTAAAATGATTCAAATCGTCATTAAAATCTCAGAAATCGTCACTAAAGTAATCCATTGTACGACGATTTTAAGCAACACAGTGTTGGCAATCGTGAAGTGAAGAATTAACTAATTAATTACGAAGAAGAAATTGAGAACAAAACACATAATTTTGAGTGTTATTTACAATAACTTCAATGTTCGAGGTTGGCAACACTGAGTGTCAGTTCGAATTGACAACTGACAGATGTATAAACTTAACCTATATAATAATTTTTAAACAGTTTTTTCTAATTTTAGATTTCAAATAAAATTGAATATGTACCGCGGCACAGAAGTTCACTCACATGGTTTATTTTCCTCGGCAAATAAATTCCATATTCGTAATAAAAAATTAAACGTCAGTGCCGCGATACATAAATAAGTAATATGTATTAAATGAATAAATACATATTACAATCACTAGCGGAATGTTTAGCTCACGAGGCGTCAGCCGAGTGATCTAATTTACGCGAGTGGTTAATTTGTCTTAATTCACGTGATGCATACAATACTTTTTCCAACACCTTCCTTTAATAAGCTTCTTGAATAAAACTAAAATGACATTTAATTAAAAATTTGACATAAATATTTAAGTTTCATCTTATTTTGTTACCAATGTTTACTTGTATATTTTATAAGTTGCTAATGTAATTTTGCTTAAAATATAGAAAATATACACATCTAGATTTTGTCGTTTACTATAGCAACAATACTTTATCCATCCTTGCTATTAAAGTATTATTTTAGTATCGAGAATTCAGTGGATAAAATACCACTTTACAAGTAGGTGTTGGAAAAAACACTATAACACATTGCTATCAATCACTTTAAATGTAACTATGATAATGACATCCCTATGTATACTGATAAAAAAAAAATTGTTGTGGGGAGCACAACACCTCCCGCCATCGATTTCTTATTGAACAATGCAGGAACACGGACCACTATCAAGAAACGTTCATCCCTTCAACAATTTATGACACATGTCAAAAATAGACATTTTTCTATCATTGTTTTAAAACGCACATATAGCAGATTTTTAACGAAAATATCAAAATATAATTTTTCTTTAACATGTTGCAATTCGTAAATGGTGACAGTAAGATAAAATTGTTTCAAACAATAATGTTTAAAACAATATTGTAATAACAAGAATTGTCATTTAGCTATAATTTACTGAGATATTTCAAAATAACTTGATAGGACTTCAAATAAACTACCACTTCCGGTTATTGGATTATCACCAAAAACTAATCAGCACTTTCCAATGGGATACAATTGATAAATACAAAATATCTAAATTTTCAGTTTAGTAGTTTTTGAGAAACCATAACTCCAGAGATCCACACAGACTGACAGACAGACACACATCATTACGAAACTATTAAAATAGGGAACGGGCACACATGTGACCTCGATCAGCTGTTTGGGTATTAACTGTCAGTTGAGATTTTCAGTACATTTATTTGCTCGTTTAAAAATTTTTTTAATGGTTTTATTTTTAATATTGTGTGGGTTTGCGATTATAGTTTGTGCGTTGTGGTACCAAAAGTGTGTAAAAATAAAATTTAATTAATTTATTTTCGTAGTATCACAGTATAAGAATTTCTTATACTGTGGTACAACGAAAACAGTACAGAATGAAATAATTAAATTTTATTTTTACGCACTTTTGGTTCCCCAACGCACAAACTATAATCGCAAACACATACAATATTAAAAATAAAACCCTTAAAAAAATTTTTAAACAAGCAAATAAATGTACTGAAAATCTCAACTGACAGTTAATACCCAAACAGCTGATCGAGGTCACATGTGTGCCCGTTCCCTATTGTATTCTAGGGACCCTAAAACGTGCTCATCCACTGAAAACTCTCTACCCAATTTTTAGCATGATTCCTATACTTCCCTTACAGGATGTGGCGGAGGTAAAAAGTAGACACCCGGTATGTAAATATGTAATCATTTAATTTAAGTTTTGTTGAGTGTGTTACTTACTGTCCTTCCTTAAAATATTCTTTTAATGTGTTGCTAAACCGTTTGGAATATTTAACAAATTCCCTCTTGCGTTGCTCCAAAGCTTGCTTGCCAGTGGAGCCTGGAATGAAGCCAGCTACTTCATTCACTGCATCCAGAAGTTTCTTTATGGCACTAGCAATTTCCCTGAAAACACATTTATAGTTCAGTTAAAAACGTAGGGCTATGAAAAAAAGAAGATCTTGAAAACTGTTCGCCCAAAAAGATTAAAGATAAATACTAAACGTTTTCGTGCCACCATCGAAAAACACATCTCAAAATCGCCCAGAAACTGCTTGGTTCCAGACTTTAGCCTGAAAAAACTGGGGACTTTTGTAAGGTTAGGGTTGGCATAACTGGTTGTCAAAGTTGTGAGTTGGTTTTTTTCAGGTAATATATGAGTATTCTCATCCGCCATTTTGGGTCCAAGTGTCATAAATAAAACAAATTATTGGAATCCAGTTACTTTAATTCTTTTCTGTCAAATTTGAAGTTGATATTGATTAATAATTGTGGTATATCATTCCTTCAATGATTATATTCCATATCTAACAGGTAAGTGTACAGAATACTTTCTAATAATACATTATCGTATGATTTGTGTAGTTGGATTTTACAGAATTTCAAGAAATATGTTTTCAAATTTGACAGATACAAATTTTAAATGTTTTTTTTTTTTAAGTAACTGGATTCCAATAACTTGTTTTATTTATGACATCTGGACCCAAAATGGCGGACGAGAATACCTACATTCTTCTAGAGCTCTAGTTCAGTGTTTGAGGTTAAATGTAAGTAATTATAATTAAATTTTCAGCTGCAGTGCACAACCAATAAATAAATATCAACTAATAATAAATGTCACCGAATTATTTTAAAGAAAACAAATGAATTGTTTATATAAATCTCTCGTATTCTTGTTTACGAATGATCTGACGTTACCAACATAAAAAATTCCTAGTATTTAATATTTGACAAATAAATAAAAGTAATTTAATTTTAATAAATGTATGACAAAATTGACACAAAATAGTTATTTGTATCACAAGGTTGGAAACTGCTATTTTGAGAGTGCGAGTTTATTTTGATAGGACGAGCCGTAGGCGAGTCCTACAAATACGAGCACAAATGTATGACGTCTTTCCGCAAGAGGTATATACAATACTTTTTGTAATGAACAGAAATTTTAATCAAAATACTCGTAAATGTACTAATTCTACAGCAACAAAGTCATATCAATCACTGGCTGCGAAGGAATTTGAACGAGTGTGCGAATTGAAAGTTTCGGATTGTCAATAGCATGCGACAAATGTTTCCAAGGTTGTGACTACAAAAATGTTAATTACTTACTTAATTGTTTCCAAGAACGTCTTCCTATCCGTAATTTCATCAGGAATGCGACTTAAAATCTTCTTTAACGCAGCCGATTTTTTGTTCAGTTCCTGGAAAGCATCTTCGGAACGCGTTAAACGATATTCAACTACTAAAATACACATGTACACGTAAAATGACATCAGCGTAGGTGAAATATACTACCATCAGTGTCTGAAACAGCCCCCTGCAGCCTGAGAATGCTCTCGTTCATGTTCACACTGACTTCGCCCCTTCGCATGATGCCAATAACCAGGTCATACGTCAACCCCGGGTGGGAAGCTTCAGCCTTGGTCAGGGCGGCTCGAAGCGTCTGAGATGCGGCTACATCGCGTCGCTCCAACTTACGAGACAAGTAATTGCACTGTTACATATGTTCACGTAAAGATATAATTACGTACCTGTGACAAAATTGGACGTATTAAAACTGGAAGTATTAGTGAAGTAACTGGTGTCTCATCGCCCATTGTCATCCTTCTGGTAATAAATTTTGTTTTTAATACTCGAGTTATTAATTTTTGAGACAATTATAAACAAATACTTGAAACAATTTTGACAACTGTCAAAAGGGAGTGACAAATGGACAAAACATGAAATATGTTTCTGCTCTCTGGTGCTGCAATTTTGAACTAACTGGTGGGTTCGTTTATTCAGCAAAAACAGCAATCTGAAATGTGTTCGGTTTATGATTTTGAGCGCTTTGAAAGTTGTAGGTTTTAATTAATTTTTTTCAAAACTCCACTGTTATTATTTCTAATTAATTCAAAATAAAACTACAAATCATACACATACAAAAGTTAGGATAATAACTGTAAAAATATATTCAATTAAACTGCTCACTGAAATATAATAATACTGGAACACTCACTGACGTTGAAGATGCGAGCCGAGAGACATACAGCTAGTTGAGCGCTATCTGTTTTTGTACAATGTTTTTACATAGCAACCGATCAACAAACTTATAACAACTGTTATACAAACAAGTTTAGGTGCTAGAAATCGATCCGAGATCTCGGATATTTTTCTATGTCATAAACAGTTAATTTGTATAACCACAGATGTCAGGTTAGTCAATTTCATGAAATTAGTTTCCGTGAATTCTACCAAATAAATTATACTTAACTCAATAAATTTTTTTGGCAGTAGATAAATTAAATTTGTTTATTTGAAATCAGCACTAAAGTGCTCAAAAATCGTCATTAGCTCAGAAATCGTCACTAAAGTAAGCCTTATACGACGATTTTGAGCAACCCAGTGTTGGCAACCGTTAAATAATTAGTGTACAAGTAGGATAATTTTGGCAGATATATTGACGTACTATAGCAAATTTAGACGTAACATGAAACAAATTGTGCAAGAAGAATTAACTAATTAATTCCGATGACGAAATTCAGGACAAATCCCATAATTTTGAGTATTATTAACTTCACTGACTGTCAGTTTCAATTGACAACTGACAGGTGTATAAACTTAACCTATATAATTTTTTTTTTACAGTTTTTTTCTTATTTTAGATTTCAATTAAAACTCAATATGTATCTTGGCACTGAAGTTCCTTTTTATCACTCACATGGTTTATTTGTCTCGGCTCTACGGGCCTCGGCAACTAAATTCCATATTCGTGATAAAAAGTTAAACTTCAGTGCCTTGATACATAAATAACTATTATATATGAAATAAATAGAATATATTTTCCATGTTTTAGAAACTGTTTGAAAATACTGATTTTCAGCTTAGATTGGTAATTTTTTAGCTTTTCAAACATTAAACGTTAAAATTTTAATTTGGTAACATGTAAATGAAAGCAACTTATAAGAAAAATTCGGCAGAACGTATTTTTTCATTCTAGTTATCTATTTGAGTTTTTCGTCTGCGTTGGTAGCGTCATCTTAGATACAAGCCTTTATATTAAAGTTATACAAAAAACAGTGGCCCACGACATTTTATCTGACTCGTTTTTCGCTTCCATAAAAAACTACAAGTGCGCATTCCCGTATTACTATATTTCAGTGACGAGTTAGATCAGAGACGAATCTACGTGACCGAGCTCTCGGTAAATTTAAAACGAACGCAGCCCAAACGTCAAACTAAATATAACCATACTTTCTCACCGTGCAAGAAAGTGCATTGTGATAATGTTTGCAATAATATCAAGGCGCTCATTTCGATGTTTAACAAATACCAAATATTTATTAACTAGTGCAGTTAATTGTTCTAACAAATCCTCAGATAACAATAGTAAAAATAGCGAAAAATCAGCGGATGAAATGCTTGGTAGCATAGCATCTAAGTATCAAGTGTTTAGAAATGAAGATTCGACTGTAATTTTGGATGTAAACGAGCAGAGTTTTAACGAGGAACCCTTTGAAATTAACGAGCTGGATGATTACGACGAATTTGCCGGATTAAATACAGCTAGTAAGTATGTAATGAATAAAATGTGTTTGTACTAAGAAATATTTACAATATAGGAGGTGTAGCTGGAGTTTATGAAATTGAAGATCTAGTAGAAGTGTTAAGAAGAGAAAATGCACAGAATATATTTGTAGCTTCGGTTCCTTCTGATTTAAAGTACGTCGATTACATTTGTGTTGTTTCTGGAAGGTCCTACAGACACATGCTGGCCATTGCACAATTTGTAAGAAAATTGTTTAAAATTAAGCGAAATTCCAAAGATGTTTTGCCCAAAATCGAAGGGGAAAACTCAAAGGAGTGGATAGCTATGGACCTAGGTAAATTTATCTAATTATGTTTATTTGTAACAATAAATTTATCAATTTCTATAAACAGATAAGATTTTTGATTTCCTTCTATACATTTTTTTATTAAAATTCAATATTTCGAATTACTATAAAACAAATGAATGACATAAACAAGTAAATAGAAATAGTAACTAAAGCATGCATTACACGATGAAGTTTGTTATGAATTTAAAAGCGTCGTTATAAGTGACCTTATCAGTCTATTTACCCAATCAAGTTTAAAGTGAATTAAAATATTCAAGTGTCAAATCTTCGTTTTACCAACACAAATTGTAGTAATTCAAACTACGATTATGGTATTCAATCGGTTTCATTGCGTACAAAGATGGATAATTGTATATATTAACGAAGATTTCAATTTCTGCTCTACTTCATTGTGTTAGTTTAAGGTCAAACATACGCGTCGAAGAACTATTTCTTTATTTTTTTAAAACAGCAAATTCTGTATTCTTCATTCATTTTCATGTTCTTATGGTCCAACAACCTCCATCCGTCAAAATTTAATGGATTTTTTACAGTGACTTGTACATTGCAATGTCAGATGAAGTACATATTGGGTTTGTTCACTCCCATGAATTGTGTTTTGCAAATTCAAATTTGAATAAATTATTTCTTACAATTATTCTTATCGAAAAATAAAACAATTATCACAGTGAAGTCTTTGAACATTCTAGTATTTATATATGTGGATGAAAAGGATAGCTAAAACATTAAACTATAAAAAAATATTCGTTGAAGTCTAGTTGGATGAAAATTCCGAATTTTAATACTGTATTTATCATTCCCATGAACGACTACAGTAATACAAATAATTCGTTTATTTATAAATATGGTTATCTATAACATACTAAGTTTATTTTTCATTTGAACTTACAGTTTTTGAGAAGCAAATAAATATATACCAAAAAACACACTTTTTGGTATATTTTTATTTGTTTCTCAAAAACTGTAAATTCAAATTGAAAATAAACTTAGTATGTTATAAAGACGATCATATTTATAAATGTACGTATCATTCACATTACTGTAGTCGTTCATGGGAATGTGTGATATATATATTTTACTACTTTGAAAATTATGTTCATGTAAAATTTGCAAACAAAATTAGCTTTTTTAAAATTGATTACAAAACTTTGGACTTTTATCTAGAAATGTAGGTATAAAACATTATATGTTTCATTTATTATAATAATGATATATTGTTTCAAAAAAGTAATGTTCATGTTGAGCATCTTCAGCCTGTATGGTTGACCTTAAGTAATGTGAATCAAACACACCACAAACATAAACACAAATGACATTTGACAGCTACTTTGACTCATCAAAACATGCACTAAGTTGGTAATGCGATAAAAGCAGCAAAAAGTATTGAAGTTTCTCGTTGTAAGTTTTTCAACTATAATTACACTCGAGTTTTTTTATTTTGCCGGATAAAATTTTGTTTGTTACGAAACCTTGTAACCTGACAGCAATTTGACAAGAAAACTGTTTTTAGGTGGAGTGATTTTATTTTTTAAACAGTTTTCGAGTCAAATGGGGTCATACACTTAAAAAAAAAAGTGTTTTTTTTACAAATTATTAAAATTTAGATCATTTTAGTCACATATTCAATATTTCTTATAATTTTTTAACTTTTCATTCGAAATTTCCTTTATGAAGTTTCGCGGTTGCAAAAGTCGTGACGTCATCTTGTAATAGAATGTATAGCATGGCAAGGCAAAAGAGGTGTTGATAACAAATAATAATTTGCTCTTCAGGGTTTGTAATAATTATTTATTATTATTAAAATTAACACTCCGATAAACAAAATTAGGTATTCGTTAATTATAACGTTTTAAAACAAAGAGTTTAGGACATATTAAAATATAATAATGCTTTGTCGCTTGTCGGTAATGATCACTCACTCAATTCTTCACCGATGAGGACGAAATTTTCAGCTCTGAAAAGGAAATTGACAGGGCTTTATGACAATCGAGTTGAACAACCCCCTTAAGACAGGATTTTTTTGGAACTGCAAGCCTTCAAACTTTGAGATTTTTCATTGCTCAAACATGACATCACATAAAGCGATTTTTCGGGGGGTCAGGGGGAGCGAATCTCTTCGGGATTTTTGGAGAACGTAGAGGAGGAATGTATCTCCAGAGGGAATTTCCAGATTTTGGTTAACATGTCCCTGAAAGAAATGCCCCACATTTAAAAAACAGTCATTTTCTTGGTTTGGTCAAGTGGCTCGATTTTATTTTTGAGCAGTGTATTTGTTATTTTATTTTGCCCAGAGAATATCAATAAATTATAATTGTAAAAACCTCTCAGCAAATAACAATGACAGATGACAGTCAATTTGAAAGTTGGTGTAGTTCCTCGTTCTACGCAAGAGCGTGATCTGTAGCATTACAAGATGACGTAGGTGCTGACGTCACAAGCGAAAAATTTGAAATAGGATGCCAATTTCAAAAAAATCGTATCTTAATAACTAAATGCCTTTTAATATTAAAATTAGTATCTATTTTTATAATTTTACTCAAACTTACAGAAAAAAAATAAAACGAAAAAGGTTTATGACCCCATTGCTGTCAGATGACAAGGTTGAATATTTTAATATTTTTTATTATGGTGGAATAGCTTATTCAACATATTGACATGACATAAGCTGTGATTGAAGTTTAACGTAATATTTATTCTTGTTTCCGTGCAGGTAACATAGCGCTGCACATCTTCTCCACCGAGGCCCGAGTAAAATACGACCTGGACTCGTTGTGGGCCCTGGGCGAGGAATACGACGACGAGTGCAATAAACCCGACGACCCCATCGTGCAGCTGCTGCAGCAGCACTCCGTCTACCTCAAAGATCTGCATCCTGCAGATACTAACACTTGAAGGTAACGGACATAACATTACTTCTAGATACTTTATAGTGTTTTGTTTTGTCTTGTAAATAAATAGTTGTATTTTTATACGAGCAATAAAATTGTTAAATCTTAGATGTTTGTTCATAATGCCAATAGACTTTTCAAGGTTTTTCAAGGTATAAAATATGAAAGAACCATGTAATACAACAACTGTCACTCGTCAAAGCTGTCCTTGTAGGTGCTGCCATCAGCGGTATATGAATCAACTAACTTATTAATATATTAATTACTGTATTTAGTAACAAAATGATTGACTTCTATATCGCATATGTAGTAGCAAAATATGTATACAATTTTAAGTGGTCCACTATTGCTATTTCGAGAACTATAAAAGCTACGAGGTCGGTTAAATTAGCAAACAATTTCTATATTATAAGACAATTAAAATGAGCGAAACAAGAATTTTTTTAGACCAGTGGTTCTCAAAATGCGGGGTGCAACTTTCTTATTTTAAATGGCAAACTATTTTTTTTATTTGCTTATTCGATTCAGTATTTTTTTCTGAATTCAATGATATTCACATGTAATGACCAAATAATACAAAATATTTGAGAAAAATCCAAATTAAAAATGTATAATTTTTATTTAAATATGCTTATACAAAGATTGCCATGGAAGAAAACAAATAAATCAAATCCAGAAATAATTGCAAAAACTAATATTAACAATTATTTGATTTATTAGTTTTCTTCAATGACAATCTTTGTATGGGCATATTTAAATAAAAATTATACATTTTTAATAGGATTTTTCTCAAATATTTTGTATTATTTGGTCATTACATGTGAATATTGTTGAATTCAGAAAAAAAATACTGAATCGAATAAGTAAATAAAAAATAGGTTCGCATTTAAGATAAGAAAGTTGCATCCCGCATTTTGAGAACCACGGGTCTAAACAAATTCTTGTTTCGCTTATTTTCATTGTCTTATAATATAGAAATTGTTTACTAATTTAACCGACCTCGTAGCTCTTATAGTTCTCGAAATAGCAATAGTGTACCACTTAAAATGAACACTCTGTATTATAATGTGCCTGAAGAAAATATACTTTTATAACCTAGGCAGTAAAAGAGGCATTTTACAGTCTGTTAGTTTTCAAAAAAATGTACATTTTACAAATAAATATTATGCCAATTTCATTTTGTGTTTTCAACTATGACTTTAATTAAAAATATTAATTAATATCTAGTCTTTAAAACTTTCCAACTAATAACACAAATATTGCTTTTATAATATTT
The DNA here is from genome assembly GCA_963942605.1 of Poecilus cupreus. NCBI lineage: Eukaryota > Metazoa > Arthropoda > Insecta > Coleoptera > Carabidae > Poecilus > Poecilus cupreus. Next base: position 19,385,729 of record OZ012719.1, read on the forward strand.
GAAACAACACATATTTTTGACACTTCATAATTACTTGACTATAGATATTAAAAATGATATAGTTTTTGTTCCCAGTGTAACTAAAATTATTGAAATATATTATTAAATATATAATTGAGTTTTTCTCAAAATTAGAAGCATGTACAAAAAAAAAATGCAAATATTTTATATTCTAAATATTTTTGCTAACATTTTTCATTTGAAACTTTTTTCGCAGCTGATTCTAATTTTGTAATAAATGGAATTTATTGTTTTGTGTGTCCAGTAAACTTCCTCTTCCGGTTTTTCTATTGCATTCAAAATCAACTCAGCTCTTCACATTTTCATAAAATTTACAAATTCCAAATTTCGTTTACATATCTTGTCTCGATCATGAGATATTGCGCACACGGACATCCATCCATCCATCCACACACACAGACATCATTGAAAAATTGATTTTAACGGATTCAGTGGACATCAAAATATGTATTTCCGCAAAAATCTCGTCAGCGATTCTTTTCATGATTCCATTACTTCCTTATACTTTGTATAAGAAAGTAAAAATGCGCTTTTAATAGCAATCGGTAAAAAATAATTATTTGGATGAAAATTCTATTATTTATTATAAATAAATATTTTAAAAAACACAAAATAATATTCTATTTATTTATATATTCTTATGTTAAACGCCAATGGCCAGATTTTCATATTACACCGTCTATTAATTTATTGAAATATTACATTTTAAAATAAATATTAATTCAAAACGGAATAGTTAGTCATTGTTGTAACTCTGAAACATGCAAGCGAATCTATTATCATAAAATATGTTATCTAATCTTATCTGAACACAAATTCAGTTCGCCTTATTTAGAAATCAGTAAACAGTTCGGGCAACTTATTGTCAAACATTAGCTTTAATTTATTTTATTGAATTTAACAGTGTTCTAAGTCGCTCTACCAAATGCAACAATAATAATGATAATGTCAGTTTATAAGTGTTGTATTTTCTACGAGGTTTGACCTATATGTAAGTTAAATATATTTTTTGTACTCCCAACATTGGTACCAACATTTGACACATGCTATTGATGGGTTTACTTATAAAATAAACTGTTGTGGACAGCACAATACCTCCCGCCACAGATTTCTTATCAAACAATGCAGAAACACGGACCACCACTATCAAGAAACGTTCATCCCATCAAAACATTTACTTTTCAAGTATGACACATTTCAACAAATTTTATTTTTCATGTGTTTTTTTTTTCAAAATGCACAGGTTAGCAGATTTAAACGAAAATGTCAAAATATAATTTTTTATTATACCTGCATCATAATCCGTGTTTAAAACACGCTACAGCGTTCATATACGCAAGATTAAAACACGCCGTGCTTTAACGGTTGCTAAGCAACAACACATAATTACTGTTAATATCTGTGAAAACTGTAAACGTAAACAATAAATACTAACCAAACTCCATGTAAACGATATACGTCAAACGTCACACTCGTAAAATTATCAAAATTAAAATGTTGCTTTCCAGTTTTTTCCAGAGTATGATGCAGGTATAATAAAAAATAGCGTATGACACACGTGTATAAGTGCTTACTTATACACTTGTATCATAATATACTATTTACCTTCAGTCACACATTTTTAATGAGGGAGGTATAGGATCATGCTAAAAATTCGGTAGTGAGTTTTCAGTGGATGAGCACGTTTTAGGCTCCCTAGAATACAATTTTAATAGTTTCTTGATGATGTCTGTGTGTGTGTGCCTATCCCATGACAGAAATGTTTCACATCAATAAATTTAGGCTCATTTTGTACAGTTTGTACTTTTTTTCTATTTACACTTTGTTCTAAAATACATACGGAACGAGCTATCGCCTAATGAAAAATTTAACATTGTATTTCCTGTGTCCTATAAAAAATATAGACATCCGGTGTATCAACTGTATCCCCTGTAAAAGAGCTGTTTAGTTTTTGGTGATAATCCAATAACCGGAAGTGGTAGTTTACTTGAAGCCCTATCAAGTTATTTTGAAATATCTCAGTAAATAATTGGTTAATGACAATTTTTGTTATTAGAATAATATTACAAATAATATTATCTACAATTGTTGTTTCAAACATTTCTATCTTACTCTCAACATGTACGAATTACAACACGTTAAAGAAAAATTATATTTTGATATTTTCGTTTAAATCTATTAACCTGTGAATTTTGAAAAAAAAAAACGCTTGAAAAATGTCATTTTTTGACATGTGTCATAATCGAAATCAAAATGTTTGAACAGATGAGAGTTCTTGATAACGATGGTCCGTGTTCTTGTATTAAAAAAAATCATAACAGGAAGTATTGTGCTGCCCATAACAGATTTTTCTTTAAAGTGTTGTAATTCATAAACGGTGACAATAAGATACAAATGTTTCAAACAACAACTGTAGATAATAATATTTGAAACATTATTATGATAACAAAAATGATCATTAAACCATAATTTATTGAGATAAAGTAAACGAAGTAAATTACCACTTTCGGTTATTGTATTATCACCAAAAACTAATCAGCTCGTAACTTACACACCCAAGTTCTAAATATTATAAAAATTTTAAAACGATATCATCTTTTGAATTTCAATGGGCACGTTCAGCCGAACCAAGCGGCTAGCTAGCGTTTGCTAGTGATGGATTCTAACAGATGAAAAGTAGTATGAACATGAACGGAATTTTGCTGGTGCTGTCATCTTGTGTCAGTCAAGTTAGGTGGAATTAACCTCAAGTTCTAATAATAGATAAATCCAAAACAGTATTTTAAAATTGGTAAGTAATAGATGTCAAATACTTCATATATTTCATTACATTTTAAGTTATTTTTATAGTTTTTTTTTTGCACACATGGTTAATATTGATGACATTACAAATGAATTTTTATACATTTGACAGTTCTAGAAGGTTTGCTAGCTCATTTATTTCGCTAGGTCGCTAGTCTAGCTGCTGAAATCTAGCGGTTACTTAGCAATACGTTCAGCTGTGACTGCTAGGTTAGCATCTAGCTGCTAGGTTCGTCTGACCGCGCCCTACGACACACTACTCAATAACAAATCTTGTCTCCCATCAACAGCACCCTCCACAATGTCAACCCCCTTCTCCACCAAACCATCCACCCTCCTACAGCACCCACTCACCTCCAAGCAGCAGATCACCCAGAACTACGTCACACCGGCCGTGGTCTCGGCGCTGGTGTACGTGCTGCACATCGCGGCGGACGGGTGCCTCGCCCTGCAGCACCTGCGCGACGAGAACCCCGTGTACGCACTGCTCACGTTCCTGTTGCTGTTCGCCCCCGTGCTGGGGGCCCTGCTGTTCACCCTCAGCGACGTGGATGCCTGGCCGCAGCCCGAGGGCTTCAGGAAGGAAAATGGGAGGTGGCTGGTGGTGAAGGTGTTGGAGCATGTCGGGTTTCCGGTTTGGGCGATGTATAGGTGAATATGAACGAAATCATTTTAACCCTATTAAGTCAGAAGTATTACATAAAAAATTCATGCAAATTTTTGAAGTCATTCACAGCTTCTAAAATAGTTATTTGTCAAACTAGAGAGGAAAGCGCTTCTTTTTCCCCCTCGAGTTCGAAGTTTGTCTCATGCGCGCAGCGAGTGAGGCGTTTCGAACGAGAGTGGAAGAAGAGCTTTCCTCTCGTGTTCGACACAACATTTTTTTCACGACATGTTTGTTCCTCTCTAGAGAGGAAAATATAGACGTGTTACCAATATGAATTTTATTTACAAAAAATATATTGTAAAAATTATAAATAAATACCTAATTTTATTGAAAATCTTTATTTTAGTGATACACATACTTTAAATTGTCTTACAATTATGTCATATTTTTATTTTTCTAGATTAAATCATAATTTGACAACTTTAATTTGTATTTAAGATTGGTTCATTGGCAACACTGCTACACCGCCTTGTGTCTGATAACCTAACTTTAAAGTGTCAGTTGAGTTTTCAAAGTGTGTTTTAGGTTCGAGCAAATCGTTTTTAGATACATGTGAAAATAACTATTTCCTATTTCATATTCACAAATTCAATTTTGTGACACTGTTTTTTTTTTCAAAAACAATGCTACAAAATTGAATTTTGTACGACTGTTTTTGGGGAACTTATTATTGGTAAAATGTCAGTTTAGGAGTTGTCATTGTTTACATAAAATTATTGTAATTTGTTTTTTATTGAAGTAATAACACAAATTTAAGTTAAAATGGTAGGCCCTAGGATCAATAAATAGGTATATAAATTTTATAATATCATTATTTTGGACGTTTCGACTTAATTTGATTACTTATCTTTATTTATAAAATTCCTCCTAAACGGCTTGACCGATTTTGATTTTTTTTTTGTACTGGATGGTATTTTAAAACGATCAAAAATAAATTCAATATGATAATAATTCTATACAGTAAATAATCATATAGAGGTACAGTCGAATTGATGTTCCTTAATTAGGTTAAAAATGATAAATATAAAACTTCTTTTATACAGTTTTATAACGAAATCTTTGGTAGTTATTATCTGACAACTATATACCATATACTCAGGCACCTGTAATATAAATAGTTTGATGAAATATTTACTTAATTTATAAATTTTGCGAAACACTAAAAAATGACACGTCGCAAGTCTCATAAAGTTTCTGATAGATTTGCAGAGCAGTTGTTTTGGTCCATCGAAGCCCTTCGCAGCTCAAATGAAACTGAGATTACAGAATGCTTAACTCGTGCGGAAAGGAACAGCGTATTCGAGCTGTACCACTTCCTGCAGGCGTACCTACAAGCCGCTCCGCAGATCCTCTTTCAACTTCACCTCATCTTCAGACAAAGCTCGAACTTCAACAAAGAAACAGGTATGACACTATTACTAAAGAAATCAAATAATCAGGGTGCACAAAAATGACTACATTAAATTTAACCACTAAATAATTTTGGTGATTGATTCAGCAGGTCATAGGTGATTTACATGTTAATAGTTATTTGTCAAACTAGAGAGGAAAGCGCTTCTTTTTCCCGCTCGAGTTCGAAGTTTGCCTCATGAGCGCAGCGAGTGAGACATTTCGAACGAGAATGGAAGAAGAGCTTTCCTCTCGTGTTAGACACAACATTTTTTTCACGACATGTTTCTAAAAACGATTTGCTCGGACCTAAAATACACTTTGAGAACACAAATCACAAACTGACACGTTAAAAGTTAGGTTATCAGACACAAGGCGGTGTAGCAGTGTTGCCAATGGACCAATCTTAAATATCTTTAATAAGTTGTCAAATTGTGATTTAATAAGATAAAGAAATATATAAGACATAATTGTAAGATAATTTAAATTATGTATATCACTAAAATAAGGATTTTCAATCAAATTAGGAATTTATTTATAATTTTTGTAATATATTTTTTGTAAATAATATTCATATTGGTAACACTTTTATACTTTCCTCTCTAGAGAGGAACAACACATTTTCCTCACTATTTCGGGAGAAGAACGGTGGGGTTTCCTAGAATGTCGTGAAAAAATAATATTTATGCAATTTCTTGCTTCCTTTAGTTCGAGAGCCAGCGTCACAAATCGTCGGTCTTTCTAACATCGTTAAGGTTTTGTAAATATGTTGTTTAGGCTAGTAGCAGATTGTTGCAAGCAAGAAATTTTTTCTTTTATACTAATGCAATAAAATTTAGTGAATTAGTTATTTAAGGTCAACCACACTGGCTGATGATAGCGCAACATGAACATGACTTTTTTGAAATAATATATTATCATTATAATAAATGAAACATATAATGTTTTTTTTTACACCTACATTTGTAGATAAAAGTCCAAAGTTTTGTAATCAATTTTAAAAAGCTAATTTTGTTTGCAAATTATACATGAACATAATTTTCAAAGTTAGAAAATTTATGTCACACATTCCCATGAACGACTACAGTAATGCAAATAATTCCTATATTTATAAATATGATCGTCTATAACATACTAAGATTATATTCCATTTGAACTTACAGTTTTTAAGAAACAAATAAAAATATTGGGATCTGACATGGGGGCGTGGCCTATCCAATATTGCGTCAATTAGGGTGAAGATTCGAATGTGACATGATACCGATTTAATTTAATTTATGAACTTAGTTAAATACAAAGTGAAAAGATTTCGGAGCAAATTCGTATTATAACCTAAAATTTTACTTAGATGTACATAACCGTCAGGTACAAAATATTCAGAGCATGTTATTAAAAGTAAACACAACCATGTTCTTTAATTTTGTTAGTTTTTTTCTAAGGTTTTCCGCACTCCAACTTGGTTTACTTTATAAATAAAACATTTGTCCAGCTTCGGAAAATAATGGAATGTAACATCCAGATTTTTACGGGACGTATTATTACACCCTTTTACTGCATAAAACACTTTATTTTTCGATTTTTCGCGTTGTTTAACTACAATTTCAGTCAGTTTTTGTCTCAAAAATCGTTATTCCCATTTGACGTAATGTATTTCTAACGGAATCTTCACCCTAATTTGTGTTCGAAAATAATCCGCTAGATGGCATATCGCTACATGTCAGATCCCAATACCAAAAAGTGGTGTTCAGCAACGCAGTTTTGGCAACCGTAAAATAATTATTGTACAAGTAAGATTATTTTAGCAAGTATATGACGTAAATTTATACATAAAATGAAACAATATGTGCAAGAAAATTAACTTATTAATTTCGATGATGAAATGAGGGCAAAACACATAATTTTGAGTGTTATTTACGATAACTTCACTGCTCGAGGTTGACAACACTGAGTGTCAGTTTCAATTGACAACTGACAGATGTATAAACTTAACCTAGATAGTTAATTTTTTATTTCAAATAGAATTGAATATGTACCGCGGCACTGAAGTTCCTTTTTATTAAGGCACTAGAATATATGGGTATTCTCATCCGCCATTTTGGGTCCAAGTGTCATAAATAAAACAAATTATTGGAATCCAGTTACTTTAATTCTTTTCTGTCAAATTTGAAGTTGATATTGATTAATAATTGTGATACATCATTCTCTTAATTATTATATTTCATATCTAACAGGTAAGTGTACAGAATACTTTCTAATATATTACACCGTATGATTTGTGTAGTTGGATTTTACAGAATTTCAAGAAATATGTTTTCAAATTTGACAGATACAAATTTTAAATGTTTTTTTTTTTTTAAGTAACTGGATTCTAATAACTTGTTTTATTTATGACATCTGGACCCAAAATGGCGGACGAGAATACCTACATTCTTCTAGAGCTCTATTTTTATCACTCACATGGTTTATTTTCGTGATAAAAAGTAAAACTTCAGTGCCTTGATACATAAATAACTAATACCTACATAATAAGTAATCATTTAAATTTAAATTTCATTTAAAAATGAATTTAAATCTCTTTAATTTTTATTAAAAACATTTTTCTCTACGATGAATTTAGAGAAGCAGGAAATTACATAAGTATTATTTATCAAGTAAAACGCCTATGGCCGGCTGAGTCAGTCAGTTATCCTGTATAAAAGTTAGGTTAAAATTGCAGTCTTGGATTGCAGATGATGTCATTCTGAAATGATTAATTTGTTGTGTATTTGTACATATCGACTTATCAACTAATAATAAGTGTACATTTCAGTGGATATGCAAGTATTCTCTATAATAATGTCGCTAATAAGAATGGCAATGACCACCACATCATACCAAAGATTCAAATCACAAAAACCAACCGGCCGTCAGTACCCTTGGAAAAAGGAACCAAAACCTGTACACTTAAACACTATCCAAGAAACATACAAATATCTCGGATCTTCGACCGCCATTCCTGAAACTATCAAGGAAGAAGAAGAAAACCTAAAAGAAGAAAGCGAAGAAAATTCCGATGCCGAAGCGGATCAAATTCAAAAAGTGTCAAGAAAAAGTTCTGGGTTGTCTATGTCATCCTCACAATTTGAAGCAAAAATTCAGAAGAAAGCTGAGGACCAACCAGATTTTATTCTTCCAGTTAAGATTGTTTTCTATCGCGGTTTGCCGGAAGATGACGCAGCAGGTAAATTAGTTTCCTTCTTCTGGTGGTTCTGTTTTATTCTACCGCGAATGCTGGCGCTGTCGGCGTTTGCTTATTTTTTCCGGACTGAAATTTGGTGGCTGTGTGGGGGGCACTATATTATTTGTTTGAGTTTCTTGCTGTATGATGCGCATACAGCAGACATTCCATATTACAGAGCTATATTCATTTTATTTACTGCTTTTGTTTATATGTTTTGTTTGATTGAATTCAAAATTAAATTCAAGAAAGTTAGGTTTATATACAACGGTTATTTCACTTTGGTTTATTTGGAGAACTTCATCATGACCAGTATTTGGTATCATGGTCAAGAATTTTATTATTCCGATTGGTGGTATCGGTATATTTTTTATGTGATCCTTGGTAGTTCTATAATTAGTGCTGTATCAATGTTCTTTTATATTTTTATTTTAAAACCAAACAAAGTTACGTTGAATCAAGGGTATCGCAGCAGTAAAATATTGTAATTTGAATTTCCCGCCAGTTTTAGGGTATTTAGTTTTTAGTAATAAGTATTTAAATGTATAAATTATATCGTAAAATATATTATTATTATTATCAATATTTGTTTAATTTCTTATCATATTATAAAAAGTCCATTCAAATTTGAACTAACTCGCAAATTTGGATATTCAAGTCGGATGCACACTGTACAAAATCAGAGACCAGTTGGTGAGTAAAGCCTGTATGACACATCAATTTTTATGTAAATTTTTTTGTCTTCTTTTTTTAAGTAGGTTTTGAGGATTCCGACATAATTTATTTAATTTTTTTCTATTCCTTTAGGTCACTATTAATACAAATATGAAATTTTAAAAATACTTTTTCTACGATCACTACTAAAAATTAAATATTCTACAATTTTTAAAACAACATAAATTACAGAAAAAGTAAATTTAACCCTGTTTTTTTCATGGAAAAGTGTTAAGGGCTTCTTGTAAACTGCTACTTCCGGTTGACTAATTTTATTGAAAATCTAATCAGTTCTTCATATAAATATAAGAAGCAAAAATACACAAAATTGTATTTTTTTTTAGTATTATAGTGTTTGAGTTATGCGAGACGAAAAAATCGGTACAGACTATACACACACACGTACATACATACATACAGACATCATGGCGAAAATAGTAAAATCGTATTGTGCTTATTCATTGAAAACTCACTACCTAATTTTTTGCCTAAAGACAATACCTGCCTTAGGTAAATAATAGAAAAAAACGAAATAGTGTATAGAATGAAAGTGGATAAAGCCCTGTTCAGACATGGACACACAGAGGACACATTCAAGCCACACACAGGCAACAGTTACTCAAGGAAGAAGAAGTACGGAGACACACGGAAGACACCAAAATATGAGCCGTTCACACATGGAATTTGTTTGTGACCTCAAAATTAAAGCAAAAGAGGCACTCACAATTCGTTTTTGTTATTTCTCTATTTTTCTTTATACAATCAAACAAGATTATACTCAAAAACTAAGCCAAGTTAATAAAACCAAAAGATAAATTACAATCGACAATAATCAACAATGCCAAAAGAAATTGCAAGTGACAGAAGAAAGAATTTTTTAAGGCTACAAACAAAACATTTCAATGATTTGAAGTTATCAGTAATTTGAACTTCTACTTTTCCTAAGGCACTAGAATATATGAGTATTCTCATCCGCCATTTTGGGTCCAAGTCTCATAAATAAAACAAATTATTAGAATCCAGTTACTTTAATTCTTTTCTGTCAAATTTGAAGATGATATTGATTAATAATTGTGATATATCATTCTCTTAATTATTATATTTCATATCTAACAGGTAAGTGTACAGAATACTTTCTAATATATTACCGTATGATTTGTGTAGTTGGATTTGACAGAATTTCAAGAAATATGTTTTCAAATTTGACAGATACAAATTTTAAATGTTTTTTTTTAAGTAACTGGATTCCAATAACTTGTTTCATTTATGATATCTGGACCCAAAATGGCGGACGAGAATACCTACATTCTTCTAGAGCTCTACTTTTCCAAGACACTTTGAAGCCACAAATTAGCGGCGCTGCAATTTGACAGGCGACACACACCGCACTTCTTCTTCATTGTGCTACTGTTGCCTGTGTGTGGCTTGAATGTGTCCTCTGTGTGTCCATGTCGGAACAGGGCTTAAGAAACTGACAACAACGCAGAGAAATGGAGAACGGCGATATTTTATATACCGGGTGTTGAAATTTGCAACATAAGGAATACAATATTTTTTTAATCTGGTGATTGTTGTTCTTCTACTTAAATTAGACCAAAAGTGTAACTACGCAGTAGTAAAATATAGCTTTGCTTGTAAAATAAGTGATTTCCGTAAAAAAATAATTTAAATTTTCTCGTCACAAAAATATAAATTGTTGTGTTTTAAAACCGGCTCCACTTGAATTAATTAGTTTAAATTTCTCTCGCTAGGGCATGGGGTATAAATATTTAAAATCTATAAATTATGTTGATTTATAACGTAAAATATATTATATTACGTGTTGTTAATATGAGTTTAATTTGTAATGATTTTATAAAATAAAATTGTGTTCCGTAGTACCAACTTCACGCATAACTTCAAATTGCGACTTTGACATTCGATTTTTTTCTTTGTTGTAAAGTTCTTGTTGTACCAGTAAGAAATATCCTTTAAATATATTTTAGAATATCCGTTAAATATTAGAATAATATTTAAATGAATATAAGTATAGCAGAGATGTTGTGTGCATAGCAATAATAAAAAGAACATTTGCAGTAGAATCCATTTTCCCTCGCCATCACATCCTTTTCTTTAGTTTTTATATCATTAACAAAACGTGATTCGTGTTGGGTGTTATGTGGCTCTGTTTATGGGAACTCGCGAATTATTTTACAAAGACAGTGCTGTGAAGTAATGCATTAATAAAGGATTTTCGGAACTGTAGTCAGGGAATAAACAAAAAGCACGTGAACATATCTTAAGTCGGAACCGGCATTTCATTCCTGATTAGTTGATTAACGAATTGCTTAAAAATGGCGTCCGATCCGCAAGTAAAGAATAGAATGCAAGTTTTCAAGAACAAAGGGAAAGATCAGGATGTAAGTAATAAATGTGTCAATAACTCTAACATCAAATTTATCTTTTCAACATATTTGCTAGTGACATGCTGCCATTTTAATTATTTTACGTACATGATGAAAGGTCATTCAATTTATCACATATCACATGTATTCTTTTCTTTCAAAATTTCAATTTATTATCAATTATATAGATTTCTCGCTTGAAATTTGACCAGAAAACAAAGAAATTTTACTTTAGGTCATAATTTGGGAGATAAAATTATTAATCATTATTTACTAAGAGCAACAATATAATGTCAATAAATGATTTATTTTTATAACTTGTGCATTTTCTATAAATTTTTAGTACTTTTAAACTGTTTTTGACCTCTTGAGCTGTCAGATTTCTTTTTTGTTTACCTCATTGTCCACTGCTTTTCTCTTTTCTCAAAAGTTCTTGCGCAATATACGCTACAGTTTTAGCAATAAAATAGTTTCTATCAGCATTTGAAGTTCTGTTGCGTAGCTCGTAGCTGTAACCTAACCTATTTGTATGATGAGTGTTTGGCTGTTTGTAGGAGATGCGAAGAAGGCGAAACGAAGTGACAGTAGAACTTAGGAAAAACAAACGTGAAGAAACATTGCAGAAACGGAGGAACGTTCCTATTATAGACGCAGGCGAGGATGACGACATCGAGAAGTCGTTGGCTGCGACGAACCTGGAGCAGCTGGTGGCGAACGCCGCGTGCGCCGAGAACCCCGCCGTGCAGCTCAACGCCGTGCAGGCGGCGCGCAAGCTGCTCAGCTCTGACCGGAACCCGCCCATCGACGCCCTCATCGCCAGCGGCATCCTACCTATCTTGGTGAGGTTAGTATCAACACTTTCGCCTCCTACACATTTACATTGATTCGAACCAAACCTCACAATTCATCAGTTGTTATATTATTTCGTAATGAACAGTTAAAGCGAGTTGTACACTATACTTTATCTATAAACACGATATTACGTCCAATTCTCTAACGAAGTTTTTATCGTAACCATTAGCTAATGGGGACAAAATCGCATCGAAACTTTATATTTAATGGGGAATATTTCATTAGCTGTCAAAAAAACGATTCATTTTTGTCACAATTAGCAAGTTAAATCGGTAGCAACTTTCTAGAGAATAAACTCGATTATTTCTTAATGTTTTTTTATGAAACTTTATATAAATTGAAGACTATCTGCACTTTTAAAAAGTCTTAATTGTTATTAATTATGATTTTTTTAAATGTTGTAACGTCATTGTAGAGGTGTTGGTGGATCTCAAACAGTAGAGATTGTAAATAATTGTAGTCACAAATATTCTGATTTATTGTTCGCAAAAATTATTTAAATGAAATTAAAATAACTTTTCATGGTAAATAATTAAAATGTACATGAATTCCATTTATTTCTGGAAGAAACTTGAATAAACTGTAAGATTATTTTAGTCAAATGTTTGATTACGACTGATACATTTTGCTAACCTATGTCATTCAACAAGTCTTTAATTTCATTTGAGTCGACCTAAAGTAATATTTATTAGTTAGAAATGTATGTATTTACGAATTCAAAGTGAAATAAAAAACCTTCAAATTAGTTGCCAACCATTTTGACACTTCGACAATCTGACAACTCAATAATAATAAGAGAAGTACAAATAATTTAGAATATGATAGATATGCGCCATTAATACTTTGACGTCATTGTAGAGGTCTTTAAAACTCAAATATCTTAATAATTAATAATATTTTTAAACTTGTATTATATCTAGTATAATATTTTTCACTAGTTTGAAAAAGAAAATCACAAGTCAGAAAAAGATTTTGGCTCACTCTTGTTTTAAGGTCAAACATACGCGTCGAAAGAACGAACCCTTTATTTTTTTAAAAAACAGCAAATTCTGTATTCTTTCTTTATTTTCATGTTCTTTATGGTCCAACAACCTCCATTCGTCAAAATATCGTGGATTTTTTACAGTGACTTGTACATTGCAATGTCAGATGAAGTACATTTCACAGGCTGGGTTCGTTCACTCCCATGAATTTTGTTTTGCAAATTCAAATTTCAATAAATTATTTCTTACAATTATTCTTATCGAAAAACAAAACAATTATTACTGTGAAGTCTTTGAACATTCTAGTATTTATATATGTGGATGAAAAGGATAACTGAAACATTCAACTATAAAAAAATATTCGTTGAAGTCTAGTTGGTCAAAAATTCAGAATTTTGATACTGAATTTCTAATTCCCATGAACGACGACAGTAATGAAAATAATTCGTATATTTATAAATATAATCGTCTATAACATACTAAAATTATTTTACATTTGAATTTACAGTTTTTGAGAAACAAATAAGAATATACCAAAAAACACACTTTTTGGTATATTTTTATTTGTTTCTCAAAAACTGTAAATTCAAATGTAAAATAATTTTAGTATGTTATAGACGATTATATTTATAAATATACACATTATTTGTATTACTGTAGTCGTTCATGGGAATGTGTGGCATATATTTGACTACTTTGAAAATTATGTTCATGTATAATATGTAAACAAAATTGGCATTTTAAAATTTATTACAAAACTTTGGACTTTTATCTACAAATGTAGGTATAAAACATTATATGTTTCATTTATTATAATAATGATATATTGTTTCAAAAAAGTCATGTTCATCTTGCGTTATCTTCAGCCCGCATTGGCCCGGATGGTTCACCTTAAACTACTTTGCAATATTAAAATAATTGTGTTGTTGAATTTACGACTTCATAAAATGTATAGCTTGTAAATGTTGAATTTAAATTCACGAAAAAATTTAAAATTGTTTGTTGACAAGTTAGAAACTATTTGGGGAAATTCATGCTAATACCAATTATATGTTGGTACTGAATCTACCCCAATATGTCATTCTCTAATGTCCATCTTGTTATTTAACCTCTCCGGCTTCGCTTAAAAAACTGTTGCTGTGTGTTGTTGCGCTAATTTCTTACAAATTATTGTTCGGTTTTGTTTAATAGTAATAGAAAATAAATAAATATTTTGTGTTTGATGTTTTGTATTTTAATTGTGGAAAATATCAGATTATAAACACACGCCTACAGCTCGGCCGCCCAACTTCTAGACTCATGATTAAATACACTACTTTGCTATAACTATTTTCTTCTAAAGTCATAAAAGTACGTTGTCATATATTTGTAGTCAACAAGCAGAAGTTAAACACTTCTACTCAAGCGGCGGACAAAGTAAAATATTATGCAAAATAGTTAGGTTGTAATTCAATAATTTGACAGTTAACACTGAAACAAATAAACAAAAATAAAAAATCTGATGTGGCAGCACATAACCTCCCGCCCAATACTACTCTTAAACGGTACAAAATAGTATTTGATGATACAGAAACATACCTTCTTATTTGTTAATTTTCTATTTATATTTAAGAATTTTAATTTTCTTTTGTATATTTATTTAATTTTATTACATATATTTCACTAAGAAAACAGCTTCACAATCACAATGACATGTGTCACATTTCGTAAAAAATTGAAAATCTTTAAATGTTTCCATGGTGTACTAGGAATGCAAAATTTGTAAAAACTAATTTCTTTATATTTTATTATCTCTAAATCAAATGAAAATTAATAAAATTAGTGTAATCAAAAACATGTAAAATTAAATATTCTTCAACTTTCAAAATAACATAAATTGTTGAAAATGGAAATTTAACCGTGTTTTTCACGGGCTTCAAGCAAACTGCTACTTCCGGTTGACCAATTTTATCCAAAATCTAATCAGCTCTTCATTTAAATATAAGAAGCAATAATTCACAAAATTGTATTTTTTGGTATTATAGTATTTGAGTTATGCGAGACGAAAAAATTGCCACAGACTACACACACACACATACATACATACATACATACATACATACATACATACATACATACATACATACAGACATCATTGCGAAAATAGTAAAATCGTACTGTAGGGACCCTAAAACGTGCTTATACATTGAAAACTCACTACCCAATTTTTTGACCAAAAACAATACCTCCCTTACCTAGAGGTAGGCGGGAGGTAAAAACAGCATGACAACTACAAATGCTGGATAAGACAGAGTATTTTTTGAAGTTTTAGGCATTTTTTAATGGTTTATAATTCTATTTTCTATGTTTAAAGAAAAAGTAGCATGCTCACAAAGTATCACATTTACTCCTAATGACACAATATACTAATGTATAATCAACATTTTCGTAAGCTTTCGATGATGTAATGAACTTCATTCATACGATTTTTGTTGACATAGTTATTACAGATTGGTATGATTGCATTAAATAAATAAAATCAACCACAAATAACCTAAATATTTTAGCAAAAACTTTCTTTGTCTTTCTGCATTGCTTTTTTACACGATACAAAGTATTGGTTAATAAATTGCTCAAGTTTTCAAGCGTACGTTTTGTCAATTTATTGTTGTGTGTAGTACGACACCGCGTCAATTTTTTCTTCACTATCTAACACAGGAATGTCATACATGTGTTTATTATAATGAAATCATATTAATATTTTTCTTTGTATAATCAGTCGTCGGAAAATATTGTGTATAAAAACAACTTTATGTTCTAAATATACAAATAGCTGTTTAGTAAAATTATTAATTAATGAAATGTCAAATTACATTTTTAAAATAATTTTTTCACGAACGGGAGAGAAACTGTTTCTATGAACCAAAATCGTTACATATCTACGGTAGATTTGTGCACATTTTCTCCCGTCGTGAGGGAACGTGTTCAAATCAAAGGAAACTATCATAAATTATATTACAATTCAAATAACTTTGAAAGACAGAAACCATTATAAATGTTGAGCTCATGAAAAAAATAGTATACAGGGTGGTGACTTGGACGACGCAGCATAGGGATTACAATGGTAAATTCTTAGTGTGCAATTATTTGCTCCCCTAATTATTTTAGAGCAAAACTTTATTAAGATTTTATTTAGAGAAAAAAATTCTGGTTCTATTGATACCATTGTTTACAAATTTCCATTGTCCGGAAGAGGCAAAATCGAAAAAATAAAATTAACTCTTTTGCTAAAATCAATGATGCCATGGAAAGATTTAAACAATAAATAAAAAACAAGCGCGTTAACTTTTGCCCTTGGTTTTTGACGTTTAAACTAATTATTAAATACAGCTTTTATAATGTATCCACTCAATTCAACAAAAAGAAATGATTATATTGATTTATTCCGGAAATTAAAATAAACTAAAAGCTGATTACAACAATGTCATTTGGCAACAGTATAATTTAGGTTCATATTAAGTAACGACCCTAAACTTATTATAAATTAATTGAAAAACCATAAAAAGAGTATTGGGAAACAGGATTTTATTTTAACAACATATAAACACAAAATTATAACAAATCATAGCAAATGTTCAAACAAATCACCATTTGCCATAAAAATGGCCCAACCTGTCGTAAAATTCTCGTCTGACATTTGCTAATTGTCTTTGTGATATTTTAGCACACTCAACTTGAATAGAATTTTTTAAATCTTCTAAATTTTGAAATTCTCTGGCCTCACTTCATTTTTCCATCATTTGGAAGCAAAATGTATTTCTTCTCGCCAAATCATGTTCTCGAAACTCTCGGTGAAAATGGTACTTATATGATTGGTATTTGTTTTTTTTTTTTTAATTCGCAGTACTCGGGAATGATGTATATCAAAACATTAAAGGTGTTCTTATTTTCCTCGTTCTGAATTAAATTCTGAACGTCATTATTACACTTGTAACTATTTATTACAGTGCCTGCAGTCTCAAACTTCAAAATTATCCTGTGGGCTGTAGTACTTGCTCGAATTGGCCGTTTCGGATATTTAACACCAAACATGGCACTTACTTCGCGTTCATTACTTCCGGAATAAAACCATTTAATCATTTCTACTTTTTCTTGTATTGAATACATTATAACAACGATATTTAATAATTTAAACGTCAAATGTTAGGCCGCTTGTTTTTATTTATTGTTTTATTTGTTCCATGGCATCAATGATTTTTGTAAAAAAGTTAATTTTAATTTCTTCGATTTTTTCTCTTCCGAACAATGGAAATTTATAAACAATGGTATCAATAGATGCAGAATTTTTTTCTCTAGATAAAATCTAAATAAGCTATTGCTCTAAAATAATTAGGGAAGCAAATAAGTGCACACTAAGAATTTACCATTGTAATCCCTATGCTGCGTTGTCCAAGTCACCACCCTGTATACATCGCAGGAGAGAAGTGTATATTTCCCTCGTCGTACTGTATTAAAAAATGTCACTTTTAACAAATCAAAAATATCGATTCTTTTACATTTCATGAAAGTAGATAAAACGTAGTACGGCACACGTTTCATAACTTCATTTTATGACACGAGATGAACAACTTATCACACGAGGCGTAACTGATTTTAATATGCTATTGTAATATTGCAAATAATAATTTGTAAGTTGTTACACAATTTAAGAATGAATTCAACGTTTTTTCGACATCTTAGGGACCTTGGTGTGGAAACTTTGAAGTTTGTTCTTGGTCTACACTTTTATAACCCTGACTTTCTTTACCTCCTAAACGATGATACTTTTAAGGTCAACCATACGGGCTGAAGATAGCGCAAGATGAGCAAGACTTTTTTGAAACGATATATCATTATTATAATAAATGAAACATATAATGTTTTATACCTACATTTCTAGATAAAAGTCCAAAGTTTTGTAATCAATTTTAAAAAGCTAATTTTATTTGCAAATTATACATGAACATAATTTTCAAAGTAGTCAAATATATGCCACACATTCCCATGAACGACTACAGTAATGCAAATGATTCGTATATTTATAAATATGATCGTCTATAACATATTAAAATTATCTTCCATTTGACCTTACAGTTCTTGAGAAACAAATAAAAATATACCAAAAAGTGTGTTTTTTGGTATATTTTTATGTTTCTCAAAAACTGTAAATTCAAATTGAAAATAAACTTAGTATGTTATAAAGACGATCATATTTATAAATGTACGAATCATTTACATTACTGTAGTCGTTCATGAGAATGAGAAATACAGTATAAAAATTCTGAATTTTCGATCAACTAGACTTCAACGAATATTTTTTTATAGTTTAATGTTTTAGCTATCCTTTTTATTCACATTTATAAATAGTAGAATGTTCAAAAACCTTACTGCGATAATTGTTTTGTTTTTCGATAAGAATAATTGTAAGAAATAATTTATTTAAATTTGAATTTGCAAAACAAAATGGAAGTGAACGAACCCAACGAAAATATGTACTTCATCTGACATTTCAATGTATAAGTCACTGAAGAAATCAGTGAAATTTTGACGGATGGAGGTTGTTGGACCATAAAGAACATGAAAATGAATTAAGAATACAGAAATTGCTGTTTTTTTAAGAAAATAAAGGATTCGTTCTTTGACGCGTATGTTTGACCTTAAGTTTTATTTCAAAGTCGCATATTTTGGAATCATAAAAATGTCTATTTTCTCAATGACTTCTTCGTATTAACTCATAAACGAGAAACATTATAAAATGTGACTTTATAATGTCCTGGACACACGTTATTAAAATATTTCAATCGTGGAAGCAATTGAGAAAAAAGCTAAAAATTGAATTTGATTGTTCATTAACTACACATGATACATGTTTAACTTATTGAAAAGATAATTTAGTTATTTGTTTGTTACGGTAATACCAAACTCAACAAGATTTCGGCATAGACTTCCACTTAGGCTCGGATTATGATGTGTGAGCGTGGGATATGTCATTCCGTTACATGTTGAAGACTACTTTCTATAACAAGATTTTGGAAATTTTACAAAAAATACAAATACAAAACTGTTGAAAACGTCAAACTCAAATAAATCAAATTAAAACAAACAGACGTAATCATAGTAACCGAACAAAGATACTTCATATATGGCGCTAATATGCGGTTCTGATTCGTCGAATTTATTCCATACGCGGCGTATGAAATGATAGTTATTCCAATATAATTTTTGGTTGTGTAATGCGTGTTTCCAAAACTGTGTTATAGAAAAATATATTAATATTTTCATTTTTACTATCAGTCGTCGGAAAAATATTGTGTATAATTCGAACGCAAAGTAATGTTTTGTCGCTCGAACACAAATATTGAAATGTGAGCCGCAGGCGAACGTTGCAATCGTGTGTCTGAATCACTGACATATAGTAATTCTGGAACGCGCTTTAGCTGGCACTGGTTACTTGCCAGTTACGTGTTTGGTTGGTTTCAAACAATGACGTCACACTGACCGAACGGTTACTGAAAACGCACGGTAGATTTTGGCATTAATCAAATTTGACAGAAAACGTGAAAAATATGACAGCGTATTAGTTTGAAATTATAACAAGTGAACTTCAACCAATCAGAATACTAACCGTTGGACGAACCGAACTCTCGAGCATGTTACTGATTTGACATACCAAAACTGTTACCGTTTACATAGGACGTCATAAAAGTGCCAGTCGAAATCAATTGGTTACTGTATTTACTAACCAATCCTGTGACCAAGTACTAACCGATGCCAGTCGAAATCGCCTTAATTCAGTTTGTATGATTGTCGATGTTGTGTGTAGATGTCTGGAGAGTCACGACAACCCGTCCCTGCAGTTCGAGGCAGCGTGGGCGCTGACGAACATCGCGTCGGGCACGTCCGTGCAGACCAACAAGGTGGTGCACGCGGGCGCCGTGCCGCTGTTCCTGCAGCTGCTGCACTCGCCGCACCAGAACGTGTGCGAGCAGGCGGTGTGGGCACTGGGCAACATCATCGGCGACGGGCCTTGCCTGCGCGACTACGTCATCGAGCTGGGCGTCGTCAACCCGCTGCTCACCTTCATCAAGCCCGAGATCCCCATCTCGTTCCTGCGCAACGTCACCTGGGTCATTGTGAACCTCTGCCGCAACAAGGACCCGCCGCCGCCCATGCAGACCATCAAGGAGATTCTGCCCGCGCTCAACGTGCTCATACATCACACTGACATGAGTGTAAGTAAACGATAACCTGCTACGAATACATTCAGACAATAGTATATTGAACAACTAGTGTTACAATTAGGCATTGTAACACGAGTTGTTCATACTACATTTCCTATTTCACGTTCATAAATTCAATAAAAATTAAATAAAATTGTACGGCATGTTTAATATACCACTGGTCACCAAGGGGCTTTGCCCGCGGGGCCTATCGGCTCCCAGGCCGCAACCCCGACGCAGGGACTCCGATTCAATCATTTTACGTGAAAAATGACAGCCCCAAGTTTGACAGACTGTTAATTTTACAAATAATAAATTCCTCAAAAACATTTACACAAAATTCAATTTTGTAGCATTGTTTTGGAGTAAAACTGTCACAAAATTGGCTTTGTGTACGTGAAATAGGAAAAGGATATTTTCAACACTTGTTTGCGCGCTATCACAAGTATTGGACAAAAGGCGGCGCCACTGTAAGCGCGCGAACGTTTAAAAACGGCTTTGTAGACAGATCGTCTTCTACTTTCTGACAATTAATTTATGCTCGGTTGCACCAACGTTAGTTAAATTGTAAACTTGGTTTAAATAAATAAAAACGTATCTAATTTTTGACATCAATGTCAATGACTCCACATGACATATAACTTCGATTTGTTTTTATTTATTTAAACCAAGTTAAAATTTAACTAACGTTGGTGCAACCGAGCATTAGTGATTATTATTATTATATGTTTTGAAGATTATCACCATCAACTTACCTTGCCATGTGTTCGTTGAACGATTGCTATGTAATAGTTATTTACCGGTTTCAGGAGATTAAACCTATGTTTACATGCACAAAAATAGACAGGGTAAATATGTCATAACTCTATGCTGTACGGTAATATTCCCATACTGACCTGTCAAAACAGTCAAGAAAATGAAAATAAAACACAAAGATATTATAACGCTATTTACTAATACCCACGGAATTAAGCTGTTCAGAGCTTTACCTGCTGTGTTCCAAATATTTTCACCAAAATCCACTTTTTATCTAACCATGAAGATCACATTTGACGTTTAAGTAAAAATATTAGTTATAAATATGATAAAAAACAAGTGTAACCATGGTGTTAAATAAAAACAAATAGAGCTTGATCACATTCTACAATTATGACAGACGTTATCATAAAAGAATTTCATGAACTAATATTTATTAATGATGTTAACGTCGTCAAATTCTGAAACCGGTAAACTATTGAACAAACCACGGATGTTATGAGTCATAACAGGCCTTAGATGTCTTAAAATCCTCGCTCTACGAGCTCGGATTTCAAACTGACATCTGCGGCTGTTATGATACTCATAACATCACTAGGAATGTTAATAGCAAATTACTTTACTTGTTACTCAATTGTAAACACCATTTACCCAAGTCCTCTATTGCCTTTGAAAATGAATTTTAACAAGTTACTAATTGACAGTTGCATTGTAAAAATTTTACAAGTTAGTAAATGTGAACAATGCACGTTGCCACAGTAATGCTTACAAGGCTTTTGCGAAATCATTTCAAATAATTTTTGACAGAACAGTTGTGTGTAACTGACAGGACTTGGTTATAATTTTAATTTGATTTACAAATGAGTAACGAGTAAAATGTTGTACAATACACGCTAGTTAACTGTTTTACTGCTTCAAGGAGGTGACAGGCTCGCCGGTCATTTCCTCCATTCAGCAGTAAAAACTGTTTTACCTTGCTTGTAATGTAAGTTACTATTACAAGTGGGCAAAGTAAGGAAATACCCACGAGAGATCTTTTAGCACACGAAGCCGAAGGCTTAAATTAAATCCCATATTCGTGATAAAAAATTGAACTTCAGTGCCTTGATACATAAATCTCTTTATATAAAACAATTTTTTTCGCGATTTTTTGAATCTTGTCAGAGACATCAACAATTATAAACTTTTGTATAAATATTTTCTATCGGATCTTAAGTATACCTTAGAATATTTTTTAGACTAATCTATCCGGTTATTCCAAAATGGTAGACGATAAAAAAATTGGGTAAAAAAAAAATAAGTGTGTTCCCAGAGAGCTCTTCCGGTTCTCGAGATTCCAATGCATTCGTACCTGCGTGATACACTATATTCAGACTCGTGCTACAATTTTTATTCGAATCTGTTTTCTACATTATGTGTACCGTTTAGAATTTAAAATTTGCGGAAGATATGTGCTTTACTTAAAATTTATTTTTGCTTTAATAATACGCTCCCGGATATGTTGGCACTCATGTGACTCGAACAGGTGGAAATAAGAACCTGTTAATAAAAATTGCTTTAGTAGCACAGTACGAATTGTTCCGTCTCAAATACAAACCCTTTGTTCTTTTATTATTAGATTTCTATTTTCGTATATGGGACATTGAAATTAACTTCTTCTGTCAGTTCGTTCTTATTGTCTTGTATTTAGGGATTAGTGGAACAAGAATTCGCATTTAATTATTTTTACATAAAATATTAGAAGTGTACATAGTTATACATAATTTTTATTATTGGTTCCATTTAAAAATTATAAATTTATATTGTAGAATATGAGCCACAGACAAAATATTTTTTCTTCAAACGTCATAAAAGTACGTTGTTATGTATTTGTATTCAACAAGCAGAAGTTCAACATTGTCGCCGCCGGCGTAAAAGTGTTTCCTTGGCAACACATTTACGCCGGCGGCGGACAAAGTAAAATATCATGCAAAATAGTAAGGTTGTAATTCAATAATTTGACAGTTAAGAATAAAACAAATAAACAAAAATAACAAAATAACATATTCTGTGGCAACTAGAAATACTGGATACGGTAGAATATTTGTTGAAGTTCTGAGCATATTTTAATGTTTTAATGTCTATTTTCTATGTTTGAAGAAAAAATAGCATGTGTTATTCGGAGTAAATGTGACTTTGTATGCTTCGCATGTAATTGTTCGACTCGCTTCGCTCGTCGTTCAAACTTACATGCTCAGCACACAAAGTATCACATTTACTCCTAATAACACAATATATTATTTTCCGAAATAGATAGTGAAGTACACGATATTACTACGCGAAGTTAGCCAAAATAGTAGCTAAAGTTAAACTTTACAGACTCTTATGTGTCAAAATTTTACTTCACATACTCTGTCAAACTTGAATTACAAACCTAAAGTAACAAACAAATGATTTTATAATACTATTGGTGAATATAGTTATTATTTACCTTTGATAATAATTTATCAGATTTAATGCGGACCACATCACATGCGGACCACTTATATAATATAAAAAATAATGTAAATTATAACCAAATAGGCTATTCCACGTTATTATTATTATAATTTTTTTTTTTTTTTGAAGAACAAAAATATAAGACCACATTTAAAAGTCCGAGTTAAAAGTTCTTTCAAGTAAGCGAAATATTAAAGTCTGAATTTGAATAGTATATTACGTACCGTGAACTGTAAGTGATAGTTTTTAGGTCGAAAATGTAGTTTGGGACGTCGAGACCTGTAGGGTCGAGATTTCCTAAACATTCGAGACCTAAAAAATCACTTACAGTTCGAGGTTAGTAAGTTATTTTTTGCACTACCTGCGTAAATATAACATTGTCGCAATTAGGTAGTTGGTGACGCTGGTATCGTATAGTTCTGCAGTGAGTGCTGCATATGAAGCAGCAAACACGCAAAGACAAGAAAATCACTCGAGCAGAATCCAAACATATTATTTAAGATTGAGTGGTAGTAAATACTTGAATATCATTTGCTACACACGTCCTGCGTCATTAAAAACAAAACATGTCGTATTTATTAAAAGGAGTAATTTATAATTAAAAATATGGAATTTTCCGCATCTTTTAACTCGTATCTTTCATATTTTCAATCAACTTTTACTATTTTTGACATTTTGACAATACTTTTGTGCAAATATGTAAATGAATATTGAATGTGTATTGTAGATCCTCGTGGACACGGTGTGGGCGCTGAGCTACCTGACAGACGGCGGCAACGAGCAGATCCAGATGGTGATCGACAGCGGCGTGGTGCCCAAGCTGATCCCGCTGCTGTCGCACAAGGAGGTGAAGGTGCAGACGGCCGCGCTGCGCGCCGTGGGCAACATCGTCACCGGCACCGACGAACAGACGCAGGTCGTGCTGAACTGCGGCGCGCTCAGCCACTTCCCCGCCCTGCTCACCCACCCCAAGGAGAAGATCTGCAAGGAGGCCGTCTGGTTCCTCTCCAACATCACCGCCGGCAACCAGTCACAGGTAACCTTATCACTGCCATAAATCATTCGTTCGAAATCGAGTAAAAAGTTGACAAACTTTACAACTAAAACTGATACATTGTTGTTAATAGTATATTATTCAATGAGCATATAATGTATGCTATTACTCATGAGAATGAAGTAATAGCCATTACATAATGAATGAATAATATTAATTCATCGAACTGTCAATATTATTTCATTAGCAACAGTAACAAAGGTTATTAATTAATAAACAACGGTTGAATTATGGGTATATTATTTGACAGTTGTGGATAAAATTATTTAAGGTCAAACATACGCGTCGAAAGAACGAACCCTTTATTTTTTTAAAAAACAGCAAATTCTGTATTCTTTATTTATTTTCATGTTCTTTATGGTCCAACAACCTCCATTCGTCAAAATATCATGGATTTTTTACAGTGACTTGTACATTGCAATGTCAGATGAAGAACATATTTTCGTTGGGTTCGTTCACTCCCATGAATTTTGTTTTGCAAATTCAAATTTCAATAAATTATTTCTTACAATTATTCTTATCGAAAAACAAAATAATTATTACTGTGAAGTCTTTGAACATTCTAGTATTTGTATATGTGGATGAAAAGGATAACTGAAACATTCAACTATAAAAAAATATTCGTTGAAGTCTAGTTGGTCAAAAATTCAGAATTTTGATACTGAATTTCTAATTCCCATGAACGACGACAGTAATGAAAATAATTCGTATATTTATAAATATAATCGTCTATAACATACTAAAATTATTTTACATTTGAATTTACAGTTTTTGAGAAACAAATAAGAATATACCAAAAAACACACTTTTTGGTATATTTTTATTTGTTTCACAAAAACTGTAAATTCAAATGTAAAATAATTTTAGTATGTTATAGACGATCATATTTATAAATATACACATTATTTGCATTACTGTAGTCGTTCATGGGAATGTGTGGCATATATTTGACTACTTTGAAAATTATGTTCATGTATAATATGTAAACAAAATTGGCATTTTAAAATTGATATATGTTTCATTTATTATAATAATGATATGTTTCAAAAAAGTCATGTTCATCTTGCGCTAACTTCAGCCCGTATTGGCCCGGATGGTTCACCTTAAACGATGGATAACATAGAAAAACATTTTTTTAAAGCAGGACAACAATAAAACACCAAATTAAAAACTAACGAGTTTATGACAAAACGCAAACGTTTTTATGCGCTTCAAAATAAGCAGGTACTCGTATAGAAAAATACAGCAGAGCGTATAGTTTTATACTTCTACTTGGTGGAAGATATTGTGGTGGCCAGTGAATGATTTTGTGTTTGTGTGTGCAGGTGCAGGCAGTGATCGACGCAGGCCTCCTGCCGAAGATCATCCACAACTTGAGCAAAGGCGAGTTCCAGACGCAGAAGGAAGCCGCGTGGGCCATCAGCAACTTGACGATCGGCGGCACGCGGGAGCAGGTGGCGCGCCTCATCCAGGAGGGCGTGATCGGCCCGTTCTGCGACCTGCTGAGCTGCAAGGACGCGCAGGTCATCCAGGTGGTGCTGGACGGCATCAACAACATGCTGAAGATGGCGGGCACGCAGTGCGACCAGCTCGCCAACATGATCGAGGAGTGCTCCGGCCTCGACAAGATCGAGAACCTGCAGAACCATGACAACGTGCAGATCTACAAGCTCGCCTATGACATCATCGAGCAGTACTTCTCTGGGGATGTAAGTACAACTGAATGTTTCAATGGTTTGTTATTATTTCATTTAAAGTCCAAGAACGAATCCTTTATTTTTATAAAAAACAGCAATTTCTGTATTCTTCATTTATTTTCATGTTCTTTATGGTCCAACAACCTCCATCCGTCAAAATTTCATGGATTTTCTACAGTGACTTGTACATTGCAATGTCAGATGGAGTTTATATTTTCGTTGGGTTCGTTCACTCCCATGAATTTTGTTTTGCAAATTCAAATTCGAATAAATTATTTCTTACAATTATTCTTATCGAAAAACAAAACAATTATCACAGTGAGGTCTTTGAACATTCTAGTATTTATATATGTGGATGAAAAGGATAGTAAAACATAAAACTATAAAAAAACTTTGATACTGTGTCTCTCTCACACACTTTTTGGTATATTTTTATTTGTTTCTCAAAAACTTAATTCGTGCAGCTTAAAAAATAAACTCCACGATCAATGAACTAGTTCAAAAATTAGTTTACATCTCTTTTGAACTATTACGTAAAAAAAAGAGACAGAAAAACTGGGGTATTATTCCTCTAGTTTGTTCTTTTGGCGCAGGGTGTTTTTCGTGAATAAATATATTAATATTGTTGCAGGGTGACTACGACCCGAACCTAGCACCTCAAGCCGGCGACTCCGGCTTCCTGTTCGACCCCAACACGAGCACGCCCAGCGAGGGCTTCAAGTTCTAGAGCGACGTTCAATCAGCGTGATTACCTGACGACAAACACTCAACCAAACAACCACTCATCAACCAACCAACCAATCATCAGTCTGCTTCCAAACTGTCTGTCAGCGACGCCTGAACCTGGCCAATGGGAATCCGGCATACTATTATCAAATATATATATTAAAACAAATTCACTCAACGTTGCTAATTCCTATTGCCGAATTGTGATTACGCGGTAGCTGAACTAACAATTAGTTGTTGGACACTACTTACCTTCTACTAGCGGTTACTGCATGATCGACGTTCCGCACCAGGCCCCTTGCACCACCCCGCGGACATCCCGCGGACGCGCGAGACATTATGTAGCTCAAATTTTAATAAATCATAAAATGCTAGTTTTAAAATACGTAAGATTGTGAGACATTTTTATAAATGAGCGCGCTCGCTGGATGTTGGTGGTTTGAGCGGCCCGCAGGGAGCCTCCTTGTCTAGTAGTCGTGTTTTATTCATTGGAATGTACAGTCCGTGCGAATTGCCCGGACCCTCATAAACTATACATAGTAACACAGACGTGGTTCTATATAGACTTGAAACCAACTGATTTGACTGCTTAATTTTAGGACGACTTGTTTCTTATAAAAGAAAGGTTTATATTAAATAGAGTTTATGTGAAAATTATTTGTATATACATTTTATTCATGTGTATAATTTGATTAAATACAAAAATTTGGATTCAACTGTGGCTCGTCGCAGTTTAGTCTGGCTTGACAGACAAGCCGGACTATTGCTTGTAAATACTCGAAGTACGATTACGATTTCAGTTCAGTTGTAGTATTTAATAATTATCTATTTATCATTGTGTTAAGAATATTTTTCAAATTCATGGATACGAATAATAAAATTTGTATACAAATTATTTAAATTCTGTTCTTTTTTAGATTCTTTATAATCTATTATAGAAATAAAACAATTATATCAGTTCATGGGTATATTTTTCATTCAGTACACAACACTGGACGCCACGCGTGAACTCTACAGATTTACTGGATTGAAAAAGCTGAATATAACGTTGACAGGTATGGAAACAGTTGAAGTGAAACAAAAAAACAATGCCGAGGGACATCTGTCAAAATCAATTTTTATCATCATAAACCGTTTCATTCAACGATGTGTAGTTTATAAATATATCTGCAATCTATTAAAATTTATTTGAAAAATGTTTAAAAGTAAGGTTAAAATTACGGGGGGGCAAGTGACGTCATTCTTAAATAACAGGTTAACACTGAAATATAAGTGATACTGGAACGCTAACTTGTAGGCTTTGATGAAAACGAAAATCGAGCCTGAGACAGATAGATGAGGTAGGGCCACCACTATTTCTCTATTTCATATATGTAGAACGGTTGCTATGCGCTTGTGAGCGTTGCTATGTAAAAATATGTTGCACCGTCGTCAAAATGTGATATATTTTATTAAACAGTGTATTTTTCAATTATTTGAAAATTCACATACATAATATTTAATTCAACTTATTTTTATTAATGTATTATTTATATATATCATCACGCCTTTTACCCATTATGGGTGTGGCACTCTGCTTACGCAGATCTCGGTAAGTGATATATTTTTACGTATGAAGTGCGGTTACCAGCTGTCAAATCATAGCCCCCAAAGATGTTAGTGGAGGGGGAACCACAGGGGTAAATTTAAATTTGTAACTGTCGGCAGTGGGATTCGAACTGAGGATCTCGCGATCCACAGTCCGACACGTTACCACGGAGCTATTTACCCCATTTATTATTTAACTTTTATATTAAATATTTTATTTGAAATCGGCACTAATGTACTCAGATATCGTCATTAAAAGCTCAGAAATTGTCACTAAACTTATTATACGACGATTTTGAGCAACCCAGTGTTGGCAACCGTTAAATAATTATTGTACAAGTAGGATAATTATGGAAGATATATTGACGTACTATAGTAAATTTGGACGTAACATGAAACAAAATGTGATAGAATTAACTAATTAATTCCGATGACGAAATTGAGGACAAAACACATTTGAGTGTTATTTACGATAACTTCACTGTTCGAGGTTGGCAACACTGACTGTCAGTTTCAATTGACAACTGACATGTATAAACTTAACCTATATTGTAATTTTTTTTACAGTTTTTTCTAATTGTCGATTTCATATAAAATTGAATATGTACCTCGGCACTGAAGTTCCTTTTTATCATTCACATGGTTTATTTTCCTCGGCAAATAAATTCCAAGTTCGTGATAAAAAATTAAATTTCAGTGCCTTGATACATAAATAACTATTATTTCAAAATCATTAAATGATAATTTTTTATATTTTCTTTTATACTATCTAAGCGAACTGTACAACAAAGACAGGTGGCCCAACGACTAGCTGTCTGTTTCGGCTCACATTTTCAACGTAGGTTGGCGTTTCAGTATTTTTTACTGTATTTCAGTGTCAAGTATGACAATATTTTAACCTGTATAAATTCAATATAATTATTTTGAAAAACAGCAAAACGAGGTAATCTGTTTTTTTTTTTTGTTTATTTGTTTTATGTTTTAATCAGTTGTTTAGTTGTGTTAGTAGCGCTTTACAGATGAAAATTGTTAACTGACACAGCAATAAATTTCTTTCCTTTCCCCATCACTCAGGAAAAGGATAAAAGATTCTTAATTAAATAGCTATTTGTTATATTTAGAGCGCAAAGTTATGTTTTCTCGCTCGAACACGAATCCTGTGTAAATACTTTGCGCTCGAAATATACACAATATTTTTCTGACGACTGATTGTAAAAAGAAAAATATTGATTTCATTTTATTAAAATAAACGCGTCATCCTGTTATAGATTGACGTAGCTGTTCTTTTACTTTTTATCCATGATGACTAATTAGTAAAAAAAAAAATACCAAACTTTTGTCGCTCGTTGCTATTGGAGATGAGCGACAAAATGAAATTCCTCAGAAAACATCAACTTTGCATTGATAAATGCATGCGCCAAAGGTAAGTTTCTATAGCAGTCGTCGGCAAAGTAATATTTCGACACAAAGAACTTACAATTTTAAGGTTATGTAAGGTTTTGAAAACATTCATAACTACAAAATAAACTGTAAATTTCACTAAATTTCTTCAGATATGTGAATAGAAATTTTAATCGTGAGTGGCTACTGTTTTACAATTACAAATAACTTATTTTAGTATAGTGAGTTGCGTAATAAAAGTAATATGTTTTATAGATCAAGTGTTGCACATTTCTCTAAGAAATATTCAAAAAAAGTAAGAAATTACATAAATTAATAATAAGGTATCATAATATTGTACAGTATTACACTATTTTTTTTTTACAACCTTGCATTATTTTCCTTTCTTGATATGTAATTTTAGATTTTTTTAAAGACACTAAGTTCAACTTTAGCTTACAAACAAACTAAAATTAATCTACATACACATAATCTTAGTCAGAAATTATCTTCAACACAAAATAATGTTTTAAGTGCAATTAATAAGGGTGTTATAATTAAATGTATAACTTTTTGATACAAAAACTAACATTAAATTAAAATAGCAGACATTTTCGGAGTTAATAAAATTTCAAACACTGTCATTCGTACAGAAGTCAACTAACATTGTTTTCATAAATATAATACTGCTATTGGTTAAGTCTTCAGACGCACAAACAAGTGCTAAGTGCTGCAAAACATCCAAAAATATATCGACAAACCGATATGCGTCCCCTACAAGAATGCACTTTAACACCATTCTTCCAAGTACATAACTATGACACAGCATAGAAATTATTTAAGAAATGTTTATTTATTTTTTCGTATGCGCCAAATTGTAAAAAAAGCCTGGTGACTTTTCTGAGCGAAAAGTACGAAAAAAAGCCTTAAAATTCATCCATCCTTATGGTCCACATACTCAATGTAAGGTTATGTTCAATTTGGTAATGACAGATGAGTGGGTAAAAGTAGTGATCGAAAGAACTTTCGCCCACTCACCTGTCATTACACAATACACATCCCGGTGTCATAAGAATGAGTTCAGCGGACAAAACAGGAGGTTTCGGGATCTGTATCCAAGTAAGAAACAACAAGTTTCAATAGCAGGATTGAACAAACAACTTTTGTTGATATTTCATTTCTTAAAATAGAAATAAGTTCATTTCTAGGATGTTGTAATTTGAATAAAATAGGCCCACTTCTCAGGGTACATAGCGGATTGTCATCAAATAAATGTCATTTCACAATTAACTAATTTTATTTTATACTTTTTTTTGTAAAACCGTAGTTTACGGCCAATTGTGAAGTTAGCTACGGATCACAAATGATGTTTGGTAGATATGACAGTTTGTGGTGGTGCAAGTCAAACAAAAACCTAGTAAATTTGCATTCTGAAAATGCCGTTGAACAAATTCGTGTTTATTCAACCTCAAAACAAAAATAAATATGAGTTTCTTGCTTTTTAAATTGTTTTTCTTCAACTATGACCGGCTAAAGAAACTAGGACCTGCAGCTAACTTCTCTTGTGGCCGTAAACTACGGTTTAGCCTTTTTTTTAATTATAAATTATTGGACCCTTTCTTAGTGATTATCTTTTTTAGTACATGTAGGTAGTGTATATATTTCTATTCAGTCTAGTCATTATTAGTTCTTTTTTAATTAAATCATATAGGTTTTCAATAATTTCTTGAGGCTAGCTTTTGTGAAACCACTATTAGTTCTAAATTGCACAATCCCAAAAACAAATATCTATTATAACTCCATCTATTCAAGACCTAATAGCTTTACACTGACACAACCCAGTCCTGGCGTCAACCAAGAACTTCTCCCTATTACCATTCTTCAGACTCACCATCGTATCAGAAGGAAAACTAACAGCCAAATGCATATCACCCCGCGACAACACAATACTCTGCGCTGAGGGCATCGCAGGGCGCAGCCTCTGTTGGCCAACCAAGCGACTACTGCGACTGCGCAGACGCGGCAAAGATGGCGCTGGGGTGATCTTGTTGATGGAAGTTGAAGAAGAACGAAGAGAACTCTTGCGAGGTGCTGGTTCTTTAGTTGGTTCGATTTCTTCTGCGATTTGGACACGACGTGGAGGAAGAGATTGGCTGCGTTTGTGGGAGACTGGAGGTTTTGGGGGCTCCCATGGAATACGAGCTTCTGGAATCTAAGAAATATTCGGGAAACTGTCAAAATTATTAAAATGTAAGTACTAGTGTTTTTAATGGTTGTCAAATTTAGTGAAATTCGTGTTTGTTTTTTAAATATAAACTGTCGATATTAAAGATTGAAAATATCTCGATCTCGAAAACTACAGCCTCAATAAAAATATGTTTCAAATAATAATAAGTTTCACTCTTAGAAAATGAATATTAAATTATACAAGGCTTTCATCTTGGAGTGTATAAATGTAGATTATTTTGAAAGCTAGGACCTGAATAAAAAAATGTTTCATACCGAAAGCTCGTAATTTATTGGTAAAATAATAGTTGTTGCGTAAAAACGGACAGTCGAATGTCAAAAAAGACAATTTTTATACGCAGAAATTATGAGAAATTTAAATACAAATAAATGTCAACATTTTCATACAGGTATCCCATAACTTCAGGTACATATTAGAAGGGCATATAGTTCTTAATGTCCTGGTTACGGAACAAAAAGAATTTTTTCAAAATTCCTATAATTAAGGGTAGTTCACTTAAGAAGAACATTTTTTTTACCCCTGGATAAGAAACAAAATTTATGTCGCCGACTACTAGAAACCTAATGAAATAATTGTATTATGCAAACATTTCTTATTAATTAGATATAATAGAACGTAATATTTAATATTAAAACTACCAGTGTCCCAAAACTGTTTCCTTCAAAAACCTCAAAATTAATTTTTGAATTTTGAAAAAATTCTTTTTGTTCCGTAATCAGGACATTCTTCTAATATGTACCTGAAGTTATGGGACACCTGTATATCAACAAACGGTTGTCTAGGATATTGTGAAACGATTTTATCAACTTTATCATAGTATAAGAATTCACACTTCAAATATTTCATGATCCCAATATTTCAATGGTGCGCTACCACGAAAATGACCGCTCAGTGTTCGCTGATAGGCTGATATTTTAGCACGAAGTATAATATGTTATATTATACTTCGTGTATTTTAGTAAGGCACTAGAATATATGAGTATTCTCATCCGCCATTTTGGGTCCAAGTGTCATAAATAAAACAAATTATTGGAATCCAGTTACTTTAATTCTTTTCTGTCAAATTTCAAGTTGATATTGATTAATAATTGTGATATATCATTCTCTTAATTATTATATTTCATATCTAACAGGTAAGTGTACAGAATACTTTCTAATATATTACCGTATGATTTGTGTAGTTGGATTTTACAGAATTTCAAGAAATATGTTTACAAATTTGACAGATACAAATTTTAAATGTTTTTTTTTAAGTAACTGGATTCCAATAACTTGTTTTATTTATGACATCTGGACCCAAAATGGCGGACGAGAATACCTACATTCTTCTAGAGCTCTAATTTTAGTAACCATAGAAAAGAGAGTTTAGTAGGTCAGTGTCAGTTGTATCTGTCAAATATCAAGCCACAGTATTTCTTTCATGTTAAGTTCATAAAATGAGAGCAAAACAGAGAGAAAAACTTATTTTATCCAACACCTCTCAATAAATGCTCTATAACTATGGCGATTTTAAACAAGCAAAGTAACAGATTAACCACTAGTGGGTATAATTTTGAAGAAAGCCACTAGTGAGTATTTTTTTATTTATAACAATAATAATAACACACAACACCTTGGTAACTACTTCGATTGACATTTTAAATTAAAAATTTAAAGCATATGTCACTGTCAAATAATATTTCTTTAATAAATTTTTCATTTTTTAAGAAGTGTTGGATAAAACGTTATACTTCACACGTGGGCAAAGTGGAATTACCCACTCGATAAAATTATCACACTCAGCCTTCGGCTTCGTGTACTAAAATTTCTCTCGTGGGTAATTCCTTACTTTGCCCACTTGTAAAGTAAATAACTATTATCTACGATAGTGTAAAATTGATGTTTAACTGTTAGTTTCAAGTTTGTAAAACGGTTGTTTAGTAACACGATCCCATAAGTCACGGGCAGTCACGGGTTGCCAAGCAACGAGTGATTCAAATTTTTAAACACGCCAAATTTGCAAAAAAATTGTTATGGCAAACTTCTCATTTAATATTGTGATCCTACTTCATAAATACAATAGTTATTTGTGTATCAAGTGCGGATAGAGCATTGTTTGTTGCACGCGGCGAGATATTGTTGATCGAGGCGAAGCCGAGATCAACAACTCGACAAGTGCACCGAACAAGCTCTATCCGACGAGATACACACAATATTTTTTCTACAATCGTTGAACAATGTCAAGCTGTAGAAAAAAATTAATTTTCAAAATTATCTTCGGTCCCGCCTATAACAATTCAGTGAAATTGTAGTTAGCCAAGTCACCGTAATCATGACAACGTTTATGAACAAAATACAAATTTTCAAAGAAATCATAATTTGACACATGGAGTACATTTGACATAAAGTCTACAGAGTGAATACGTTTATGGTGATTAAGTTGAAGTGTATGTACGTATATGCCAACTGTATTTGCAATAGCAAGGTTATTACCAGAAAAATCCAATGCATCATTTACTTCTTTTATCTAATTTATTTTTGTTTTGTTTTTGTCGCGCTAGTGCGACAATATGTCACTTTGTCGCCCTAGAGCGACAATTTTGAACATTTCCTAACCAAAAATGGAATAACAATGTCGATATTGTGCAACGATTGTAGAAAAATATTTTTTAAATATTTTTTGGGGTTTTTCATTATATCGTAGATAAAATATTGTACGATACACATACGTAAAGCGTCTTTAATCACTCAGGGGTCTTAAAACACTCGCTACGCTCGTGTTTTAATTGACCCATGCGTGACTAAAGACTAGCTTTACGTACTTGTATCGTAAATAACTATTATCCAACACCTCTCAATAAATGCTCTATAAATATGGCGATTTTAAACAAGCAAAGTAACAGATTTCTCACTAGTGGGTATAATTTTGAGGAAAGTCACTAGTGAGTATTTTTTTATTTATAACAATAATAATAACACACAACACCTTGGTAACTACTTCGATAGACATTTTAATTTAAAAATTTAAAGCATATGTCATATGTCAGTATCAAATAATATTTCTTTAATAAATTTTACATTTATTAAGAGTTGTTGGATAAAACATTATACTTCACACGTGGGCAAAGTGGAATTAACCACTCGATAAAATTTCTCTCGTGGGTAATTCCTTACTTTGCCCACTTGTAAAGTAAATAACTATTGTCTACGACCATTACTGAAAAATACACTTTTTTCACAATAAATAAAGTTTGAAAATTGTATATTTCGCACAGTCGTGTGGAATAGCGTGGGCAATTATTCCACACGCAAGTGTGACTAACTTACTAATAATATAATACTGTATACGTGCGACAAAATTCGACCGTATACTGCTACTGCAAATATGGCCGCTCAGCTATCGATGCAACATAAAAATTTAAAATGCCGACAGCGAGAATCGTTACTGTATGAATTCTCATACTGTGATAATATTCCAAGCACTGCACGTTCCAGTATTATTACATGTCAGTGTTACTATCTAGATTAAAATAACAATTGCGAATAACAAATAACCTTACTTTTGGTGACATTTGCTTTTTTGGAGTACAAGCCACGCATCGTCCCTTTCTCGTCCTGTCATCGAAAGAAACTGATGGAGACTCTTTCCTTCGGTACATCAGTTTATTGTTTGAGTCATATATAGCTACTTTATTTAAAAAACTGAAACACACACTTATTAACTAAATTATTGTTTTAAATAATGTACAAATTTACTTTGGTTGTGCAGTGGTCCAAGTATTATCAACTCTAGAGCTAGTCATTAAAGTTCTGAGGCGTTGGAGAAGTTTGAGGTTATCTTTTTCTATTTTGTCACATCTTTCAATTTCTTTTTGGTGCTTTTTGAGTTTGTACGACACGTGAACACGATTTGCCGGTGGCCCTACATCTATGGCAGGTATAGCAGACTGTACCTTTAAAAAATATTTTCTGTACATTTGAAATTAAATAAATAAGTATATAAATACTTTTCTTCGATGATATTCATAACGTCTTTGTTCCCAAGGTCTCACTAATAATTTATCACGTCTAGATATCATTTCATAAATTTTCTAGTTAGCAAAGTGTCAAATAAATATTGATTGTTGTATTTTGCAGTTGCCTAGTAACGAATTGAGTTTTCAATTTCGCGGGAAATACTTTTTGTTCAAATCAGTACTATACAGAATGTTCAGAAAGTGGTGAAAAGCTTCAAGTAAAACGATTATTTGATTAATTCTGCGTTGACAAATCTAATGCAAAAAATTTGTACTGCTCGGTAAAGTCCTACGAGGAAATTTGGCAACACAGCAATTGTTATAACAGTCACCAGTACGAATATTATGTCAATATTTTACATAGGTACAATCAATAAAAATTCAAATTGGGAATAATAGTATATTGTGCAACAAGTACAGAAAGTTGTCTATTTCACGCGAGTTTTGGGAGTGCTGTAATCACTCGAGTGTGAAATAGGTAATTCTGCACGAGTTGCACACTATACTTTTTCTACGATCACATTTTTGTCTTGTCCAGATTTAATAATAATAATAATTGTTACTCTTCAAAAACAAGAATTGACATCTCAAACTCAAACTATTTGACGTTTATGATTACAGCATGAAGCACGGCGCAAGCGCAAATGTGCGCAGTGTTACCAACTATAAATCTTTGTATTGTAATATAAAAACTAAAGACATATTTTATTAAAAAATTGATATAGTATTTTCTTTGAAATCCCAAATTGAAAAAAAAAGATTTATATAAACTCTGAAATAATTATTAACTATTTTATGATATTTAAATGTAATTATACGTGACATATTAATATTATACAATATTATATTATTAGTAAGTTGGTTACACTTGCGTGTGATATAATTGCGTACACTATTCCACACGACTGTGCGAAATATACAATTTTCAAGCTTTGTTTAGTGTGCGAAAGTGTAATTTTCAGTAGTGATCGTAGAAAAAATTGTTCGTATATGAATCATAGCTTTTGATGCGATATTTTTTTATTTATTCCACTGATAAATTTATTGTCTAGTTTATCTGAGGTTGAAAATACTGACCCTAAGTACAAGATTAAATTTGGGAAAAAATGTAAATCAACTCAATTATGCTTAATTTCGAGTATTTATGTAATGATAAAAATAATAAAATAACGTTGATTTAATCAAAACATCAATCTGACAAACGTCAAAATTTGACAATTTATTGTTTCATTTATTTGTCAAACCATAGTTATTTATGATACAAGTTTTAAAAGTGACATTTTATGAGTAAGTGGGGAAGTTTGTGAAACAAGGTGAAGCCGAGTGAAACAACCCCTATGATCTTCCCAAGTAAGTACTAAAAAAATGTAGAATGATATTTTGCCAGGTAGGGTTATATTTGTTGATTTATTAATACAAATCGTTAGCAACGTTTTAAAAGTAACAATTAAACCACTTTACAATCACTTTTAACAAGTTGCTATGTTACTTTTAACACTAGTGTCAGAAAGTGACACTTTTAACTTGCCAAGCAACCGTTAAAATGGCCACCCTTTTAACAACGGTCGTAGATAAAAAACTTTTTGTAAAATTTGCTATATGTAATAAAACTAAATTGAAACTTCTGAAGAGGAATAAAAATCTTAAAATATTAGTATTAAACGATTAGTTACATCAACGCAATTTTAAACAATTCTTCTTGAACCTAAACTACAATGATATTTAATACAAATTTTCATTTAATTTTAATCGCACATTTACAAGTTTGCTGGCTTCCTGTGGCTATGCGAAGGGCTGTACAATTTTTTTGCATTAAAATTGTCAAATCAGAATTAATAAAAGAATCATTCTACATGAAGTTTATCACCACTTTTTCGAACATTCTATTTAAATTATCAACAATTTGTAACATTGAAATAGTTGCAAAATATCATGATAATAAGTATGGGAAAAATAATTATTTGATACTTTTCTAGTCACGTGTTTTGTGATTTCTATTGACGTTAGAGGTTATAAATACGATAATGAAATTTGTAAAATATTTTTAAAATGTTTCTAGTGCAATATTTGATTGAAATTTAGTAAAATGTGACAGTAAAATTCCCGCTTCGCAGTACAAATGATTTTTGTGTGGTTTGAACAGCGCCGACTAGCGATACAAAGCTTGACCTTGCGCGTTGCTGTTGCTGTGGGGAGCTTTGAAGGAATGTGTCTGTAGTTCTTTGACATAATTTTACTTAAATTTCATAGCGAAATCGTACTTAAAATAGCTAGTTTTGTATGTAATAAACAGTATAAAATATAAAGTAAACGTTTTATTAATGTGTTCGAGTATACTAAATCGGAAAACCGTTGGTGTCTGGAGTGTCAAATGTTGGCTTTAGTAATTTTTCTTTTTTTGGCATTACGGTTCGCGAATGTCAATAAATTCAGTGACAGCCATGGACGTTGACTCTCCTTCGGGGGGTAGCTCTCTGAAACGTTCCAGCAGTGCTCCGATGATCAACGACATCAATAACACCACCATGACAACTTCTTCATCGACCAATTCGTCTTCGAGGTACCTTTCTTATCAGTTTCTCATTGTAGATTTACTCACATTTGTTTAAATTACAGAGATAACTCTAGTTTTAATATATTTTCGAATGTGCAACCGCGTACCAGGCGGTTTAGTGCCAGTTTTAGCCCAGTCCCTGGTTCACCTGTAAGTTGTCATTCAAATACCCAGTAAACTTTTCAGTTTTAAGTGTTGATGTTGATGCAGGGTCCTGGACCTCGGCTGACACCTCGTATTAGTCAGATCCGCCAAGAAGAATGTGTTGAGCGTGAAGTTACTCATGAACGAACCATGCACTGTCAGATGCAGATGTCACAGTCGTGTGAGGATTTGACGCTGATGAACGAATCTCCTACTTGCAACAAGAACGATACAGAGCTGAAGAACGCGAAAGACTGCAAAATGATGCCTTTGCATCTAAACCTTGGCTCTTGTCAGTCTCTTTGTTCGTCGCCTTCGCCTACCAGGCCCGGCTTCACGTCCTACTCACCTGCAGGTTTGTGATATACTACTTTAAGGTTAAACTCTCCTATATTTTACGAATTATGATTTTCGTTTGTTATGCTGTGAATGAACATAATTTTAACATTTTACTTCCAACTACTATATTAAAATTAGTCAAAAACTTGGGTTTTACAGATGAAAATAGTTTGAAAATTACAAACTAAACATGGTATTCGTAAAGCAAAACAAAATTGGGATATTAGTATATAGTAAATATTTATTTATCTGTTATATTTTGGTGATCAAATTTCTATATTATCGTGAGGTAATTTCATTTATTTACAATATTATAAAACTATTTCAATGTACAGTTATTTAATCTATTTCGACACACTCTCTTCATCCAATCAATGTCTGGGTTTTCGTCGTGTAGTATCTGTTGTGTATATTTACATTTCTTAAGTCTTCTTTACAGTTTCTTTTTAAGTATTGTCTTGAAAGTTTATTCCACATATTCTGCATTGTCTGTTATCGTCTCTTGGCCAGTAATTATTTCTTTTTCTTCGCTATGGGGTAAATTTATTTATTTACATGATAATTCTCTCTCTTCCTTCCATATTTATTTTAGAAATTGCCTGGTACATTTAGAACCGGTGTTTCCAACCTCAAATAAACTAGAGAATAAATTTATCAGTGGAATAAACAAAAAATATCGCATCAAAAGGTGACAGCAAGAATTATAACCTTCATTTAAGCTATGATTTTGATGCGATATTTTTACCTACCGCCACATCCTGTAAGGGAGGTATAGGAATCATGCTAAAAATTAGGTAGTGAGTTTTCAGTGGATGTGCATGTTTTAAGGTCTCTAGAATACTATTTTAATAGTTTCGCGATGATGTCTATATGTGTCTGTCTGTCTGTCAGTCTGTGTGGATCTCTGGAGCTACGGGTTCTCAAAAACTACTAAACTGAAAATGTGGATACATGGATACGCTATGCTCAGATTTTGTTTTCAAAACAACGCAATATTTTTAGTTGTCTGATGTTTATAAATGAAATATAAAATAACTAATTATTGAATATAA
Source organism: Poecilus cupreus (assembly GCA_963942605.1). NCBI lineage: Eukaryota > Metazoa > Arthropoda > Insecta > Coleoptera > Carabidae > Poecilus > Poecilus cupreus. Next base: position 19,426,006 of record OZ012719.1, read on the forward strand.
ATCGACCGAAAAAAAAAGTATATGCACCACGCAAAAAAAGTAAACTTTCCGAACTCCTCGTGTTGCAGGCCTCGCCTACGGCTCGTCCTGCAATTTCCCAATTTCCATCATCGTCCGGGAAATATATCACTTTTCCTACTAGAACCACAATATACTATTCTCTTCTTAAGGTCAAACATACGCGTCGAAAGAACGAACCCTTTATTTTTTTAAAAAACAGCAAATTCTGTATTCTTTATTTATTTTCATGTTCTTTATGGTCCAACAACCTCCATTCATCAAAATATCATGGATTTTTTACAGTGACTTGTACATTGCAATGTCAGATGAAGTACATATTTTCGTTGGGTTCGTTCACTCCCATGAATTTTGTTTTGCAAATTCAAATTTCAATAAATTATTTCTTACAATTATTCTTATCGAAAAACAAAACAATTATTACTGTGAAGTCTTTGAACATTCTAGTATTTATATATGTGGATGAAAAGGATAACTGAAACATTCAACTATAAAAAAATATTCGTTGAAGTCTAGTTGGTCAAAAATTCAGAATTTTGACACTGAATTTCTAATTCCCATGAACGACGACAGTAATGAAAATAATTCGTATATTTATAAATATAATCGTCTATAACATACTAAAATTATTTTACATTTAAATTTACAGTTTTTGAGAAACAAATAAGAATATACCAAAAAACACACTTTTTGGTATATTTTTATTTGTTTCTCAAAAACTGTAAATTCAAATGTAAAATAATTTTAGTATGTTATAGACGATCATATTTATAAATATACACATTATTTGTATTACTGTAGTCGTTCATGGGAATGTGTGACATACATTTGACTACTTTGAAAATTATGTTCATGTATAATATGTAAACAAAATTGGCATTTTAAAATGGATTACAAAACTTTGGACTTTTATCTACGAACGTAGGTATAAAACATTATATGTTTCATTTATTATAATAATGATACATTGTTTCAAAAAAGTCATGTTCATCTTGCGCTATCTTCAGCCCGTATGGTTCACCTTAACTGAGTCTGAATGCCTAGATCTCTCCGTATAATTTCGTCCGCTATATTCTGATCTAGATTTCTTCGTCTTTCTATATTCGTTTGTTTCATAAAATTTGGTTCTTTTTATTTCCCATTGGTTCTTTTTCTTTGTTGTTTTTTTTTTAATATTTCTACCCAACAATCATATACATATGAGACTGAGGTATTCTATCATATTATTTTATTTTTAAAGCTATGATTTATGAAGTTATAGAAAACAAATAACCTGTGAATTATTTTGTGATTGATTTGTTGATATTTTACACGTTTATAAGTTGTCAAGGTTACAGTTTTTATTGATTTTGAAATAACAATAGGAATATAATATATATTTAAAACCATTATAAATACAAAACTTCTGACTTAAATATTTATAACTGGTGTTCAATTACACAACTTAGGTTCAAGTGAGCTATTTGCACCTGGGTTACATACAGGGTGTAGAATTGAAATGTGTCTTAAAGGAATTTCAATGTTCTTCATTTGAGAATGTAAATACAAAACTTTCTCAGAATTTAAAAATGCACGCAATAAGGCCCATTTGTTTATATAAATATTAGTATTTCGCGATATATCAATCAAATTAAAATCAATATTTATTAGAAAGGCACACGGCCATGGAAAATTAAACACAAACGAAAAATATTTAACATTTCATAAAACAGATTTAGATTGATTTATATCAGTATTTTATTATTCTCCTATGTGGTGACTATATCGGATTCTAATGATTATTTCACTCATTACAAATTTGACCAATCAGAATGTCTCATTTTTCATTGTTGTGCATTTTAGATAAGTGAATAAACAGCACCATGCTGTTTATTCGCGAGTAAATTGAAGTTAGCTTTTATATGCAAATTTTGGACATTTTGAAGGCATATTTAGCCGGATAATTAGTTGCAGAAGCAAAATACTTACATCTTTTTTACTTTTACTGGTATTCTATGTCTTTAAACATGCTGAATTATTCAATTCAAGCCATTTTTATTTACAAATTTTTGACATTTATTTGACAAGTAAAAAGAAAAACAATCAATTTGCTATGGTTACACTATAACAACATAATTTTATGGTGCTTTTTGTGAGTGAGTGTACCGGTTTATTTATGTGAAAATGTGTCAAAATCAACATGTGTACACAGTACAATTTCTTCGGCAAGTATTAAAGTTTATGCTATAAATTCATGAAATACCCCTCGTGCTAAAGAATTGAATCGATTAAATTTGATGTGTAGCTTATTTATAAAATTTTGCTTTTAAAAAAGTGTTATCGTACATAATAATTTAAGATAAAACCTCTCGACCTGCGGTCTCGGGATTTTTTCAAATTATTATGTACTCAAACACTTTTTAAGCAAAATTTTATGCATAAGCTAGACATGTCAAATTTAACCGATTAAATTCTTAGCACTCGTGATATAACTATTGTTTATTTTTTGACGTTTCTTTAAACCAATGGAATGCTTCATTACATGTCACGTGTCTGCAGATTAACCAATGCTGTCATTATTAAACTGATTATTTTTTGACGTTTCTTTAAACCAATGAATTGCTTCATTGTAAGTCACGTGTCTGTGTTTTATCCAATCATGTCATTATTATACTAAGAATAATGCTCTTGTGTTTATTTCCAGGAATATACTCTGTAGCTTTTTTGTTTTTATTGACAAATGTCAGATAGTTATCATCAACAAAAGTAAAAATGAGCAAAAAAAGATAGATTTAGTGACGAGCCTGATGATGAAATCAAAAACTAATCTAATTAAATATAACTCGAGAGTTCGATAAATTAGAAAATAATTCTCCAGTATCTTCCTCAAACTTGTCGCCATTTGGCAACAAGTTTTCGAAAGATGTCAAATTATTTTCAATTTATTCTCACTTTCTTGTTATATTATTACTGACAATATCATTTTCAAATATCATATTTAGAACTTGAATATTCAAATTATAAACTGATTAGATTTTGTACCAATCCATCAACCGGAAGTGGTAGTTTACTTGAAGGTCTATGGAGTATTTTGAGCATATCTCAGTTAGAGTAAATTTAGTTATTTCTCACAATGAATTTTCTATAGCGCAACTTCTTGAAACATGGCAGGTTTTAAACTTGAATTTAAACAATTATGTACAATTATTTCTTAGCTTCACCAATAAATAGAATAATTAATGGCGCCTGGATTATCGCTCAGTTCTATTTTTATAGTTATTTGCAGCTGTTGTAAGATAATTTGGCAGATAACTGCAGAAGACATTATTGTCCGTTTAACGTCAAATAATTATATTTATATTCTCTGTTTAAGCCTCTCACATATCTATAATTATTTTTTTTTTATTGAGCTGTTGAAGTTGTTTGCACCTAATTTGAAGATTTTTGTTTTGTTTTGAATTCGTAACCAAATACAATATGTCACACTTGTTTGAGAATTTGCGCGAGTAGGTCAAGTCGACACAACGAAATTAAAGACATGTTGAATGACACAAGTTAGCAAAATATGACTAAACTAATCTTACAGTTTATTTAAATTTCTACCTGGAATTAAATGGTATTCGTATATATTTTAATTAGTTACTACGAAAAGTTGTTTTTTTCTTCAAGTGTGCATAAATACACAACATACGACAACACTGACGTCACAACATTTAAAAAAAATCTATATATAAACTCCCGCCCAATACACCTCTTAAACGGTACAAAATAGTATTTGATGATACAGAAATAGTATATTACTCAACGAGCATGGAATGCTACTCATTTCCTACGAGTATGAAATGAACATTCCATATGAGTTGCGCAATATAATTTTTCTACAATCGTTGCACAATATCGACATTGTTATTCCATTTTTAGTTAGGAAATGTTCAAAATTGTCGCTCTAGGGCGGCAAAGTGACATATTGTCGCACTAGTGCGACAAAAACAAAACAAAAATAAATTATATAAAAGTAAATGATGCATTGGATTTTTCTGGTAATAACCTTGCTATTGCAAATACAGTTGGCATATACGTATGTACATACACTTCAACTTAATCACCATAAACGTATTCACTCTGTAGACTTTATGACAAATGTACTCCATATGTCAAATGTACTCCATGTGTCAAATTATGATTTCTTTGAAAATTTTTATTTTGTTTATAAACGTTGTCATGATTACGGTGACATGGGTAACTACAATTTTACTGAATTTTTATAGGCGTGACCAAAGATAATTTTGAAAATTAATTTTTTCTACAGCATGACATTGTTCAACGATTGTAGAAAAAATATTGTGTGTATCTCGTCGGATAGAGCTTGTTCGGTGCACTTGTCGAGTGCAACAAACAATGCTCTATCCGCACTTGATACACAAATAACTATTTTCTACGACCGCGATATTATTTCCTAATTAATTTATATTTTAGCAATAAATTTGTCGCGCTTTATTCATTCCATTATTTGACAATTCTAAATAAGTATCCTAGCAATGGCACCTTTACCCCCCATATTCGCAGTAACAAACATACAATGAGCAGATTTCTAAGTGATAGTATAAAAAAATACGTTCTTATTTGTTTATATTCTACTTATATTTAGAAATAGTATATTGTGTTATTAGGAGTAAATGTTGATACTTTGTGTGCTGAGCATGTAAGTTTTAACGACGAGCGAAGCGAGTCTGACAATTATGTGCGAAGCACCCAAAGTCACAGTAACTGCGAATAACACATGCATTTTTTTCTTCAAGCATAGAAAATAGATTTATTTATTTTTTTTATATATTTATTTAATTTGTTAACATATATTTCACTAAGAAAACAGCACAATGACATGTGTCACATTTCGTAAAATTTTTAAGTGTTTCCATGATGTACAAGAAAAGCAAGATTTATGAAATTTAACTTCTTTATATTTTATTATCTCCAAATTTAATGAAAATTAATAAAATTAGTGCAATCAAAATACATGTAAAATTAAATGTTCTATGTTTTTTAAAATAACATAAATTAAATTTAACCGTGTATTTTCATGGAAAACTGTTAAGAGCTTCTATCGAACTGCTACTTCCGGTTGACCAATTTTATCCAAAATCTAATCAGCTCTTCATATAAATATAAGAAGTAAAAATACACAAATTAATAGTATTTGAGTTATGCGAGACATACACACACACGTACATACAAACATAATGGCGAAAATAGTAAAATCGTGTTGTAAGGACGTGCATATTTATTGAAAACTCACTACCCAATTTTTTGATCAAAAACAATACCTCCCTTATTTAGATGTAAGTAGGAAGTTTCTGGTTGTCAATAGCGTACGTCAAATGTAGTTTTCAAGTGTACTTATGTATTTGTGTTACAGGCGTACAAATATGGAAGACAACGCTATCCCCAAGCCCCAACCGGAAACAAACCTTCCTAACTAGACGCTCCCTGAGCCCCATCATGCGCCAGAGCCCCCTGGGCTCCGTCAAACGAAAACTAGACGACGACAAACTAGACGTGTACGCCTCCCCTCGCGCCAAGCGCCTCAACAGCGGTGGGGGCAGCGTGTGCGGGGGCCTGCTGATGCAGCACGCCGCCTCGGCCAGCCCCCTGCCCGGCTCGCTCAGCTCCGTAGGCACGCCCGAGTCCCTCAGCAGCGCCGACTCGCCCGGCTTCACCTTCCGCCCGGTGGACAGCCCCTCGCCGAGCCGGCAGGTGCACGCGCAGCCGCCCCCTGGGGCCCTGGCGGACGAGCCCATGGACTCGCCACAGCATGACTCGCAGGGCCCCAGCTAAACCTGCCACGACAGGTAATTGGTGATGCACAGCAATGCAATGTGGATAGAGACGTTGCGGCAAACAGATAGTCATTCGATTTAATGATTATGTTAATTATTAATTTATCTGAGGTTGAAAATACCGACTCTTATCAAAAAGGGGACTGGTTCAATAATAAAAAGTTAATGGGTATATTTAATACCATCATCAGAACTGTTAAACAAATAAATATAGTTACAAATATTGTACTTAACCTTTCACTAGTTGTGCTCATTTTTAGAACGCTAGTAGTCGTGTTGGGTCTGTGAGACCCGGTGCGGTTAAAATACCAAATTTACTTCAATAAATTAATGTACATATCGTTACAATTTTTACATTTCAGGATGTCTAATTCATGTACAAATTATGGCTGGTCCATTGATCTGTATTTTTTATTTTATGCGATTATTATAAAATGCAGTATAAGTTTTTCTACCGGGTGCTCCATTTTCGCGCAATACTATGCAACTTAGTATATATATTTTTACAAAATTTTAAGGATTCTTAAATGATCAGTACAGAAACTATTCACGTTTTTATGATTCAATAATCACATAAAAAATATGCCATAAAATTGTGTGTGAATGATTAAAAAACAATCAAACTAGTTGCTGTCAGATCTTTAATAATTATTAATTACTATGTTCACTTAGTTTAACAACTTTTATTTATTATATTTTGTTTTGTTTGTTGAACATTTTTTATAAATTTATTTATTGTTTTAATTTTATGGCATATTTTCTGTGTGTAATTCTTCATTTATAAACAAATGAATAATTCATGTACTGATCATTTAAGGACTACAATGAATAAGAACTGTTTTAAAGAGAAATAAATGTTCATTCAAATTTTACAAAAATATATAGGTTGTTCCATTTAAAAATATTAAGTTATATATCATTACGAGAAAATGGAACACCCTTATTCTGCAGATACATGAGTATTTCAAAGTAAAATAAACTTTGTCTGAAAAAAATTTCGGTAATATTTATAATAACCCCTTAAAATACAAATTACACCGTTGTACCATCCTGTATATTCAGAATCGTAACAAAATGTACATTAATTTATTGTTATAAGTTTACAGTTTCAAGTATAAATTTTTATGACTATATTTTCTTGCTCAACAGTTCTGATTGTCTAAATATACCGAAATTTTTTTTTTTTAATTATTATTATTATTGAACCAGTCCACTTTCGCAATAATTCAACAATTCAATGTAATAAAGTAATACTTAAAACGTAAATGCGAGTCGAGAGAGAAAGCGACCAACCGGTATCTGTACCTTGTACAGTCCGTTCAAAAACTTAGTGTTGTACAACATGTAGAATATTTTTAATCAAAGCAACTATGGCTGGTACCACGAGTTCTGCTTTTATTCAAATTACGACACCCTACATACAAACAAATTCATTTCTGTTTCATAAAATATCAACAAAAATATTTTTATATTTTGCGCTCATTACGAATTTTTGTTTTGGGAAATTGGTAGTTGTTCTGTTTTTAGGTGTTTAAGATATAAGAGTTTAGCGCTGTACAATGTTCTAAATTTATTTTACAAAAAAATGCTTCGAATAGCAGTTACAGAGAAATGTATTACCCACCACTTTTATTTGAAGTATTTTTTTAATAAAATAATTTAAGAATATTGTACAGAACTAAAACACTTCTCTTATGTTTTGAAACCAAAAACAGAGCTTGTGGTACCAACTTGTCTTTCCACTGACTAACCAGTAGTTCATTATTTTTGGGAAAACAAATTCAAATGAAATTTAAAAAATAATCAAAAGACACACCATAGCGTTTTCAATTCTATTTTGAAATATTCAATTATTGGCTTCTATTTTTGAAACAAGTAGATATTGTAGTAAATATACTTAAACCACAAATCGTTAAATGAAATGGTTAAATTAGTGGTTTAATTTTAGTGCAATACGACGTAAACTTTTGCATGAGTCTGTACGTGTCACTTGACTTGAGTTTTAATGCGCAAGCGCAACAGAAATGTTAGATAATAATGAAGATACCAGTTGCTAATTGTCTCTCTCGGCTCGCTTCTTCCACACAGGGCAGCGCACGTTCCAGTATTACTACAGGTCAGTGTGAAATATCAAATCGATTTATATGATGCATTTTAAAAAGTGAGGTTAGTTGATGAATTTTATAGGTTATAAATGATGTCGGGTCTTGTTTGTCGCGTACGTCGTTGTTACTGTTTTAAGCTCTGAGATTGCGTATCATTTAAAATGATTTTGCCATTTTTATAAACTGTATATATTCCCCCTATTTATATTTTAATGTAAATAATATTTTTCGTAACGTAAATATACACATAAATGTGAAAGCTTATGAGTCATTTTATCGAGTAACGCCCGTATCACACGATCAACTTTAATGCACATTTTATCTCTTCATTTACTTCAATGTTCAAAAGAAGTAACGCATTATTTTAATTGTTGCAAAATATATAAATATTATCTTTGTTTTACTCAATTTTAATGTACACGAAAAAATGCAACTTGTTCTATTCTCATCAGTTATTGTTTGAATGAAATGCGCAGTTCAGATGCGCACAAACCGTTTTGCGAAATGTCATTTGAAATTGCTACAAAAATATTTATTGTGTTTTGGGGTAAATACAAATATTTCTCTTCAACATTTAACAATGTTGTTGTTACTACTGCAAAAGCAAAATATGTTTTTCATTCATGTTTGAAACATTCAAATTAAAAATACATTTTTCACAGTAGTGCCGAATAATAATTTCTCAAAACACTCTTTAGACAAACTGTAGTTATTTGTCAAACTAAAAAGGAAAACACTTCTTTTTCCCAATCGAGCGAGAGTGGAAGAAGAGCTTTCCTCTCGTGTGACACAACATTTTTTTCACGACATGTTTCAAAAAACGATTTGCTCCGACCTAAAATACACTTTGACTACACAACTGACACGTTAAAGTTAGGTTATTGTCAAATTGTGATTGTGATTTAATCTGGAAAAGGGGTCATAAACCTATTCATTTTTTTTTTCTGTAAGTTTGAGTAAAATTATAAATATAGATACTAATTTTAATATTAAAAGGCATTTAGTTATTAAGATATGATTTTTTGATATTGACATCCCATTTCAAATTTTACGCTTCTTGACGTCATCTTGTAATTCTACGAAACAGGCTCTTGCGGAGAGCGAGGAACTACACCAACTGTCAAATTGACTGTTATCTGTCAATGTTATTTACTGAGAGGTTTTTACAAACATAGTTTATTCACATTACCTGGGCAAAGTAATATAACAAATATAATAAACATAAGTTTAATTTGAAAATCGTTGTTAACTGCAACATATGACTTGAGATGACAGGTGTGATAATGAGATTACCGACATTACCGACAAGCGACAGGATATAATACATCAAAGCATTTTTATTTTAACACGTCCTAAACTCTTTGACTAAAAACGTCATAATTAACGAATACCTAATTTAATTTATCGGATTGTTCATTTTAATAATAATAAGTAATTATTACAACCCTGAAAAACAAATCATTATTTGTTATCAACACCTCTTTTGCCTTGCCATGCTGTACATTCTATTACAAGATGACGTCACGATTTTGTAACCGCGAAACTTCAGAAAGGAAATTATGAATGAAAAGTTAAAAAATTATAAGAAATATTGAAAAATATATGACTGAAATGATCTACATTTTTATAATTTGTAAAGAAACACAACTTTTTTTTAAGTTTATGGCCCCATTTAAGTATGTTTATCACTAAAATAAGGATTTTCGATAAAATTAGGCATTTATTTATAATTTTTACAATACATTTTTTGTAAATAGCGTTCATATTGGTAACACTTCTATATTTTCTTCTCTAGAAAGGAAAAACATATTTTCCTCACTAATTCGAGAGAGGAACAGTGCTGTTTTCCAACAAGAGTTCGTTATTTAACAGTGTCTCGTCCAATTTTTCTTTTTACACTATTTCGTTTTCTTTTTCTGTTTTTATTTATTACAGCTACATTCAATAATATTTTAGCTGCTGCTAAAGCAAAAGAAAATATTTTTCAATCGAGCTCTGTTTGTTTTATGTTTTAAGAGAAGTGTTTTAGCCTCGGTTTTAGAGCTGTAGAATATTCTAAAATTATTTTATAAAAAAATATTTCATATAAAATTGGTAGATTTTTAAGCATTTTTTATAAAATAATTTTAAAACATTGTACAGCGCTAAACCACTTCTCTCAAAAATTTCTCTCAAAACACTCAAAAACAGAGCTTGTGTTACCAATCATTTAAATAAAAAAATAAAATTCCCTACTCTACTGTAATACCAACCTACAGAATACGCATGCGCGTCTAACAAATAATTATCATTGACACATGTTGCATATTATAGTAATTATTAACTTTCAATGCATTCAAATTGAGTACAAATATTGACGATAAAATGTACAAGAGAGTTGATCGCGTGATACGGGCTGAAGAGACAGGCGTATTCTCTCTAGTCCTCATATTAAGTGCAGTTCGTACCTAATAGAATGATCACCACTATATTTCTTTTTAAATAATCACGTTTGCCAATAATTGTGGTATTCATTTTATTCGGCGCGAACTTAATATTAGTTTCAGTTGTTATTTGTTGTTCATATTATGTTATAATTATTAGAATTAATTGAGTGCTTGTTTTTCAGTATTTGCAACGAATGCCTCCAATTGATTTTTGAGGTTAACTTTCATACTTTTCCTGGTGTAACATGTATGATTTAGATGATGGATAACAATTTTAACAGATTAACTGTCAAATAATTCTTGTAGTACGGTTTACACTGCAAAAATAATGGTGTTTAGCTGTCAAAAAATGACAGTTGAACTTGTTAATTTTTTGAATTTTCTTGTCATGAAGAAATGTGTTTTTAAGTGAAATCAAATTGGATACAGCGAGAAACTTATAGTTTTAATTTGGATCACGTAGTATTGGCTGGTTTAGAGTGGATTTAATTTACAAATTTAATTTAAAAAATATAAAATACATAGAAATTCCTTTATTGGTTTATGCTGGATTTACAAATTTATAGATATATAATTTACATTTAAAATATCACCATATTTTATATTCTAAATTTCCAAATCCAACCAATCGACTTGACTCGGAAACAAAAAATAATTTTGAAAAAAGTAAAATGTGTCAAAATTGTCAATAAAACTGATTTATTTGTGATCATCATAAAATATTGTTGTAACATGGATGTGGAGAGTGTTAAATATGATATTAATTTAATATCTTTCATTGAAGAACATCACATATTTTGTTGTTGTTTAAAGCTGTTTAACCTAACCTGTCAAAAAGCTGAAGCCTAATCTGCATTGGCAGATATCAAATTTAATAAATTCAGTATGAACCAGGAGGTAAATCGCAAATTTCAAATCTAAATCTGTAAATTAAATCCAGTATAAACCAGCCATTAGACGCGCAATAAAAACTGTTTTTTAATATGTTATTAGGGTTGTACTAGATAAAAATAGTGCTAAAAATGCTTGTCAAATTATTGAAAAAAAATTGTCAAATATTTTTGGTAGGTACGGTTTACACCGCAAAGATTATGTTGTAGCTGTCAAAAACATTTTTTACTTAGTTGTCTAGCTATTTTTTTCATATTTTTCTGCGTAAATCAAAAAAGTTTATTTTGTTTCTATAAATAAGAAAAAGACTTTTCTAAAATCTTAATCTCACGAAATTTATTTTTAAGTGCAATCAGTGTACCAAATTAAAACGATAACTTTTGAGCTATTTCTGTACATAATATGTACGGTAATAATCGTAAATAATTTGGTAAATATTAATAGCGGGAAATTTAAATTTGTTGTTGAACTAAATGAATTGTTACACCAGGATATTGCATTTCATATGATGAACATTCCTACTGGTTCCCAAATTGTGTCTCATTGATTTATTAAATAAATTAAGTCCATTCCAGATTGGACAATTTCACTTTGTGTAATTAACACGTTTTTATCGATTAATTATCTTTTAACTAACTTCTGCTGTCAAACGTTTCGAATTTATTTGAAAATAAATGACAGTTTTATTGTTGGATGAAGTGTCTGTTGATTGGTTAGGATTTGTTGTTTGAAAAAAGCGCGGTAGATTTGAATTGTTAGTATAGAGTGTAATTTATATATTTATCGGAAACATCTGAACGTAGGTGTCGTCAAGATGCGATGTTTGAACAATTGAATTGTTTGTATGGTTCGTGCAGTGTGGAATGGCCATTACCTCAGCAGTTGTATAAATATGGATAAATGAAGTTTGTGGTGGTGATCATTCTGCGCGGCGAACTGTAGATCATATATTTATATAGTTGAAATGTTAATATAGTAAGTCTTCCCGGACATGATAATTATAACTTCTTGTATATATTAATATGTAGAAGAGACTGATATATATATAGCTATACTCGAAATCAAAATATTTTTGGTTAATATGACCATATCATGAACTGTACATATGTGAATCCTGTCAACAATATTGTGCACGACCTGTGCCAAAATACAATGCACCGAATGCTTTCTCTACTTGACATCCATCATCAGTACAGTGTACAAGTGTAATAAAGTACATGTATTGAATATTACCACACATTGTATTCATTATTTAGTAATGCAAAGTGTTATATAATAATAAAATCGAACAGTCATCCTAGCCTGCTGTTTTATTTTTACCTCTCGCCACATCCTGTATTAAGGTGAACCATACGGGCTGAAGATAGCGCAAGATGAACATGACTTTTTTGAAACGATATATCATTATTATAATAAATGAAACATATAATGTTTTAGACCTACGTTTGTAGATAAAAGTCCAAAGTTTTGTAATAAATTTTAAAATGCCAATTTTGTTTACATATTATACATGAATATAATTTTCAAAGTAGTCAAATATATGTCACACATTCCCATGAACGACTACAGTAATACAAATAATGTGTATATTTATAAATATGATCGTCTATAACATACTAAAATTATTTTACATTTGAATTTACAGTTTTTGAGAAACAAATAAAAATATATCAAAAAGTGTGTTTTTTGGTATATTCTTATTTGTTTCTCAAAAACTGTAAATTCAAATGTAAAATAATTTTAGTATGTTATAGACGATTATATTTATAAATATACGAATTATTTTCATTACTGTCGTCGTTCATGGGAATTAGAAATTCAGTATCAAAATTCTGAATTTTTGACCAACTAGACTTCAACGAATATTTGTTTATAGTTGAATGTTTCAGTTATCCTTTTCATCCACATATACAAATACTAGAATGTTCAAAGACTTCACAGTAATAATTGTTTTGTTTTTCGATAAGAATAATTGTAAGAAATAATTTATTGAAATTTGAATTTGCAAAACAAAATTCATGGGAGCGAACGAACCCAACGAAAATATGTTCTTCATCTGACATTGCAATGTACAAGTCACTGTAAAAAGTCCAGGAAATTTTGACGAATGGAGGTTGTTGGACCATAAAGAACATGAAAATAAATAAAGAATACAGAATTTGCTGTTTTTTAAAAAAATAAAGGGTTCGTTATTTCGACGCGTATGTTTGACCTTAGGAGTCATATGGTAGTGAGTTTTCAGTGTGTTAGGGGTAAATAGCTTCGAGGTAGCGTATCGGACTGTGGATCGTGAGATCCTCAGTTCGAATGCCACTGCCGACAGTTACAAATTTAAATTTACCACTGTGGTTTCCCCTCCACTATAATTTGACGGTTGGTAACCGCACTTCATACGTAAAAATATATCACCTACCGAGATCTGTGTAAGCAGAGTGCCACACTCTTGATGGGTAAAAGGCGTAATGATATATTTATTTATTTATTTATATTTAGGGTCCCTAGAATAAGATTTTAATAGTTTCGCGATGATGTCTGTGTGTGGGTGGATCTCTGGAGTTACGGTTCTGATATTTTATATATTATATTTGTATCCCCTTGGGAAAAACTGATTAGTTTTTTGTGATAATCCAAAGTGGTAGTTTACTTGGAGCCCTATCAAATTATTTTAAAATATATCAGTAAATTATGGTTTAATTTCAATTTTTGTTGTTAGAATAATGCTTGAAAAATTTTACTATAACACTGTTTTGGAAAAACGCATTCTACAACTAAAAATTGTATTAGAATAACTATCATATACGCCGCGTTTGGAATAAATTCAACGAATCAGAGCTGCATATTAGCGCGATATATGAAGTATCTTGGTTCGGTTACTGCAGTTACGTCTGTTTGTTTTAGTTTTATTTATTTGATGGTAAATCAAAAACGGACTAGCAGTCAAATAATTTATTTAAAACTATGCCGACGTTTCGACAGCAACGGCTGTCATCTTCAGGGCTCTGTAAATGTGACATAGTGAACTTAATAATAAAATATACAAATATTACTTACAAGTTGAAGTCAAAAAACAATTAAATAACATGGACACATACAAACATATTAAAAAACACGTCAAAATATTAAAATATACACAATAGTCATAAGATAAAAAAATAAATAAATAAATATAGTTAAAAAGTTTATTTATTTGAGTTTGACGTTTTCAACAGTTTTATATTTGAATATTTTGTACAACCTCATTCAATCTTCTTATAGAAAGTATAGTCTACAACAGGTAACGGAATGGTATATCCCACACTCGCAAACCGTAGCCCTCGCCTTCGGTTCGGACTACAAACTTTTTGCTCGTGTGTAATATGTATCATTTCATTACTTGTTGTAGAATATACTATTCTCTTATTGTCACCATTTACAAATTACAATACGTTAAAGAATAGTTATATATGTACCGAGACACTAAAGTTTTACTTTTTAACACGAACATTTAATAAAGCCTAGGAAAATAAAATAAGTGATAAAAAGTAACTTTAGTATCGCGGTATTTAAATATAAAACATTTAAACTTACACTCAGTTTTGCCAAGCTCGGGCATTGAAATAATCCTAAAGAACACTCATAATTATGTGTTTTGTTCCCAACTTCTTCATCGGAATTAATTAATTCGTTCTAATTTCACATATTGTTTCATTTTACATACTTTACATCCTACATCTGGCGAAATTAACCTACTTAATATTATAATTAAACTACGGTTGTCAACTCTGCGTTAACAGTTCATTTCTTACCTCTCGCAAAAAATTCTGTAGTTCGTTTTCATCGGGTAAGAACGTTTCAGGGTCCCTAGAATATGATGATCTGTGTATACACAGAATGGTGATCATAGGCGTTTTACATGTGTAATAATATCTGTACAATTTTCTGCTTCCCTAATCATTTTGGAGAAAATTATTTCAAATAAAAGTTGAAGAGATTGATTTAATAGCTGCATCTGAATCAATTAACAAATATCATATTTACTTATTTAATAAAGGCTACAAAAACGTTTAGTAATATCATAAATTCAGTTATTATAATGGGTAACCATGGAAATGAAATTGAATTCGAGCAAATATTTAAAGTTATTCATAATCAAATAATTATTAAAAATTTGTTAATAACAAAATTCAATTATATGGAGCACAAAACATAAATCTAGTCTAGATCATATGTTCAAACACATCTTCATTGTCCGCCAAGTCTTTCGTAAAAATTAGTCTGCATATTTAATACATACTTCGATTTTAATTTGATGCCAAAGTCGAAAAATTTCCTGCTCGTCAAAAAATTGTTTTTGACATTTGAGTATAATGAGTCTTCTGCTTTTGATAACTTTAATTTGATAGGGTTTAATCAATATCAATATTAAACATATTTTTTATGTAAAACTAAAACTTTTTTTCAACTGATTTCCTATATGAAATAATCTGAATTTATTATTAGAAAATATATCATCTATCCGATTCTATCTATTAAACACTTTTTAAAATGCTTTCCTTTCCTTATTATTAAAGTTATTCTGATAAAACTAAGTTTTTTTATAAATAAATTTTAATCATGCATTATTCTGCGAATTTAATTTTTTATTTTCTAGTTTTTCCTTGTTTCCAGTATTGATAATGTTATTTTATCAAAACACAAGAAAAAATATTTAAATAGATAAAAGGGATTATTGAATAACAAAGTTAGTGATATAGAGACTGTTGAGTGAAACACACATTTTAACGTAACTAAACAGAAAATTTTTCTGATTCATGATTTTACAATTTTACATTTAGTCATCGTATTGCAAGTTGCATGAAAATCAAACGGTAATTTTTACAAGTCCCTCTGTCGGTACTTGAGAAACCTGCCATATCGACAAAACAAAAACCGAGTTTATAAGTGTCGTTCATAGAGGCGCTTTCGTACAAAATTAAATCATGGCTTCTGCACGTAAGAAGCAAGATGAGAAAAATTTAAAGATTTTACGTGAATTAGTGTCTTTACCGGGAAATAAACATTGTTTTGACTGTAATCAACGAGGACCAACATATGTTAACATGACAATTGGATCTTTTGTGTGCACCAAGTGCTCTGGAATGCTGTAAGTAACTTTTATTGCTATTCATTATTGACAGGTGTTCTATTTTGTTCATTAATAATGTTTTGTTTTGTATTCAATGTATAAATGAGTGTTATTTACCCATTTTACAACAAAGTATGCTAGAGAATCGCGAATAAGTAGGTTACATTTATTTGTAAAAATTGATAATGGGTTTAAATAAGTTTGTGAAGTCTTTGGTTATTGTTGAAGGGTCAAATTTTTGTCATACTTTTGTCCTACGCAAATTTAGATATCGGTAAACAAACGTAATCACCAGAGAGTCAAGAATGAGTCAACTTAGTGCGGATACAGACGTCGTTTCATCTCTTAAAGACAAAGTACATTTGAGTATATATAGAAATGAGTTTTGCAATACTGATTAGCGAATAGATCGTGTGTTTTTTTTTCATTGTTGAACAGAGTTTTACTACTGTTTGATTTTGATTAGTGTTATCGCAGATGCAAGCGGATTTTTCTTGGTTTTGTATTGATAAAGCACACAAAGTCAGACACACAGGAAATAGCCTATCTGGTACTGCTCTGGTATTTACTATGGGTGCTCTTTATAATGTATACATTCGAATTAAATTATTTCGCCATCGCCCGTGGTAAAAAAGCCTCAATGAATTATTATTTTATTTCACACTGCTATTACATCTTGTTGTTAATGACGTTAATCAATTAATTGTTAGGATGAAGACAGCAATTGAAATGTTATTATAATCACATTATAGTTATTCAGTGTTTGGTTACCCGTTAAATAACAGTAATAAAAAATCATGTTTGACAGACTAAACGATACAAACTTCAAAGATATTTGGCAAGAATGCAAAGAACTATCTCGAGTTTTTTAACTTAAAATGTTTTTGTAATGTGCCGTAAATAAATGCGAAGACAATCATTTGACGTACAGTTGTAAAATAATTTCAAATATTTCGACATGTTTCTCGATAAAACACTGTTTTGCAATTTGTTTTAACAACAAATCCGTTTTGTTTTGAAAGTTCTCAAGATCTGGGTTTTCCACAACTAACGTAAATAGCAAATTACTACTGATTTATTTTTTTGCATGCAATATTCTTTTCTTTTTAAATAGTTTTTGGTTTCCCTTTGTAAAACCTGACAGTACAGACGAAAATGAGGTTATGTATTGAAAATTGACGTATAATTATTAGTGGAAAAATGTTATAAGACTGTCAATTTTGTATAAGTACCTATAAATGTTATATATTTTTTCACGGCCGGGAGAGAAACTCGGTTTCTATGATAGCAAAATCATGACAGAAACAGCAAATTTCATATCTACAGGAGATTCGTGCACTTTCTCTACCATCGTGAGGAAAAGTGCTCAAATAATGTGAAAAAATCTGATGTGCCCAGCACATAACCTCCCGCCCAATACTACTCTTAAACGGTACAAAATAGTACTTGATACAGAAACATACCTTCTTATTTGTTAATTTTCTATTTATATTTGAGAATTTTAATTTTCTTTCGTATATTTATTTAATTTTTTGACATATAATTCACTAAGAAAACAGCTTCACAATCACAATGACATGTGTCACATTTCGTAAAAAATTGAATATTTTTAAATGTTTCCACGGTGTACTAGGAATGCAAGATTTGTAAAATCTAATTTCTTTATATTTTATTATCTCTAAATCTAATGAAAATTAATAAAATTAGTGTAATCAAAAAACATGTAAAATTAAATATTCTTCAACTTTCAAAATAACATAAATTGTTAAAAAAGGAAATTTAACCGTGTTTTACAAGAAAAACTGTTAAGGGCTTCAAGTAAACTGCTACTTCCGGTTGACCAATTTCATCCAAAATCTAATCAGCTCTTCATTTAAATATAAGAAGCAATAATTCACAAAATTGTATTTTTTGGTATTATGGTATTTGAGTTATGCGAGACGAAAAAATTGCCACAGACTACACACACACACAGTCACATACATACATACATACATACAGACAGACATCATCGCGAAAATAGTAAAATCGTATTGTACGGACCCTAAATCGTGCTTATTCATTGAAAACTCACTACCCAATTTTTTGACCAAAAACAATATCTCCCTTACCTAGAGGTAGGCGGGAGGTAAAAATGAATAAAATTAACTCCATTAAAGGTATCTATCATAAATTATATAACAATTTAAATAATTTTGAAATAATAAAAACCTTCATAAATATTGGTCGTGAAAAAATTGTATATACACCACACGAGAAAAGTGTATGATGTCTTTATTTGGAATGTATGTGCATTCAAGTGACTAATTTGTAATATTTTTTCTTGTAATAACTTTCAAATAATAAATAAGTCATTTATATTATGACTAGACCCAAAAACATCGTACTAGATATAATACAAATTTAAAAAATATTGTTAATTATTTAGTTATTTGAGTTTTAAAGACCTTTATAATGACGTCACAGTATTATGCCGCATATCTATCCTATTCCGAATTATTTGTACTTCTCTTATTATTGAGCTGTCAGGTTGTCGAAGTGTCAAAATAGTTAGCAACTAATTTGAAGGTTTTTTGTTTTAATTTGAATTCGTAATTATATTTTAAATACATTTATTTTTAACTAATAAATATTACTTTAGGCCGACTCAACGAAATTAAAGACTTGTTAAATGACATAGGTTAGCAAAATTTATCAGTGCTTTGACTAAAATAATTTACAGTTTATTCATGTTTCTTCCAGAAATAAATGGAATTCATGTATATTTTCATTACTGACCACAAAAAGTTATTTTAATTCTATTTAAATAATTTTCTAAACAATAAATTAGAACATTTATGTGACTACAATTAATTACAATTCCTACTGTTTGAAGTCCAACAAAACCTTCACAATATTTTTTAAAAATCATTGTGTCTTAATGAATAACAATTAAATAATAATAATAATAATAATAATAATTTATTATGTAATAACTTTAGTTGAATATTAATTCACTATTTCTTCTTGTTATAGTTTATAATTATTATGTGTTATTGAATTATCTTACAATTATTTATAAATTTATTATTGTTGTAAATTTATTGTACATGATTTTTTTTCTAGCTTTATGCTAACTAAATAAATTTATTATTATTATTATTAAATCTTTTTAAAAATGGAGATAGTCTTCAATTTAGATCGTTTAAAAAAAATTTTGTAAAGCACCCCATTGAAATATTTTTCTCATCTGATTATATTCCAAATATTTTGGATATGTTGATTTATGTGTTCCGTACACTTCCGGTTTTGAAATTAGAACCAAAATCAAATAAATTTTGCGCATTATCATAAAACTTATAATTAAGAAATTTCATCACTCAATTTTTTCTTGTTAATGAATTATTAATCATATGGACACACACGTCATTAGTATTACAAGAAAGTGAAAATTGTTTATTTTGATTATTTTTATTTCACGAAATATTTATATTTCCTTCCATATCTAGTGACCTTTGCACTATTTATAGAAAAAGCATTTTTTGCTTTATTAATTTTTGTGAATTGATATTTTTATTACTGAGAAACATTTTTGGGTTTTTTAATTTATTTCTTTTATTTTTTGAGTTGTTGATGCTGACGTCATCACTGATAATTTATTTATTATACAAATAATTTCATACAAATTTCATTTAGACTATTTTAATGTGGATTTTACAAAACTGTTTAATAATAATAAGCAGTTTTACCATTTCTGGGTTTTGTAATATTTTCAAATCAATTGATTTAATGCCTGTTGTGCACGACGCAGTTTATTAGTCAATAAATTGTCAAGAACACAAATATTGTCGTTTGTATTACACACATCAAGTTCTCCGTCAATTTATTGCGACAATTTCAGTAGTACCAACACTATATCAGCTGTCACCTATAAGTACATACAAAAATGACAAACTAACTAAAACATAAAAAAGTTTGAGTGGTTGGCAATCTACTAGAATTTCTTTAAAAATTGTCGAAAATTAGAATATGTTTTAATTCGTTAATAAATTGACAAATTTAGCGGTAAAAAATCTTATGTGGGCAGTACATAACCTCTCGCCCAATACAACTCTTAAACGGTACAAAATAGTATTTGATGATACTGAAACATACCTTCTTATTTGTTTATTTTCTATTTATAATTGACAAATTTAATTTTATTTCGTATATTTATTTAATTTTTTTACATTTTATTATCATATATAATACCATTAGTTATGTCGACAATTTTTTTTGTTGTATCACGAATAAATATTTCGCTTGATTTGAAATAACACGAGTGCGCAGCACGAGTGATATTTTCAAGCGTAATAACCATGAGTGATGCAGCCCCAAAAATTGTCGACATAACACGAATGGTATTCGGAGAACAATTCAACGAGTCAAAATGTATTTTTTCTTTAAACTGACTTGTAAATAGATTCACTTCCACAGCAACAGTGTAACAATTTAATTGTTTAAAATTGTAGACAGGATCAATAGTGAAAATTGTCGAAAAAAAAAATGTTGGTAATATTTCAATCAGTGGAAAATTTTAAATCCTCAAAATCTATTGGACCAGTTTTGACAGATGACATATGTGTTGAATTGTTCTAATAAATATAATGAAAATAAATGAAAGTAGTGTAATCAAAATAGATGTAAAATTAAATATTCCACAATTTTCAAAATAACATAAATTGTTGAATAATTAAATTTAACCGTGTTTTTTCACTGTTAAGGGCTTCTAGTGAACTACTTCTTCCGGTTGACCAATTTTATCCAAAATCTAATCAGCTCTTCTTATACATATAAGAAGCAAAAATACACAAAATTGTATTTTTTGGTATTATAGTATTTGAGTTATGAGAGACGAAAATTCGGCACAGACATCATGGCGAAAATAGTAAAATCGCATTGTAGGGACCCTAAAACGTGCTTATTCATTGTAAACTCACTATCTAAATTTTTGAGCAAAAACAACCTTACTCAGAGGTAAGTAAAAATAATTGACGCAAAGTGTCGTATTTCACACAACAATAAATTTATTATTTGCAGTTGTAAAATGTCTTAATTGTGATTCATTTAGCCGCAATGATTTTTATCAGGATTTTTATAATTTTATGACGTCAGAGTTGTCGTGGGTTGTGGATCTCAAACAGTAGAAATTGTAAATAATTGTAGTTCTATTGTATTGTGTAGAAAATTATATGAACACCATTTATTCCAGGTAGAAACATAAATAAACTGTAAATTATTTTAGTCAAATTTTGCTAATCCTAACCTCGTGGTTTCATTAACGCGCGGATTCTCAAACAAGTGTGATTTGTGTTATTTGGAATTCAAAACAAAATACAAATCTTCGAATTAGTTGCCAACCATTTGACACTTCGACAATATGACAGCTTAATAACAAGAGAACAAGTACAAAGAATTTAGAACAGAATAGATGTGTGAGAGAGAAACACAGAGAAACATAATGACACTAGTAGAATGTTTTTGGGTCTGGTCATAATATAACTGACTTATTTGTCATTTTCCATTCGTCATGTAAAACAAGCATAGTAGGCAGTGGCGGCTGGTCCATGAGGGCGCTAGGGCGCTAGCCACCCAAAACGCAAAGAGGAAAAAATAAAAATTCAAAATTTCGAATTAAGGTCTCTTGGCATTAATAATTATGTATCTATTTTTTTTATAAAATAAAAAACATGCAGTTATTTAGCTCCTTTTAAGTTGTACGTTCCCTCCGCTTAGTTTCTCGCGCTGCGGCTCAGAATATTTGCGCCCAGCTGGAGATAGTTGGCTCAGTATCACGTTTTCTTGCAATAATCATGATCGGACCACTTCGGTCGTTTCCGTACGCTGAACGTCTTAGAGACGATACGCAATTTTAACATGTAAACGGGCGCTCGGACCGAGCGCCCAATATCGCTGTTGTGTACTGTATGCAGCGCCGGTTTGCTTTGCGGGCGTGCGGGCGAGTATTATATTAGATAAATATGGCAAAAACAATGTTAAAAGTAATTTTTCGAGACTCTTTTTAGCTAAAAAAATAGAAATTAAATTTGTGATATAAATTATCTTTTAAATGAAAAAAAGATTTTCATACAGAGATCATTTAGAAGCTGCATCTTTACTAAATACAGGGAAATTTTTTATTTATTTGATGAACTTTTCAAAACTAACATTCGGTCGTTGGTTTTTATCCAATGTTAGACAAATAAAAACCGAATTGGAAGTAATATACCAGAGAGAAGATAGAAGACTTTAGAAATATCGTCGGTGCATTGAATATGTTATCACTAATGACTCAGAAAACTACAATAAAATAATTTAATTATTAAAAATAATTATAACTAGGAGCATTATTTTTCAACTCTTAAGAGAATAAAGACTTTTTAATATACTCGATTGATGATGACCTGCTTAATGCATTAGCAAAGGTACCTGTGAATAAAAACTTGTTGCATAACATCATAAATTTTGACGGAAAAGTGATAGAACATTATATTTCAATAAAAAACAGAAGACTAGTGACTAGACTTTATGTATACACATTAAAACATTGACAAATGTTAACTAAAATATGAGAAGATTGTTTGTGTGTGCTTATGCATGTGATTTAAATGAAACTGTTTTTTGTATATGTAGCCCACCCTTTGCGTTACACCACGAGCCGCCACTGATAGTAGGTATCAAAGTTACGATGAAATTTAGGTTGGCTTTTGTTTGATTATGATTTATATTTGAGTGTATTAAGGCAGGTGTTTTTTGGTCGCACCTGCCGGTAGTGCGAGCTGCCTGATCACTGAAGCATCCACTGACCATGCTAACGTTATTTCCCGTGTCATGTGGGTTTCCCAGTAACACCACTAAATGAACGTGCGTATATTGCCATGCTGATTCATCCCATGGCGATTTGTATAGTTTGGCAACGCGTTATACGGTCACGGAAGATGTGATTTATATTATTACTGCGAAACTTGTAATGTATTTTTTGTACGATTAGTCTTTTTTTATCAATTTACCATGCCGGTTTCCAAGGCGGTATATTGTTTTTATCAGTTGCTACTTTAAACAGAACGGTAAGTTAATAGTGTTGAAAATAATTTGACAGATCTTGTAGCCAGGCAACAAGTTTGATAAAGATACTGCCTCATAATCAAAGCAAATGAAGTATTTCAAGCGAGAGTGGAAGAAGGGCTTTCCTCTCGTGTTAGACACAACATTTTTTTCACGACATGTTTCTAAAAACGATTTGCTCCGACCTAAAATACACTTTGACTACACAAATGACACGTTAACAGTTAGGATATCAGACGCAAGGCGGTGTAGCAGTGTTGCCAATGAACTAATCTTAAATATAAATTAAAGTTGTCAAATTGTGATTTAATCTACAAAAAGAAAAACATGACATAATTGTAAGACAATTTGAAGTATGTATATCACTAAAATAAAGATTTTCGATAAAATTAGGCATTTATTTATAATTTTTCAATACATTATTTGTAAACAGCACTTCTCTAGAGAGGATAATAGTATATTGAACAACTAGTGTTCCAATGATCTTTTTAGTAATACAAGTATAGTTTGCGTAAACGAGCCGCAGGCGAGTTACGCAAAATGACAAAATACGAGTATTACAATTAGGCATTGTAATACTCGTATTTTGCGTAACTCGCCTGCGGCTCGTTTACGCAAACTATACTTGTATTACTAAAAACACATATTACTCACTATTTTGGAAGAAGAACCAGGGGTTTCTTAGTATGTCATGAAAAAAAAAATTGTATAACACTGTTTTGGAAACTATGCATTCCACAACTAAAATTGTATGTGACTACAATTATTTACAATTCCTTTGAGTTTGAGATCCAAAAACACTTTTACAATGACGTCACAACTTTTTAAAAAAAACCATTGTGGCTTAAAGAATAACAATTAAGACTTTTTAAAAGTGTAGATAGTTTTCATTTTAGATATAGTTTCATAAATAAAAAAAATCTGATGTGGCAGCACATAACCTCCCGCCCAATACTACTCTTAAACGGTACAAAATAGTATTTGATGATATAGGAACATACCTTATTTGTTTATTTCTATTTATATTTCAGAATTTAATTTTCTTTCGTATATTTATTTAATTTTTTGACATATATTTCACTAAGAAAACAGCTTCACAATCACAATGACATGTGTCACATTTCGTAAATGATTTAAAATTTTAAAATGTTTCCATGGTGTACTAGGAATGCAAGATTTGTGAAATAAAATTTTTTATATTTTATTATCTCTAAATATAATTAAAATTAATAAAATTAGTGTAATCAAAATGCATGTAAAATTAAATATTCTTAAACTTTCAAAATAACATAAATTGTTGAAAAAGGCAATTTAACAGTGTTTTTCACGAAAAACTGTTAAGGGCTTCAAGTAAACTGCTACTTCCGGTTGACCAATTTTATCCAAAATCTAATCAGCTCTTCATTTAAATATAAGAAGCAATAATTCACAAAATTGTATTTTTTTTGTATTATGGTATTTGAGTTATGCGAGACGAAAAAATTGCCACAGACTACACACACACACACATACATACATGCATACAGACATCATCGCGAAAATAGTAGAATCGTATTGTAGGGACCCTAAAACGTGCTTATTCATTGAAAACTCACTACCCAATTTTTTGACCAAAAACAATACCTCCTTTACCTAGAGGTAGGCGGGAGGTAAAAAAATTAGTGAAGAATTCCATTGTTTACAACCACTACCGCTTTGGTTTTTTGTCGATCTACATATATCTATTTAATAGTTATAAAGAAGCAAAGGGGCATTAACTGTAGCTAGATTAAATAAAGTATTCTGTATTCATCTGTAGAGGTGAATGTATGTGTATATAAAATAATTCCAGATATGAATGCGCCGTTTCAATTTAACGGCAAATCAGTAATAAGCAGGTAGCGAGCAACACCAGCGCCTGCTGCCTGCTTGGACATCTGTCGCCGTAACGGTCCGCGTCACCAACAACATCACGTTACCGTAGCATAGCGTAGCAGAACTTGCCGCGTGATGATTACCACTTCAATTTTATTGGAAACAGATCAATCTGGCGTGGGTACGACTTTCATATACATTAAATATAATCTAGATATAGAATGGAGGGTTACAGAAGTAAATGTTCATGCTGCCATCTATTGATGTTTTCATTGAAATACAAACAAAACGCTGTCACGAGCGATGTTCAGATGACAGTTCTTTTAATGATGCTAAATATAAAAAATCTGGTGTGGGCACCACACTACTTTCTTATACAAATAAAATCATTTGAACACGTACGACTTGTTCCTTGCGTATGACTTTATTTTGACAATTATTTGATATATAGATACCTGTATAATTTTTTGTTCTCATTGTAACTATGAATTTATTTTAAAATAGAAATCAATGGGCGCATAAACCATAAACGAAATATGACAAATTTATATCAAAATCGTGTAACACTTATAGAATAATTAGTAGTAATGTATTTTTTTTTTTCTTTTAAATATTTTGCAGTAAAGCGATATAACGAATTGAACATATTTTGACGTCACAGGTACTTGCATTGTGCTATGGGCCAGAAATATGAAAAGTACAAATCGCGCGGCTGCCGCTGCGCCCAACGCCTATTGTGGGCTAAAATAGAACGAAATGTCATTTCATATTTTTGTTTGTTGGTATTTAAGATTATATTTGTTGGGCTTCTATTACTTGTTTCATAATTTTACTGTTTTATTGATCTGTATTGAAAATCTATTGATTAAAATTGTGTGTTGAGGTTAGGTTACATCACTACTAGCGCCACTGTCCTCAAACTTTTCTATGTTATTTACTCGAATATCAAGTAAAATACTCTTAAAGCTGTCAAAGGAATTTTGTCTTAGTTTATATTAAGTTTAATTGTTGCAAGTTAAGACTTATATGAAAATATTATTTTTATACTAAAAAATATATAATATCTCCTATAGTGGAAAATCGTTGTTTTAGTGCCACTGGAGTAGTACCTGTGACGTCACACAAACTTTGAAAAATCATATCCAGGGTAATATATGAAATTTTCACATCGGGTTTTCACTGATCGTCATATTTTTCTAATAAAGTTTCATAAAAAAAAAATTAAATATATTGATTTATGGGCCCATTAATATCTAACTAATAATACAAATATTACTTAAGACACATGTTTTTGACACTTCACAATCATTTGACACGACGTTTGACACATTGATATTAAAAATATTTTAGTTTAAGATTATTGAAATATATTCTTAAGTATATAATTTAGTTTTTCTCAAAATTAGAAGCATGTACAAGAAAAGTGCAAATAACATTTTATATTCCAAACATTTTTGCTAACATCTTTCATTTGAAACTTTTTCTCACAGTTGATTCTATTTTTGACAAAAATGAGATTTATTGTTTTGTGAGTCCAGTAAACTTCCTCTTCCGGTTTTCCAATTTCATTCAAAATCAACTCAGCTCTTCATTTATAAATTCCAAGTTTCGTTTACATATAATGTCTCGTTCATGAGATATTAAGCACTCGGATATACATCCATCCATCCATCCTCACACACAGACATCAATGAGAAATTGGTTTAAACGGATTCAGTGGACGTCAAAATATGTATTTCCGCAAAAATCTCGTCAGCGATTGTTTTCGTGATTCCAATACTTCCTTATACTTTGTATAAGAAAGTAAAAATAAAGTGTGTGGTTTGTGTAATAGTGACTCTTGTTAGTTTCCTAAATCACAAACTTCAAAATTGAAACATAACCTTGTTAAAACACCATCTCAAACGTCAAAACATGAATCTTCCATATCAACTTATACCTCATCTTTTTCTTTCTTGTCTGTGACGTCAAAATCATAACGCTCCATTGAAATAGGGATTTAACTGCTATGCTGTAAATTTTTACCTATTCACTTTGCAACAAAAGTGTAAACACAAAAGTTGTTCAGAATTTAAAAGTGCATGCAATAAGAACCATTTGATTACCTAAATGTTAGTATTTCACGATATATCAATCAAATTATAATCAATATTTAAAGGAAAATTGTAACACGGCCATGCAAAATTACACAAAAACGAAATGTATTTGACATTTCAGAAGACAGATTTAGATTTATTTATTACGTTATGTTATATTCTGTAGAAATTCGTAGAAGATTGTAATGATATAATGGCGAATTTAAGAGTTCATTTCTTTCTGCAATAAATAAATAAATCTATAACTATTAACACGACGGTTTGAATTATGTGTTATGTTCTCCATGACACTTTGTAAATAGCCAATTCATAGGAAACGAACAATCGCCTAATGAAAATATTAACATTGTATTTCCTATGTCCTATTCAAAGTAAAACACCTGGTATACCGGACGTCCCAAAAAACAAGCTTACTCCTAAAAATATTTATTTTTTAAAGCAATTACATTCATTTTGTAGATTTAAAAACTACATTAAAAAGCTTGTCAAACTACATAAAAAGTGAAAATATATTCTATTTCCGGTCTAACCGGAAATTAGCGTAACCGGAAGTGGTAGTTTACCTGAAGACCTATATGTTTTTGGGTATATCTCAACATATAATTAGTAGTAGATGTAAAGCTTTTTTTCTATTTTGAACCTACAGTTTAAAAGCTGTTTATAGACACTCATAAAAATAACTTCTTGTTTTCTGTTTTCCTTTTGTATGCATTCGTTGAAGAGAATTTTATGTCTTACAAAATAATTAGGTTCAATTAAAAAAAATCTGATGTGGCAGCACATAACCTCCCGCCCAATACTACTCTTAAACGATACAATAGTATTTGGTGATACAGAAACATACCTTCTTATTTGTTTATTTTCTATTTATATTTGAGAATATTAATTTTCTTTCGTATATTTATTTATTTTCTGACATATATTTCACTAAGAAAATAGCTTCACAATCACAATAACATGTGTCACATTTCATAAAAAATTGAAAAATTTTAAATGTTTTCATGGTGTACTAGGAAAGCAAGATTTGTGAAATCTAATTTCTTTATATTTTATTATCTCTAAATCTAATGAAAATTTATAAAATTAGTGTAATTAAAACACATGTAAAATTAAATATTCTGCAACTTTCAAAATAACATAAATTGTTGAAAAAGGAAATTTAACCGTGTTTTTCACGAAAAACTGTTAAGGGCTTTCAGTAAACTGCTACTTTCGGTTGACGAATTTTATCCAAAACCTAATCAGCTCTTCATTTAAATATAAGAAGCAATAATTCATAAAATTGTATTTTTTGGTATTATAGTATTTGAGTTATGCGAGACGAAAAAATTGCCACAGACTACACACACACACATACATACATACATACATACATACATACAGACATCATCGCGAAAATAGTAAAATCGTATTGTAGGGACCCTAAAACGTTCTTATTCATTGAAAACTCACTACCCAATTTTTTGACCAAAAACAATACCTCCCTTACCTAAAGGTCGGCGGGAGGTAAAAAAATATTAATTTGAAATGTAAATTTTATTATTTTTCTCTTTTCTGCTATGAAAGAAAATGAATATATTTTAAATTTTGTTTTTAAAAATAATGGCGACAAGTTTAAGAAAGATACTGGAGAATTATTTTCTAATTTATCGAACTCTCTAGTTATATTTAATTAGATTATTTTTTTTATTTCATATTCAGGCACGCCACTAAATCTATCTTTTTTGCTCATTTTTACTTGTGTTTATGATAACTATCTCACATCTGACATCTGTCAACAAAACCAAAAAAGCTACGGAGAATATTCCCGGGAATAATCACAATGTATGTCAAATTATCAACAATTACATGCACGAGGGATATTCGAAGAACTATTTCCCGATTAAAAGTTAGCCAAACGCTGTTTCTCTCATAAAAAATAAAGCAAAAATCACATTGGTAATTTGCACTAGTGCGAAATATCGATAATTTGCTCTAGTGCAAAATTATCGTGTAATTCTACGTTGATTGGACGACATTCAGAAATGTCAGAATTCTGATTGGCTTAAATTTTATTAGGGAAATAGTCAGTTTAATACTTCCTTCAAAACTAAATTAATTTTCATAGAAGAATATTTATTAAACCTATAAAAGTTTTCAATGAAAACGAAATCGAATTGGCACTTTTCAAATCAACTTTTCTTTACATCTAAAAGGAATTTGTTTGTTTCAAGAAAATATTTTTATCAGTGCAGGAATGAATTTATGTGTCACCCAATGCATTATATCCATAAACAAGCTATACCGACAATTTCTGTTCTGACCTAATATAGTAATGAAATGCAAGAACAATACTTACATTCATTTAGTAATTTAAGGTGCGTTTGGCACTTCACTCAGTCGCTTATGTCGGTAACTATTTCACCGCTTTGCATTTGTTTCATGACTTTAATGTCTCCATGGCATTCTACGGTCTGACGTCTGGCGAAGGCTGCATAAAGATCACGTCGTGATCTCACATCGGGTGCAGGTACAGTCCAAGTTAAAATTTTGTAGGGAATTTGCGCATTGTTAGATTGCATAAGTGAACAAAGTTGATTCCAAGAGATTTGGTTTAGGGTAGTATAATATGAGAAGTAAAAAAAATCATTTTTTAAGAAATAAAAAGATTTGGATATATTTCTGTATAAATAAATTTATTTAAATTCAACGTTTCTTCGTTAGGAAACAAAATAACGACATAAACAAGTAAATAAAAACAGTAACTATGTAAAAATTAAATAACACGTGAATGAAAAATTATATTTTAATATTTTCGTTTGTAAATGTTCGACTCGCTTCGCTCGTCGTTCAAACTTACGTGCTCAACACACAAAGTATCACATTTATTCCTAATGACACAATATACTATTCTTCATAAGGCCAGTTGCGCCAAGAAAACTTAAACATTAAACTTGGTTTAAATAAATAAAAGCAAATCGAAGTTACATATCATATAGAATAATTTACATTACTATAAAACATTCGATTTGCTTTTGTCCAATTAAGCAAAGTTTAAAATTTAAGTTTTGTTGGTGCAACTGGCTTATTGGGCTTTCAAATTATCAAGAGATGGCACTGATCACAATTTCCAAAAGGTACATGTCAAATTCATTTTATAAGATATCTTATGATGGCGAATGCGTGCTTTAGTATTGATAGTTTGTTTTTATTGGCAGCAGAACTGTAGCCATACACATTGCAAATTTTCCTGTTTTTATAGGTTTTTTTGTACAAAATTCAATCTTAACCTATAATCTACAAATACAATGAACCTTTCATTTTTACATATTATTTAAGTAATACGGCTTAAACAAATGTTATACTTACATTGGAATAATCTTAAAATAACTACTATTGTTATTAATTTTTAGAAAATAACAATTTATTTCAAAATACAATGAAATTTATGTACCTTAGGGTTAGTTTAGCTTTATACCACTAGGCATTTATTTTGTCATAAATTTAAATTAATTGTTCTGAAGCAAGCATGTTATAAAAACATTGATTGTCAATTGTTTTTCACCTAAACGTGCTTATTTCAATCGTAATTTTAATAATGAAAGCATGCACTATGGTTGTATTGTACAGATGTAGAAATGAATCACAGACAGTAAGAGGTAGCGGCCACCTTGGATCAATTATGCATACACGTTTCGTTTTCGTGCGCGTCGCAGTGGCCATGCCGGGGGGAGGGGGGTGAGTCTCGTGACCGACACCCACAAAAACCGCCCCCGCAAAACCTCTACCCTGCGAGTATACGCTGGAGAGAGAATCGAGTCGATTGGAACATAAGAAAACTGGGTTAGGCATCGCTAAATAAATAATACAGTACAATTGGACTATAGCGTAATGTAAGCTATGTTTTTGGGAGTTCTAAAAGAATAGGCTCTTCTTCAACCTATTTTTATTTTATTTTTCGGAAATAGACGTTACCTTATGAATATTTTTTGTGTTTCCATCTATATTGTAATATACTTAAGCCTGTAATTAATTACTAAAGATTTTACATAAAACGGAGTGACGTCATAGTGCCTGATGACAGAACACGCCGAACAAATAATAATTTTGAATTCTTGTTGCTGTTATTTTAACAACTTGGCACAAAGCACTTCTTTATAACCTTAAGTGTAATTTTAACGAGAATTTAAAGATTTCAACAAAAACTCAGCTCTTCATATTTTCATGAAACTTATAAATTTCAAGTTTCGTTTACATATCTTGTCTCATTCACGAGATATTGCGCACACGGACATCCATCCATCCATCCTCACACACATACATCATTGAGAAATTGGTCTTAACGGATTCAGTGGACGTCAAAATATGTATTTCCGCATAAATCTCGTCAACGATTTTTTTCGTGATTCCAATACTTCCTTATACTGTATAAGAAAGTAAAAATCATTTCGGCTTGAGCAATATCAATTAAGACTTTTGCAACTGCTGGTAGTCTTCAATTTAGATAAAGTTGAACTGTAATTACACAAGAGCTTTTTATTTTACCGGATAAATTTCTGTTTGTTACAAAACCTTTTTAGCTAGCAATTTGACAAGAAAACTGTTTTAATAAAACCACGACACCGTAGGTGGAGAGATTTTATTTTTTAAACAGGAGTCAAATTGCTGTTAGGTGACAAGGTTGAGTTGTCAAACTGAAATTTATCCGAAGAAAATAAAATGCCCGAGTGCAATTCGGCGAGATAATTTAACAACATTATTTATGAAAAGTTTATTTGAAAGTGCAATTGGTAAAAATACAATTATTATATAGGATATTTTTGACATATAATGCAAATGACATTAATGTAGTTAGTATTGGTAGAGCTCTAGAAGAATATAGGTATTCTCGTCCGCCATTTTGGGTCCAGATGTCATAATTAAAACAAGTTATTGGAATCCAGTTCTTTAAAAAAACATTTAATATTTGTATCTGTCAAATTTGAAAACATATTTCTTCAAATTCTGTAAAATCCAACTACATAAATCATACGGTAATATATTATAAAGTATTCTGTACACTTACCTGTTAGATATAAAATATAATAATTGAAGGAATGATATATCACAATTATTAATCAATATCAACTTGAAATTTGACAGAAAAGAATTAAAGTAACTGGATTCCAATACTTTGTTTTATTTATGACACTTGGACCCAAAATGGCGGATGAGAATACTCATATATTCTAGTGCCTTAGTATTGGTCTGTGGTTAGTATTTTGATCTGATTGCTAGGAGAAAGGTAAATAACGTTTTATCACTTTCAAAAAGTTACCTTCCTATTTATCTGCTGTCAAAACTATAAAATTGTTTGTTCTTTATGGCTTACTTTATATTGAAGTTAAATTATCATTACAGAATAGTAAGGGACTCATTATAAGAAGTGGTTGGGGCGGCGCGTGCCGGCAGCCTTCTTGTTTTGTTTCTTGTGTGTGCTGTGCAGGCGCCGCACATGCGATGTGCTGTTTTTAGCTCTTATTCAAATGTTTCCGCCGATGGCTTGACCGCAAGCCACAGCACACTACGCGGCGAGCGCCTGGAAATTGGCCTTTCGTTCCACTTTTACCGGATTTGTGATAAATTGATAAGATTTCTACGTCATATTGACGTCACTGTTTTATTTTCAAACGTCGTTCGTTATTCACTTCAAATCCCCGGGAATTAATATTAATTTTTCTATTATTTTGTTGTTGGACTTTGACATTTAATGATTTCATTGATTTTTGTGATGTAGTATGTAGGGAGAGCGGGATTTTAATAAGTATAGTCTATTCCTCGTAACCTTTCATTAAAGGTACAGTACATAACCTCCCGCCCAATACAAACTCTTAAACGGTACAAAATAATATTTAATGATACAGAAAAATACCTTCTCATTTGTTTATTTTCTATTTATATTTGAGAATTTTAATTTTCTTTCGTATATTTATTTAATTTTTTGACATATATTTCACTAAGAAAACAGCTTCACAATCACAATGACATGTCACTTTTCATAAAAAATTAAAATTTTTTTAACTGTTTCCATGCTGTACAAGGAGTAGATTTATGAAATTTATTTTCTTTATATTTTATTGTCTCCAAAACTAATGAAAATTAATAAAACTAGTGTAATCAAAATCAATTATTCATTCAAAACTCAATTCCCATTTTTTTGACCAAAAATAATACCACCCTTACATACCTAGAGGGAGACGGGAGGTAAAATCAAAACAATGATTGAAAAAGGTCATTTTTTGACAAGTGTATAAACGTTTTGAAGGGATGAAAGAAATCTATAGCGGGAGGTATTGTGCTGCCCACAACAGATTTTTTCGCCTTTGAACTTGCCGTAATTACTGTAGCATAGAAACAAAGCAATAACGAAATAATCAGAACTATTTTCTTCCAAACATTTGACTCATATCTTCAGTTGTTTCTAAAAATACCATCAGCATAGCATATCGGTAATTAATTCAATCGTAGGTGGCTGCAGCAGCTCACAGCGCCGATTACAACAATCGCGAATCGCGTGCGTCGTGCTTCAACTGTTCCAAGTTCGCCAGCAACGAACAATGCAGTGGTTGGTTGGTATTTTGCACTGTTGTGTTGGTGAAAGTGGGTTAGGTACACATTAGTAAGTTACTAACACTGTGACTTACTGAGCACTGAGCAGATCGTCGCTTGTTAGATAAACAAGAGAATATCGGTCTATTTTCAAATATTGTTTTATTATTATCTCTATATACTGTCTATGCATATATTTTACAATACAATACAATTTTATTTGTCTCTGAATTTTTTTTATGACTGACGTCATCTATTTTAAGTTGCATTAATGGATAAATAGAATTGAAAATTTTCGAGATTCCAAGAAAAAAAAACTAACGTCACTTTAATAATTGAGATATGTTACATTCGTAGTAAACAATTTTTAAATTATTTTTGCTAATCCCACACTTACACATACCGGATGTAGAATTGAAATATGGTATATAGGGATTTCAAATCTATTTTTAAGTATCTATTTGATAGCAAAAGTGTACATACAAAATTTGTTCAGAATTTAAAAATGTATGCAGAAGGTCTATTTGGTTATCTAAATATTGGTATTTCACGATATATCAATCAAATTAAAATTAATATTTATTAGAAAAATTGTAACACGGGCATGGAAAATTAAACAAAAACGAAAAATATTTCATAAAACAGTTTCAGAGTTATTTATTTTATTTTAAATCGGCACTAAAGTACTCAGAAATCGTCATTAAAAGCTCAGAAATCGTCACTAAAGTAACCCATTATACGACGATTTTGAGCAACCCAATGTTGGCAACCGTTAAATAATTATTGTACAATTAGGATAATTTTTGTAGATATATTAACGTACTATAGTAAATTTGGACGTAACATGAAACAAAATTTGCAAGAAGAATTAACTAATTAATTCCGATAAAGAAACACATAATTTTGAGTGTTATTTACGATAACTTCACTTCTCGAGGTTGGCAACACTGACTGTCAGTTTCAATTGACAACTGACAGATGTATAAACTTAACCTATATTTTAATTTTTTAGTTTTTTTGAATTTTAGATTTCAAATAAAACTTAATATGTACCTCGGCACTGAAGTTCCTTTTTATCACTCACATGTTTTATTTTACTCGGCCCTACGGGCCTCGGCAACTAAATTCCATATTTGTGATAAAAAATTGAACTTCTGTGCCTTGATACAAAAATAACTATTATCCACAACTGTCAAATAATATATCCATAATTCAACCGTTGTTCATCAATAATGACCTTACTGTTGATAATAAAATAATATTGGCAGTTCGATGAAATAATATTATTCATTCGTTATGTCAGATTCAAATCTTACCGGACAAAAGAGTAAAATTAAAATGATTTTTAAGTAATTTTTTTCATTTTTCATACTTTTATTTTCCTTTTAAGCTTAAACTGTGGCTGAATAATTGTTTGAAGATTTTCTGCTAAATGTCAAATCACTTCGAAATTTTGTTACAATGCGTAGTCTAGCGATGGTTGCTACAATTTGTCTATGTTGATAATCAAACAATTTTCTTGTATGTATCAGAGCAAAACTTCTACTTTTCTTTCTAATTTGAAAACAAATATTTGACGAAATGTTGTGGAAAAAGTATAGTATTCTACTCGCATGTAACTCATTCGAATGATTTACATCACTCGCATTCGCACGTGATGCAAACTTCATTCTCATGAGTAATAGCATACATTACATGCTCATTGAATAATGTACTATTATCGTATCGACTGTTATAGGGACCTATTCTATAATTTACCTGTTAATTTGTAACGGCCTGTTAAAAATGTTTACCAATAAAATTATATGTGTCAAAATAAATTTTAAATTTTTATTCATTGCCGTCTGTCATAATTAGTTAGGTCATTTACAGAATAAACTCCATAACTTTTTAATATTAAATATTTATTAATAATTATAAACAACATAATTATGTTATTTACTTATAATACTTAATACGTAGAATTTTTGTCACAGCTGAATATATTTTTGAAAAAAAAATTGAATATATTGTTTTGTGTATCTAGTAAACTTCCTCTTCCGGTTTTTCAATTTCATACAAAAACAACTCAGTTTTTCATATTTTCATGAAACTTATAAATTCCAAATTTCATTTACATATCTTGTCTCGTTCATGAGATATTGCGCACATGTATATTCATCCATCCATCCTCACACACAGACATCATTGAGAAATTGGTTTTAACGCATTCAGTGCACGTCAAAATATGTATTTCCTCAAAAATGTCGTCAGCGATTTTTTTCATAATTCCAATACTTCGTATAAGAAAGTAGTTAAAATAACATTGAAATGGAAATTGTTATACTCTATATTTCAGTTTTACATCTGGAATATATGAGAGAGATAAAAAGTGCCTGTAGCATGTTTAAATTAGAAGCTTGTAGGAATTTATACAAAAAAGTTATTCTGAACGTTTTCATAATTTCTTGGACTATACAGGGTGTTTCATAACTTCTAGTACATACGTTAATGGTATATGTTGTTTGATATGCTGAATACGAATCTAAAAGAATTTTTTTTAATTCGAAAAATTAAGGGTAGTTTACCTAAAACATTTTTTGTAGTACTGCACTGGATTCGCTTTCCTATTAAACACAAACAATGAAGTAGGTAATCAACAATTTAAATTACATAATACTAGTAAAATAAACACACAAAATTTAATTATTTTTAATGAAACGATAATTATTAACATAATCATCCACCCAGTGGCAGTGGCAACAAAATATTTTGGACTGGGAAACATGGAAAATAATTTTGCGATTAAAAAAAAAATCTTTTTGAATTGTAATCAGCATATCAAATAACATACCATTCACGTATGTACCTGAAGTTATGAAACAGCCTGTATAGGTTTTATAAATAGGGTCAAATTTTTATTTTTATTTTCACGGAAAACCTGTATATTGAAATTTACTTGAGTCCATGACGTGACGTATATTTTCTATTATATTAATTTGATATTATGATTAGTAATATTATTTACAAAGCTTAAAAGTATTTCATGTAAACGACTTAAGTACGGGTAATTTATGTGCCTAACCTTTCAAGTGAATCATACACACACATACACACACACAATGTAATTGTTTCACATGTGCTTTAGAATTACTAATATTATTTTGAAACTGCCAACGCATATGTTGTTCACAATGATTAACATTGAAACAGTAACTTTACTCATGATGTGTCATACCAGATCGCTTTCTTCGAGCTGTCAAATTAGTTTAGTCAAGTAGAAACAAAGAATTCAATCGAAATTTATTGTTTTTGAATTCATGACTTTCTTTCCTTTTAAAGTGTAAGATAATAAATGAAATAGTTATCTTGTAGTATGAATTTAATGATTGTTTATCACCTTTACGTGACCGTGTGTACAGGATTATTAATCATATTTAAAAATAGACTGGAGTGAGAGCATTAGAAGTAGATTTGAGATCGGTGTTTCGTTTTTATGTTAGCAGTATGACATGTTTGTGTAGTAATACTACATGATAGATATTATCTGTGTTTACAAACGTGCTCAATGTAGTTTTAAATAAAAAAATCTATTGTGGGCGGCACAATACCTCCCGACATAGATTTCTTATCGAACAATGTAGAAATACGGACCTACACTATCAAGAAACGCTCATCCCTTCAAAACATTATGACACATGTCAAAAAATTAATTGTTTTCCATATTACAACCGTTGTTTTGTTTTTATAGGTTAGCAGATTTAAACGAAAATGTCAAAATATAATTTTTCTTTAACGTGTTGTAATTCGTAAATGGTGACAGTAAGATGAAAAAGTTTCAAACAATAATTGTAGATAATATTTGAAACATTATTCTCATAACAAAAATTATAATTTAATCATAATTTACTCAGATATTTCAAAATAACTTGATAGGGCTTCAAGTAAACTACCACTTCCGGTTATTGGATTATCATAAAAAATACTCTTGAGATATACACAGACTGACAGACACACACACACAGACATCATCACGAAACTATTCTAGGGAGTCTAAAATGTGCTCATCTACTGAAAACTCACTACCCAATTTTTAGCATGATTCCCATATCTCCCTTACAGGATGTGGCGGGAGATAAAAATGGTTGAAAATGCCATTTTTTTTAAGTGTTATAATTGAAATAGTTATTTGTATATCAAGGTATTAAAGTATAATATTTTATTACGAATATGGAATTTATTTTCTGAAGCGATAATCGAGGAAAATAAACCATATGAGTAATAAAAAATACTTTAGTGTCGAGGTATACATTATAATTTTTCCGAAATCGTTAAATTATTCTTTAAAAACATAGCATTATAGTAGCATTATGTATTTGTAAAACGTCAGCTAGCTGTTGCGACAGGGATGGCTGTGATAATAAAAGTACTGTCATAAAGACAAATTTGGTTATAATTTTTTTTTTTTTTATTACGAAGATGAGAGGCGGACTAACTACTATGGTCATATGCCGCCTCATGATTGGATGATTGTGAATTTATGTAAACATCACAAACGACCATGCTCTTCAGTGGGATTCGAACCCACGACCTCTGGCGTGCTATGCTAGTGACATAGCCACTACGCCACGGAGATCGGCGTTATAATTTTTATTATTTTTCTTATGGCTGGTTTATACTGGATTATAGATTTAGATTTAGAAATTTAAATTTGAAATTTGCGATTTACCTCCTGGTTCATATTAAATTCATTAAATTTGAAATCTGCAAATCTAGATGAGGCTTCAGCTTTTTGACATATGCTTTAAACAACACCAAAATAACCTTAACTTGTCATATATGATGTTCTTCAATCAAAGATATTAAATTAATATCATATTGAACACTCTCCGCATCCATGTTACAACAATGTTTTATGATGATCACAAATAAATCAGTTTGATTGACAATCTTAACACATTTCATTCACTGTTGTCAAAATTATTTGTTGTTTCCCAGTCAAGTTGATTGGTTGGATTTGGAAATTTTGATTTAGAATATAAAATATGGTAATTTTTAAAATGTAAATTATAAATCTATAAATTGGTAAATCCAGCATAAACCAATATATATTTTTCAAAATAAATTTCTAAATCTGAATCTATAAATTAAATTCAGTATAAACCAGCCATTATCTGCGTGTAATCTGCGTTAAATTTGATAAATTCTTGTCAAAGGTAAATAATAAATAAATTCACCAGTAGTATTACAGAATAATTTGTTTGTTACTTTAGGTTTGTAATTCAAGTTTGACCTAAGAGTTTGTAAAGTTTTACGCTATTATTTTGGTTAACTTCGCGTAGTAATATCATGTACTTTAGTATCGATTTCGCAAAATTTATGATCTGTTAAAAATTGTTCTGGTATAAGATTATACTGGACATATCAGATTTTTTGTTGAAATTTTGTTGCACTCAAACCATAAATAAAATAAGAGTCAAGTAAAAAAACAAGACGAATGCTCATATAAATAAATAAATATTTGGCTCCGATAAAATATAAAAATGTCTCGTCCAGTTCAACACGCGATTAACTTTGTTTGCAATCGAAACCATTGCACTTGTATACGCGCAAATATCGTCCAGCAAATGACCGATTGTAATAGTGACATTGAACGTTACAGATAAGTATTTATCACAGAGTTCAGTCAGTCCACACACTCGCTGACACTCTCTCTCTCTCTCTCTTCATAGCACATTCATGCGACTGGCACGAGCCTGGCATAGACGGCCATGGAATCACTTCCTGGAATAGGAACCGCGGAACGAACAGCAGACTCACGCGATAGGCAACTGTTTGGCAGCGCCTGCACGACCATGCCTTACTACGCACTGGCTTTTACGCATTTATATGTAAATACTAGCAGATGACCATTTTTACCTCCCGCACATAACGAGTATTATAGGAAAACAAAAATTGCTTCAAATCATTTGAGAGTTGTATTAAGAATGGAGTCTTTCACTTTTTTAAATTATTTTTTTTATGAAACTATATCTAAATTTAAGATTATCTGCACTTTAAAAAAGTCTTAATTGTTATTCATTAAGCCACAATGATTTTTAAAAAAATGTTGTGACGTCATAGTAGAGGTTTTGCTGGATCTAAAACAGTAGAGATTTAAATAATTTTTGTTACATAAATGTTCTATTTTATTGTAATATTAATAATAAAATAAGTAAAAAAAACATATGACTACAATTATTTACAATCTGTACTGTTTTAGATACAGCAACACCTCTACTATGACGTCACAACATTTTTAAGAAATCACTGTGGCTTAATGAATAACAATTAAGACTTTTTAAAAGTGTATATAGTCTTCAATTTAGATAAAGTTTCATAAAATAAAATAAAAAAATCTGATGTGGCCAGCACATAACCTCCCGCCCAATACTACTCTTAAACGGTACAAAATAGTATTTAATGTTACAGAAACATACCTTCTTATTTGTTTATTATTTTTATATTTGAGAATTTTCATTTTCTTTTGTATATTTATTTAATTTTATGACATATATTTCACTAAGAAAACAGCTTCACAATCACAATGACATGTGTCACATTTCGTAAAAAATTGAAAATTTTTAAATGTTTTCATGGTGTACTAGGAATGCAAAATTTGTAAAATCTAATTTCTTTATATTTTATTATCTCTAAATCTAATGAAAATTAATAAAATTAGTGTAATTAAAAGACATGGAAAATTAAATATTCTTTAACTTTCAAAATAACATAAATTGTTGAAAAAGGAAATTTAACCGTGTTTTTTTAACGAAAAACTGTTAAGGGCTTCAAGTAAACTGCTACTTCCGGTCGACCAATTTTATCCAGAATCTAATCAGCTCTTCATTTAAATATAAGAAGCGATAATTCATAAAATTGTATTTTTTGGTAATATAGTATTTGAGTTATGCGAGACGAAAAAATTGCCACAGACTACACACACACACATACATACATACATACATACATACAGACATCATCGCGAAAATAGTAAAATCGTATTGTAGGGACCCTAAAACGTGCTTATTCATTGAAAACTCACTACCCAATTTTTTGACCAAAAACAATACCTCCCTTACCTAGAGGTAAAATGGTGAAAGACCCCATTGTTAGTCATTAAGCCACAATGATTTATTAAAAATGTTGTGACGTCATTGTAGAGGTGTTGTTGGATCTCAAACAGTAGAAATTGGGCGCATAAACATAAACGAAATATGACAAATTTATTAACTTTAGTTAATTATGAATTTGTGATTAACTATAGATTTATTATTACTATTCATATGAAAAAGATAATAATATATTATTCAATGAGCGATGGGGTAAACAGCTCCGTGGTAGCGCATCGGACTGTGGATCGTGAGATCCTTAGTTCGAATCCCACTGCCGACAGTTGCCAATTAAAATTTACCCCTGTGGTTCCCCCTCCACTAACAACTTTGGGGACTATGACTAGACGGCTGGTAACCGCATTTCATACGTACAAATATATCACTTACCGTGATCTGCGTAAGCAGAGTGCCACACCCGAAATGGGTAAAAAGTGTGATGATATATATTTTTTTTATTTCAATGAGCATGTAATGTATGCTATTACTCATGAGAATGAAGTTGGCATTACAAGCGAACGCGAGTGATGTAAATCATTCGAATGAGTAATAGCCATTACATGCGAGAAGAATACTATACTTTATCCACAACATTTCGTCAAATATTTGTTTTGAATTTATAAGATAAGTAGAAATTTTGCTCTGACAAATACAAAAAAATTGTTTGTTTATCAACATAGTAACATAGACAAATTGTAGCAACCATCGGTAGGCTACCTACTGTTGCAACAAAATTTTAAAGTAATTTGACATTTAGCAGAAAATCTTAAAACTAATTATTCAACTAAAGTTTAAGCTTAAAAAAATAAAAGTATGAAAGAATGGGAAAATTGGTGATTTTGGTTTTTTATGTGGAAAAATTGCTTAATAATTATTTTGATTTTACACTTTTGACAGATAAAATTTGAATTTGACATAACGAATGAATAATATTAATTCATCGAACAGTCATTATTATTTAATTAGCAACAGTAACAAAGGTCATTAATTGATAAACAACGGTTGAATTATGGGTATAATTATTTGACAGTTGTGGATAAATAAATTAATTGTTTAATTATTTCGAAATTTTCTTCGTTTGAATGGTTATCAATTTTCAATAATGCTATATATTTTACAATATTGTAGTTGATAACTGTGAAAAACAATTATTAATTTATGTCACGTCGTTATATTGTATGTTACAATTTTATTAAATAAATATTATTACTTTAAATTATATTGAATTTATCTATACAATAAATAATAAACCTTTCATTCTCACTTAAATCAATCACAAATTTATAATAAACTATACGCTTTTAACTGTTTAAAAGTCATAAAATTTGTTATTTTGTTTCAATTTTATCTACGGCTATCACTATAAAGAAGTAATTCTTAAACAACTTTTAATCCGAATATTTTGATTACAAAATACACTTTGAGAACACAACTGACAACAGACTGTTAAAAGTTAGGTTATCAGACACAAGGCGGTGTAGCAGTGTTGCCAATGAACCAATCTTTAATATCTTTAATAAGTTGTCAAATTGTGATAATTGTGACATAATTGTAAGATTATATAAAGTATGTATATCACTAAAATAAGGATTTTCAATAAAATTAGGAATTTATTTATAATTTTTATAATATTTTTTTGTAAATAACTTCTATATTTTCCTCTCTAGAGAGGAACAACACATTTTCCTCACTATTTCGGAAGAAGAATGGTCGGGTTTCCTACCATGTCGTAAAAAATTATTAATTTGTTCAGTTATTCAGATGCAGTTATTAAATCTTTTGAACTTTGATTTAAAACATTTTCTCTAAAATGATTAAGGCAACAGGAAATTGCATAAGTATTATTTTTAACATATAAAACTTATATGACCGGCTGAGTCAGTCACTCCGCTGTAGAATAATAGAATTCAGATGTTTGTGTTAGGAATGGGGTACACTTTTATAAATTATAAAAATTTAGATCATTTCAGTCACATATTATTCAATATTTTTCAACTTTTCATTCCTAATTTCCTTTATATAGTTTCGCCGTTGCAAAATCGTGATGTCATCTTGTAATAGAATGCACAGCATGGCAAGGCAAAAGAGGTGTTGATAACAAATAATAATTTGCTTTTCAGGGTTGTAATAATTACTTATTATTATTAAAATGAACACTCCGATAAACAAAATTAGGTATTCGTTAATTATAACGTTTTTAGACAAAGAGTATAAGACGTGTTAAAATAAAAAAGCTTAGATGTACTATACCTTGTCGCTTGTCGTGTCGGTAATGTCGGTAGTCTCACTATCACACCTGTCATGTCAATTCATATGTTGCAGCTAACAACGATTTTCAAATTAAACTTATGCTTATTATATTTGTTATTTTATTTTGCCCCGGTAATGTCAATAAACTATATTTGTAAGAACCTCTCAGTATGTAACAATGACAGATGATAGTCAATCTGACAGTTGGTGTAGTTCCTCGCTCTCCGCAAGAGCGTGTTTTGTAGAATTACAAGATGACGTAGGTGCTGACGTCACAAGCGAAAAATTTGAAATGGGATGCCAATTTCAAAAAATAATATCTTAATAAATAAATGCATTTTAATATTAAAATTAGTATCTACATTTATAATTTTAGTCAAGTTTACAGAAAAAAAATCTGGTGTGGGCACCACACTACTCTCTTATACAAATGCAACCAACTGAATGAATGTTGACTTGTTCCTTGCGTATAACTATTGTGACACTTATTTGACATATAGAAATTATACCGGTTTAATTTTGTGTTCTCAATTATGCTTTTAATATAAAATATTAATTAAAATCTTGTCTTTAAAACTTTTTAACTAATAATACAAATATTGCTTTTATATTATTTAAAACGACACATACTTTTGACACGTTTGACTTATTACAAATATTTTAGTAAGATTACTGAAATATATAATTTAGTTATTCTCAAAATTAGAAGCATGTACAAGAAAAGTGCAAATAACATTTCTTGTTCCAAATATTTTTGCTAACATCTTTCATGTAAAACTTTTTTCACAGTTGATTTTATTTTTGAAAAAAATGGAATTTATTGTTTTGTATGTTTAGTAAACTTCCTCTTCCGGTTTTTCAATTTAATTCAAAATCAACTCAGTTCTTCATATTTTCATGAAACTTATAAATTCCAAGTTTCGTTTACATATCTTGTCTCGTTCATGAGATATTGCGCACACAGACATCCATCCATCCATCCTCACACTCAGACATCATTGAGAAATTGGTCTTAACGGATTCAGTGGACGTCAAAATATGCGTTTCCGCAAAAATTTCGTCAATGATTTTTTTCGTGATTCCAATACTTCCTTATACTTTGTATAAGAATGTAAAAAATAAAACGATAAAAGGTGTATGATTATATTGATTACATTTTAGTAATAATCAATCAACTAGAAGTGATAGTTTTCATGAAGGCTTATAAGGTATTTAAAAACGATGTATAAAAAATAGCATTAGGTACAATTTTTGTTTTCTATTTTCTTAAGCTTCAAAGTTGCATAGACGTTAGGTTATGTTTCTGTTAGATTATTTGTTTTGGACTCTGCCAGTGTTTTGTTTTGCTATTCCGTTGCGTAGCACATATTTGCAATAATAGTTTGTTTGTGGCACACAGCATCACATCAAGGA
Organism: Poecilus cupreus; assembly: GCA_963942605.1. NCBI lineage: Eukaryota > Metazoa > Arthropoda > Insecta > Coleoptera > Carabidae > Poecilus > Poecilus cupreus. The sequence continues at coordinate 19,470,759 of OZ012719.1, forward strand.
GGCGTGCATAACAAATGAACACATATTTGCATTTGTTTTATATGCTCGTCGCTCGGGGCGACCGTATTATTCACTAAAATGGTTCTCATTTTATTGTTTGTTGCATTTAAATATATTCAAATCACCGCGAATAATTGTTTACTTACTCCACGTATAATTATAGAACTTTATACCTTAGTACGATGTTGGAAAATGTCATTGGTTTTCGCAATAGCTTTGTGAGAAATATATTTGTTTATTGGGTCTGTAAAAACAACGCTAGATGAAACATATACAGAATGGTCTAAATTTTAAATTATTCAATTATTGGTTTGCCTAATGGGCCCATGAACCAATTCTACTCAATCTCACACTCACCATACACCAATGTATTCCGTATACGATCACGTCTCGTATACCCACACACTCCTCTCAAATATCTCATTTCTACAGCAGTTGTACGTCGTTCATGCTTCTTCATCCACACCCAATGTTCAGAACCATACATCAATGTAGGCACTAACACACCATTATAAACACTCAATCGAGCATCTCTAGACACATTCACGTTTCGAGTAAATGTACCCAGAGCACCCAATACCTTGCACCCTGCAGACACTCGCCTTTCAATCTCCCGGTCAATACGTCCATCCCTCGGGAACATACTACCCAAATATACAAATTCATTCGCTTGTTCCAGTCTCACACCTTTCGCTGAAACTTTACAATCAGTCACCAAATCATTCTTCTCAAACACCAGGTAGAGTAAAATTATAAATATTAGTGTCAATAAATGCAGAAATTCTTCTTCTACAATATATAACTTTTTTGTACTCATACATTGAAATGTGTTGTTTAACATTGCCTAAGCAATGTCTGAAATGTCCATTTCTGAGGTCAAAGCGTTTATTAATAAATTATATTTATAATAAAAAATATAGTATTTCAAACATCCCTTTACATAATATTAATATAAACAATGATGGAATAAGAATGAAATTGAATTTTAAAATAACAAATTTAGTGCATTTGGTTAGCAATGTTGGCAATAAGATCTGCCCGATATGACAGCTGTAAAACACATAACCTACAAATGTAATGTTAGTTATCTCATTATAAATAAGAAATATAATAATTTTACAAGTGAAGACGGTAAATATTATAAATATTTTAATTGTTTTCTAATATATTAGACAAATTAATTTGTGTGTTTATATTTATAGCGCAACTTTGACAATTATCAAACTAACTCCTTGAAGAACTTCATTTCTTTATATGGACTGTTATTAGTTTTATACTTTTCGTACAAAAAATATTGTACAAACCTCTTGCGTGAACTCGGTTCACGGATTCGTTCTATGGCAAACACTCATCCGGGAACCAAGCGTTCCCGCATTTGGTATGTAAAAATTTTTGATGTAAAATAATCGGAGAAGCCAATAACTGAAAATTTCAAAAATAGAATTGAAAACGCTATGGTGCGCCATTCGATTTCCCAGCCTGTAGAACAAAGTGCGATATGAATTTGTTGTATGTTTGATTTAAATTTGACGTTGCATCATTCGGAACAGCCCGCGCGCATCTCGGAAGCATTGAGGTCGTTTAACTGGAACTTGTGTGCGCATTTCAGTCGCGACCTTTGACTTTTGGTGTTTTCAAAAGTTACTGCGAAATCAAAGAAAATAATCTTTGTGTTCACCACATAACCAAACGGTATTAGGCTTCCAAATTATCAAGAGATGGCGCTGATCACAATGCACGGAAGGTACTCGTCAAATTCATTTTGTATGATAGCTTTTGATGGCGAAGAAAAATTATATTTTGATATTTTCGTTTGAATCTGCTAACCTGTTTTTTGAGAAAAACAAAACACCGGTTGAAAAATGTCATTTTTTGACATGTGGCATAATTTTTGAAGGGATGAACGTTTCTTGATAGTCTTGGTCCGTGTTCCTGCATTGTTCGATAAGAAATCTATGGCGGGAGGTATTGTGCTGCCCACAACAGATTTTTTTTACGTTCTCTACTGAAAATTACACTTTACACTAAATAAAGCTTGAAAATTGTATTTTTCGTACAGTCGTGTGGAATAACTTGAGCAATTATTCCTCACGCAAGTGTGACCAACTTATTAATAATATAATACTGTATGATATTAATATGTCAAATATAATTACATTTATATATCATAAAATAATTAATAACTATTTCAGAGTTAATATAAATCTTCGTTTTTCAATGTTTTAATAAAATATATATTTTTTTTTTTTAGTTTTTTTTATTACACCTACCGGGTCCAACTGTAACTAAGAATAATTCAAGTAACCTATACGTACAAAAAATATTAAAATCAGTTAAGCCGTTTAGGAAGAGAAGAATTACGAACACACGTATTTTATAAATAAAGGTTTTAGAACACGATGAACGGAATTTGCAAAAAGTATGAAGATGTAAGTAAGGAAAAATAACAAGGAAAGTGAATAAAATCTATCAGTCTTGTGTCACCTTTCCTTGTTATTTTTCCTTAATGGAGGGATATGATTTTGACGTCAAGTCAAGAAAGAGAAAGATGACGTAAAAGTTGAGATAGAAGATCATAATGTAAACATCATAGATTTAATAATATATATGGATGGCGTTGGCTATGCTTTTAATACAGTAATCTGTAACCAACATAAGAGAGAGAGATAGTCCAGTCGTATCTAAAATGACGCAGTGGGAAAAGAACAGCACATTTTCATGCCACCCGTCACGTGGTATGAATGAGCTGTTCTTCTCCCAATGCGTAATTTTAGATATCACTATCTCTCTCTCTTATGTTGGCATTAAACTGCTGTATGTAAAAATCAAGAAAATGTTTTCCACAAATTCATGTAGTTTCATTACGTTGAACATTTTCTCGTTTTATAGTTAATATCCATTACTTGCTTAAATCCACATTTTTTGGAAAACTGTATAAAATATGTATATATACAGCGTTCTAACCTAAAAGTGACATATTTACCTGTCAAATGAAACACCGTCTTTTGTAGACCGTTTTTTTACAATTACATGCGCAACAGAATTTGATCATATTTGATATATTTAAATATGACATAAATAACTGACAAAATTCTAAATGAGGGACAAAAGCTCGTCTATCAAAAAGTATTCTACTCACACGGCAAATGTCAAACCAAGTTCTTGTCATCTTGCCACCCATCACGTCACTTTTTTCTCTCTATCTCTATTATGCTGAGTTGGTTACAGACTATCTTTATCTATACTCCTTCCATACATGGCAAACAGCCATAGATGTTTCTCTTTTGACGTTTAAGATGGTTTTGTAAAAAGGTTATGTTTTTATTTTTGATGTTTGTGATTTAAAAAACTTAAATAATTTAACATTGGCCATATATTCTTTATAGTTACAAAGGGAGGTACTATTGCATAAACCATACATACACTTCATTTTTTAAATTTAGCACCAATTTAGGAAGTGTCATCTAGACAGCGTTATGTTTGTATCTTGCCAGTTGACACCTACGTGAATTTCATCGTAGTTCAAAGAAAACACCAATAGATGGCAGCAGCTCCATTTTAGAACATTGTACAGCGCAAAAACCGAGGCTATTTCTCTTACTCCCAAAAACAGAGCTCGTAGTACCAGCCAATGTTATGGGTCTCAAGTAAATGTCCATTTTGGTTTTACAATTATTGTTACCAAAATAACTCAGTGCTTCACACTGTTACGAATCTTAAAACTTTTAAGTTTCGTTATTCTATTATTGTCGTTCATAAGTTATAGAAGACACGGATACACATCCATACATTCATCCATCCATTACGTCATTGATAAAAAAATTAGCTGGTCAAAACGGAATCAGGAGACTTCAAAATATGTATTTCCGTGAAAAGAAAGTAAAAATTTTATGATTATTTCGTGTATCCATTAAATACATATCAGGAAACTTATAATTATGAAATTTCATAAATCTATTTCTCGTCATGTAAGAAAGTAAAAATCATCGAATCGTCACGTCATAATAAATAAACACTCATTAAAACAATTTTCTAATTAGTAATTTATTCGACTAGCAGAATCGCTCTTACTTTTCATATAATGCTATAAAAAATGAAAGTGCGAAAACATCCAGCTTACAATTAATTAGTAATTAAAGTTTATGGTCGCGATTATGATTTAGTAACGTGTTAACAATGCCTTCTACCAGGAATAATAACACTGATTTAATTGCAAAACGCAAATGAATAAACAAACCATTTGATAGCATTGCTCAAATCGCGCAGTTTATTATTCGGAAAAAAATTGTGATTAGCAAAAATGTCAATAATAAATAATACCAATGAATTCTGGCTTATCTCAACCGCCCAGCGCTATTTAAATCGAGTAGTCGCTACTGCTGGAACATTCCAGCTTCTGAGCGGTCTGAAGTTTGCCACAAAACTTACATTATTCATTTATATAATTTATTTATTTGTGTTAGTATTTTTAAAGTGTTTTTCGTCACGTTGTGGTGGTAGTTTGGTGATTCATTAAGGTATTATTTTTATTATTATTCGTAGATAAATTTGGATGACGTTGCATGAGACTTGAACTCGGGACCTTTGATCTTAATGCTGCTAGTAAAATTTATTGAGTTTTTTGTGTTTGGGTTTGTGTGAATCAATCAATATTATCGTTGTTTTTAAATTAAAATATAGTAAATAAAATAAATATAACATGCAAGTCACTCTTGTTTGAGTGTGGCACTCAGCTTAGTGCAGATCTGGTGTGGACAACACACAATTTTCTTGAATACAGGGTGTTGAATTGAAATGTTGCATGCAGGAATTTTAAAGCTGTTACTGTAAATTTGTACTTATTTTACAGCAACACTGTAAATACAAAAGTTGTTCAGATTTAAAAAATGCATGCAATAAGGCCCATTTGGTTACTTAAATATTAATATTTCACGATATATCAAACAAATTAAAATCAATATTTATTTAAAAAATTGTAACACGACCAGGAAAATTAAACAAAATTTCATATTTCCGAAAATAAATTTAATTAACTAATTTTTCTATTCCTGTATAATTGTATATTATTAAATGAGGGATTATGATAGTAGATAATCATCCGAGTAAATAATGAAAAATATAATACCATACTTTTTCTACTCCTGTAAATTCGGAAATAACTTTTGAAAATGATGGAAATTCGTTGAAAACACTTGTTAAAAAATGTCAACATAAAAATACGCAATGACAACTGACTACATGTCAACTGTCAGACGGCCGTTGCTTGGTGATCCACATCACGTCTTTAAAATAACCGTGAATTATGGATTTCAGGCTCTGTGATTGGTCGAGAAGAGTGAATTATGAGTACTATAATTAATCGAAAAAATTGAAATAATGGGAATATATTTATACAGAAGTAAAAAAAATTATTTTAATTAATTTTTATGCGCCCATTATTTCAATTTTTTCGATTATGGATTCATAATTCACTCTTCTCGGCCAATCACAGAATCAGAAATCAATTATTCGTGTTTATTTTAAAGCCTTGATCACCGAGCAACGACCGTCTGACAGTTGACAGTGTAGACGTGTAGTCAGTTGTCATTGTGTATTTTTAATGTTGACATTTTTCAATGTGTGTTTCCACCGATTTCGATCATTTTCAAAATTGCTAAAAGTTATTTCCGAACTTACAGCAAGTAGAAAAAATACAGTAATATATTCAGAATTATAGTCATTCACTCAAATGATATGTATTACTCGCCTGTGAGTAATGACTATAATAATCCCTCATTTTATGCTATTATTTAATAGAAAGAAAAATGAACTGTCAAATTCGTCATATCATTATAATTTTTTGAAACTTTTACTAAAAATAATACAATATACAATAAATAAATTTAAATGTGTTTTATGAAATATTATATATCTTTGGTTTGTATTTAATTTTTCATGGCCATTTTAGAATTTTTCTAATAAATATTGATTTTAATTTGATTGATATATGGTGAAATACTGATATTTAGGAAACCAAATGGGTCTTCTTACATTAAAAAATATAAAGACAATAAAAATTGTCAACTGTTTTATAAAAGACAGCCTCAGAAAAATAACTAAGTTATGAATTCATTGAGACCGGCCATCCAATCAATCGGGAACTACAGACGCGTTTCGCTCTTATTGGAGCTCATCAGTGTAGTGAACCCACCAGCTGCTGTGAGGCAGTGATACCGATTGACTGACTTGGCGAGATCTAAGATCCCAACAGATTGGTAAATGGAACTGAGAAGTAAATAAATACTCCCAGAGCCATCTTCTTGCATTTACATGCATTTTTAAATTCTGAACAACTTTTGTATATGTAATAACTATTATAAAAACAATTGACGATCGCTCAAAAATAATAGATATTTTAGTGCAGCTTTCCTCAAAATTCAATATATCTCCATTATTTCAATTTTTTGGATGAATTATAGTACCCATAATTCACTCTTCTCGACCAATCACAGAGACAAAAATCCATAATTCACGGTTATTTCAAAGACGTGATATGGATCACCAAGCAACGGCCGTCTAACTGTTGACATGTAGTCAATTGTCATTGTGTATTCTTATGTTGACGTTTTTCAACGAATTTCGATCATTTTCCAAAGGTATTTTCGAATTTACAGGAGTAGAAAAAGTATAGTATTATATTCGGAATTATGGTCATTATTCACTCGGATGATTTGCATCACTCGCCTACGGCTCGTGACGTAAACTTCAAGTACGATTTTTTCACGACCTCCAATATTTATGATGGTTGTTATGTATTTCAAAATTATTTGATTTGTAATATAATTTATGATAGATTCATTTGATTTGTTTAGTTTATATTTCACATTATTTGAGCACTCACGACGGGAGAAAAAGTGCACAAATCTCCCGTATATATGAAATTGGCTGTTTCTGTCATGATAAAAAAATAGTATTCTACTCACACGTCAAACGTCAAACCAAGTTCTTGTCATCTTGCCACCCGTCACGTGACTTTCATTCTATCTAACGCACTGTATTGGTCACAGACTATCTTTGTCTATACTCGTTCCATACATTTTATTAGTTCTATGGTCAAAAGGTAACAACCTAGAAAATTTAGCCATTTATTTCTTTCATTCAAAATCACATAAATATATCTCTTACAAATATCTGTAAAAGCAGATCGCTCCACTCAAAATGAATAAATGTCATGATACGTATATTTGATTTCACATGAATTATAAATATCTTTGCATGGTTTCATCATTTCTGCCGGAGATATCTTGTGGTGTTTATTAACTTGAAGTGTTTGTTACACAAGTTATTAATACTCGCAGTTTATTATGGTTAAATGCACCGTTAGTTATGAACGTTCGGCTTTAATTCCCAAGGACAAGGTTAAAAGGCACCGAAAATGACTTACGTAACATTATTAGCCTCACGGAACTAATAAGCAGTATTGAACGTTTTCCTACTTCATATGTAGGTACTTTGATGAATTGTGATATAGGTCGACAACGCGAAATAGATTCCTAGAACATGTGATTTATTTGAATAAATTACATTTTAAATAACTAGCTCTGTGGTAACGCTTTAGATTGTACATTGTGAGATCTTCAGTTCGAATCGCAGAGCCGACCATGTTTTTCCAAAAAAATTTGATGTGCCAACACATAACCTCCCGCCCAATACAATTCTTAAACGGTACACAATAGTATTTGATGATACAGAAACATACCTTATTATTTGTTTATTTTCTATTTATATTTAAAAAAATTATTTTTCTTTCGTATATTTATTTAATTTTTGACATATATTTCATTACGAAAACAGCTTCACAATCACAATGACATGTGTCACATTTCGTAAAAAATTGAAAATATTTATGTGTTTCCATGGTGTACAAGGAATGCAAGATTTGTGAAATTTATTTCTTTAGATTTTATTATCTCTTAGGGCTGATATTTCCATCTACGAATAAAGTACCGAATAAATTATTCATCGAATAAATGAAAAATGTCGCATCAAAATCATAGCTCAAATGAAACTTATTGTTCTATCATTTTTTGATGCGTATTTTTTTGTTTATTCGACGAATAACTTATGCGGAAGTTTATTCGTAGATGGAAAGACCGGCTGTAATAATGAAAATGAATAAATTAGTGAAATCAAACATGTAAAATCAAATATTCTACAATTTTCAAAATAACAAAAATTGTCAAAAAAATTAAATTTAACCGTGTTTTCTCGCAGAGAACTGGTAAGGGTAGTAAACTGCTACTTCTGATTGACTAATTTTATCCAAAATCTAATCAGCTCTTCATTTAAATATAGGAAGCAAAAATTCATAAAATTGTATTTTTTGGTATTATAGTATTTGAGTTATGCGAGACGAAAAAATCGGCACAGACTACACATACACACACATACATACATACATACAGACAGCCATAATGGCGAAAATAGTAAAATCGTATTGTAGGGATCCTAAAACATGCTAATTCATTGAAAACTCACTACCCAATTTTTTGACCAAAAACAATACCTCCCTTACATACAGAGGTAGACGGGAGGTAAAAATTAAATAAATATACGAAAGAAAATTAAATTTCTGAAATATAAATAAAAAATATATAAATAAGAAGGTATGTTTCTGTATCATGAAATACTATTTTGTACCTTTTAAGAGTTGTATTGGGCTGGAGGTTATGTGCTGGCCACATCAGATTATTAAAAATTAGCATAATAATAATTAATAATTTATACCATGTAACAAAGGTATGCATCGAGATATTCTTGTACAAAAAGTACTTGTGTAATAAATAATTAATAATATATTAAGCACGTATAGTAATTAAATAGTTGTTAGCAATGCTTGTTGAAATTATAAGCATAAACTTGTTTTAGTGCTCTTTGTTCTGTGAATTGATTATTTACATCTCAGCAATCATAGCACGCTGTACTGGGAACTAATATATGAGATTTGAACATTGCGATACTAAATAAAACGTTGTTTGTTTTATTTTTCATATCAGCGCCATTTCATAATATTGATTTAAAATGTAAATATATAATTGCGAGAATGAACATAAAAAGTGTGTATATATTTTTTGTTTGTATATTGTTTATTTGCTGATAAAATTTTTGAGACCAAAACTCGCCTTTTCCTCTCGCTACATCCTTTAAGGGAAGTATAGGAATCGTGCTAAAAATTCAGTAGTGAGTTTTCAGTGAATGAATACGTTTTACGGTTCCTAGAAACCTAGAATACGATTTTAATAGTTTCGCTATGATGTCTGTGTCTGTCTGTCAGTCTGTGTGGATCTCTGGAGTTACAGTGTCTCAAAAACTACTAAGCTGAAAATTTAGATGTTTTGTATATATCAATTGTATCCCGTTTGGAAGAGCTGATTAGTTTTTAGTGTCAATCCAATAATCAGAAGTGGTAGTTTCTTTAAAGTACTATCAAGGTATTTTAAAATATCTCAGTAAATTATGGTTTAATGACAATTTTTGTTATAATATTCAAAATCAAATATTATTATCTACAATTGTTGTTTAAAATAGTTTTCTTGTAATGTCACCATTTACGAATTACACCACGTTAAATAATACAATAATATTATATGAGGGATTGTGACAGTCATTATTCACGAAGATGAAGTTTATGTCACGAGCCGTAGGCGAGTGATGCAAATAATCCGAGTGAATATTGACCATAATTCAGAATATAATATTATACTTTATCTACTCCTGAAAATTCGAAAATCACTTTTATCTACGATAGTGTGTAAAATTGATGTTTAACTGTTAGTTTCAAGTTTGTAAAACGGTTGTTTAGTAACACGATCCCATAAGTCACGGGCAGTCACGGGTTGCCAAGCAACGAGTGATTCAAATTTTTAAAACACGCCAAATTTGCAAAAATTTTGTTATCATGGCAAACTTCTCATTTAATATTGTGATCCTACTTCATAAATAAAGATATTTTTTAAAATTTTTTTGGGGTTTTTCATTATATCGTAGATAAAATATTGTACGATACACATACGTAAAGCGTCTTTAGTCACCCATGCGTGACTAAAGACTAGCTTTACGTACTTGTATCGTAAATAACTATTGAATATGATCGAAATTCGTTGAAAACTCACGTTTAAAACGTCAACATAAAAATACACAATGACATGTCAACTGTCAGACGGCCGTTGCTTGGTGATCCACATCACGTCTTTAAAATAGCAGTGAATAATGGATTTATAGCTCTGTGATTGGTCGAGAAGAGTGAATTATGAATCATAATACACTGTCGTGAATTGTGGGTACTATAATTCATCAAAATAATTTAAATTATAGGGTTGTATTTATACTGGAGTAGAAAAAATTATATTTTAAAATTTTCGTTTAATGTGCTAACCTGTGCTTTCTGAAAAAATAAAACAACGGTTAAAAAATGTAATTTTTTGATATGTCACAATTAAAACTGTTTTGAAGGGATGAGCGTTTTTTGATAATGGTGGTCCGTTTTCCTGCATTGTTCGATAAGAAATCTATGGCGGGAAGTATTGTGCTGCCCACAACAGATTTTTTATTTTGCAACAATGCAAGACCTCTAGTGCAAATGTGTAGTAGTAATTGAATTCACAATGTAAGTCTTGCTGAATTTAATTGATTACCTGGCTCTGTAGTGTGCAGGAATTTGTCGCTTCCGTTGTGTGTTCAGAATGGCTGATTTATGCCTGAAAATCATTTTTACTTTCATATACATAGTATGAGGAAGTATATGGGAATAATGAAAAAGTAATTATTTCCTTAATGACGTGTGTGTCCGTATAAACCAGAAAAAGGGTCACAAAATTTAATTGTAAGTTTCATGACTATGCATTCATTGGACATACTAAATAATGAGGTTCTTTATTAGAGGTAGAAAATAACAAATAAATCATTTATGCCACTTTGAAATCTTAAATGGGGACTCCTATTTTTTTATTGTACATTCGGATAGTACGGCTAAAACTAAGTAGGATTTGTACGAAACTTTTTTCCGATTCGTGAAAGATGGCGTTGTAATCAGAAAAATAATTATTGTCAGTGTTCCCATGATTTCAAAGTGGCCCCAGTCCCACCCCCAGGGGGTGGCGGTGGGGGATCGTGTTTGGTAACATGATATAGGTTTTTGAAAAATATTAAACACGTGTTTTTTTGTTTTTTGATTCGATGTGAATTTCTCGAGATATTTGACCGTCTAACAAACTGTATAATTTAGTTTTTCTCAAAAAAATTTTATCATTTGAAACTTTTTTCACAGCAGATTCTATTTTTGAAAAAAAATTATTTTATTGTTTTGTGTGTCCAGTAAACTTCCTCTTCCGGTTTGTCAATTTCATTCAAAATCAACTCAGCTCTTCATGTTTTCATGAAGCTTACAAATTCCAAGTTTCGTTTACATATCTTATTTCGTTCATGAGATATTGCGCACACATCCATCCATCTACACATCCATCCTTCCATCTATTCATCCATTTATCCATCCATCTATCCATCCTCACACAGACAGAGAAATTAATCTTAACGGATTCAGTGGACGTCAAAATATGTATTTCCGCAAAAATCTCGTTAGCTATTTTTTCATAATTATTCTAATACTGCATTATACTTTGTATAAGAAAATAAATTTTTCGACTAAAAGTTACAGGGAAATATTATCTACCACTTTTATTTGAAATATTAAAAGTATAGGTAAAAAGTGCATTATGAACAAAGATAATTATGAACCAGAAGAAATTGCAGATGCTGCATATATTTTATTAACATATGTATTCCCAAATTCAACATTCTAAACATTAAAATTATTGCAGTATGGCAACCGTAAAATAATTACTGTACAAGTAGGATATTTTTGACAGATATATAACGTATAGAATTAACTAATTAATTCCGATGAAGAAATTGAGGACAAAACACATAATTTTGAGTGTTATTTACGACAAGTTCAATGTTAGAGGTTGGCAACACTGAGTGTCAGTTCCAATTGACCACTGACAGATGTATAAACTTAACCTATATAATTTTTTTTTCAGTTTTTCTAATTTTAGATTTCAAATAAAATTTAATATGTACCGCGGCACAGAAGTTCCTTTTCATCACTCTCATGGTTTATTTTCGTGATAAAAAGTTAAACTTTAGTGCCTTGATACATAAATAACTATTATTATCATATGTACATATTCCTAAATTCAACATTCTAAACAATAAAGTTATTGCAGTATATATTTTTAAGATAGACAGTAGTTTTGCCATAGACAAATTTGTTACAACGAGTAATAGCATAATTTTTCAAATAATATTTCAATATTTTATTTCGTGTATATTGCGTAGAATACTTGCAAAATCGCGGATCTAAAAATAATGAAAATGATTTTTCAGGTTAAGCCGCACTTTCAATCGTCTAACAGTTCGTCGGCTGCTAGATTTTATTTTACACTTTGATTATAAATTAACTGCATCGACTGCGCAAGTCACTCATTTATATTTGGTGGGGAAAATTTTGTTAGTTCAAAATATGCTACAGTAATAATACATGCTTTGAAATAAATGAAAAAATACTGTAGATACAATTCCAATCCTTAATATGTTTTTGTCAATCACTTTAACTGTAACTTAAAAAAACTCCCGGTATATTCACTACAGCTTATTGTTGGTGAATAATTAGCAAATCTTTGACAGTATCCTTGACTAGCTTCACACAGCTGACTGTACGTCTACATCATTCTGGTTTCCGTGTCTACCTGTGCTAGGCACGCGAGCCGCGAACACCTACTCCCCGCGCCGCTCACTTCACTCTGGTGTTACTGTTGACACCACGTCGTCAGTGCAGCAAGTGACAAATACGATTAAAGGAAGAATGTGCAAAGTACGCGAAAATACACGCAGATCTTAACTGCTTAAAATGCCGCTGATGATGCTGCAGTAAAGAAAGGTATATTTTAAAGTTCTGCGATGGGGTTTGATGCTTTCAATTGCATTTTTAGGTTATTGATTCTTACCTTCAGCACATACTGGCTGTAGATTTGAAATGTGGCATGTAGGGATTTCAATACAATTTATTTGGTGTTGCTGTACAATTTTACCGCAAAAGTGTACATACAAAAGTTGTATCAAATTTTTAAAATGCATGCAATAAGACCCTTTTGGTTACCTATATTTCATGATATATAAATCAAATTAAAGCTAATATTTATTAGGAAAATTGTAATACGGCCATGTAAAATCAAACAAAAACTAAAAATATCTGACATTTCAGAAAACAGATTTAGATTTATTTATGTAGACTCGTTAAATTCCAGTTTGATAAGCATGTTAGGTTGCTCAAGATTACAATTTTTTATTATTGTAATCAGTACATTGTTGTCAACGGTGCTTTGTTGTAATCAATACATTGTTGTCAATGGTGCATTGTTGTAATCAATACACTTTTGTAAATAAACGTGAGGTTATGTATTGATACATATATTTTTACCTCCCGCCACATCCTGTAAGGGAGGTATGGGAATCATGCTAAAAATTCGGTAGTGAGTTATCAGTGGATGAACACGTTTTCGCGATGATGTCTGTGTGTGTCTGTCTGTATATCTGTTTGTCTATCTGTCAATCTGTGTGGATCTACTAAACAAATTTTTTTTATATTTTATATATGTCAATTGCATCCTTTTGGAGATAACTGATTAGGTTTTGGAATAATTCAATAACCGGAACTGGTAGTTTACTTAAAGCCCTATCAAGTTATTTTAAAATATCACAGTAAATTATTGTTTAATGACAATTTTTGTTATTAGAATAATGTTAATTGTTGTTTAAAACATTTTAATCTTACTGTCACCATTTACGAATTACAACACGGCAAAGAAAAATTTTATTTTAATATTTTAGTTTAAATGTGCTAACCTGTGCATTTTAAAATAACAAAACAACGTTTGAAAAATGTCTATTTTTGACAAGTGTCATAAGTGAAACTAAATTTTTGGAAGGGATGAGCGTTTCTTGATGGTAGTGGTCCGTGTTCCTGCAATGTTTGATAAGATGACGGGAAGAATTGTGTTGCTCGCAGATTTATTATTATTGTAATCATTTCTCGTTCATTGTTGTAATCAATATGTTGTTGTCATCAATACACTGTTGTGTTGTAATCTGTGCATTATTGTAATCAGTTATTATTCTTACAGTAATTGTAGTATAAAAATAGTTACAAAAAATATTGAAAAATTAAAAATATATGGAAAATATAACATCTCGTTTAGGAATTGTCATTTTATTTTGTGAGAAGGAAGTCCTTCGAACAAATGAAACGACAATTATGAAAAAGTTCTTTATATTATTTTTATATTTTACGGCTTTTTTGCTCTTTTTTAATAAAAAAAATCAAGTTTCAAAATTCAGGGAATTTTGTGTAGAAATTCAACACCTTTACCTTACCTTCCCTATTTCTTCTTATTATTCTTAACTTCAGTTTTTAAATTCAAAATTACACAAAAAGAATTTTTTTACAATTTGTATTTATTTATTTAGCGAAGTGTGACATTTGATATTTTTTGACAAATGACATTTCAGTAGAGACACCAACCTTGTAAATATAAATTGTACTGCTCTGTTATAAAACTCGATTGAACTGTTACGAAACTCTTTTTTTTTTGGGTGTTTGTTATAAAAACAAAATATAAAAAATAGTTTTTCTACGAACACTAATGAAAAGTACATTTTCGCCACACTAAACAAAGCTTGAAAATTGTATATTTCGCACAGTCGTGTGGAATAGCGTGGGCAATTATTCCACACGCAAGTGTGACCAACAATAATAATATAGTACTGCATGATATTAATATGTCAAGTGTACTTACATATCATAAAATAATAATTATTTGCAAGTTTATATAAGTCTTCAATTTCAATATTGAGTTTACAAAGAAAATACAATATCACTTATAATCAAATATGTCTCTAGTTTATATTACAATATATAGATTTATAGTTGGTAGCACTGCACACATCTGCGCTTGCGCCGCCTTCATGCTGTAATCATAAATCTCAAATAGTTTGAGTTTGAGATGTCATATCTTGTTTCTGAAGAGTAAGAAATATTAAAAATAAATAAAATAAATATATCATCACGCCTTTTACCCATTAAGGGTGTGGCACTCTGCTTGCGCAGATCTCGGTAGGTGATATATTTTTGCGTATGAAATGCGGTTACCAGCAGTTAAGTCATAGCCCCCAAAGTTGTTAGTGGAGGGGGAACCACAGGGGTAAATTTAAATTTGTAACTGTCGGCAGTGGGATTCGAACTGAGGATCTCACGATCCACAGTCCGACACGTTACCACGGAGCTATTTACCCCAATTAAGAAATATTAAATCGTAACAAAAGTGTGATCGTAGAAATTACCTATTTTTACGCTCATATGATTTCAGCATTCGATTTCGTCTCGTGATAAAACTCTAACAACTCGTGTGAAATACATAACTTTCTGTACTTGTTGCACAATGTACTACTTAAGTTAAATGTATTTTGTGAACGATGTGTGTCTTGAATAGTACAATTAGTGAAACAGTAACAGTAATGACAGTTAGTATCAACAGCTCTGAAAGGATGGTATTATGCAATGATAAAGGAAACGTTTATCAACTTTCAGTTCAGTTCAAGGAAAATACTGTACAAAAATTCCTATCTATTTTGTGGGTTTATCTAGTCGGCTTACGGTTAGTATTCAGTAGCCACAACAAGTAAATCAGTAGTTTTTTTTTTTATTTTCGATGAATTTATTTATCAATATTTCCGCCTCTTGTAAGTAGAATATTCCAAATAATACTGCATTTTATTTGATGCTTTCAAGGTTATGTTAAAAAGGCAATCACAAAATTTGACATTGATAAGCTAACCTTAAAACTGGCGTGATCAATCGAAATTATGGGGGTGGAAATGCTACTCCGTAAATAGCTAAAATTATGCATTTTATTTTACGTTTATCTAGTGACAGAAATGTATTAAATCAATAAATTTAGGCTCATTTGGTGCAGTTTTTGTTGCTAAACATTTTTTCCCCGTACGTACCTGAAAGGGAAGTATAGGAATCATGTTAAAATTTGGTAGTGAGTTTTCAGTGGTCGCACGTTTTAGGGTTTCTAGAATACGATATTAATAGTTTCGCGATGATGTCTGTGTGTGTGTCTGTCTGTCTGTGTGTGTGGATCTCAGGAGTTGCGGTTTCTCAAAAACTACTAAACTGAAAATTTTTATATTTTGTATATATCAATTGTATACCCTTTTGAAGAGATGATTAGTTTTTGGTGATAATCCAGTAACCGGAAGTGGTAGTTTACTTGAAGCCCTATCAAGTTATTTTGAAATATCTCAGAAAATTATGGTTTAATGACAATTTTTATTATTATAATAATGTTCAAATATTATTATCTACAATTGTCGTTTGAAATTTTTTTCTTACAGTCACCATTTTTGAATTACATGTTAAAGAAAAAATATATTTTAATATTTTCGTGTAAAAAAAAAAAAACAACTGTTGGAAAATATTGTTTTTTGACATGTGTCATAATTGAAAAGTAAATTTCTTTCGTATATTTATTTAATTTTTACCTCCCGCCTACCTCTAGGTAAGGGAGGTATTGTTTTTGGTCAAAAAATTGGGTAGTGAGTTTTCAATGAATAAGCACGTTTTAGGGTCCCTACAGTACGATTTTACTATTTTCGCGATGATGTCTGTATGTATGTATGTGTGTGTGTAGTCTGTGGCAATTTTTTCGTCTCGCATAAGTCAAATACTACAATACCAAAAAATACAATTTTTTGAATTATTGCTTCTTATATTTAAATGAAGAGCTGATTAGATTTTGGATAAAATTGGTCAACCGGAAGTAACAGTTTACTTGAAGGCCTTAACAGTTTTTCGTGAAAAACACAGTTAAATTTCCTTTTTCAACAATTTATGTTATTTTGAAAGTTGAAGAATATTTAATTTTACATGTGTTTTGATTACACTAATTTTATTAATTTTCATTAGATTTAGAGATAATAAAATATAAAGAAATTAGATTTCACAAATCTTGCATTCCTAGTATACCATGGAAAAATTTTCAATTTTTTACGAAATATGACACATGTCATTGTGATTGTGAAGCTGTTTTCTTAGTGAAATATATGTGAAAAAATTTAATAAATATACGAAAGAAAATTAAAATTCTCAAATATAAATAGAAAATAAACAAATAAGAAGGTATGTTTCTGTATCATCAAATACTATTTTGTACTATTTAAGAGTGTATTGGGCGGGAGGTTATGTGCTGGCCACATCAGATTTTTGACATATATTTCACTTAAGAAAACAACTTCACAATTACAATGACATGTGTCACATTTCGTAAAAAATTAAATTTTTTAAGTGTTTCCATGATGTACATGGAATGCATGATTGATGAAATTTAATTTCTTTATATTTTATTATCTCCAAAACTAATGAAAATAGTGTAATCAAAACTTATGTAAAATAAAATATTCTACAATTTTCAAAATAACATAAATTGCTGAAAAATTAAATTTAACTGTGTTTTTTCACGGAAACCTGTTGGTCTGGTAGTCTGTGGCAATTTTTTCGTCTCGTATAACTCAAATATTATAATTCATACAAATACAATTTTGTGTATTTTTGCTTCTTATATTTAGCTGATTAGATTTTAGATAAAATTGGTCAACCGGAAGTAGCAGTTTACTTGAAGCCCTTAACAGTTTTCCATGATAAAACACGGTTAAATTTGCTTCTTCAATAATTTATGTTATTTTGAAAGTTGTAGAATATTTAATTTTACATGTGTTTTGATTACACTAATTTTATTAATTTTCATTAGATTTAGAGATAATAAAATATAAACAAATTAATTTTCATAAATCTTCCATTCCTTGTACACCATGAAACATTTAAAAATTTTCAGTTTTTTACGAAATGTGACACATGTCATTGTGATTGAGAAGCTGTTTTCTTAGTGAAATATATGTCAACAAATTAAATAAATATATGAAAAAAGAAAAAAAAATTAAATTTTTGAAATATAAATAAAAAATAAACTAATAAGAAGGTATGTTTCTATATCATCAAATACTATTTTGTACCGTTTAAGAGTTGTATTGGGCGGGAGGTTATGTCACATCACATTTTTTTATTTTATTTAATTTAAAAGTGGTGGTGACCTAAATAGTTAGTCCGTTTACCATCATTGTATATGTTATCTACATCAATTTTTGTTTTAATTTTCTATAACTTCCAACTAAACCACTTTTTAAATTCCAGGCGCGGTTTAACACCCCCACACCGAGTAAAATCCATCAGCATGGCATCATTCACCTCCGAAGAGGTCGACCTGGTGAAATCCCGCGGCAACGACACCTGCCGCTCCACGTGGCTGGCGCTGTACGACCAGAACTACTCGGACAGCAACACCAGCTCCAAGGACGAGCAGCACGTCAAGGACTTCATGATCGACAAGTACGAGCGCAAGCGCTACTACCACGACAAGGGTCTGCGCAACGGGAGCGTCGCGCCGCCCGCCACGCCGCCGCAGCCCACGCCGAGACCGACGCCCGCGACGCCTGTGCTCAACGGCAACGTCAACGGGAATAAGGTTGCCGGCGGTGGCGCGGGGGATGACTTCGTGGCGGATTTTGGCTCGGCGGATATTTTCTCAGCGTCGCATTTTAATAATAATGTGACGCAGACGACGGGGCAGCCGTCCTTCGCTAATTTTGATAATAATGTTATCTTTAATTCTGCAAGTAAGTAATTGTTGTGGACTTGTTTATGTGGCGGGAGAGAGATAGCGCCTGCGGGCTTATACTGTTTAATTGTTTGAGTATCAAGCACGGTGTAAGAAGAGAGGTGTGTCGATTTTTCAATATGGAGATTTCTTGTTTCTTTAGTTATTCATTTTTCCTTGTGGTGCGCTGGTGTCGTTAGAGGGTAAAATAGCAACGAACAGCTTGTCACAATTGAACAAATTCTAAATATTCTGATAATAGTAGATGAAATAAGCAGTTCCAATAAGACACAACTAAAAGTTGACATTCCACAATATTAAACAATTCTTATTAACAACTGACGACAGTAACAAACACCTTAGATAATACAATATAATATATAAACATGAACATACATATAAAGAAAATGCTGTGTTACAATATTATCAACAACAATGAAGTGTCAATTTAAAATTACCTAAAATTAGTACGACTGTAGTTAAGACAAAAAAAAACACTATTAGATAAAAGTTGATGGAGGTTAGAATGATCATTATAACATTTACAGTTCGGAATGTAATAAAAATATACAGGGGGTGTTCATTTTAAGTGGTACACTATTGCTATTTCGAGAACTATTAGAGCTACGAGGTCGGTTAAATTAGCAAACAATTTCTATATTATAAGACAATTAAAATGAGCGAAACAAGAATTTTTTAACACTAGTGGTTCTCAAAATGCGTGGTACAACATTCTTATTTTAAATGGCAACCTATATTTTTTATTTGCTTATTCGATTCAGTATTTTTTTCTGAATTCAATAATATTCACATGTAATGACCAAATAATACAAAATATTTGAGAAAAATGTAAAATTAAAAATATATCTCTTTTTTTATTTGCATATACAAAGTTTGCCATGGAAGAAAACAAACAATTTTTAATATTATTTTTTGAAGTGTACCTCTGTATTTCTGTAATGTAACAACTAAATTAATAATTATTTTCATAATTACAGTTTTTTCAATTATTTCTGCATTTGATTTATTTGTTTTCTTCCATGCCAAACTTTGTTATACATATTTAAATAAAAATGAAACATTTTTAATTTTGCATTTTTCTCAAATATTTTGTATTATTTGGTCATTACATGTGAATATCATTGAATTCAGAAAAAAAATACTGAATCGAATAAGCAAATAAAAAAAGTAGGTTGCTATTTAAAATAAGAAAGTTGCACCCCGCATTTTGAGAACCACTGGTATAAAAAATTCTTGTTTCGCTCATTTTAATTGTCTTATAATATAGAAATTGTTTGCTAATTTAACCGACCTCGTAGCTCTTATAGTTCTCGAAATAGCAATAGTGTACCACTTAAAATGAACACCCTGAATACTCACAACTGACATAAACTATAACCTTTCATAATTTACCCGGAACATGTTCAAACCATTTTTCAAGTTTATGATTAGACGGAGCTTTGAAAATCGAAATGTAATCACTTGTGTCACTTGAACAATTCGCGATAAAACACTTTCTCCCCATGATGGTTTAAAGGTGTGTAAATATGTGACATGAATCGGGCAGTGGCCGCCATTTACCCTCAATGCGGCGATCGCAGCGCCTGTGCGGAATAATGTAACTAACGACGTACGATTGGCTCCGTTCGACGGATTACTAAGGAGTCGACACACCTCTCTTCTTACACCGTGGTACCAAGCACTGAAAGAATACTGGAACGCTAACTGGCGTTGAAAATACGAACCAAAACACAGCCGGTCATTGGGCCAACTGTTATTGTACAGTCCGTTTAGAAAGTTGGATAAAAATATTAAAAAATTCAATTATTTTGAAATAAAATGTCAAAGTTAATATAAAATAAATTAAATAATACATTAATAGAAATTAATTCAATTAACTATTATTTATGTGAATATAACTGAAGTTTCTAATAATTGTATAATGCCTTATTGGTGAATAAATTGGCCAAGTTTTCTTTTAAATAAATTGCCAAGATCAAAAATATTCGTTTTATGCAGGGTGAGTTTTTTAAATCAACAAATTAGTTTTTTTTAAATTTTTAAATTTCCCAGTAGATAAGCGAACGTCACTACGATAATTAGGATGTATGAAGCAGAGAATTCGTAAATTTGTGGTATTCCGTATTCCGCTATTCCGGATAATACTCCAAACTTCCAAATTAAATAGTTAATTAAATTTCACACAAATACAATTTAGTGGTGTAACCTAGTAAAATTATATGATAAATATTATCAAAACCACGCAGATTAGCAAAACCGCAACCTTCGAATGAAATGATTAGCATCACTGAGAAACGTTACCTTAACGTCGAGGTCGGCCTCTACTAATTAGAGACTCATACTTAATGTTTGTTATTAAATATTGTATCATCCACCGCGGTGCTAATCACACGAGAAACATTTTCTACAACTATTAAATGTACTCTCATATTTTACTATAATTCGAGAGTGGTATATTTACAAATAAAAATAAAATAAAAGACAACGTATTTTATATTTATTTCTATTGGGTTAATTTTATAATTCTGTTAAGGCTGGTTTATTTATTTAATTTACAAATTTAGATTTTAAATTTACGATTCATCTTACTGGTTTTGTGGTTTATACTGAATTTATTACTGAAATATACCGGGAGTTTTTTTTATCAGTATACATAGGGATGTATCATTACCATAGTTACATTTAAAGTGATTGACAGCAATGTATTACCGCGTTTTTTTAAGAGTAAACATAAGGATAATTTACATTGATTATTAATAATAGTTAATCATATTGAAACAAACAATGCAAGTTTAAACAAATAAGAAATTTGTTTTAATTGCTTTAGTACTTAATAAATTACATTGAATTGATAGGAATTATTATTTTTAATAACTGTAAGTTATCCCTATGTTCATTCATAAAAAAAACGCTCTTATACATTGCTGTCAATCATTTTGACTGTAACTATGGTAATAACACATCCCTATGTATACTGATAAAAAAAACTCCCGGTATAAATAACTACCAATCAAGATTAGAGGCGATTTCGACTGGCACTGGTTACTTACCGGTTACGTGTTTAATTGGTTTCAAACGACGTCACACTAACCGAATGGTTACTGAATACGCGCGGTAGATTTTGATATTAATCAATAGTTATATCACAAGTGCTTTTTAATCGATTAATTTTGACATGTCTAGCTTATGCATAAAATTTTGCTTAAAAAGTGTTTGAGTACATAAAAATTTGAAAAAAATCTCGAGACCGCAGGTCGAGGGGTTTTATCTTAAATTATTATGTACGATAATACTTTTTTAAAAGCAACATTTTATAAATAAGCTAGACATCAAATTTAATCGATTCAATTCTTTCTTTTGAGTGAGCAAACCACATCAAAATTAAACGATTGTGGAAAAAAGTATTTCTACATACATATTTTATTTTTTTTTAAATTAAATTTCTTAATCTAAATTTATCAATTAAATGTATTATAAAGCAGGCATTACTTTATTTGATGAAATGTTATATTAATATTTTATTTATTAAAAATACTGTCGAGGCAGTTAAATTATTTGATGAAACTTCGACTCGCGTTTATAGCCTTTTGTCTGATGCACCTATTATCATTAATTAATTAAAACTGTGATGATAAGATATAATAATAATTTCAAGTATATTCCATCTGGATTGCATGTGGATTAATTTAATAAATTAATAAAAATATAATAATTAAGGAAAATTGATGTGCAAACCAATTAAACGGTAAAAAATATAAAAAAAAAAAATGTTTCAAATCAAAATGGGCCCATAAACCAATTTTTAATTTTTTTATGAAACTTTATTAGATTCTATGACGATCAGTGAAAACCCGATGTGAAAATTCCATATATTACCCGAGATACGATTTTTTCAAGTTTGAGTGACGTCACTGGTACTGCTCCAGTGGCACTAAAACAACGATTTTTCATGATAGGAGATATTATATATTTGCTAATGTAAAAATAATATTTACATATTGTAAGTCTTAATTTACAACAATTAAACTTAATATAAATAAAGATAAAATTCCTTTGACAAATTTAAGAGTATTTTACTTGATATTCGAATAAATAACATACAAAAGTTTGAGAACAGTGGCGCTAGTAGTAATGTAACCTAACCTCAACACACAATTTTATTCAATAGTTTTTCAACATAGCTCAATAAAACAGTGAAATTATAAAGAAAGTAATAGAAGCCCAACAAATATAATCTTAAATACCAACAAACAAAAAATGAAATGACATTTTAAAGTTGTATTTTAGTCCACAATAGGCGCTG
Source organism: Poecilus cupreus (assembly GCA_963942605.1). Classification (NCBI taxonomy): domain Eukaryota; kingdom Metazoa; phylum Arthropoda; class Insecta; order Coleoptera; family Carabidae; genus Poecilus; species Poecilus cupreus. The sequence goes on from OZ012719.1 coordinate 19,493,892, forward strand.
GGCGCAGCGGCAGACGCGCGACTTGGATATTTCATATTTCTGGCCAATAGCATCGATGCAAGTACCCATGACGTCAAAATATGTTCAATTCGTTATATCGCTTTACTACAGAATATTTAAAACAAAAATACTTTACTATTAATTATTCCGTAAGTGTTACACGATTTTGATATAAATTTATCATATTTCGTTTATGGTTTATGCGCCCATTGTAGCCAATATTATTCTACAATTTTTTTGACTCAAATATTTACTGAGATATGTCTTCAACTACCACTTCCGGTAGATACATAACCACCAAAATCAGCTCATCATTAAACCTTCTAAACTCTATATGTGAAATTTGACAATAATGTCATCGTTTGATGTTGAGTTATTGCGGACAGACTTCATCGTGTTTGGTTAGTTCCAGCAGCGTACCCCAGCTCGTACGACCTCCTAGTGAGTCAGCTGCAGCTCTCGCAGATGCAGGTGCCGCGATACGCCCCCACGAGCCGCTGGAGTGAGTTGTAGTGTGCTGTGTGAACTGCTATTGTTTTACTTTTTACCAATTACTTTTTACAATATTCTTTTTCTCAACAGTATTACATTATTTCATATGCAAAATTACTTAATGTAATATATTCAAACACTTCTTGAATGGTATTATTTATCGAAAATTAATTTTGCAGCTAATATTATTTATTATAAAAAAATTTAACAATGTTCATTTATTTAGTGTGATTTGTGGTAATATGGTACTTGTTTACCGCATTGTCACTGAGAATTCAATCCAACTGAATCTACTATTGTTCAAAAATCGAAACTTTTTTTGATGAATTTCAATGCGCGAAATGTAACATTCTTAGCAGCATCATTTTTTTATGTTACCATAGCAAAGCAGCAATAGTATAGCGACAATAATAGTGAAAAAAAATATATATATTGGACGCACTTCCACGGACCAAAATTTATAATACCTATTGAATGTATTGTATAATGATTAAAAACAATATTCTATTACTTGCAGACTAAATTTTTTACGTGGGCTAATAAATTAGATCTGTTTTAATGTAAATACGAATATTTGACGCAGGTTAATTATTTATGAACCGCGCATAAAATATTGTTATAATGAGAAATTTCTTAAACATGAAAATAGAATTTTAAATAATTAAAATATGCTTTAAAACTTCAAAAATATTCTATATTCCAGCATTCTTAATTGTCATAAAATAAGCTGTTTTGTTATTTTTGTTTATTTGTTCAAATTATTAAATTACAACATAGCTATTTTTCATAATATTTTACTTTGTCCGCCGCCGGAGTAGAAGTGTTAGCAAGGAGACACTTTTACGCTGACAGCAACAATATTGAACTTCTGCTTGTTAAATACAAATACATAACAACGTACTTTTATGACGTTTAAAGTTTTAGTTATTTGTCCAAACTAGAGAGGAAAGCACTTCTTTTTCCCACTCGAGCCCGAAGTTTGCATTATGGATGCAGCGAATAAGGAAATTCGTGCGAAAGTGGAAAAAGCGCTTTCTTCTCGTGTTAGACACAATATTTTTTTCACGACATGTTTCTAAAAACGATTTTCTCGGACCTAAAATACATTTTGACAACACAACTGACACGTCAAAAGTTGGGTTATCAGACGCAAGGCGGTGTAACAGTGTTGCCAATGAATGAATCTAAATTAAAGTTATCAAATTGTGATATAATCTAGAAAAATAAAAAAAATAAAACATAATTGTAAGATAATTTAAAGTATGTATATCACTAATAAGAGAATTTTCAATAAAATTAGGCATTTATTATTTTTACAATATATTTTTTGTAAATAACATTCATGTTGGTAACACATATATTTTCCTCACTATTTCGGAAGAAGAAAGGTGGGGTTTCCTGGCTGTCGTAAAAAAATAATATTCATTAATTCAGTTGGATTCAGTTCGCAGTCACAGGGCAGTGAACCAAGTACCGTAATACCGCAATTCGCTGCAATATCATCAATAATATGATGAACATATTTAAGTGATTTAACGGTCGTTCTCTAATTAAGTTTGTTCGTCTGAGAAAACAATTTTATTAATGTCTCTTAAACTTATTTACTTCTCTTTCATTCCCAAATGAATATATTCGACCATATCTAAGTTGAAATCAAGTTACATAAAAATTCAGTTATTCAGGTTATTTAAAATGTTTATAATACAGTTGAGAAAAGGTTGTAAAATAACTTGCGTCTTTAGAGTTTTATTGCAGCACATGAAAATTCTGCGAAATTCGATGACAATATCGCTAGTCTTTTCTCAATTTGTCGCGATACTGGAGCCGAGTTCAAAGAATTATTTTAATAAATAATTTATGTTTGCTTCGTAGATAACGTTTATTTTTAATTTATTGACAGCTCTGTTGCATGCAGCGATTATAGATGTTTTTGTTTATTATTATTTTTAGTTATTGCACATATTGAAAAATATTTTCTCAAGATACTTATCACTAACACAAATAATGAGCATTTATTATTGCACATGGCTTACTGAAATTTGATTTCAGAAGCTAATAAATGTACAATAATAAATTAAATTTGTCATGGTACAATTCTGGGAAACTACCAAAAATCTGAACAATTAAGTAATCAGACTATTTTAATTGAGTTGAATATTGTTAACCTTGCCCTCGTTAAAAAGTAAAAATAATTTAATTACTACATGTGTACAAATTGCAATTAATTATTTATGATACAAGAGTACGTTGTTCTCACAGACTCTATACACCGGGTGTAGATTTGAAATGTGTTGTATAGGGATTTCAGTGCTATTTATTTGGTATTGCTATTCACTTTACAACAAAAGTGTAAATATAAAAGTTTTTCAGAATTTAAAAATGCATGCAGTTTGGTTACCTAATTATTAGTATTTTATAATATATTAATCAATATTTATTAGGAAAATTTTAACACAGCCATTGGAATCGAAAATAAAAACGAAAAAAATCTGATGTGTCCAGCACATAACCTCCCGCCCAATACTACTCTTAAACGATACAAAATAGCATTTGATGATACAGAAACATACCTTCTTATTTGTATATTTTCTATTTATATTCGAGAATTTATTTTTCTTTCGTATATTTATTTAATTTTTTGAATATATTTCACTAAGAAAACAGCTTCACAATCACAATGACATGTGTCACATTTCGTAAAAAATTGAAAATTTTTAAATGTTTCCATGGTGTACTAGGAATGCAAGACTTGTGAAATCTAATTTCTTTATATTTTATTATCTCTAAATCTAATGGAAATTAATAAAATTAGTGTAATCAAAACACATGTAAAATTAAATATTCTTTAACTTTCAAAATAACATATATTGTTGAAAAAGGAAATTTAACCGTGTTTTTCAGGAAAAACTGTTAAGGGCTTCAAGTAAACTGCTACTTCCCATTGACCAATTTTATCCAAAATCTAATCAGCTCTCCATTTAAATATAAGAAGCAATAATTCACAAAATTGCATTTTTTGGTAATATAGAATTTGAGTTATGAAAGACGAAAAAATTGTCATAGACTACACACACACATACACACAAACATACATACATACATACATACATACATACATACACACATACATACATACATACATACAGACATCATCGCAAAATAGTAAAATCGTATTGTAGGGACCCTAATACGTGCTTATTCATTGAAAACTCACTACCCAATTTTTTGCCCAAAAACAATACCTCCCTTACCTAGAGGTAGGCGGGAGGTAAAAATTTTCACATTTTATAAAAAGTTTTAGGGTGAAATACTAATATTTTGGTAAGCAAATGAGCATTATTGTATGCATTTTTAATTCTGAACAACTTTTATATTATTTACTATCTTGCTGTAAAGTGAATAGAAATAAAAAAAATAGCATTAAAATCCCTATATTCTGTACTTGATATTCTGGGAGGCTACTTTTTTTGTAGGAAATAGGGGCTTATTTTGTAATTTACCTGTTAATTTTTAACGGCCTGTTAAAAACTTTAACCAATGATAACAGGTCACTGAATGAAATTGAAAATTTCATTTGACACATAATTTTATTGGTTATTTTTAACAGACCGTTAAAAATTAACTGGTAAGTTAATTTTCATTATGCGATAGTTCCCTATGATTTTTAGAACAAAAGTTTAAATGCAAAAAATATTCAGAAACAAAAATTGAGCCTAAATTTATTGATGTAATACATTTCTGTTATGAGATAGATAGAAAATAAATAGTATAATATTTATTCATTCATGGAAAACAATGTGTTACGTTAAATGTAATCTGTCAAAATCAAACAATATGACTGTTTGAATTGCATGTTTTGTTTTACGTGGCACTTTATCTCGACAGAAATGTATTATATCAGCAAAATTTGAGGTCATTTGATGCGGTTTTTATTTCTGAACATTTTTTTTGTATTTACACTTCTGGTCTATAACGATTTAAATTTTTTAATACTGTATTTACTATGCCTTATATAAAGTAGACACTCAGTATAAACAAGTGTTAAAGATATGACCAGTAAAAATTTCCATACGGTTTATCAAAAAATAACCAATATCATTATTGCAAATAAATATAATTAAAAATGTTTTGTTTTTTCTTGATAATCACACAACTTGGTATTAATTTATTTCTTTGCTAATAGAATAGAGGATTCCGGCATATTCCATTTAATTAATTCAGTTCACTAGTACTTTTTTTATAATAGAAATATAAAATTTCAATACAACGCCTACAACTAACTTCAGCATGAACTAACACGTGATCATGGTTGTCAATGTCAATTTTTCAGTGTCTCACTGGTTTGTTTATAGTTGTTGTCTAATAATTATCAAGTATTTGAAGAAAATTGGTCATAAAAACACATACCTACAATCAGAGTATCAAAATGTTCCAAAATAATATTTCAATTAAATAAAATTGAGCAAAACCAAATACATAGACATGAAGTGAGCGGTAGGCGTTGTGACGTCACAATTTTCAAGGCTGTTTACGTTAGCGTAATAATTGTAATTTACTTTTATAAAATTATAAATGAAAATTTATTTTTAAGCATGTTTTATTATATTTTTATAAAAATTCTACCAGAACACCCAATTACAAATAATATTTATGTTCTTTACAAGTGGGTAATTCCTCTTTGTCCACGTGTGAAGTATAACGTTTTATCCAACATCTCTTAATAAATGAAAAATTTATTACAGAAATATTATTTGACAGTGACATATACTTTATAATTTCTAAATTAAAATATCAATCGAAGTAGTTACCGAGTTGTTGTGTGTTATAAATAAAAAATTACTCACTAGTAACTTTTTTCAAAATTATATCCACTAGTGGGTAATCTGATACTTTCCTTGTTTAAAATCGCCATAGATAGAGAGCATTTATTGAGAGGTGTTGGATAAAAATTTTTATCCAAAATTTCTCTCGTGGGTAATTCCTATTAATAACTGTTAAAATGAAAATAGCAAAACTTATTTTTTCTTCGCAGACATGACATCGCCACCAACTCAGAACGGCTTTTCCGGTCTGAACGGCTCCAGCACAAACGGCCTCTCACCAGGAGGCAAGGCTCCGCCCCCGTCTGAGGACCGCTACGCCGCGCTCAAGGACCTGGACAACGCGCTCAAGAGCCAGCAGCAACATGAACAACACCAGCAGCAGCAGCAACAACAGCAACATCAACAGCAACAGCAACAACAGCAGCAACAACATCAACACATCGAGTGGGGTAGCAATGGGTCGGGGTACGCGTCGCCCTCGCCGTTGTATGGGTCGCCCAACACCTCGGGGTCCATGTACGGGTCACCGTCACAGGGTAGGTCAACAACAAAATTGAAATTATTGTTAAATTGTTTATTTTAAATATTCATTATTCTAATAACAAAAATTGTCATTAAACCATAATTTACTGAGATATTTCAAAATAACTTGATAGGGTTTCAAGTAAACTACTACTTCCGGTTATGGGATTATCACCAAAAACTAATCAGTTCTTTCCAAGGCGAAAAGGCGATACAAATTTAAAAATAAAATATCAGAATATTCAATTCAGTTAGAATTTTTAGCATGATTCATGTACATTCCTTACAAGTATATGGCGGGAGGTAAAAAGAAAAGATCGATCAATTACCCGGTAATCTAATTTTTTCCACAATCTAAATGCAAAACATCAAACACAAAATATTTATTTCCTATTACTATTAAACTCAACAGAACAATAATTTGTAACATATTAGCGCAACAACACACAGCAACAGTTTTAAGCGAAACCGAAGAGGTTAAATAACATGATTGTCATTAGAGAATGACATATTGTAATAGATTCAGTACCAACAAATAAGCGGTATTAGCATGAATTTCCCCAACAGTATCTAACTTGTCAACAAACAATTTTAATTTCATCGTGAATTAAAATTTAACATTACAAGTTATACATTTTATGAAGTCGTAAATTTTAAATCAAACCACGGGGCAATATTTTTGGCGCCATCTATTAACAATTTTATAACAAGAGTGAGTAAAATTTTTTTTCATGACATGCCAGGGAACTTCACCTTTCTTGTCCTGAAACAATGAGGAAAATGTTTTTCCTCTCTGGAGAGAAAAATATAGAAGTGTTTCCAATATGAAAGTTATTTACAAAAAATATATTGTAAAAATTTTAAATAAATTCCAAACTTTATTGAAAATGGTTAATCAAAAACGGACTAGCAGTCAAATACTTTATTAAAAAATATGCCGACGTTTCGACAGCAACAGCTGTCATCTTCAGGGCTCTGTAACTAGACTGCGAGTCCGTTTTTGATTTACCATTTCCTACATCAGTCGATCATCGCTTCCTTTTATTGAAAATATTTTTTTTTAGAAATATACATACTTTAAATTATCTTACAATTATATAATTTTTTTATTTTTGTAGATTAAATCATAATTTGACAACTTTAATTTATATTCAAGATTGGTTGGTTCATTGGCAACACTTTTACACCGCCTTGCTTCAGATAATCTAACTTTTGATGTGTTTAATGTGTTGTCAAAGTGTTTATAAGTTCGAATAAATTGTTTTCAAAAAAATGTCATGAAAAATTTTTTGTGTCTAACATGAGAAAAAAGGACTCGAGTTGCTTTATGAGCTCGAGTGGGAAAAAGAAGGGCTTTTATCTCTAGTTTGATAAATAACTATTTCTCATTTGTGATTAAAACATTTTTTCTCACTAGTGATTTAGTGATTAAATTGCTTACTTTGCTCACTCAAAATTAAACGATTGTGGAAAAATAACTTTTTGTAGTAAATAATTAAAATATACATGAATTTCATTTATATCTGTAAGAAACATGAATAAACTGTAAGATTATTTTAGTCAAATGTTTGATTACCACTGATACATTTTGCTAACCTATGTAATTCAACAAGGTTTTAATTTCGTTGAGTCTATCTCAAGTACTATTTATTAGTTAGAAATAAATAATATATTATACTGATACGAATTCAAAGTAAAACAAAAAAATCTTCAAATTAGTTGCCAATCATTTGAACATTTCGACATCTGACAGCTCAATAATAAGAGAAGTACAAAGAATTTAGAATAGGATAGATATGCGCCATAATACTTCGACGTAAAGGTCTTTAAAACTCAAATATCTTCATAATTAATAATATTTTGTAAACTTGTATTATATCTAGTGCGATATTTTTGGGTCTATTCCATAATATAAATGACTTATTTGTCATTTTATGATTCTACTAAACGACTCCTATATAATTAAAATGTTAGGAGAAGAGTGTTCCAGGTTCAAACACCATCAACCTCTAAAATATAAATTACTATCTAAATATTATTTTATTCCCCAGGTACCTTCATGTCGGCATTCCACCAGCAACAAGACACCCCCTCCAACATCTCCAACCCCTTCACCGTGAACGGCGTCGGCGCCCGCAACCCCTGGACATCGAACGGCAACGCCAACATGAACAACACCGTCGTCGCCAACAACTGCTTCAACAACACGGCGGCCGCCTTCTCCAGCAGCCCCAACACCGGCGGCGGCGGCGCCAACCCCTTCCGCGACAACTTCACCACGAACACCAGCACCGCCGCCAAGTTCAACGGCGCCGCGCTGCACAACGGGTTCAATGGCTTCCAGCACCAGCAGAATCTGTTCCCAGTGAATAATCATTCTAGTCACTTTAGTAAGCCGTGGGCCAATCCTAACCCGTTTACGGTATGTATCATACACTGTTGTGTGGGTCGATAAACCGATATGCGTTTAATAGAATTGTGTTGTAGCATATTATTGATGTTACAAATATTTTTGTAACAATTCTATGAATTTATTTTTTGGATTGTTCCAATTTGAATCGAGTGATATTTATATAATTAAGCCACTTATTCCAGGGACGCATAACAGTTTGTCGACCTATATTAAAATAAAAATTACACTTTTCTCTGTGGCGAACACATAACCTCACACTTAATTTTTGAACGGTACAAAATATAGAAAATGAATGTTAAAATATGAATAGGCTATTTCTACAATAATATTTTAATTTTTTCTTGAAGTATAAAAAAATATAAGACCACATGTGAAAGTCCGAGTTAAAAAATTCCTCCAAATTAGTGAGATTAAATTCTGAATTTCAAATTACATTGATGACGTAAATGTGGTATACCAGAAATAAACAAACAGTGGTTCACGAACTTTCGAAAAAAATGTTGAGAAAATTACAAAATAATATGTGTTTAAATTGTATATAATATTATATTTCATTAATAGAGAAATAATAGTATTTATGTATCAAGACACTGAAGTTTAATGGGCTCATAAACCAATTTTTAAATTTTTTTTATGAAACTTTATTAGAATCTATGACGATCAGTGAAAACCCGATGTGAAAATTTCATATATTACCAGAGATATGATTTTTCCAAGTTTGTGTGACGTCACAGGTACTACTCCAGTGGCACTAAAACAACGATTTTCCATGATAGGAGATATTATATATTTTTTTTATATAAAAATAATATTAATTTACAACAATTAAACTTAATATAAACTAAGACAAAATTCCTTTGACAACTTTAAGAGTATTTTACTTGATATTCGAGTAAATAACAACAAAAGTTTGAGGACAGTGGCGCTAGCAGTGATGTAACCTAACCTCAACACACAATTATAATCAATAGATTTTCAACACAGCACAATAAAACAGTAAAATTATGAAACAAGTAATAGAAGCCCAACAAATATAATCTTAAATACCAACAAACAAAAATATGAAATGACATTTCGTAGGTCTATATTAGCCCACAATAGGCGTTGGGCGCAGCGGCAGACGCGCGATTTGCAATTTTCATATATCTGGCCAATAGCACAATGCAAGTACCTGTGACGTCAAAATATGTTCAATTCGTTATATCGCTTTACTGCGAAATATTTAAAAGAATAGTTATTTACATTATACGTGCGGTAAGTTTAGTTTTACAGCGCGAAGTTTTGTATTGAAGCACGACGCGCAGCGGAGTGCTTTAATAAAACTGAGCGATGTATAATAAACTTAACGCACACATAATGTATTACATTTTCTGGCCGATATACCTACTACTTGAAAAGAAAGATTTCCATTTATAACCTAAAAATATGACAAATTAATAATTCCCGCATAGACTACATGAGCGATTCAAATGTTACCTGCCTTTCTCGATATTCTGTATTACAATTCATTTAATATAATTAAAATAAAATAAATCACCAATTCTTATCAATCCAATCAATCAGTTTTATCTTTTGACATTTTATTAGTTATGTCATATTTACCAACTGTCAAATATCTGTACTTAGTTAGGATAAGTGTTAAGAGATGGCGCTGCTGACAAATGTCATTTTTATAAAAAAATTTTAGTTTTATTTATTTCTATGTTACTTTAATTAACGATTTTTGCGGTAACTAGAGTTTTTTAAATCATTCTTTATTATTACAAAGTTACTTTTTATTTTAATGGCCTTAAAAAGCTAAAAAATATCGGTGCGCGTTCCCGCACCGCGGTGTTTCAAAAATCATGATCACTGTAAAATCGTAGTTACCGCAAACCTAAATGATGGTTGTTTGTTAAGTTTACAGTTCAGGAGGCCAGAAAAAAAATTACTTTACTACTAATTATTCCATAAGCGTTACACGATTTTGATATAAATTTGTCATATTTCGTTTGTATATAATATTATATTTCATTATTAGAGAAATAAAAGCATTTTTTATTACTCACATGGTTTAATAATTATACTTTATTGCCTTGATATACAAGTAACTATTATTTTATAGTTTCATAATAGCATATGAACGGTTGTTTTGTTGTGTCCAGCTGGGCGTGTCTCCTGGGGCGGGCGGCGCTTCCAACAACCCATTCTTATGAGGCCTCCGCAGCCGCTGCCTTCGCCCTCTACTAATTCCCTAGCGTCTCCAGTCCAGGCAACACACACCGCTCCATCCATGACATGACAACAAACCAGACACTGGCTCTCGTCTCGTCTCGCCTCGTCCTCTCTTCTGCAACCAACATGTCCCAGGTTTATTTTTTACAAAGAAATACAAACATTTCTTGAACTTCAATGACCGAACACACTTCAGTTTTTATTGATTATTTTTAGGTTATTTATAGTTAGGAGGAAAGTCATTTAGTAGTAAGTTGTAATCGTTGACATATGTTTAATACGTAATTGATAATTATTCGCCAATTTTGACATTTGCTGAAACATATAATATACAGGATGACGCGTTACATACAAACGGAAAACAACTTTTTATACTCACAACCTTGAAAACTACATAAGACGCACGCTATTGACAACCAGATACTTTCGATTTACGTACTCGTGCGGTAAAATATAACCTTAAAAATAACACAATTTTTCAACTGTCATATCAACAAATTCCTCAGCAGCCGTTGGTTGCTACTGCTGCTGTAAATTCATAAATTTACAAATATTTTGATTAACTTTTACCACAGAATAAGAATTCACACAGTAGCGACACTTCAAATATTTTCATGATCCCAATATTTCAGTGGTGCGCAGCCGGGAAGATGGCCGCTTAGTGTTCGCTGATAGGCTATCTTAGTAACCATAGAAAAGAAAATATAATATGTCAATGTCAGTTGTATCTGTCAAATATCAAGCTACAGTAATTCTGTCATGTTAAGTTCATAAAATGAGTGCAAAACTGAGAGGTCAACTTATTTGTACTATTAAAAATTGTAGGTACTTTTATAGTGCAGGTGAAATAATATTTTTAGATTTTATCCCCTTTGCAACTGACAATTATTCAAATTTACCGCCGTACGGCGCAGCTGCCAATATGGCCGCTCGGCTCAAGGTCATCAGTCGATGTGATATAAAGATCAAAGGCCCCGACATATAGTGTCGCTACTGTGTGAATTCTTATACTGTAATATCACAAGACCTTCTGATTTTATCGATAAATGTTTATTTTTCCACGAATTTTTTTTTTTGCTTAGCAACAATCACTCGAGCAAACTGCATGGTATATCCCGACTCCGAAGGAGGAGGGGTTTTACCTAATGTCAGTTTGCTTGAGTGGTTTTGCTTAAAAGCAAAGAAAATGAGTGCTTAAAAATAAAAATTTATTTGAGAAAATCAGAATGGTCGCGTGGTATTTGATAAGGTAAATTCCAAAGATAAAGCAAAATGTAACTTGAAATATTAATTAACTGTCACACTGACAGTAACAATTATTTGTTTCCTTGGTAACGGGAGTTTTAGCGATGTAACCCTGGCAACGGGGTTTTATCAGTATAAAACTGTTCCTATTGGTAGAATTTTCAAGTGTTTTGCATAATGATTGGTTAAAAACAAATCGTGGGAATTTACCATTTTAATTTGTTTTCTTCGGTTTTGGCTACAATGACATTTATTCTAACAATTTTTAGTAACAGTTGTCCACACACAAAACACTGTCGCCAACTTAACTATTCAACCGAAATGTCCCAAAGGCACATTTTTCAAATTGTTACAGATTCGCTGTACTTGTATTTTTATTGCTTGTTTAATTCGAACAAGGAAAATTTATTGAAATAAAGTTGCAAATGTCTCGCGAAATTTAACTTATTTTATATCAAAGCGTGATTAATTGCCACTGAAATATAATAATACTGGAACGTCAACTGACGTTTAAAATACGACCCTAGAAACAAAACCAGTTGTTTGGCCATTTGTTTGCTGTATAGTGCGCGTTACAGTATTACAATATTTCAGTGTGTAAAACTATATAGAACACTACGCAAAATAATAATAATAAATTAAAGGATAAAAACAAATGTCAGAAACTATGAAGAAGAGTGAATTTTCATTGGTCAACTACTTGAATTCAACATCTTTCATTGAGCAAATCATACAAATGTCACATAGTCCTCTCAGCGTTTCGTTTTCGGAATATGCTATAGAATTCGTAGTGGTCGTCTGAACGCACCCTATTCTAGTTTCGAGTGTAAGTTTGAAGGTTATGGGTGAGTGTTTTCCGTTTGGCGCATCCTGTATACCCATTTCGCGTAGAATCATTTTAATGAGTAAGTTTTAATATTAATTATAAAATCCAGTTGGACCCTTGTAATTCCTTATATCCAAAGCTAAAAGAACAAAAAACCAATATATTAAGTTAAGGTCGCTGCTTAGAAATATAGAAAGTTTTTTTTCGTGATGTTTTCATGCAGTGAATGACAGACCGATAAGTTTTACAGATCTTCAACTTCTAAATAATATTTGTAGTGTAATGACAGTAGTGTTGGTGATTTCATAGTTATTTGCAAGATGGAAGATTTGTGCAATTTATAGGTTAGATATTTTTGTTACGTGCTGTTTTTTCTGTAGTTGTATGCGTTATTTATTTTATCCGTGGGTTTGTTATGTAGTTTAAAGACTTTGTTATTGAACAAAAATGTTTAAGTGTTGTGACGTCACATGGGAACAATTTGCGTATTTAACCGGAAGCTAAGTTCACAATTACTTCTGTACACTCAAACTTCGAAGTTGGTAAATGTGTTTTTAGTTATTTAACAACTATTTGGGCATTAAATGAAACAATTGTTTGAATTTAATTAACTTTTACTTGTGGGAAGTACTCATAACCTCACTTAAAAATCTTGAACTCTTAAAACGAACGAAAATCATAGCTAACATTGGTCGAGAAAGTATTATGCGTTTTAGAATGGTGTAGTTTCATATACCACTAGGTTCGGGGTCAAAATATGTTTCCAAAACATGAAATTTAAAAATATCGGAGCGACAAGTTTAGTTGTTTTGCTTAATTGTCTTTGATATGAAATTAAAAGTGTTGAAAGATGATGTTTAGCAGCATACAGATACAGACTATCAATTGTTTTCACTAAACCTTATTGGAAACCTGTCAAATGTCTGACAAAAAAACAAATGAAACATTTAAATTGCTAGTCAGCTGTTTTTTTCCGAAAAATATTTTGATCGTGTGATATGTCCAACATATTTCACTCATTTTAGACAGGTAATAATTTACATTACCGCACTAGTGCGTTTAAAAAAATATCGAACTGTTTATTTGGTTGCCGTGCTTTTCAACGCGTTGCTATCATTTTAAAAATTAAAATTATTATTTCAATCCAAACATAATAATCCTAGATAAAATGAAGCTATGCAATACGTGGGATTCTGCATGATTATCGCACTTATGTTGTAAACAAACTCGTTATGTAACCTTCACGTGCGTGCGATAATCTTGTCTATATCCCACTTATTGCGAAAATAACTTATTATTTAAATGCTAGAAAAAAAATTGTACTCACAACTTTGAAAAGAACATTTGACGCAAAAAATACTAAAAATAAAAATTGGTTACAAATTCATGTTATGCCTGTTTTACACGACGCAATATATTGGACAATAAATTGGCCAAGTTTTCTTGTCAATAAATTGCCAAGAACACCATGTTTTCCGTCAATTTATTGTAAGAATTTCAGTAGTACCAACATTATGCTATTAACATTTTTGATTCCAGCTATTCATATAAAAATGACAAACTAACTAAAACCTATAAGTTTGATTGGTTAGCAGTCCTTTAGAATTCCCAAAAAAAAATATCGAAAAATGAAACATGTTCTAATTTGTCAATAAATTAACCAATTTATTGATGAAGAAAAAATTGACACATAACAATAAATAGACAAAGAACTTTGACAATTTATTGAGCAATAAATTGTGTCATGTAAAAAGTGCAATGTAAATAGTGCATATTAGTTTGTCCACCTATATAAAGAGTATGACAATTTTATTTTCTTATTTTGATGGAAATAAAACTGTAAATTGTGGGTGACGGTTATTTCAAAATATTTGTTATTGATTGTACGTGAAGTGATTGTGAACGAACCAGCTTTGATTTCGGTCGCACTGGGGTGGCCTCATCCAAATAGTGGCCTTCACTAGAGTTTGACATTTACAAATCAGCAAAAAACTGTGATACAAAATTTGTTAGGTATGCTTTACTATTGGGGTCTAACTTTAAATAGGAAAAAAACTACAAAAACAATCAAAATTGATTTTCCAAATCATCAACAGCTGATTTGGTTTATATCTGCTGATTCGGTACAGTTAAATTATAAATAGTATAAAAGTGATTGGTTTTATAAGTAAGCTTATAAATATGAATTACTTGAATGGATTTCATTGTTGTTTAAAGTAAAATATATTGTTAAAGCTTTATCGGTTCTGCTGCCATAGGATGCCTTAATTTTGTTTGAACAAATTAACTGAAGAATACAACACGTGGTTCAGTGTGAACCAATCGAATAACTTTGTGATTGTCCGTTGTAAGAACAGCAAGTCGTCCGTCCCACAAGCAAAATGGATTTGTAGAAATGTACACACGTACATCATAGCATAGATAGATATTTAACCAATAGCTGAAACTAATTTATTCTCATAATAGGCACAATGTAATGCATTATTGTATATACGCTAGCATTAATTTGAACAAATATAAAATATTTATTTATAAATTTACTTGTATTTATTACAATAATCCTGTATAATGCCTGGATCAGCTCGCTGAAGTATTGGAGTGACTTTAACGGTAAGAAACTGATCTCTTTCAGAATCACACCGTTCCACGGGTTGGCTCTGTCAGACCTCTGCCCTTATAACATATTAATATTCTCATTTTTACCTCCCGCCTACCTCTAGTAAAGGAGGTATTGTTTTTGGTCAAAAAATTGGGTAGTGAGTTTTCAATGAATAAGCACGTTTTAGAATCCCTACAATACGATTTTACTATTTTTGCCATGATGTCTGTGTGTATGTATGTGTCGATTTTTTCGTCTCGCATAACTCAGATACTACAATATGTATGTATTTCAATAAACAATTATTTACTTTTTTGAAAATATTGATTACAGCAAATGTGTTTTTATCATTTTATTTTAAATTTTATTATTCAGGTCAAATCAATTAGGCTCAATTAGTATTTAATAAGATTGCATCGTCGCTTCAACAGGAATCATTAGTGGCCAGCTAAAATATAAATAAGCTGTTGTTAGAGTAGACGGATGTTTTCTATCGTCTCATCTCTTTCTAACACATTGAAGGTATACAAGTGAACGTAGAGTGGAGTACCACAGCAGCGCGATACAAGTAGCTAATTGAAATTCCTTTACAGTTTGTTCGTTCACTCGCCACTCGTCCGTCTCAGAGCAAAGTCGCGTCGCGTATTACGCCTTCTTAGAAGGCCATCATATCTAATTCAGGCCGCGAAACTTGATCCGCTGGGTGGAGGGATCGCGAAAGGGGCGCAAAGCATCTCAGAGAATTGCCTCTACGTGAGGTTCAACCTAGATCTTCGAAAAAACAAAACAAAAAGGCGAGTTTTGTCAAAATTCTCTGGAGATGTTGTCGGTCCGGGATGTGCCGGTGCACCGCGACGTGTGTGTTATCGTAGGGGTGTAAGGCTTCATACCATTGTTCAATAGGCGTAGAGTAGTCCTTTGTTCCCATTGCGAGGCTTCAAGAGGTGCGTGAGTCACGCCGTGATGAAAACTATTGTGCAATAGTATAGTCGCCAAGCCCCGTAATGCACCCGCGTAACTAGGCGAATTCCTCCATGGGAGGGGCGTACACCGGCAAAGTGTAACGTTTTGCTAATTGACAACACGCTCCGGTTGTTGTCGTAGAGTCACTTGCGCCCTAGATTGTAAGTTAGCTACAGTTCGGAAAACTGTTAGGTAGGGCTAGACAGGCAAGAAGCGAAACCATCATTGAAACCATCATTGAAGCCAACATTGAAGATGGGGGTGTGCTGTGGGATGAATGGTGTGCTGTGGGATGAAAGGTGTGTTGTGGAATGAATGGTGTGTGCCGAAAGAATGATAAACATAACTTATTCTCTTGTACAATTTACTGCCTTTTATTTTGAGTTTATGTTTCAGATCATCAAAAATCAACAAATATTGTATTTCCTAATCACAACATGTACGTTTTTTTCAGGTTCACAATTATTCTTTTGTCTAATACATTGTTTTTCTGTTTATAGGAACAGGTGGACAACATCAACAAATATTTTCTTCTAACTATGTATGTTTTTTACAGGTTCACAGTTATTCATTTATCTAATACATTGTTTTTATGTTTATAGGGACTCGTGGACAACATCACCGGAGCCTTCATCATCTCACCCCGACCATCTGGGCTTTCGTCCGCGCCTAGCTTTATGCAGGTCAATGGTACCCAGCTTTTGCTGTGGTAGTGCGTTTTAAAGCTCATTTTTCAATCATCGTCATCGGAGCCTACATCATCAACATCAACATCTACACCTGGAGGGCTTAAAAACCCTTCGGCAACAGATTCATCAGGACCGACGCCCGCTGCCAGTAACTACGATGTAAGAAAATTAATTTTATTTGTAAAAAAATAATCACAATTTTCATTTCATGTTGTTGTTTATTTTTAAAGAAAAATATAATTTAAATTATTTATATATTTATTTTGATTGTTACTAATTTAGTTTTGTGTGTTTCCAGATACAGTTTCAGCAGCGATGAAGCCGCACCCCTACTTCAGGTTTTGCAGGGAGTTTTCCTGGAGGGCTAAGGGAGGAATTTCCGGGGGTGAGGTCAGCCTTCTCTCTCTCGTCAATGCAGGAGACTGATCCAGGCTTTACATTTTAAATTGAAATGTATATAAAATGAAATGTATATACAAACATAAAAAGATGTATATATTTAAAACGCAATTATAAACAAAATTTAATAATTATATTTTTTTTATTTACTTAAATATCCTAAGTTTACAACACTTTTATAAATGTCAAGCATATCTTATTAGAAGTTCTAATATATTATATGCGGTAAAAAATAGTTCAGATAAAATGATTTAACCCCGCACATTGTAAGCGCCAAATGTCAGCGAGCGACGCATCGGTGCCCTGGTGTTGTTGGCTAAACTTTTGCGGTGATTTTTTCTTCGTCTAATCGCAAAATGGTTCAAATAAAACCTGTTAAGAATTAAATAATAAACAATTAATATCAATATATCTTTACTGCAAAATGACTAGTATAGCCATAAATTATGAAAATCGGTTTCAAATAAATTTCAGATATGTAGTTCTTGATGTCGTCTAGGGGAATTTCGCAGATGACGCCAGCTACCACGCTGAGAATTGAACCAATTAGTTATAATAAAGCAGGCTACACATTTGCCGATTTTTGACAAGAAGTCTCTTCCTTTGGCTAAGTCTTTAAGTGGTTGTTCTTCTATCGCTAATAAGTGGCGACACTTTTACCGCTAAATGTTTAAACACATCAAAATCTTTACGCGACTGTCAATTTACCGCAGTAGAAAAATACTGTCAAATGTGTAACCGGCTTTACTTAAGATCTATTTATCAGAAATTCCATCGATCAATATTTTGGATTCTGCGCAGTTCTGTAAAATTTATTCATCGGTCCATAATATATAAATTTTAAATCTGTCACTGCTCTACATAATTTATAAGGGCTGTCCCTCTGAAATGGTTAGAGATATCGCGGATCTGAAAACAACACCCCTAGATACAGCCCTGCTCTATCTGATCAGCGAGAGAAAACCCCCAAATAGTTGAAAATAGGGTAGTTATTTAAGGAATGTTTGTTGTTTCAAATGCGAGTTACGCAAGAAATACTAGCCCTAGGCTATTTTAAATCGCAGATTCGAAATCTACGGACCTTAATGAAGGGTGTCGCGCCCTTATCTCAATTTTTTTACCCCAAAATTTAATAGTAAAAACACCAAGACTATAGTCCAACTTTTTTTTGGAAAAACCCCAAAAAAATCGAGTTAGGGGTGGATTCTTATAGATTCAGCCCCAAAAACTCCAATGGCGGTCTCGAAAATTGGCGCTCGCCCTTAAATTTGGGATAATTCATATCCAATTTTATGTTCTTTATGTAGTATGTATATAAGGTTCATTATTGCATGTCACATTTCCTCAGCGTATCGGCAATTTGATATATTATGAACGTCAAGTCAGAAGTGATACATATTATGAACCACAAGTCAGCAGTGGGTCATAATATATAAAAGTTAAATGCGAATTACGTAAGAAATACTAACCCTAGGCTATTTTAAATCACAGATTCGGAATATACAGACCCTAATGAAGGGTGTCGCGCCCTTATCTCAATTTTTTTACCCCAAAATTTAATCGTAAAAATACCAAGTCTATAGTCCAACTTTTTTTTGGCAAAACTCCAAAAAAATCGGTTTAAAGGTGGATTCCTATAGATTCAGCCATAAAAACTTCAATGGCGGTCTCGAAAATTGGCGCTCACCCTTAAATATGGGGTAATTCATATCCAATTTTATTATTTCTCTTATTAGAAGTTCTAATATATTATACCAAATAAACAAATTAAATTCTAATACTTTGAATTCAATTTAAACCTTGCTACCACTACAGATAAATTATAATTTGCACTGATATATTTTAAGTAAATGCTCAATTATATGCGTTAAAAACTAGTTCAAATGAAATGATTTGATCCCGCACATTGCAAGCGCCAAATGCCAGCGAGCAACGCGTCGGAGCCCTGGTGTTGTTGGCTGAACTTTTGCGGTGATTTTTTCTTCGTCTAATCGCAAAATGTTTCAAATAAAAGTTGCTAAGAATTAAATAATAAACAATTAATATCAATATATCTTTACTGTAAAATGACTAGAATAGCCAAAAATTATGAAAATCAGTTTCAAATAAATTTCAGATATGTAGTTCCTGATGTCGCCTAGAGGAATTTGGCAGATGGCGCCAGCTACCACGCTGAGAATTGAACAAATTAGTAAAGCTAAGGCAGGCTACACACTTACTGTTTTTTCATTAATAAGTCACTTCCTTTGGCCAATCTTTAAGCGGCTGCACTTCTACCGCTAATAAGTAGCGACGCTTTTACCGCTAAATGTGTAGACACGTCAAAATCTTTACGCAGCGGTCAATTTACTGCAGTAGAAAAAAAACTGTCAAGTGGGTAGCCTGCCTTAGTCTTTGTTCTATTTATCGAAAAATCAATAATTTGGATTCGGCGCAATGAGTTTTAATTTGAAATTTTAATCGATATGATTTAAAATAATTTATTTCACATCATTCATTTAAAAATTTTGAAATATACAATATATACAATATACAGTCACTTCTAGCCCTTTAAAGTTAATATTGAGGGTAATTTTTAGGGGAAACTTTATTCATCGGTCCATAATTTATATGCATGTCTGTAAAATTTAGTCATCGGTCCATAATAAATATCATGGACATACCTCTGAAACGGTTCGAGATATCGCGAAACTTAAAATAAATGTCCCGAGACACAGCCCTGCTCTATCTTATCAGCCAGAGAAAACCTCCAAAAAGTTGAAAATAGGGTAGTATTTTACGGGTTGTTTGTTGTTTCAAATGCGAGTTACGCAAGAAATACTAACCCTAGGCAATTTTAAATCACAGGTTCGAAATCTATGTACCTTAATGAAGGGTGTAGCGCCCTTATCTCAATTCTTTTTACCCCAAAATTTAAAAGTAAAAACACCAAGACTATCCAACTTTTTTTTGGAAAAAACCCAAAAAAATCGAGTTAGGGGTGGATTCCTATAGATTCAGCAATAAAAACTCCAATGGCGGTCTTGAAAATTGGCGCTCACCCTTAAATCTTATGTAATTAAATAAAGCAAAGTAAATACTGCTCTAATTATGAAACTACACATCCTATCGCAAAATGGTTTGTGAAATCGTATTCAGCACATTCTAAAAAGGGTATACAATCATTTCTAGCCCTTTACAGTTAATTTGAAAGTAAATAAAACATTTTATTTCTGTAACTATATCTTTATTATCTCAATGCATAAGTACAAGTTATCATTTATTTATTATTATAACTTAAATAAAACACAAGAGTACAAGTATATAATTTTTATTATATTATTTATTTGGAATGAATACAAAGTTCAGATCTCCTGGATTGACATTGGAAGAAAGAGACTGAAACTCCTCTGGCATTCGCCTGACATCCTGGGGAAACTTCCGGAAAACCCAGGACAGAAGAGCAGCGTCGCCGCCCACTAGACAAACACAAATACATCAGTAAATAAATCAATTCACTAATGAATTTAATAAACTTACATTTGTGTTGGAAACGGCGAATTATGTTGAAGAATTTCTTGAAGGCTCTGAAACTGTATCTGCTGGCCGCAAACTCTTGGCTGAAACAACAAAATAAATAAGAAACTGCAAATTAAAATGAAACAATGTATAATTACATGTGTGAAGTAGAAAGTAAACACGTAGAAATCCAGCGAAGACGACCAAGTTCACTGTGTCATCTTCATTCCTATTTTAAGAAACAGAACAAAACAATCCACAAAAATAAAATAAACAGTAAACACCTATACTAAAAGGAAGAGAAAAAAGCACAAAGATATATAAATAAAGAGAAATTCAGGACGAGAAGTTCTGTCCCACGGCGGACGATTCATTTCCATCGGCGGTAGAATCTGCAACTTCATCCCTCGATGGTAGACACAGGAACATTGCCCATTTCTCACGCAGCTACTGTTCCAACGACGGTTGTCTCGGCTACATTTCCCATTTCCCACGGTGGCTGACTCTGCAAGGATTCTAGAAAAATAAAAACAATAAATTAGAAATAAATAAACAACAGAAATGTTGAAAAAATAAAAATAAATCTTACTTCTAGTACTACTATTTCTTGTCTTCATTATTCTTGATCTCTGTAAACAAATAAAAACAAACAAATTTAAAACATTGAAACAATTTAAATCTGCAAATGAAAACTTACGTATTAAAAATAGAAATCTGAAAGAGAAATGCTGTAAAGGAATACAAGTACATGGGTTAGTAGACTTAAACCTAACTTAAATTAGAGCTGAAATAAAATGGATTAACTTAAAATTAGCTTAAAGGTACCCAAAACCATTAAAGCTAAATTAAAACTAAGATTCACACCACCCCACAGACATTCCAGTGCCTCTTTGACTCTAATAACAGCAACCGGTGTGTTGTGTTTTTCAAAAAAGAAACGTGGGTCGTCTAGCCGAACCCCGCATGGTCTCCTACTTCGCGATCCCGCAGGGGCCCGAGCTCATGTCACAGAATCACGTTAGCCGATCAACTACTTTCTCTGCCATCCGGAATTCACATTGAAAACCTAACCATTCACATAGAGCCTATCATATGTGTGGTTGAAAAGTTATCGTGAAGCCTCAGAATCCTGTTAAGGCGCATCGGATGCGATATTTGCCGAGAGATGGTACCAGTCATGACTCTGGATCCACTCTAGATGATCGGACTGCTGTGAGCATGCCCCACGCGCCGCGTTAGCGCTAAACCAGTAATCGGAATAAATTGAATCGATGGTCTTCACGTGAAGACAGAGCGCTTTGCAAAAATCCCGTAAACGGTTCCCGGCTGATTCTACAACGGACACAGAGTATGACCTGCAGCGGTGCGTTCTCACCCACCCACCTACTGACTGTACTAAAGCACTCCAGCTCGTACTGCGTAGGCCGCACATACGAAATCATACTCCGCGAACGTTCACTGATTCTACACGTAGTTGCAACGGACACAACAGTATGACCTGCAGAGGTTTGTTCTCTCCACCCTATAGGAAGATGGACAGACTCACAGACTGTACGAGCCACTCCAGGCATGCACTGCGTGAGCCAAACGTACGAAATCATACTCTTGTGTAGTGAGAGAAGCCCACTCGCGAACGATAAATTTTGATTGTAAGACGAACGTGTGATCAGGCACCTATCACTTCAGTTCGCGAACGCGCCCAGCCTCCATCCAAAATGCCCGACTGCTAACCGATTTCACAAATTTAATCACCCACTTAATCACCCAACGGTCAAACTTGAATTTTACACTTGAATACAGTAATTGCATACCATATCCAACTATAAAATTCACATTTAATGTACGCGAGGAGTTGAGTTTTCACAAAATCAAATAGCACAGAGCGACGCAGCTTCTACCTTCGCGAACAAAACTCAACTGAACGAAATCGAACATGGCAGATAGATACCTAAAACCATACCCCGCTCCCGCACAATCATTCAAAAGTCACGTAGGCCAGCGCAGATTCAATGCTTTCGATGCTAAATGGAATGCGACAAGTTTCGACCAACACTAGCCACGCGTTTCCTTGATCAAAACAAGCTTCATTGCAATAAAAATTCATTTTTGCTTTGAAACATTACAAATAAAATATGTAACAATAATAATATTGTTTAATATTACCGATGCTTTCACAGGAAAAGAAAATAAAAATAATTCACACAATGTAATATACATTCATGTCATCCGTATATAACTACCTATTTATTAACAAATTTCTTATTGAAAGTAGAAACTACAAAGTCCATTTTACTAGTATTTGAATTTAAAGAACCATAAAAATGTCACGCCAATCATTCACAGAAATAACCAACATCTCCTCAGATTTGCACAATTAAATTAAGCCACGCTGTCAAAGCTAAACAAATACACCATTCGGATTTCAATATACTCCTTTTATATTTATAATAAAAATGAAGCACATTAAAATCAGGTTGTTAATTTATTTTTAAAACTAAAATATGTACTATAAATCTTATAACTATATCTAATCGTTACTGATTATGACCCTTTGCAAAACGTTTTTCATGTTCTAAAATTATTGGCAGACATTATTCTAATTTAAATGTACACATTCAAAATTCATATTAATGGCTTATTTTTGTTCGTCAAATATAAGACTACATGGACAAAAATGATTTATAGATTCATGGAAATCTTTAGGACAGTAGGTGTATAAAGGAAAACATACAGAATAAGTAATAAACATCAAAGTCACTTACGATGTTGGAGATTTCAAATGATGTTAGATTCCACAGTAAAGGCATCCAGAAGTTGAATTTCAACTTCTCTTCGGACCTAAAGTATTTTGTTGTTTCAAATATCCACAGAATCACTTCAAACACAGAAACAACATACAAACGTAAAATGATTTCTTTCTGTTAATTTTAACGTAAAACTATGGCATAAGTACTATATTTCTGCTCATTTTTAGCCGGAATCCAAAATAAATAATGGAATAATGGCGAGAATAATGGTCACATCCCTAGCAAATTGAGTAAAAAGACGATTTTACAGATGTATATATTTAAAACGCAATTATAAACAAAATTTAAAAATTATATTTTTTTGATTTACTTCAATATCCTAAGTTTACAACACTTTTATAAATGTCAAGCATATGAATTGTTTCTCTTATTAGAAGTTCTAATATATTATATGCGTTAAAAACTAGTTCAGATGAAATGATTTGATCCCGCACATTGCAAGCGCCAAATGCCAGCGAGCGACGCATCGGTGCCCTGGTGTTGTTGGCTGAACTTTTGCGGTGATTTTTTCTTCGTCTAATCGTAAAATGGTTCAAATAAAACCTGTTAAGAATTAAATAATAAACAATTAATATCAATATATCTTTACTGCAAACTGACTAGTATAGCCATAAATTATGAAAATCGGTTTCAAATAAATTTCAGATATGTAGTTCTTGATGTCGTCTAGAGGAATTTCGCAGATGGCGCCAGCTACCACGCTGAGAATTGAGCCAAATAGTTATAATGAAGCAGGCTACACATTTGCCGATTTTTGATAAGAAGTCACTTCCTTTGGCTATGTCTTTAAGTATTGTTGTTCTTCTATCGCTAATAAGTGGCGACGCTTTTACCGCTAAATGTTTAAACACATCAAAATCTTTACGCGACTGTCAATTTACCGTAGTAGAAAAATACTGTCAAATGTGTAACCGGCTTTACTTAAGATCTATTTATCAGAAATTCCATCGATCAATATTTTGGATTCTGCGCAGTTCTGTAAAATTTATTCATCGGTCCATAATATATAAATTTTAAATCTGTCACTGCTCTACATAATTTATAAGGGCTGTCCCTCTGAAATGGTTAGAGATATCGCGGATCTGAAAACAACACCCCTAGATACAGCCCTGCTCTATCTGATCAGCGAGAGAAAACCCCCAAATAGTTGAAAATAGGGTAGTTATTTAAGGATTGTTTGTTGTTTCAAATGCGAGTTACGCAAGAAATACTAACCCTAGGCTATTTTAAATCGCAGATTCGAAATCTACAGACTCTAATGAAGGGTGTCGCGCCCTTATCTCAATTCTTTTTACCCCTAAATTTAATAGTAAAAACACCGAGACTATAGTCCAACTTTTTCTTGGAAAAACCCCAAAAAAATCGAGTTAGGGGTGGAGTCCTATAGATTCAGCCCTAAAAACTCCAATGGAAGTCTTGAAAATTGGCGCTCACCCTTAAATCTTATGTAATTAAATAAAGCAAAGTAAATACTGCTCTAATTATGAAACTACACATCCTATCGCAAAATGGTTTGTGAAATCGTATTCAGCACATTCTAAAAGGGGTATACAATCATTTCTAGCCCTTTACAGTTAATTTGAAAGTAAATAAAACATTTTATTTCTGTAACAATATCTTTATTATCTCAATGCATAAGTACAAGTTATCATTTATTTATTATTATAACTTAAATAAAACACAAGAGTACAAGTATATAATTTTTATTATATTATTTATTTGGAATGAATACAAAGTTCAGATCTGCTGGATTGACATTGGAAGAAAGAGACTGAAACTCCTCTGGCATTCGCCTGACATCCTGGGGAAACTTCCAGAAAACCCAGGACAGAAGAGCAGCGTCGCCGCCCACTAAACAAACAGAAATACATCGGTAAATAAATCAATTCATTAATGAATTAATTTAATGAACTTACATTGGTGTTGGAAACGGCGAACTATGTTGAAGAATTCCTTGAAGGCTGTATCTGCTGGGCGCAGGCTCTTGACTACGAGGTTTGCAACTCTCTTGAAGACTCTTCAACTGCATTTGCCAGCCGCAAACTCTTGACTGAAACAACACAATAAATAAGACACTGCAAATTAAAATGAAACAATGTATAATTACATGTGAGAAGTAGAGAGTAAACGTTTTAACATGACGAATACTACGTTCTACATCTTCTTTAACAAATTGTCGAACACCTTTCAAAAAAGGAGGAATATTGAGACTGACATTAACATTTCGAAGATCTTCTTCAATCGTAAATCCTCTATCCGCCATTACACAGTCACCAGGTTGTAGATAAGACAAAATCACTTATTCGACCTGGATATAAATCTGAGACAAAACTTATCATTCCATTGGGTGTTATTCCAATGGGGTCATACACTTAAAAAAAAGTTGTGTTTTTTTACAAATCATAAAAATTTAGATCATTTCAGTCACGTTGTATTCAATATTTCTTATAATTTTTCAACTTTTCATTCATAATTTCCTTTCTGAAGTTTCGCGGTTGCAAAATCCTGACGTCATTCTGTAATAGAATGTAAAGCATGGCAAGGCGAAAGAGGTGTTGATAACAAATAGAAACTTGCTTTTCAGTGTTGCAATAATTACTTATTATTATTAAAATGAATACATTTTTAGTCAAAGAGTTTAGGACGTGTTAAAACAAAATGCTTTGTTGTACTATATCTTGTCGCTTATCGGTAATGTCGGTAATCTCATTATCACACCTGTCATCTCAAGTCATATGTTGCAGTTAACAACGATTTTCAAATTAAACTTATGTTTAGTATATTTATTATATTAATTTGCCCAGGTAATGTGAATAAACTACATTTGTAAAAACCTCTCAGTAAATAACAATGACTGATAACAGTCAATTTGACAGTAGGTGTAGTTCCTCTTTCTCCGCTAGAGCGTGTTTTGTAGTAGTATAACATGCTGACGTCACGAGCGAAAAATTTGAAATGAGATGCCCATTTCAAAAAATCATATCTTTATAACTACATGCCTTTTAATATTAAAATTAGTATCTACATTCATAACTTTACTCAAATTTACAGAAAAAAAAAATAAAACGAAAAAAGATTTATGATCCCATTGGTATTTGGCACAGTTCTGAAGATAAAAGATCTACCCAAAATGACCACAGACTACTAACTGTTGCTATTGATATATTAAATCTGTATGCCAAATCTTGTTCTAGAAATCCTAATCTTAAACGACATAATATTAAAAATAATTGTTCTGTAAACGATAAAATACATCTTCTACCACTGTGACCTTCAAGATTATGACGTGCCAAATTATATCCTGGCTCGATAGAATCTGCAAATATTTTAAACCTTTCTACACTTTCAAACCCTGTGTAGAACTGCAGCATTGCATTATTTTTAAGTACGTTATTAACATCAAGTACTTTAGGTTTCTGCTTTCTTAATTGATATTCCAATGAACTTATATTAGATGATAATTCAACTACTTTTTTGTAAAGATTTCCATTTTCTTGGGTTAGCCGTTTTATCTAAAATATAAACATATTTAGTGATTTCTTGTACTTCGTCGTCGATAAGATAATGAATGTAACCTCATTTTCCAAATCTTCCATTTTATGTAGTAACTGATCTTTATCATACTGATATTTTTTGAATAATGGCATCAGATTTTCACTAATGGAATACATATGATCATTTGGTTCGTCTAGAATATTGTCTTCAGTTTGCGTTGACTGACTTGTCCTAAATGTATTATTTATTGTAATATCAAGTGCGAGATCAAAATCTTCTTTTGTATCAACATATTTGAAAACTTTATCCTCTTGATTTGTATTGTGTTCAATGGAATCTAAGATAAATTAATGTTAGTAACAAAA
The DNA here is from genome assembly GCA_963942605.1 of Poecilus cupreus. Taxonomy (NCBI): domain Eukaryota; kingdom Metazoa; phylum Arthropoda; class Insecta; order Coleoptera; family Carabidae; genus Poecilus; species Poecilus cupreus. Next base: position 19,521,242 of record OZ012719.1, read on the forward strand.
TTTTGCTTCATATAAATGTTTTATTACCAAACACTCGGCCATCAGGAAAATATTTAGGTGACTTATCGTTTGGTGACTTTCTTCCACTAGCATTAAAATGCACCCCACAAATTTTGTCATATTTTTTTGGTTCCCATAGCTTCCTATTAATACGCCGAATCCATTCTTTCCTTATATTTATATTGTTAGGAAAAGAATGAAAGGAAATATTTTTGTTCCTCTTCGAATTATTTTTACAAGCCGGTACGCAGCAAATTGTACCCGTCATAACTACTAATATAATTTTTAAGAAACCTCACAGTTTACAGCAGAGGCAAACTGTCATATAGACAGAGACGGGCATACGGCACTAAATTTTGTTGCAGTCCCACAGTTCGCGCATGCGCTTTAAATTTTTGAAATGGTCTATTGAATCAGCCTTGCCTGCAATCAAAATACATTTTTGCTTTTAACCATATTCAAATAAAATATGTATTAATAATAATAACGACAACAATAATAATAATGTTGGGCAACGACATGGCAGAGAGCGTTGATTCCAGTTCAATCGATAACGCAAGTTAAGCAAGGCTGTCCGCGATTAGTAGTTGGATGGGTGACCGCTTTGCGAAAACCTACCGGGAGTTTTTTTTATCAGTATACATAGGGATGTATCATTACCATAGTTACAGTTAAAGTGATTGACAGCAATGTATTACCGCGTTTTTTTTAAGAGTGAACATAGGGATAATTTACATTGATTATTAATAATAGGTTATCATATTGAAACAATCAATGCAAGTTTAAAAAAATAAGAAATTTGTTTTAATTGCTTTAGTACTTAATAAATTACATTGAATTGATTAGAATTATTATTTTTAATAACTGTAAGTTATCCCTATGTGCACTCATAAAAAAAAACGCTTAATACATTGCTGTCAATCATTTTGACTGTAACTATGGTAATGACGCATCCCTATGTATACTGATAAAAAAAACTCCCGGTATACCAGCGAACACTGCGTGTCGTTGTCATACCACCGAAAACGAGGAACCGAGGCGGCATATAAACATTCAGTTGACACCGCTTTACAAAAAAAAATATATTGTTTAATATTTCCGATTTTATATGATTTCATAGGAGAAAACAAAAATAAATAAATTAAAACATACACGATATAACATACATATACGTCGTATGCATATAACTGCCTATTTGTTTAACAAATTTCTAATAAAAAGTATAAACTATGAAGTCCATTTTGATAGCATTTGTATATTAGAACATCATATAAAAATATACCATGCCAAACATATATAAAAATAATCAACATTTCATCTTCAGACAGGTGTACATAGTGATGTGAGTCGGGTAAATATCCAATAGGTAGGTAAATAAAATTAGGGTATTTACCCGGTATTTACCCAAGGTCTATTTACCTACCCAAAAATACATTTTACTTACAATAAGTAAAACTTTCCGACATAAGTCTATATAGCTATTAATTAGCTCTTGAACATACAAATGCAGGTTATGCCTGACCTATCGGCAGTTACTCTTTGTATTTTATGTGACTAACATTAAACTTGATTAAAAGGGTTTTAAAAAATGTTTTGTAGTTTTTTTTCGAAAGAGAAAGGTAGTTTGCGTAATATCTTCATGCAAATGCAAATAAAATGGAAAATCATATTATTAAATGATTGAAGTTTCCTGCGGAATTAAAAATATGAAAAAGTAAAATTATTTGTTTTTATTTTATTTAAGACCGATATTTCTAACCTCACAAAAACATAGCTTAAATTATGATTATTATTCTGTTATCTTTTGATGCGATATTTTTTTGTTTATTGTACTTATACTTGAGGTTGGAAATACCAAAAATGTTAAATAATGTACTTTTATATGACTTGAAATATTTTCAATGATATTGAAAACCCATTTTTACATTATTATTAATCAATAAATATACACCCACTTATGGGTAAATACCCGGGTATTTACCCTGGGTATTTACCTTCAAAAATAAATACCTGGGTATTTTACATCACTAGGTGTACATAATTAAATTAAGTCGACACTGCCAATGCTACACAAGTATTTGTTTTGGAGTTAAACATATTTGAAATGTAAGTGTATCAAATAGATGGATTAGAAATATAACAAATTAAATTATTAATACTAAATAATTCAGCTAGATTTAAAATTATTTATTTGATAACTTGTAAATATATTGTCAGTTGTATAGTGTTAATTAGTTTTTATTTATCAAATAAGTAATTTAGGCATAGTGTCATTTTATTTGTATTCGTTGTAAGTTTAGTTTATAAGATCAAAATTAAATATCTAAAAGCCGATCTCGGTGGTGTAGTGGCTATGTCACTAGCCTAGCACGCCAGAGGTCGTGGGTTCGAATCCCACTGAAGAGCATGGTCGTTTGTGTTGTTCATATAAATTCATAATCATCTATTCATGAGGCGGCATATGACCATAGTAGTTAGTCCGCCTCTCATCTTCATAATAAAAAAAAAAAATATATCTAAAATACTTCGTGCTATAGCACTCAATGTATATATAATAAATAAGAATTGTTCATAGTTAATAAGCACACTACATTAAATCACACACATAAACGAATTACTTTAACCCTCTATTTAAAATTTTTCTTTTCTTTTCTTATGCAGTTTACATTCATGGCAATCATGTTGTAACATTTGGGAACATTATATACACTTTGTCAATTGCCAATTAGATCATTCCTCCCAATTTGACCAACATAAAAAAAAAAATTTAACTGGAAAAAGGATAATTACAGAAACTGAGATATAAAATGTAAAATTTGAAGGAAGCTGCTTATTACCTGCTGATATATTACAGCTAAATACACCTTTACAAAATTTCCAAAAATTTTTTTTATCTAATGTTTTCTTAGAAGAGGTTGTTTATCAAACAATTTTGTATAGTACGCCAAGACGACCCAATAGACCAAAGTTCTATTGTAAGTTGAATTTGTTCATAATGTTCCCAATAGTGAACAAAACTTTAACAAAAAATTTGTTTTATTTTTGGAAAAAAATTTATGTAACACGCACTTATTTAAAAAAATAATAATTCATGTAATAGAGGGTTAAGTACACACATACATAAAACACATAGTGAAATATATTTTTGTTAACAAGAGTACACAAAACACTGCACACACATTCAATTTAGATGTAGTTTAAATTATGTAATATATTAATTTTTGAATAAACTATTGAAAGTCAAAGTCATATTTGAAATGAAATATTGAAATTATAATTTCTAAACTAGCATCTTCCCTAAAAAAAATAACGTTGCTTCTAATAGTATTTTTATTACTTGAATAATATATCAGCGTCTCTGAAGACGGATTCTATTAACAGCAAAACAATCAGAAAACATTATACATTTTCAAGATATGTTTGTTGTTTTATAGAAACCTTTACATTATATTATTTTACATTTGTTCTACAATTTTACTTCCGGGGAAAGGTATTACGAGCTCAGTTTCATATCATTTGGCCCAGTTAAAATCATACGCAGGAAAATGATTTAAATCCCAATATTTGTATCTCAAATTTCATCATTTTTACCTCTTGCACATACACATAAGTAAGGGAGGTATTATGTTTATATTACGAGTTGATTAGATTTTGGGAACAATTCATCAACAGTAAATGGTAAAATATTTGAAGACCTATCAGGGTTTTTAGGCATATCTTAGTAAATAAATGAGATAGAGTAAATTTCATTCTTTTTCTATATTTTATAGTCATCAGATTCAAAACAGTGTTCATCACTATTTTGTGTATCTAGTTAGTACAAGGACAAGGTAAATTTCCCAGCATATGTCATTAGGATGCATAGAACAAAAATTAAGATGTATTTGACAGTTTTAAAAACTTAAAAGAATATATTGGAGAATGTATTTCACTGTCTTAAAATAGTTTATATGCATAATCTATCGTTTAGGAATGAAATTAATTTTTAAGTACTTTGTAACACACTATAACAAATAAAAGACACAGAGTTCATATAAATAGCTTACTTCATTCGAAAAGTATAAGGCTACAAGGATAGATGTATCATGGGATTCGTGGAAGCGTATTAGAACAGTAGGAGTTTGAAGGAAACATCTGGAACATGCCGAATAAATAATAGACATCATAATACACTTACAATTTTCATGTTGCATGTAGCAAGATTCCCAAGCTATGTTGGGCCACAAATTGTGTTCTATTTCATGGCAAGAACACTCTGAAGTTTAATTTCAATTTCTCTGCGGTCTCAAGTCTTTGTTTGGTTCAAAATACTCACAAAATCACTCCAAACACCATACAGAAACAAACTGCAATTAGAAAATGATTTCTTCCTGTAAATTTCAACGTAAAATCACAGCACATTTTTAGTCATAATCACAAAAAACTTATGTAATATTGGTCACATTTCTAATAATTTAAACAAGAACTTTACGGATTGAACACAAAATAGATAAATTAGGATTTACTGTATGTGAAATACCTTTTGATGTTGTTTTTCAAAGTCATAGAGACGTTTCACACGAGTTTAAATTGTTATCTGTCAAAAAATGATCACAAGACATGTGGCGCCATCATACAGCGATTGCGTGAACTAGATGCGTTGAGTGTTGAGGAAATTAGCAGCGGCGTAGATTTCTTTCAAAATATCGTGGGCTACTAATTTTTAATTCACACTTTTTAGCTGAAATTGTAATAACTATTATTTTTGCCTTATAACCCATATAATTTTGAGTATATAAACCTTTTTTTCGTTATTAATTAACGAAGAATTAATAATTTATCAATAAAAGTACAAATGATGCATGTAAAACAACTCGTACGCCGCTGGTAGAGATACAAGCAACGTGATTGGTGAATTGTATTTTAGGCGGTTAAGCTTTAATAATATTAATTTATACACCTTTTAATTAAAACGTATAGAATAATTGAATGATATACTTATGTTATAAGATCTATATAGTTTGTTTTACGTAACCAGCAATATAAATTTGAATTTCGGTAGTACACGTAACTAGAGCTCTAGAAGAATGTATGTATTCTCGTCCGCCATTTTGGGTCCAGATGTCATAAATAAAACAAGTTATTGGAATCCAGTTACTTAAAAAAAAAACATTTAAAATTTGTATCTGTCAAATTTGAAAACATATTTCTTGAAATTCTGTAAAATCCAACTACACAAATCATACGGTAATATATTAGAAAGTATTCTGTACACTTACCTGTTAGATATGAAATACAATAATAAAGAGAATGATATATCACAATTATCAATATCAACTTCAAATTTGACAGAAAAGAATTAAAGTAACTGGATTCCAATAATTTGTTTTATTTATGACACTTGGACCCAAAATGGCGGATGAGAATACTCATATATTCTAGTGCCTTACACGTAACCAGAGATTTTTGTGTTACCTCTTTCGAAGCTTAAAGGTTTCTTGCATGTTAAATGTCAATGTGAATCAGTGTTGCCAATCTAGTGATTTTTATTAGAACAAAATAATGGTGTGTTTGTTAAACTTAAAGAGGATGAATTTAATCAAAAAAATATTAGCAATCGTATGACTTCATCGCGTACGCTTCACTTCCAGTCACATCTTTCAGAACTGCACATCGCTTTGTCAAACTATAATAGGTTGGTAATAAAACAAACAAAATAACATAACATTTGATTTTATTTGTTTACTAACAATGATTGCACACTCTTATAAATATTTGAGCCTACTTATTATAATACATGTAATATCTTACGTTGTGGCAGTACCAGATTAGTACAAGTAAACCGTCAACCACTACCAATTCCACTGTCCAATTCTAGAAGTTCGTGGTTGCTTATCTTTGTGCAGCACTTCACTTGTGCTATCTGGACATGCGATGAGGTACATGTCATATCTTTATTTAGTATACAAACAAATAATTTCTACACTCCGTGCCCAATAAGGTGATTGTTACCATAATAGGAAGTAAAAATCAGCTTATTCGACACACACTGGTTTTGTGCTCTTGCTTATGTAATTTACGATCGATTTTCGGCAAGATACATTCTGACAGATATTTTGTACATAACCTCAAAATATTTTGACAGCAATTTAAAAACTAGATTAAAAAATATATCAACAGAGGTAACTATATTATAAGTGCGACATTTTTATTTATTCCGCCGATAGATATTAAGGGGATAAGAATTAAAATATTTACAATGTGAGGTTATGTTTTAAATATCGTTCAAAATTGAGTGAAATCGATCAGACAATATCAAATTACACTGAATGTGATTTAGTTAAAAATACCTAAAAATTTAATATCATTTTCTTACATTTTAGAAAACTTATTTTGATTTTTGTTTTGTAGGTTATACGTTTCAGTGGATATTATAAAATAAATACTATTTCTAATGTAGATTACATTATTTTTGAAAGTATACTGCCAACCATATGCTATGAAGATAAGTGCACTATAATTATGTATAAATGTTGTAATTAATGAAACTTTGTATATTTTGTTTTTACTCTAACACCCGAAAATAATAATAATAAAAATATATCATCACGCCCTTTACCCAATTATGGGTGTGGCACTCTGCTTACGCAGATCTCGGTAGGTGATATATTTATTCGTATGAAGTGCGGTTACCAGCCGTCAAATCATAGCCCCCAAAGATGTTAGTGGTGGCGAAACCACAGGGGTAAATGTAAATTGGCAACTGTCAGCTGTGGGATTCGAACTGAGGATCTCACGATCCACAGTCCGGCACGTTACCACGGAGCTATTTACCCCATAATATAGCAGTACAATTTATATTTTCAAGGTTGGTAACTCTACAGAAATATCATATGTAATAAAATATCAAATGTCACGTTTCGCTAAATATATAAATACAAATTGTAAGAATGTTATTTTTGAATTTGAAAGTGGAAGTTAAGAATAATATTAAGAGAGATAGGAAAGGTACAGTTAGGTGTTGAATTTTCAAACGTTACACAGTGTTATCAACTATCACAAAATTCCCTGAATTTTGAAACTTAATAAAAAAGAGCATAAACGGCACAAAACATAAAAAATAGTATAGAGAATTCGTTTATTTTGTTCCCCTAAACATTCCTTCTCACAAAATAAAATGACAAATATTAAATTTGTTCATTCATTTATAATATTGTAATTTGTAATATAAATGAATCTAAAATTTTATATTCAAAATACTTACGTATCAAGGCACGGAAGTATTACTTTTAAAGAACTTACACATATAAAATTTTATTTGAAACATAAAATTTGAACCAACTTAAAAAATATAAATTATTAAGTAATAAGTTGGAACAACTGACATAAAACAAGAGAAGATAACAGAACTAATGCGAGCAACAGCCAAAAAATGCGATTTCACCGCGCAATAGTATATTGTGTTATTAGGAGTAAATGTGATACTTTGGGTGCTGAGCATGTAAGATTGAACGACGAGCGAAGCGAGTCGGACAATTACATGCGAAGCATACAACAATTTATCATCCGTTTCTTTACATAAAAAGTTAAAGACACTAGTTTTCTCATTTTTCATACTTTTATTTTCTTTTTGAGCTTAAACTGTAGCTGAATAATTAGTTTTAAGATTTTCTGCTAAATGTCAAATCATTTCAAAATTGTGTTACAACAGTACGTAGCCTAGCGATGGTTGCTACAATTTGTCTATGTTGATAAACAAACAATTTTTTGTATTTGTCAGAGCAAAAATTCAGCTCATCTTATAATTTAAAAACAAATAATTGACGAAATGTTGTGGATAATAGTTATTTACTTTACAAGTGGGCAAAGTAAGGAATTACCCACGAGAGAAATTTTAGCTCACGAAGCCGAAGGCTGAGTGAGATAATTTTATCGAGTGAGTAATTCCACTTTGCCCACGTGTGAAGTATAACGTTTTATCCAACACTTCTTACTAAATGAAGAATTTATTAAAGAAATATTATTTGACAGTTACATATGCTTTAAATTTTTAAATTAAAATGTCAATCGAAGTAGTTACCAAGGTGTTCTGTGTTATTATTATTGTTATAAATAAAAGAACACTCACTAGTGGCTTTCCTCAAAATTATACCCACTAGTGGATAATCTGTTACTTTGCTTGTTTAAAATCGCCATAGTTATAGAGCATGTATTGAGAGGTGTTGGATAAAATATAGTATTCCACTCGCATGTAATGGCTATTACTCATTCGAATGATTTGCATCACTCGCCTTCGCTCTTGATGCAAAATTCATTCTCATGAGTAATAGCAATTAATTATGCTCATTGAATAATATACTATTAAATGAAGAGCCAATCAAGTCATATCTCACATATTTTTCTATGACTGTTGTTGATTTCCTGTTGTCATTTTTATCTATATTATTACTTTTGTGAGAATTGTTGGCATTTTTTTAAATAAATATATTTGATTTTCTCTTGTACCAGAAAACAGAAACTTTGCATTCAGAATTCATTAAAAAAAAAAAAAAAATTGGTTAAGTTAATTTCATTGAGTTATCAATAACTATTTACTTTTATAAATAATCTCTTTTTACCGAAAATTTTTTGTGCGAAGTTTATGTTGATGTTGTTCAAAAAGGCGTGTCGCTTTAATTCAGTTTCAGAAATCTATTTTAAGGTTATGATATCTGTGGTTGGAATTTTCACTCAGTGTTGCCAACGCCGGGTATTGAAGTAGTCGTAAATAACACCCAAAATTATATTTTGTCCACTCCTAGTTCTTTGGAATTAATTAGTTCGTTCTTCTTGCATATATTGTTTCATTTCACCTGCCGAAATTATACTACTTGTATAATAATTTTAGGCTGGTTGTCAGCACTGTGTTGCTCAAAATGGATTACTCAGTATCGATTTCAGAGCTTTTAATTTCGATTTTGGCGTTTTTTAATGCCGATTTTAAATATGTATAATACAAATTAAGTTTCATTTATTATAAAAATCGTATTTCGTTGAAATTATATTGCACCTATGTTCATAGCGTATGGTTCAGCTTAACCGTAGTAATTCGTACCAGAATAAATAAAATTTACTACAAAGTACCACTACAAGAGCAAACACTGACATATTATACAAAACAACATACTTTAAAATGGTTAAATTATTTCCTTAATATCACATTCAAAATAGGAATTAAATGTTAAAATAAAATAGAAATGCAATAAATTACATAAGTCTATTAATAGGCAGATTCACAAAAAACTATTCAGCACAACACTGTGCTCATAATTTTTCTATGAATCTGAAGAATGCTTACAATATTGTACAAATATTTAGCTGTCAAAACGAGTAGATGAAAGTTCAGCTGAGCACCCCAATTGCTCATTTCCTAACCTTAATAATAATAATTGAGTTGACAGGAGTGTCATAACCTCATTAATAATTGCGCGTTATTGACTAGACAGTTGACATAAGTGGTAAAAACCGCACCTACCCTTCGTTTGTTTGCAAGTGGGATGCGTCCAGCTGTCAAGCATTTCTTCTAGTTTTGACAGGCGGGTGGGTATGCGTGTTGAACGAGTCCTGAGGTACACACTGACACTAGTGGTGTTTCTTGCGCCACGAGCCTGAATTACACACACCGTTTCCGCGCCACCATTCGTTTACGTCATCGTAGTTGCGCGCCTGCGTAGTTGGTAAGCCTGCGCCGTGTAACATTGCGCACAGGCGACACCAGAAGAATGTGTTGATGAACTCCCCCGTGCCTTTCCACCTAAACACAGTTTACAATGATAGTTTAAACCACTGAAATATAGTAATACTAGAACGGCAACGTGCTAAACGAGCCTGACAGATAGATGCTGTAGGGCCACCTTTCTTTGTCTAACATTTGTTTGTAGAACGGTTGCTAAACGTTTGTTGAAAAACATGTTGTACAGTTTGTCCAAAAGTGATCAAATAATAATTATTCCGTGAGCATGTAATCTCAATGCTGTCGTCTATACATGCAAAATGACAGAATAGTATATTCTACAAGTAATGGAATGGCCCATATTCCACACGAGCAAAAAATTTGTACTCCAAACCGAAGGCTGTTGTAGACTATACTTTCTATAACACTGTTTTGGTAACTACACATTCTACAATTAAAAATTATATTGGAACAACTATCATTCCATACGCCGCGTATGGAATAATTTCAACGAATCAGAGCTGCATATTAGCGCGATATATAAAGTATCTTGATTCAGTTACTATGGTTACGTCTGTTTGTTTTAATTTGATTTATTGGAGTTTGACGTTTTCAACAGTTTTATTAGAGCTCTAGAAGAATGTAGGTATTCTCGTTCGCCATTTTGGGTCCACATGTCATAAACAAAACAAGTTATTGGAATCCAGTGAGTTATTTTTAAAAAGAAACAAAAATATTGAAATTTTGTATCTGTCAAATTTTTAATTTTGGACAGTTTTTATATTTCTGTAATTCTGTAAAATCTAACTACACAAATCATACGGTAATATATTATTAGACACTGTACACTTGCCTGTTAGATATGGAATAGAATAATTGAAGGAATGATATATTACAATTATTTATCAATGTCAACTTCAAATTTGACATAAAAGAATTAAGGTAACTGGATTCCAATAATTTGTTTTATTTATGACACTTGGACCCAAAATATACTAATAATACTCATAAATTCTAGTACCTTAGTTTTATATTTGTATTTTTTGTATAATTTCAAAAATCTTGTTATAGAAAGTATAGTCTACAAAATGTAACGGAATGACATATCCTACACTCGTAAACTGTATTTATTAAATTTTCTGAATTTAACTTCAAAGAATTATACACTCATTTAAACTATACATACGTAAAGTTTTCGACATTGATTTCTTATGCTAATTAATTTCAGATTGTTCAGTTTTTTTTTTAAGGATTTTTATTAATTATTGTTGACTTTGACAGTCGACCTATTGTTGCATAGTTCGCGGTTCTCGGTAGTGATGTATTTATATGTCAATACATATAATTTAAATTTACCGCAAAATTAATGATATACTATATATATAGGATTGTAGCCTGATAATTATTTTCGCAAAATTTTTAATAAAAAATTAAATTTATGCTAGTTAAAAATATATATTATAAATTTACTAATTTTTTTCATTTATCTCCTGAAATTTATAAGGATTTTCAAAATTTCATCTGGCAACACTGCAGCGTGCTAACCTAAAAGTGACAATTTTATATGTTAAATGAAACACCTTCTTTCTGTACAATTACATGTAAAACAAGATTTCATCATATTTTTTATATTTAAATATAACATAAATAATTGACAAAATTATAAATTAGAGACAAAAGCTCGCACAAAAGTCTCTCAAAACAGTATTCTACTCACACGTCAAAATTCTTGTCATTTTGCCACCCGTCACGTGATTTTCATCTCTCTATTTGTATCGCGCTGTGTTGGTTACAGATTATCTTTATCTATGCTCCTTCCATATATTTTATTAGTTCTATGATTGTATTAGTAACAAAATGATTATCTTCTATGTAGTATATGTAGTAGCAAAATATGAATATTATAATATGCTTGAGGAACAAAATATTTATATTCTTATCATCATTAAAGAATTATTCTAAAGGAAGACTAAATAAAAATCGATAAATCTGTATAATCGCAATTTCAAATATCAAGATAAAGTTCTCGTATATGTATTTCAAAAGATGGCAGGATAATAGGTAAAGTCAACACGTAACACAACATAAGCTATGTGAACATACCTTTAAATACAAATTACAAATTTCCAAAATGCACAGATAGGAATGTTTTGAATACTAACCTAAAATAGGAGTTGTAGAGTTCGTCGTTCTTGTCGAGCCGGTGCAGATACTGCGCCAACTCTTTGGGCGACTCGAACTCGTCGACGTGGATGTAGGAGCGGTAGGGGGCGCTGCGCTCGTAGTCCTCGGGCCGCGCCCCCATCACGATGGGCAGCACGTTCTGCCCCAGCCCGTTCACGTAGAACTTCTCCGTGATGTAGTCGCGGCAGTTGGAGTTCTCGAACGCCAGGTAGAACTTGTAGTCGTTGTTTAGCAGCTCGAAACAGTGCTTGTTGTTGGAGCGGGCGCATTTCAGTGGACCGCAACTCCCTAAAGAACATAGTATAGGTTAGAAAACGGGATGATGATTTTGAAGTATTCAAGTATTTGCTTCCCTAATTGTTTTTCAGCAAAACAATTACAAATACTGCGAATAATAATATCCTAATTATTAATTTTCCTTTATTCGAAACAGAAAATAGTTACTATCACTTGTCCAGAAACTGCTCTCTTGCGAGTACGAGTATATTTTGACAGACCGAGCAGAAGGCGAGGCTTGCAAATTACGAGCGCTCATAAAATAGTTTCTAGTCGTGTGATACACATTAATTTTTGTGACGCTTATTTTTACTATTATGACTATGGATACGAAGTAAATAATTTTAATGAAATTTTTTTCTTTAAGTTCCATTTCCCCGGAATTTTTTTTGGGATATTTCCCGGGGAATGGGCCCATAAACCATTTAAAAATTTTTTTTATGAAACTATTAGAATATATGACGATCAGTGAAAACCCGATGTGAAAATTTCATATATTACCCGAGATATGATTTTTCAAAGTTTGTGTGACGTCACAGGTATTACTCCAGTGGCACTAAAACAACGATTTTCCATGATAGTAGATATTATATATTTTTTAATATAAAAATAATATTTTCATAATATAAGTCTTAATTTACAACAATTAAACAATATAAACTAAGACAAAATTCCTTTGACAAGTTTAAGAGTATTTTACTTGATATTTGAGTAAATAACAACAAAAGTTTGAGAACAGTGGCGCTAGTAGTGATGTAACCTAACCTCAACACACAATTTTAATCAATAGATTTTCAACACAACACGATAAAACAGTTATATTATGAAACAAGTAATAGAAGCCCAGCAAATATAATCTTAAATACCAACAAACAGAAATATGAAATGACATTTCGTAGTTGTATTTTAGCCCACAATAGGCGTTGGGCGCAGGGGAAGACGCACGACTTGCAATTTTCATATTTCTGGCCAATAGCACAATGCAAATACCTGTGACGTCAAAATATGTTCAATTCGTCATATCACTTTACTGCAAAATATTTAAAAGAAAAAAAATACTTTACTAGTAATTATTCCGTAAGTGTTACACGATTTTGATATAAATTTGTCATATTTCGTTTATGGTTTATACGCTCATTGCCAAAAAAATTTCCTCTGAATAATTTCCCAAGGAATTTCGAATGTGAATAAAAAATAAATTCTTTTTCTTTCCACTAACTATTAAAATTGTTTTTATAAACTCAAAATAATGATCCAAAACGTCCCAAACCTAAACCTAAACCTAAAGACCTAAACCACTGCAGACGACGAGAAGTGGTAGCTAACAGAGCCGAGAGCGTTATAAATTCGATGTTGCTATTGGGCACATAATAACTAACACTGAATTCTATTGGCAGATAGAAATATTGAAAACTATTTTTGCATAAATTTGTTAGATTTCTGTGTAATAGGCTATTCCATAATAATCAAAAATATGAAAAGTTATTGAAAATATAAAAAGAGTTCCATATTTTTTTTTATAAATTACTCCCTTTAATAAATACGGAATGTTTTATTTTTGATGACGTAGGATGTGTGCGCGTTTGTTTGAGAAAAAGTGGGTGTTCCCGTAACCAATTTGAACGTTTAACACCACCCAACTGGCCCGGGGGGGGGGGGGGCAAACATTTTGATGTCACTGAATTCCGTTTTTCACGTAGAATGCGAATCTGCAAAAAAATTTGGGGTTCCCATTTAAGATTTCAAACTTACCCCCGCCCCACCCCACCAGGGTTGGGGCGGGGGGTTGAATTTGGTGTTATGGGATGTCCCCCTCGAAAATATTTTAGTCGTGTTTTTTGGATTTTTCATCCGATGCTTCGTTTCCGAGATATTCCTGAACGCAACTTAAAACGCCCCACACTGTATAATGTACTTATTTATGTTACAGCCTGTATATTATTTTGTAATTTTCTCAACATTTTTTTCGAAAGTCTGTGAATCACCGTTCGTTTATTTCTGGTATACTACCTTATTATTAATTACGTCTTATTAATAATTATTAACTCGGGACTTTCACTATCAAACACCAAATTAAAAACTAACGACTTTATGACAAAACGTCCACAGTTTATGCGCCTTAAAATAAACAGGTTGGTGTACCTGATTTCTGACAGTAGTGCGCAAGCGTAGCCGAATCTATAATATAGTATGAAACTCGAATAGAAAAATACGGCAGAGCGTATATTTCTTTACTAGAATCTAGTATGAAAATCGAACAGAAATTTCTGATTTACATTATACTAGAAATGAATAGAAATTTCTCGATGGAAACTCGAACGGAAATCTAGACGAAAAAACTATAATGTAATTCAAGCTTCAGTTCTCTCACCGTAAATATCGACGGTAATGTGTTTCTGCAGCTCTCGTGCGTACGCCAGCCGCTCGTTCCTCGCGCCGCAGTTGGACACGAACCAGGCGACCTTGCGCGTCTTGTTGGCGGCGTAGTTGCGCTCCTGGGGGCGCTGGCGCACGCGCGCGTCGTAGTACGTCCAGCGCTCGTACGGCGCCACGATGTCGCTGTCGCGCCGGTACGTTGCCGTCCAGTTGAACACGTCCGAGTACTTCATGTGGCCCGTGTGGTACGGGCACTCCAGGAAGTACAGGATCCAGAGCTGGTGCGCGGGACGGTTCACCTAGCAGTATACAAGATTATATTAGAATTTGGAGGGATTTGGGTACAATGGATGACTTAAGATAGCCTCAGTGGAAGCAACTGGCTTCTAACATGATTTAGGGTGGGTAAATGATGTCGTACCAATAGATCTTGGGGAGGAGGGCTTGTTGAATACTTGAATCTTTTTAAACGCTGCAAAGGGAACAAAATTTATGTAGGGTGATTTATAACGTACGGAAAAGATTGAAAGTGTAGTTAGGGGGGCCAAAATAATGCTTTTCCCTTAACACGTTCACTACCGTAATAGATAGTTACGAAATAAGTTGGATAAGAGCATTATTAAGATACGCATGTGTAATCACATAAGTAAGTATATTGTACAATATTTTTTCTACAATCGTTGCACAATATCGACATTGTTATTCCATTTTTGGTTAGGAAATGTTCAAAATTGTCGCTCTAGGGCGATAAGTGACATATTGTCGCACTAGCGCGACAAAAACAAAACAAAAATAAATTAGGTAAAAGAAGTAAATGATGCATTGGATTTTTCTGGTAATAACCTTGCTATTGCAAATACAGTTGGCATATATGTACATACACTTCAACTTAATCACCATAAACGTATTCACTCTGTAGACTTTATGTCAAATGTACTCCATATGTCAAATGTACTCCATGTGTCAAATTATGATTTCTTTGAAAATTTTTATTTTGTTCATAAACGTTGTCATGATTACGGTGACATGGGTAACTATAATTTTACTGAATTGTTATAGGCGTGATCAAAGATAATTTTGAAAATTAATTTTTTTCTACAGCTTGACATTGTTCAACGATTGTAGAAAAAATATTGTGTGTATCTCGTCGGATAGAGCTTGCTCGGTGCGTGCAACAAACAATGCTCTATCCGTACTTGATACACAAATAACTATTATCTACGCCCACCCAAAGTTACAAAATTAAAATAATTTGAGTTTATTTTTTTGACAAGTGTAAAATTAATCCAAGTAATTGCTATAAAAATTTGATTAATCCATGACGACCATATAATCCGTGAGCCAGCTGTAAAAACAGCGACTCATTTGACCAAAAGATTCAGTAAGTTTTATGGAATCTACCCATTTAGGTACATCGAAAAGTGCAAGTCTGCCGTGCAGATCTGGGTGGAGTTCAAAATGGCGTCCATTAAAATAGGAAAACAAATGAAGGAATTTTGATTCAAGTAACCAAAATTTTCTTTTTTATTTCGTAATACTAATCGAAAATACAAATCAAAAGACACCAGTCTGCCACTCGTACATGGTCGAGTAATCCCGGCAGACGAAATTTAAAATTTATATTTTTAGCGCGAAATTTGACTCAAATGACCAAAATTTTCTTTTCATCCCATGATACTAGCCGAAAATACAAATCAAAAGACACTAGTCTATCTCTCCTGCGTGGTCGGGTTGTCTTGGCAGACGAATTTCAAAATTTAATGTTTGTGTTCCGAAATTTGAGGCCAGAAATTTTAAATTTTTAAATTCGTCTGCCAAGGCAACCCAACCACGTACGACTGGCAGACTGGTGTTTTTGATTTGTATTTTCGTCTAGTATTTCGAGATTAAAAAGAAAATTTTCTTTCCTTTTTTAATGGAAGCCATTTTTAATACAACCCAGATGTAAATGGCAGACGTGCGCTTTTCCATGTACCTAATCAGATAAATTCCACAGAACATAGTGAAACTTTTGGTCAAATGGGTAGCACTTTTTAAAGTTGGCTCACCGACTAATAATATAAACAAAAATCCACGCAGTCTATTGGGATCTGATATGGGGGCGTGGCCTAACCAAGATGGCGTCAATTAGGGTGAAGATTCGAATGTGACATTAGAACTGTTCGTGTGTAAAATATAAATAATGAGTCTCACGATTAATAATATTTGCGAATGCGCTACAACAGATCTTGCAAACTAAATTTTAAAGAAGCTGAACGCATTTTATATTCTTGACAACTGATTAAATGCGGGAAAAAATTAAATGAAAGTGACAGTGGCTGTGGGTGTAGTGTATGTCAACGTCGAATTTACGAGGTGATCCCCATGAAATTAATAGGAAAATTGCAGGAGATGAACAAGTGATGAGTGTTGTTTGTTCCTGCATGGCTGGTTTTGGGTGCAAAATGCAAAAACTGCATTGCTACGTTGTTGTACTGTTATAGGTTAGTTGTACGTTTCTTTATATAAATCAGCTATATAAACAAATAACTAAAAATGTATAAATATAAGGAGCATTAAATTTGAATACAGATATTTAATTTATAAACTTATTGATCGCTAGTAAGAAGGCTGATTAAGGGCGACTAACTAGCAGTTGACTATCTGTGTTTTTCAGCTGTCAAACTTTCTTACATGATTATTGAGAAAAATATTTGAAATAGAAGTGGTAGAATATTTAATTCTGTATGTCTTTTATTTGAAGCTTATATCTCTAAAATAATTTAGGAACGCTTGACAGCGTAAAATAAAGTTAGTCAACTGCTTGTTAATCACTCTTAATCAGTTGTTCTTACAAGCAGTCAATGATTTTAGAGTATATTTGTATTATAACCTAAAATTATTTTATTGCTCAAAAATTGCTGTCCACATGGTTGAGAACCACTTAAAATCAAACACACAACTAAAATAATTAGTTGCCGTTCAAATTGATTTAAATGTCAAATCATTGAACGTGCAAATATGTTCAGTACAAAATGGTTAATAATTTCTGTAGCGAGGTATATGTAGATATGATAAAGATTTATGTAATAAATTTGATTAATAAAATTTTTTTCTACAATTCACCGCTTTTGCCACAATTTTTTCTTGAGTGCATAATTTAAAATTAAAATAACAGCACATAATTGTCAGATTTGAAAGAAATATATTTGTATGCAAACGAGAAAATAGTGATTCCGCCCAATTATTTTCAGCGGTGTAACTTTTTGGTTATTGAGTTATTATTTTCATATGAGACAATATATGGTTGATGTCTAACCGGCGGCAAGAGGAACTGGTCCTTGTAGAGGATGGCGTCGGCGTCGGCGGCCTCGTCGCGGTTGGCGGTGAGCGCGCAGCGGGCCACGGGGCAGCGCGCCGCCGCGAACGTGGCCGAGCCGGCGGCGGCCGGCGCCCACGTCGCCAGCCCGTTGTACACCAGGATCTTCTTCAGCGGCGCCGTGTCCGCGCTGTAGCCCTCCGGCACGTACATCAGCTGCTCGGCCACGCGGTCAGCACCTGCACCCCACATGGAATCATGTACAATTTGATTATTGATGTTGCAAATATTGCTACATAATTTTTTAACAGTGAGGTATTCCACGATTTTTTTTTTAGTTTTTGTCTTGAAATACATACTGCACTGATTACAACAATGTACTAATTACAATAATAAATATAATCTAAAGCAATTTTAAAATGTGCTTATCACACTAGTTACTAGTCCAGTCAAAATAGACAATTAACTTAATAAATAATAAATAAATAACTCGCTTATGACCGGTAGCACCAACGTTAGTTAAATTTTAAACTTGGTTTAAATAAAAAAAAAGCAAATCGAAATTATATGTCATATGGAGTAATTGACATTGACGTCAAAAATTAGATACGCTTTTATTCATTTAAACCAAGTTTAAAATATAACTAACGATGGTGCAACCAGACATTAGAGCTGAAAATTAATACAGAGTTTAAATGCCACTCGTCACGTGGTACGAAAGTGTAGTTCTTCTCCCTTTGCGTAATTTTAAATATAACTATCTCTCTCTTATGTTGGCATCAAACTGTTGTATGTAAAAGCATAGGCAATAGGCTATTCCACGATATTTTTTTTATTTTTTTTTTCGTGAAGTACATAAAAATATAAGACAAATAAATATATCATCATGCCTTTTACCCATTACGGGTGCGGCACTCTGCTTACGCAGATTTCGGTAAGTGATATGTTTTTGCGTATGAAGTGCGGTTACTAGCCGTCAAATCATAGCCCCCAAGGATGTTAGTGTAAGGGGAACCACAGGGGTAAATCTAAATTGGTAACTGTCGGCAGTGGGATTCGAACTAAGGATCTCGCGATCCACAGTCCGACACGTTACCACGGAGCTATTTACCCCAAAATATAAAACCACATGTGAAATTCCTACAAAAGTTCTTATTATTCCTACAAAATGCACTGCAATCAAGAACTTCTTCCATTTGGCGAAGAAAGTGGAAGAGTATTTTGTGAAGATATACAAAACAGAGCTAATAAAAATGAATTTTTTTGTCATCAATTTAAAAAACTTAACTCTTAATAAATCAATATTATTTAAAGAAAACTGGTTTTTAAACTTTAATTTATTTATAAAATCTTAACACAAAAATTATAATAACCCGCTTGTCATTACTGTAAATAACCATATTTTACAACTTGACAGAAACGTCAAATAAATCACTAAAAATAAATCAAAACAAACCAGTCTTAGGTAACTACATTTATTTCTGATAAAAATTGAATAAATCGGAGGATTTTCAAAATTTAAAAATTAATTTACGGAACCAAATTACTACTAAATTGTAATGTATGTTACATGGTTTGATTCAGAAAAATGATATCTTTCGATTGGTACTACAATCATTGTTGTCCGATAGAACACCGAGCAACAGCACGCAAAAAACTGATTTCCCATGTTCATCTCCTATGTACACCTTTAAGACAGACACACGGTATGTTTGTGCATGAAATGAGGTTACCGGCCGTCAAATCATACTCCTCTAAGGGTATTAGTATAGGGAGAACAATAGGGGTAAAGTTAAGTGTATGTAAATAATAATTAATTACCTATGGGCGCTTCATTAGGGAACAGCTTGCGCTTGTGCTGTACGTCGGGCTTGGGCCTGAGCGAGCCGCCGGTCATGAACCAGGGCTTGAGGGGGGGCGGCGGCGGCGACACCGGCAGCAGCGGCGGCGGCGGCGGCGGGCGGCGGCGCGGCGCGGCGGCCGTGGCGGCGGCGTGGCCGGGGCCCGGCAGCGCGGCGGGCGCGGCGTCCTCGGCCGCGGCGTCGTGCCAGCGCGCCCAGCCCGACAGCAGCAGCACGGCGCTGCCGCACGCCACCACGTACAGGAACAGCCGCCGCAGCGACAGCCGGGGCGGCATCGTCACGAGCGCGCTACCACGCCATCACGACCTACCAACCAGATCTGAAACAACACAACAACAACATTAGCTACTGACCCATATCATTATCACATTTCATGTTTAAAGAAGAATTATTTGGTAACTGATTGTAATGTTTTTAGTGAATGGCGTGAAATTGGAACAACTGAATGAATTTGTAAATTTGGGTCATAGATTTAATAATATATATGGATGGAGCGTTGGCTTTGCTTTTACATACAATAATCTGGAACCAACATAAGAGAGAAATAGTCATATTTAAAATTATGCAGTGGGAGAAGAAGAGTACATACAGGGTGTAACATAGATAAATAAATTAAATTTAACCAGTTATAGAACTCGTCAAGAGGAACAATATTTCTTAATAAATTTTTTTTCTAAATCATATAATTTTCGAGTTAAAATTCTTTAAAAATTTATTAGAATTTAGATGTGCCGCCAATGGAGAACATATGACTGCATAGATGGCGTTAGTGTAGACTCTGCGCTAATGCGCATTAAATCTGTTTCTGCGTCATAAAAGCTAACCTAATTTTGTATTTTTGCAATAAAAATTTATTCAAACGATATTGAAGCTGAAGAACAAATTCCAATGAGAATACCACTCAAAATTACGCAAACAGCAACATTAATTACTGTTAATTTATTACCAACTAAATCAAAACGTCAGTATCCATTCGCATTCGTCTGTGCAAGGTAAATCTTCCGGTATCAAACACTGGACTTTTTGTGTGAGGTAAGAACGTGATTTTTGCTCTTTTAATGTACTATTAATAAATGTGTAATTTTCATATGTGTTGTAGTGTTATTCTTGGAGTACTTACTAAACTCTGGCTAACCCACGACACAAATCATTCTGTTCAATATTTGCTGTGATCAGATCGTATTTTACCCCGATCTTGAACTAACATAAAATATTCATGATCTCGAAT
Source organism: Poecilus cupreus (assembly GCA_963942605.1). Classification (NCBI taxonomy): domain Eukaryota; kingdom Metazoa; phylum Arthropoda; class Insecta; order Coleoptera; family Carabidae; genus Poecilus; species Poecilus cupreus. The sequence continues at coordinate 19,542,157 of OZ012719.1, forward strand.
AAGCTAAACAACATGTGTAACAGTGCGAACATTCGTAAGATGATGATTTGGAAAACGCCCTAAATAAATTGGACAGGATGCAGCAGCGTTACCTTGAACTTCAACAAAATGTTTGTGAACTGGTCTTTCGGAAAATCAGACACTTTTACATATTATTACTTTTATAATAATAATTTATTAGTTGTTTTATTTGATATTGTCAAAATTTATTTGAAAAAGTTGAAAGTGACATTTGTCAAGATCAATAATTTCATTACTATTGCCATGGATACTGCTATTGGACTAAATTATGAATATACCTGAACGACTCGTCAATTTATGGGGACGTAAATATTCTAAAAAAATGGGATTTAGAAAAAGAAGTTATTAAGAAAAATTGTTGTTCTCGACGAGTTCTATCACTGGTTAAATTTAATGTACTTATTTATGTTACACCCTGTATATACCACCCGTCACGCTATATGAATGTGCTGTTCTTCTTCCACTTCATAATTTTAAATATAACTTTCTCTCTCTTATATTGGCATTAAACTGCTGTATGTAAACATCAAGATAATGTTTCCCACAAATTAATGTAGTTTTATCCCACTAAAGTTATTTATTATTTTTTTGAAGGACTTCTTTGCCAAACAGCTGGTAAAAATCCAATACAACTCTTGCAAATTTTGATTTATCACTTTCTCTCTATTCTCAATTATAGATCGTATAACCTCCCTCGTGGTGGTGATCTGCAACTTGTCGCGCTTTACTGAGATTGATCACCACCGCGTTTACAGTTTCTAAGATCTCCAGATAAAACTATACACGGTAACTGGTAGGTTGAAGGCTGGGCTCGTTGCCCACCGGTCCGTTGCTGATACCGGACGAAACGGAAAAATCAATACACGCTGATTTGTCCGATCAGATTGTAGACAGCTATATAAGCGATTTTAGAAAGGGTTCGCGGTGTCTTTGTCACGAGGAGACGAGATATAAGACGGTAGGAGAATTTATAGATAATGCGGATCAGCGGCGAAGAAGAAGATAGTAGTTCTCGTTTGGTCGATGCGGATTACCGTGAAATATAGTTTGAAATTAGTATCTCTTAGGGACACTTGCTCGAAGCGTTGTTAACTATGTGGTTAGGTAACAATGGTAAATTTTAGGTAAATTTTATATGTAGAATTTGAAGGGTCAAGTTCTTGACTGTTGGGTGTGGATGAAGAAGCATAAACGACGTATAACCAGGGTTGGCAAATATCATGATATTTATATAAATATCAAAATATCATAATATCGGATATATATATCGGATATATATCCGATATATATCCGATATATATCAGGAATTTCGTTCTTAGGCTATATGCAAAAAAAAACATAAAACGTAAAATACCTTTATTTTGGTAAACAACAAAAATAAAACTTTAGTTTAAAATAACAAAAAACAAGACAAAAATTATTATTATTTAAGTAATAAGAAATAACATTTTTCCTAAATATATTATATAAATAGTAAATACCTAAATGAGTAAATACTATTGTAGTTTGACATATGATATAAAATATTCATATTTTTATTTAAGTAACAAAAAATAATATTTTCCTAAATATTTATATTACATAAATATCAAAATAACTTGTCGTTTGACATGTTTTTAAGTTTCGCACAACCGGGCCAAAGGAATATCATCATCATCATCATTATCTTCACGTAACACGACTTCATCACATTTTGAGAAGACTCAGTCCAAGCTTTTGGCTTTTTTATCGGTATTTTGATTTAAAATATCAAGAATTTTTCACTCTGGGTATTTATTTTGTAAAAAATTAATAAGTGATATATATCATGATATATATCAATCAATAAATATCGGATATATATCAAGATATATATCATGATATATATCACTTGATATATATCTGCCAACCCTGCGTATAACTGCTGTAGAAATGAGATATTTGAGAGGAGTGTGTGGGTATACGAGATGTGATACATTGGTGTATGATGAGTGTGAGATTGAGAAGAATGTTGTTAAGAAAGTGGGAGTGAGTCAGTTGAGGTAGTTTAGACATGTTGAGCGAATGTCGAATGAAAGATTGGTGAAACTAATATATGTGGGTGAACAATAGCGTGGGCGTCCGGGGAATAACTGGATGGGTATAATTAATGGTTTGTTGCGTGAACGAATGATTCCGATTGTGAAGAATAAACGAGCATGTATGAATCGCACTATGAAAGTGGTGTGTCAGGATAGGAATGTTTGGAGGAGATTGTATAAATATATGGGGTAAATAGCTCCGTGGTAACGTGTCGGACCGTGGATCGTGAGATCCTCAGTTCGAATCCCACTGCCGACAGTTACAAATTTAAATTTACCCCTGTGGTTCCCCCTCCACTAACATCCTTGGGGGCTATAACCTAACCTAACCTAAACCTAACCTAACCTAACATCCTTGGGGGCTATGATTTGACGGCTGGTAACCGCACTTCATACGAATAAATATATCACCTACCGAGATCTGCGTCAGCAGAGTGTCACACCGGTAATGGGTAAAAGGCGTGATGATATATTTATTTTTATTTTATTTTATTTGTATAAATATATCACCATTATTTCCATTTTATCGATGAACTATAGTACCTATAATTCACGAGAGTTTTAAATAACAACAAAATAACCTAAACTTGCCACATGTGATGTTCTTCAATAAAAAATATTAAATGATTCATATTTAACACTCGCCGCATCCATTTTCCAACAATATTTTATGATGATCATATACCGGGTGGAGCATCATACCTGTGTACATAGGCGATTAACATGAAAAAACAGTTTTTCCGTGCGCATTGCTCTCCAAATTATTTTAGGCAAAAATGCTTCAAATACATGTTGTAGAGCATAAAATTCTGCATGTAAATCAGTAAACAGAATTACTTTTACATGCTTTGTAACGACAGAAATTAAATATGAAAACATGGAAAATTACGCTGAAAATATCAAATAGCCATGGAATTGAAACAAAAATAAATAAATGCTTCTCGTTTTTCTGTCTATTTGATATTTTACCCGTCAAATTAATCATTCATTTGTCAAATGTCAAAAATTTATTTATTTTTGTTTCAATTCCATGGCTATTTGATATTTTCAGCGTAATTTTCCATGTTTTCATATTTAATTTCTGTCGTTACAAAGCATGTAAAAGTAATTCTGTTTACTGATTTACATGCAGAATTTTATGCTCTACAACATGTATTTGAAGCATTTTTGCCTAAAATAATTTGGAGAGCAATGCGCACGGAAAAACTGTTTTTTCATGTTAATCGCCTATGTACACAGGTATGATGCTCCACCCGGTATAAATAAGTTTGATTGGCAAACTTGACAAATTTTACTGTTGTCAAAATTATGTTTTGTTTCCCAGACGAGTTGATTGGTTGGATTTGGAAATTTAGATTTAGAATATAAAATATGGTGATATTTTAAATGTAAATTATAAATCTATAAATTAGTAAATCGAGCATAAACCAATAAAGGCATTTCTATGTATTTGATGTTTTTAAATTAAATTTCTAAATCTAAATTTGTAAATTAAATCCAGTAGAAACCAGCCAGAATACGACGCCACACCTGTATAGTTTGAACTGAAGTATAGTACCACTACATGTGATTCCGTATGATTTATAATAATAATAATATTTATTCAGAGCATTCAATACATGTAGTACAATAACTCAAGTCACATAAAAATTACAGTAGTTACAACAATATACTTAATTGAAATTTGATCTTCCAGGTATTCTTCTACGGAGTAGTAAGCTTTATTTAATAATATGCCAGTGATTACAGATTTAAATTTTTATAAAGGTAGTTTCTTTAAGTTTTCTGTTAGCTTATTATACAGAATCATGCTCATATTGCAAATTGATTTTTTAATTGAGACATAATTTAATTTTGGCGTTACAAATAAATTCTTATTTCTAGTGTTATATTTATGAAGATCAGTATCTTTAATAAATTTATTGGTGTTTTCCTGAACATACAGTAATACTTGCTGAATGTACAACGAAGGGAACGTAATAATATTAAAATTTTGAAATAATGTCCTACAGTGGGTACTCCTAATGTTGGCATAATGTTAATGTTAAAGTAAATTCATACAGTCACAGCTCAATATAAACCAGCCTTAAATGAATATGTTTATTTTTCGTATTGTTCTAAGTATAAACTTATACAAATAAATCACATCTCCATAGTACTTATTTCATATTGTTGCCCTATATAACTACCCCACTCATACATCGGGTATATACAATGCAGAGCACAGGGTGGTATTGGTTTGAGTTGGCGTCCTTTAAACATGCTTCCGCCGACGTAGCAACCGACGTCACTCCAACCCCCGCCACCCACGATTCCATACTTGATATCATGTAGTGTTTGCACCTATTTATAGGTAGTCAAGTGGAATCGTTTCATACTCACACTTGTTGATTTGAGCAAACCAGTGTTGACAATCGTTAAATAATTATTATACAAGTAGTATAATTTTGGCAGATATATTGACGTACTATAGTAAATTTGGACGTAACATAAAACAAAATGTGCAAGAAGAATTAACTAATTAATTCCGATGACGAAATTGAGAACAAAACACATAATTTTGAGTGTTATTTATGATAACTTCACTGTTCGATGTTGGCAACATTGACTGTCAGTTTCAATTGACAACTGACAGATGTATAAACTTAACCTACATAGTAATTTTTTTTACAATTTTGTCGAATTTTATATTTCATATAAAACTTAATATGTACCTCGGCACTGAAGTTCCTTTTTATCACTCAAAAAATTAAACTTCAGTGCCTTGATACATAAATTACTATTATTTAATATGTTGTCCACACATACTGTTCAGTGGCACCTTGTGCCTTTGAGGAATGAGGAGACTTTTGTATTCAAAACTATAAACTCTACTTAATAAATAAAAATCTGGTGTAGACACCACATGACTTTTTTGTACATAGTAAAAAATTTATAGTCAAAATTGATAAAAATTTGTAGTCCTAACCAAGACGGTGCACCATTAATTTTTCTTAATTTAACAAGTTTCAAATTTGTTAGCAAGTAACAAATTATTTTTGTGTATTTCGTAACTAAATATATTTGTGAATATAGTATTTATTTTTATGTGCTTTTGACTAAATATTTTAATAATTATATTAAAGTAGAATAATAAATCATAGTTATTATAACAATGGATATAAAGTGTCTTCAACAATTTCAAATTAATAAATTAGCTAAATTTACTGGTTATTATTGACGAGTTTATTTGTTAAATTTAATAAGTTCAGCAAATAAATAAAAACAATAATTTTTCTTGTTAAAAATTCAGAATTAACAAAATTTTAATTTATCAAATTATCATATTTGATCAAATTGTTAATTTAACAAACTATAATTATCAATATTCTACGGTTAATCGTTTTCGAATTATGCGAGATACATACACTTCCGGTTTTGCAAAATCAACTAAGTTTTCTGCATTGTCATGAAACTTATAATTTTGAAGTTTTTTACTGTATCTTTTCCCGTTCTTGAGTTATAGAATATATCGATACACATTAGGGTGTCCCTTATTTTACAAAACTACGAATTTTTCAGGTCGCTCCCCTTAAAAGTTTTAAGTTTGAGGAGAAAAAAATTGTGGAATTTTTTCAGATTTTTTCAGTTGAACTAACCCGTGCCACCAAGGGGTCCAAGTTTAAACGACATTTAACATGGGATTTGGTGGTGTTCATGATCAAAATTGTACAACTTAGCCAAATTTCAATAAGAAAATCTGAAACTTTGGAATAATATGTTTTTGACATCGCTGAATTCAAATTTAATGTCAAAAATGACATATAAGTATTACTTATATATGTGAAAATGAGCATTTTCTAACGAAAATGAAAATTTGACATCAATTTTGACAACTGCCATTTATTCAAATGTCAATTTTGACATTAAATTTGAATTCAGCGATGTCAAAAACATATTATTCCAAAGTTTCAGATTTTCTTATTGAAATTTGGCTAAGTTAAACAATTTTGATCATGAACACCACCAAATCCCATGTTAAATGTCATTTAAACTTGAACTGAAAAAATCTGAAAAAATTCCACAATTTGTTTCTCCTCAAACTTAAAACTTTTAAGGGGAGCGACCTAAAAAATTTGTAGTTTTGCAAAATAAGGGACACCCTAATACACATCCATCCATCCATCCATCCACACATACGTCATTGTGAAAATGTTCAAAGCTGAATGAGTAATGTACTACGTACAAGAAAGTAAAAAATTTCTTTTACGACAATCGTTTCCTTTTGATGTTGTTTACTCACTCAAAAGAAAGAGCAAAGTAAGCAATTTAATCACTAATGAGAAAAAGATTTTTGTTAATTCGTATATTAAAAATTGTCAATAGATGGCGGCAAAAATTTTGTTCCGTAATTTACTTTGCAATATTAAAATAATTACGTTGTTGAATTTACGACTGCATCAAATGTATAACTTGTAAATGCTACATTTTAAATCACGAAAAACTTTAAAATTGTGTGTTGACAAGTTAGAAACTATTGGGGAAATTCATGCTAATACCGATTATGTGTTGGTACTGAGTCTGTCAAAATATGTCATTCTCTAATGTCAATCATGTTAATTTAACCTCTTCAGCTTCGCTTAAAACTGTTACAGTGTGTTCTTTTGCTCGTGTTGCCCTAAATTGCTACAAATTATTGTTCTGTTGAGTTTATAGTAATGGAAAATAAATAAATATTTTGTATTTGCTGTTTTGTATTTCGAATGTGCAAAAATCAGATTGTCCACTCGTGAGCAAACGTGCATTTAATCACTCATCCAATTGGGGTCCAACTTTTGGACTCATGATAAAATGCAGTAAATGCACTACTTAACTCACTAGTATTAAAAATAGCTTTTATCTAACTTTTTTTATGATAACACTAACAACTTTGCGAGCTATTACTTGATAGTTGATAATCGCACTTTATGCGCAATAATATATCACTTACGGAGATCTGCGTAAGCAGAGTGCCACACCCATAATGGGTGTAACACCAAAAACGACCATCGTCATTATTATCTATATTATTATAGTTACAAAAAAATATTATGGAATAAAGTTGTAGGAGACCAAGGGGGACATTCAATTAGAGAAGAAAATGTTTTTTTTTTAAACCTGCGGTTCTTAAGTTACTACACAAAGTTATATTTTTTACCTCCCGTCAATAACCCGCCTCTAAGGGAGGTATAGGAATCATGCTAAAATTTGTGTAGTGAGTTTTCAGTGGATGAGCACGTTTTAGGGTCTCTAGAATACGATTTTAATAGTTCCGCGATTATGTCTGTGTGTGTGTGTCTGTCAGTCTGTGTGGATCTCTGGAGTTAAGATTTTTCAAAAACTACTAAACTGAAAATTTTAATATTTTGTATATATCAATTGTATCCCCTTTGGAAGAGCTGATTAGTTTTTGGTGATAATCCAATTACAAGTAGTGGTAGTTTACTTGAAGCCCTATCAAGTTATTTTTAAATATCTCAGTAAATTAAGGTTTCATGGAAATTTCGTTATTAGAGTAATATTTCAAATATTATTATCTAAAATTATTGTTTGAAACATTTTCCTCTTACTGTCACCATTTACGAATTACAACACGTTAAAAAATATATTTTGATATTTTGTTGAAATCTGCTAACCTGTTTTTTGAAAAAACAAAACAACGGTTGAAGAATGTCATTTTCTGACATGTGTTATAATTTTTTGAAGGGATGAGTGTTTCTTGATAGTGGTGGTTCGGGTTCCTGCATTGTTCGTTCAGAAATCTATGGCGGGAGGTATTGTGCTGCCCACAACATATTTTTTCCAACACCTGTCAATAAATGCTCTATAACTATGGCGATTTTAAACAGCAAAGTAAAAGATTATCCACTAGTGGGTATAATTTTGAGGAAAGCCACTAATGAGTATTTTTTATTTTTAACAATAATAATAACACACAACACCTTGACAACTAATCCGATTGACATTTTAATTTAAAAATTTAAAGCATATGTCACTGTCAAATAATATTTCTTTAATAAATTTTTCATTTATTAAGAAGTGTTGGATAAAACGTTATACTTCACATGTGGGTAAAGTGGAATTACCCACTCGATAAAATTATCTCACTCAGCTTTCGGCTTCGTGTGCTAAAATTTCTCTCGTGGGTAATTCCTTACTTTGCCCACTTGTAAAGTAAATAACTATTTTCAAATGGAATTATACATATTTTTATGCCTATTCGATAGCGTATATTTTTCTGAATTCAACCAAGTATTAGTTTTCTATCCTTACATGTTAAAAATATTGAAGAAAATGAGATTGCAATTTAAATAATAGTATATTACGTACCGTGAACTGTAAGTGATAGTTTTTAGGTCGAGAATGTAGTTTGGGATGTCGAGACCCGTAGGGTCGAGATTTTCTAAACATTCGAGACCTAAAAAATCACTTACAGTTCGAAGTTAGTAAGATATTTTTAGCAATACCTGCGTAAATATAAGAAAAAGAAAAATTGATATCAAAATTAACAGCTGTCAGATTGAGGTTAAAAATAAAATTTGAATGATATATATTTACTTACCGTCTACCATGAACGGTAAGTTTCACTTACCATCCACCGCGTGGACGGTAAGTAAATGATGTAACCATGAAAACCAATTGTGCAATAAAAGTTTCACTTACTGTGTCTAAATTTTGTTATTAATGGGTAACTTACAATAAGGTATTGCAAAAAAGTATTTTTTCTTCAAACGTCATAAAAGTACGTTGTTACGTATTTGTATTCAACAAGCAGAAGTTCAATATTGTCGCCGCCGGCGTAAAAGTGTATCCTTGGCAACACATTTACGCCGGCGGCGGACAAAGTAAAATATTATGAAAAATATTTAGGTTGTAATTCAATAATTTGACAGTTAAAAATGAAACAAATAAACAAAAATAACAAAACAGCATATTCCACGGCAACTTGAAATGCAAGATAAGACAGAATATTTTTTGAATTTTGAGCATTTTATAATTTTTATAATTTTATTTTCTATGTTTGAAGAAAAAATAGCATGTGTTATTCGGAGTAAATGTGTCTTTGGGTGCTTCGCATGTAATTGTTCGACTCACTTCGCTCGTCGTTCAAACTTACATGCTCAGCACACAAAGTATCACATTTACTCCTAATGACACAATATACTATTATCCAACACCTCTCAATAAATACTCTATAACTATGGCGATTTTAAACAAGCAAAGTAACAGATTATCCACTAGTGGGTATAATTTTGAGGAAAACCACACCTTGGTAACTACTTCGATTGACATTTTAATTTAAAAATTTAAAGCATATGTCACAGTCAAATAATATTTCTTTAATAAATTTTTCATTTATTAAGAAGTGTTGGATAAAACGTTATACTTCACACGTGGGCAAAGTGGAATTACTCACTCGATAAAATTATCTCACTCAGCCTTCGGCTTCGTGAGCTAAAATTTCTCTCGTGTGTAATTCCTTACTTTGCCCACTTGTAAAGTAAATAACTATTCTTCTCTAATATGATGTACCCTGTAGTCTCCTATAACTTTATTCTGCATTATTGTTTTTTTTTTTTTGTAACTATAATAATAAAGAAAATAATTGGGGTGGTCGACTTTGGTGTTACACCCTGTATATATAAATTCAAATAAATTATAGTTTATAATTAAAATAATACTACCTACTTACTTGTAATACGTTTAACACTGCAGTTATATTTCAAAATTTTAAATAATTCACTTTATTTAAACCATCTTTCTTTATTAATATAATACATGTATTCATTTATTCTACTTCTATTAACGAAACATACTAATCGAAAAAAAATTGTGAACTACACAATATTTTTAATTTCCTTTTCAAAATGTGTTTGATAATAATTGTAAAATATAGCATTAATTTGTTTTGTATATTTTGCATGAAACACTCACTGTATACTACTGAAATCAAATTTGTATCCAATCTAAATTAAATCTTGTAATTCGTTGCGCATGAGATAAGAAGCGAATTATACATTTCATATCAGTATTACTATAATTGAATTTTAATTTAACTTTTTTATACTCTTTGATACATTGTATGAGAAAGTACTGAAATCAAGAAAAAAATTACTGCGTTTTCACAAGTGTGTAAGTGCAATAACTCATGAAAGAAAAAAATTGTTGTGGGTAGCACACTACCTCCCGCTATACAGGGTGTTCAATTTAAGTGTGCCACCATTGCTATCTCGAGAACTATAAGAGCTACAAGGTTGATTAAATTAGCAAACAATTTCTATTTCACAAGACTATTTTAATGAGCATAAAAAATATTTTTTTACCACTGGGGTTTTCAAAATATGGAGTGCAATTTTCTTATTTTAAATGAAAACATATTTTTTCTACAATCGTTGCACAATATCGACATTGTTATTCCATTTTTGGTTAGGAAATGTTCAAAATTGTCGCTCTAGGGCGACAAAGTGACATATTGTCGCACTAGCGCGGCAAAAACAAAACAAAAATAAATTAGGTAAAAGAAGTAAATGATGCATTGGATTTTTCTGGTAATAACCTTGCTATTGCAAATACAGTTGGCATATACGTACATACACTTCAACTTAATCACCATAAACGTATTCACTCTGTAGACTTTATGTCAAATGTACTCCATATGTCAAATGTACTCCATGTGTCAAATTATGATTTCTTTGAAAATTTTTATTTTGTTCATAAACGTTGTCATGATTACGGTGACATGGGTAACTACAATTTTACTGAATTGTTATGGGCGTGATCAAAGATAATTTTGAAAATTAATTTTTTTCTACAGCTTGATATTGTAGAAAAAATATTGTGTGTATCTCGTCGGATAGAGCTTGTTCGGTGCACTTGTCGAGTTGTTGATCTCGGCTTCGCCTCGATCAACAATTTCTCGCCGCGTGCAACAAACAATGCTCTATCCGCACTTGATACACAAATAACTATTTTATTATGCTGTTTAATAGAGAATTTTTTTTTTTTTTGAATTCAACGATATACACATGTCAATACTAATATAACGGAGGAACTGAGTAAAATATATTTTAAATTTATATTAATTTGATTAGTATGTATCATATTACTACGAATGGACATTCCATGCGAGTTGTACACTATACTTTTTCTACGACCACGGTATTATTTCAAAATTAATTTAATTTTAATAATAAATTTGTCCCCAGTTCACCGTTACAATATTTGACAATTCCAAATAAGTATCCTAGCAATGGCACCTGTACTTAAATGAACTGACCTGTATTGAAATACTTACAAAACAAATTCATTTCGCACGATGCGTGCAATGTACCTCATATCCCTACCAACAATAAACATACAATGAGCAGATTTCTAAATGGTCGTAGAAATAATAATGTTTCCTAAATATTGTAACGTTCGTGGGTTTTAAACGTTTTTATTTAAACAAAAAATAATATTACTAATAACAAATAATGAATAATTATTTTAATAAAGAGTAAAAGTTAATTAATACTATATTTAAAAACTAAAATAACGAATTCAAAAACCTATACACTAACACTTATCACTACTATAAACAAACAATATTATTTATATAGACTAGCCGAGCGCTATTTATTTAAGACAATATATTTATGTTCAAACCGAGCGATAATTTATGTTCACAAGTAGCTTCTGAGTCTACTGAGTCAACTGACTGACTCTGAGTCAACTAACTGACTGACTGTCTGACGATGATTCGCTCTTTTATATATCACGTTCCTTGTTTCTAGAAATGCCTGGAATATTTCTCTATTGTGGCGCGAGCGGACTAGTTCAAACAAGCCGGCGTTGCGTCATTTACTCGACGGTGTACGCCGACAAGCTTCAACTTGTCGTTGCCGCGTCCGTTACAATATATTACTACTGATCATATATTTGAATAGTCATATTTGCTACACGTCAAGCATGTACTTGTGTGTAATCTAGTAATCGCTGATTGTGTAGTTAAGGAACAGTGAAATAAATGCAGGTACAGTATGCGTGAACGAATTTGAGTGTCGTGATCCCGTGATCCGCTGCCGTGACAGAATTGCGCGATACACCGATCAGAGTGGCCGATGTTTCTGTTTCTGTTTGCGGAAGGTTGGCAAGGGCGCGCATGCAATCTTTCAGTCAATAACACAACAACTAAAGACTTTTATTCAACACGATGATATTCTGTAGCGGGGGATTTGTCAGAACGTGGCAAAGTTAAAATAGGACATTTCTACGTAATTATGTGAAATGGTCAGTTAGTTTGTACATGAAATAGGAAACGGTTGATTAAGTGTTACCCCGCAAGAATTAACCTTCCACAAACAACTCTGGATGTTATTAATCAAATTAAACAAATATTGACTAGATTTTTTCCCTTTTTCAACAGACATGGCTTTATACTTATCTTTAAAATTAAATTTGTATTAAAAATTTCAAACCTGCTTTCACCTTTGCCCAATATTGTCAAATAGGTCCTAACCTGAAATAAAAGTCCAACATTTTCAAAGGTCAAACATACGCGTTCTTTATTTTTTTTAAAAACAGCAAAATCTGTATTCTTCATTTATTTTCATGTTTTTTATGATTCAACGACCTCCATCCGCCAAAATTTCATGGATTTTTTACAGTAACTTGTACATTGCAATGTTAGACGAAGTACATATTTTCATTGGATTCGTTCACTCCCATGAATTTTGTTTTGCAAATTCAAGTTTGAATAAATTATTTCTTACAATTATTCTTATCGAAAAACAAAGCAATTATTACAGTAAGGTCTTTGAACATTCTCTTATTTATATATGTGGATGAAAAGGATAGCTAAAACATTAAATTATAAAAAATATTCGTTGAAGTCTGATTGGTCAAAAATTCAGAACTTTGATACTGTGTTTCTCATTCTCATGAACGACTACAGTAATGAAAATAATTCGTATATTTGTAAATATAATCATCTATAACATACTAAGTTTATTTTCAATTTGAATTTACAGTTACAAAATCGTCATAGCATTTATTGAGAGGTATTGGATAAAATCAATTTTCTGGACGAATTACATTGATTAGAGTTATTTAACGCTAATTACTAATTGTATATATTGCATATTTGGGCATTCTTATGCATATTTTAACAAAAGTTGCATATAATTGCTATTTTAATATTTATAAAACCGTGTCTAGTGATAAACAATCTGAAATTTCTGGTAATGCACATTGATAATTCCCAAATATTGGTGGAGGCCGCAATAAATAGAAGAATGCAACGGAAAAAGCAATAAACAATACAATAAACAAATACACAAACCAATAAAATCTAATATTTCTAGGGAAATCCCTGTAACGGTAACGGTAAGTATATACACGAATGTTGGTAAAAGTGAGTACAATGAATATAAGACCGAGAATTCTCAACTGGATATATATTTTACTTATGTTTCACTTTTTTTTTTAATTTTGAATAATTTGTTATTGTAATTATGTATTTATGCCAAAAACTTATAATATAAAGTTTCTAGACTTAGTTTATATGTATATTAGTAGTATATTTGTAATTGTGAATCAGGATTAAGACTGTATTGTGCAATCAAATTCATAACGCATTCATTTATACTTTTTATCTAATAATTTAAGATTTTCTTTTGTATATTTTGCTGCATATATTGTCACATTTGTGCATTATAGTGCATATTTATCAAAAAATTAGTGCATATATATATGCGCATATAATTCAGTTTTTTGTGTGTATATAATTCGTTCTCTAGTTATCATGATGAAAATACATAGGTTGGTGACGTATTGCGCATCTCAATGAAAAGGGAAAAGATATGCTAGCCAATAACATCGTTCACCAGATTTAAGAACTAATCATTTTGTCCTTGTCTAATGTTAGGTTATGTTACATTTGTCAAAAACAGAGAGAATAACTATTAAAAATGCAACTTGAATTACGTTTGAATATAAAATACTGACTGGAATTAATGTTAAATACATAGTATATTCTACAACTACTAATGTCATTCCGTTACATGTTGTAGACAATACTCTCTATGACAAGATTTTGAAAATTATACAAAAAATACAAATACAAGACTGTTGAAAACTCAAATAAATCAAATTAAAACAAGCAGACGTAGCCATAGTAACTGAATCAAGACACTTCATATATCGCGCTAATATGCGGCTCTGATTCGTCGCAATTATTCCCTACGCGGCATATGGAATGATAGTTATTCCAATACAATTTTTAGTTGTGAAATGCGTAGTTTCCAAAACTGTGGTATAGAAATGTTTTTATTTGGGTTTATTTTGGCATTTTTAAGCTCTAAATGTTACTTTTTCATAAGAACACATCTTAAATTAGTAAAATTTTAAACTGATAACTTTTATTAGAAGCTGTGAATGATTTAAAAAATGTACATGACTTTTTTTGTTCAATACTTCTGACCTGTCATCTGTATTTCAAGCAATTCAAAACACGGTTAAATGTAATTTTTCAACAATTTATGTTATTTTGAAAATTGTAGAGTATTTATTTTACATCTGTTTTGATTACACTAATTTTATAAATTTTCATTAAATTTATAGATAATAAAATATAAAGGTATTACATTTTATAAATCTTGCACTCCTTGTACACCATGGAAAAACTTAAAAATTTTAAATTTTTTGCGAAATGTGACACATGTCATTTTGATTGTGAAGCTGTTTTCTTAGTGAAATATATCAAAAACATTAATAAATATACGAAAGAAAATTAAATTTCTCAAATATACATAGAAAATAAACAAATAAGAGGATATTTTTCTGAATCATCAAATACTTTTTGTACCGTTTAAGGGTTGTGTTGGGCGGGAGGTTATGTGCTCGCCACATCAGATTTTTTGATATTGATGTAAATATTTACCTAATAACTTGACAGCAAAAGTGTAAATACAAAAGTTGTTCAGAATTTAAAAATACATGCAATAAAACCCATTTGGTTACTTAAATGTTAGAATTTCACGATATATCAATCAAATTATAATTAATGTTCTAACTGCACATTAAAATTATTCTGAATACGTGACCAATTATGAGCTGAATGTTTGTTTTCTGTTTCGTTTTCATAACAACGTTTATGTTCCAAGTGTATTTGATGAATTTTATTGAAAAGTACGATTTGTACAACACCTAAAACGATAAATCACAGTTCTGTTTGATTTCCTTCATGATTAGCGATAAGCGCTGTATTTGTCTATCAACTTTACGATTAAATGTATTTGTTGGTAAATAAAGAAGCAATAAAAATTGGAATTTTAAAATCAGGTTTAAATATTGCCAATAATTTACACAGTGTTTATTTTGAGCTTACTATACAGGGTGCTCGGAGGAGTGGTGATTATAATCACTATAAAAACTATAGTTTCAAGTTGAAAAATGTTTTGATAAACAATCCTAATGCAAAAAAAAATCTGGTGTGGACACCACACTACTTTCTTATACAAATATAACCAACTGAACACGTATGACTTGTTCCTTGCGTATGACTTTATTTGACATATAGATGTTAAACCTGTTTAATTTTTGTTCTCATTGTAACTATGAATTTATTTAAAAATAGAAACCAATTAATATCTAGTTTTCAAAACTTTCTAACTAATATTAGAAATATTACTTTTATGATATTTTACAAAATAAATGAAAAATAATTTCTCAAATTTTTTAAAATTATCGTTTGACAGTTATTTGATTCGATGTTGTCAAATTTACTTTCCTTTTAAGTACACGGAAAAAAAATACGATAGCAAAAATGTATCTTTAGTATAGTAACAAAAATTTACAGGCAGATTCATTAAAAGGATTAACTCTAACTGCATTTTTATTATTACTTCATTTTCCATTATCAGAACATAATTATTTTAACTAAGGTTGTAATCAAAATTGGTTAGCATGAAATTTGGTACATTTTGATAATATTATTAATTTAGAAACGAAGTTACAGATAATGAAAAAAATGGAGTTAACGCTAATCCCTTTTATAAATCTGCCTGTTAGATATTTACAATAACAATATGTATATTAGCAATATGATATTAGGTTTGTTCCAAGTGGTCATTTCTGACAAGTTTGTGACATGTTTGTGACAAATTTCAGTCAGCCTGCGAAAAATGTAAACAAGGTAAGTTTCAAACATAGACTGGAACGGCGAATGGAATGAAGCGCATGTGCATGCTAATTTTTTGTTTTGACAGCTAACCTTAAATATAAATATAAATAAAGAAAATCATACATGTTTCGCCAAAAAAAAAATGAAGCTTATGTTTCAAAGTTAACATGTTTACATTTTTCGCAGGCGCACTGAAATTTGTCACAAACTTGTCAGAAATGACCACTTGGAACAAACCTATTATGTAGATCGAAAATAATACTAATATAAATATTGTTATTATAAATAATCTAAATTGCTGTCAAATTGTAGCTCGTATGGCTTTACTAAGGACAGTACAAATTTTTTAGGATTATCGATTTAGAATTAATCTACTTTTATACTAAAAATATTTAGGGAAAAATAATATTTATTAATGACATTAACGTGTTCATATTCTGAAACCGGTAAACTATTGAACAAACCACCAGGCCTTAGATGTCTTAAAATCCTCGCTTTACGAGCTCGACATCTGCGGCTGTTATACTCATAACATCACTGGGTATGTTAATAGCTATTGTTGATATTTCGTTTTAAATAAACAATTTTTTCAAATTTTTCCTATCTTTGTTTATTTATTTTCGATTTGGTTGCCATAATTACATAAAATACGAGTTTCCAGTTGAATCTATTTCATGCTAAAAATGTACCTCCTGGAATATTTCGTTTTTATTTTGAAAATCACCACTCCTCTTCGACTCGTGCTTATTTTCGTAGCAATAAAAATTCAATAGCTCAGGCGGTAAATTTCCGGAAATCATACTAGCACTAAAATGTATGAAAATTTTGCAATTTGATTTTTTCAAGATTGCTATATTTTCTTTTACAAATATAAATATGTCATCACGCCTTTTACACATTATAGATGTGGTACTCTGCTTACACAGATCTCGGTAAGTGATATATTTTTGCGTATGAAATGCGGTCACTGAAGTTCAATTTTTTATCACGAATATGGAATTTAGTTGTCGAGGAAAATAAAGCAAGTGAGTGATAAAAATGAACTTCAGTGCCGAGGTGCATATTAAGTTTTATTTGAAATCTAAAATTCTAAAAAACAGTAAAAAAATTACAATATAGGTTAATTTTATACATCTGTCAGTTGTCAATTGAAACTAACAGTCAGTGTTGCCAACCTGGATCAGTGAAGTTATCGTAAATAACACTCAAAATTAAGTGTTTTGTCCTCAATTTTGTCATCGGAATTAATTAGTTAATTCTTGCAAATTTTGTTTTAAGTTACGTCCAAATTTACTATAGTACGTCAATATATCTGCCAAAATTATCCTACTTGTACAATAATTATTTAACGGTTGCCAACACTGCGTTGCTCAAAATCGTTGTATAATGGGTTACTTTAATGACGATTTTTGAGCACTTTAGTGCCGATTTCAAATAAAATATTGTAAATTAATTAACTTACTTTGAATATATTGTGGAATATATTTCTGTCGAACTTGTAGATTGCAATGATTTATCAGTAATTAGAATAAAATGAATTGCGTCAAAGCAAACACATAAAACTAACATAAAACCTTAACACATCACTTTAACAGAAATAAAACATGTAATACGTAACTACTACACGATAAGAAACGAAACTTCAACTATATCGAACTTTACAATTTTCTAATTTGAAAACTCGAGTGATTATAATGAGTACTTAACGAAAAATACGAACATTTACACAGCAAAACAAATTCAAATACGAGTGAAATATGATATATTATGGAAAATATTTGATTAAATGTCAGTGTGTGTTCGAAAAAGAAAATATAATAGAAAAGTAAACAATGTAAGTTGAACAAAACACGATTAGCACAAATTGTTAAACAATTGCAGTATTGTTAAGCGAACTATAGACTCTCAAGTTTCAAAACAAATTTAACAACGCATCGAAACGAAAATTACTGGTGACTGGTGTACAGTTGAAAGTAAATATTTTGATAACTATTTGATTAAATACTTTGTGTGAGCAAGAAATGTAATAACTGTAGTTGTAAATATATACTTGAGCTGTATTGTATTATACAAAGTATTTAGAAAGTCTTTTTGTTGTTGGTATAGGCGGACAACGCGATTATGTATTACATTATATATCAATCAAATTAAAAATATGTATTAGAAAAATTATAATACAGTCGCCAATGGAAAATTATACAAAATAGTATATAACACATGCTATTTTGCTTCAAACATAGAAAATATAATTACCTATAAATCATTAAAAAATGTTCAAATCTTCAGCAAATATTCTTTATTTGAAATCCATACTAAAGTGCTCAAAAATAGTTATTAAAATCTCAAAAATCGTCACTAAAGTAACCCCATTATACAACGATTTTGAGCAACGCAGTGTTGGCAACCGTTAAATAATTATTGTACAATTAGGATAATTTTGGAAGATATATTGACGTACTATAGTAAATTTGGACGTAACATGAAACAAAATTTGCAAGAAGAATTAACTGATGACGAAATTGAGGACAAAACACATAATTTTGAGTTTTATTTACGATAACTTCAGTGTTCGAGGTTGGCAACACTGACTGTCAGTTTCAATTGACAACTGACAGATGTATAAACTTAATCTATATTGTAATTTTTTTACAGTTTTTTCAAATGTTAGATTTGAAATAAAACTTAATATGTACCTCGGCACTGAAGTTCCTTTTTATCACTCACATGGTTTATTTCATTCCTTATTTATGATAAATAATTGAACTTCAGTACCTTGACTATTCTTATCCAACATTTCGAGTTGCCATAGAATATGAGGTTTTATTATTTCATTCTTAACTTAACTTAAAATTATTCCATGCTATTTTTCATTATATTTTACCTTTATGCCGGCGGCGAAAATAATTATCTTCTGCTTGTTAAATACAAGTATATAAAAACGTACTTTTATGACTTTTGAAGGAAATAGTACATTGTACAACAAGCATGTAATGGTATTCATTTCCTACAAGTTCGGCTCATGCTGCATATCATACGAGTATGAAATGGACATTCCATACGAGTTGTATTACACATCAAATGAATTAAAAACTAGATGTTCAGTGTGTTAAACTAACTACATCCATGTCATTTGCATTATATATCAAAAATATAATGTATAATAATTGTATTTTCACCAATTGCAGTCAATAAACCTTTTCATAAATAATGTCGTTAAATTATCTCGCCGAATTACACTCGAGCATTTTATTTTCTTCGGATAAATTTCAGTTTGACAACTCAACCTTGTCATCTGACAGCAATTTGACTCGACAACTGTTTAAAAAATAAAATTACTCCACCTACGGTGTCGTGATTTTATTAAGACAGTTTTCTTGTCAAATTGCTAGCTAACAAGGTTTCGTGACAAACAGAAATTTATCCGGCAAAATAAAAA
Organism: Poecilus cupreus; assembly: GCA_963942605.1. NCBI lineage: Eukaryota > Metazoa > Arthropoda > Insecta > Coleoptera > Carabidae > Poecilus > Poecilus cupreus. Next base: position 19,561,853 of record OZ012719.1, read on the forward strand.
GCTCTTGTTTAATTAGTAATTAAAGTTGATAAATGATTAGAGTTTGAAGAAAAAGCCTTGATTTGCCTTTACACATCAAATGTAATAAAAACTAGATGTTCAGTGTGTTAAACTGACTTCATTGCTATTGCTAGAGTTCCTTCGAACATTCTGTATAATTTTTAACATTCACATGTTAATAATGCGGTAAACAAGACATTACTGTTGTGTCTTCTACTATTTGCAAACAATCAGATACACTGTTAAAATGAATGACAATAGTAGTTATTAACATTTATTTTTATGTGCTTTTAACTAAATATTATAACAAATTAGGTATTTACAAAGGATACAAACTTTCATTAACAAATTCAAATTGATACGTTAGCTAAATTTACTTGTTATTATTGACGAGTCTATTTGTTAAATTTTATAAATCCAGCAAATAAAAACAACAATTTTTCTTGCTAAACATTCAAAATTGACAAAATTTTATTTTAACAAATTACCATAATTGTTAAAATTGTTAATTTAACACCATGTATTTGTCAATATTAACTAATAGTTATTTACTTTACAAGTGGGTAAAGGAATTACCCACGAGAGAAATTTTAGCACACGAAGCCGAAGGCTGAGTGTGATAATTTTATCGAGTGGGTAATTCCACTTTGTCCAGTGAAGTATAACATTTTATCCAACATCTCTTAATAAATGCAAATTTATGAAAGAAATATTATTTGACAGGGACATATGCTTTAAATTTTCTAAATTAAAATGTCAATCGAAGTAGTTACCAAGGTGTTGTGTGTTATTATTGTTATAAATAAAAAAATACTCACTAGTTACTTTTCTCAATATTATACTTGTTACTGTTACTTTCCTTGTTTAAAATCGCCATAGTATAGACTATAGAGCATTTATTGAGAGGTGTTGAATAATAGTATATTATTCAATGAGCATGTAATGTATGCTATTACTCATGAGAATGTAGTTGTGAATGTGAATCGTTCGAATAACTAATAGCCATTACATGCGAGTAGAATACTATACATTATCCACAACATTTCGTGAAATATTTGATTTGAAATTATAAGATAAGTAAAATTTTTGCTTTGACAAATATAAAAAACTGTTTGTTTATCAACATAGACAAATTGTAGCAACCATCGCTAGGCTACGTACTGTTGTAACAAAATTTCTAAGTGATTTGACATTTAGCAGAAAATCTTAAAACCAATTATTCAATTACAGTTTAAGCTTAAAAGAAAATTAAAGTATGAAAAATGAGATTAATACTGTTTCTGGCTTTTTATGTGGATAAAATTATTTATGTCGTTTTGATTTTCCTCTTTTGACAGGCAAGATTTGAACTTGACATAACGAATGAATAATATTATTTACAAAGGCCATTAATTAATAAACAACGGTTGAATACATTATGGGGATATTATTTGACAGTTGTGGATAAAAATATTTAACAACCGTAAAATTAACTAATTGCAAAACAAATTTTTTACTGTGTACATGTCAACTGTTAGACGGCTGTTGCTTGACAATCCACATCACGTCTTTAAAATAACAGTGAATTATGGAATTCTGGCTCTATGATTCGTCGAGAAGAGTGAATTATGAATCATAATTATGGGTACTATAATTCATCGAAAAAATTGAAATAATTGGAATATATTTAAACGGGAGTAGAAATAGTTATTTACATACCAAATGCGGGAACGTTTGGTTCCCGGAGGAGTGTTTGCCATAGAACGAATCCGGGAACCGAGTTCACGCAAAAGGTTTGTACAATATTTTTTGTACGAAAAGTATAAAACTAATAACAGTCCATACAAAGAATTGAAGTTCTTCAAGGAGTGATTTTGATAAATGTCAAAGTTGCATTATAGTTATAAACACACAAATTAATTTGGCTAATATATTAGAAAACAATTAAAATAATTATAATATTTACCGTATTCGCTTGTAAATTTATTACATTTCTTATTTATATTGAGATAACTAACATTACTTTTGTAGGTTAAGTATTTTACAGCTGTCATATCAGGCAGATTTTATTGCCAACATTGGTAACCAAATACACTAAATTTCTTAGTTTTAAATTCAATTTCATTCTTATACCATCATTGTTTATATTAATATTATGTAAAGGAATGTTTGAAATACTATATTATTTTATTATAAATATAATTTTTTAATAAACGCTTTAGTAATAGGAATGTTTTCGTCGAAATTTCCCGGTTGTCTGTCTGGTGGAGACCTGGGAAATGGACATTTCGGACGTTGCTTAGGCAACGCAAAACAACACATTTCAATGTATGAGTACAAAAAATATATTTTTTCTTCAAACGTCATAAAAATACGTTGTTATGTATTTGTATTCAACAAGCAGAAGTCCAATATTGTCGCCGCCGGCGTAAAAGTGTATCCTTGGCAACACATTTACGCCGGCGGCGGACAAAGTAAAATATCATGCAAAATAGTAAGGTTGTAATTCAATAATTTGACAGTTAAGAATAAAACAAATAAACAAAAATAACAAAATAACATATTCTGTAGCACCTAGAAATACTGGATACGGCAGAATATTTATTGAAGTTTTGAGCATATTTTAATGTTTTAATGTCTATTTTCTATGTTTGAAGAAAAAAATAGCATGTCTTATTCGGAATAAATGTGACTTTGTGTGCTTCGCATGTAATTGTTCGACTCGCTTCGCTCGTCGTTCAAACCTACATGCTCTGCACCCAAAGTATCACATTTACTCCTAATAACACAATATACTATTAAACTTGTTTCTCACTTGTAAACACCATTTACACAAGCCCTCTATTGCTTTCGAAAATGAATCTTTACAAGTTACTAATTGACAGCTGTATTGTACATATTTTACAAGTTAGTAAACAAGGTAAACAATGCACGTTGCCACAGTAAAGCTTACAAGGCTTATGCGAAATCATTTCAAATAATTTTTGACATAACAGTTGTGTGTCACTGACAGGACTTGGCTATAGTTTTAATTGGATTTACAAATGAGTAACAAGTAAAATACACGCAAGGTAACTGTTTTTACTGCTTCAAGGAGGTGACAGGCTCGCCGATCATTTCCTCCATTCAGCAGTAAAAACTGTTTTACCTTGCTTGTAATGTAAATAACTATATTAATTATATCACTTATATGAGTAAGGATGGTGTTACCAATATAAATATCTACTAGTACCTGCATACATTTATGTAAGAAGTAAGAGTTTGTAGATAATTAAATTTAAAATAACTTTCAAACGCGAATGAATATTGTCCATAATAGTTTTACTGCTTCGTTTACCTGTTTTCATTATCTACACTCGTATTTTTTATGTAATTACTGCAGTCTGCTCGACCTAGTATTTTTGCACAAGTTTTATTATCATGTATTTACGTAACTGCAGGCATGACAACATCGTTATTTCAATTCACAAATAAATAAATATATCATCACGCCATTGAAACATGAGAGAGTGTGGCACTCTGCTCAGTGCAGATCTCTGTCTAAGATGTATTATATGTTAACTAAAAATCTCCAAAGCTGGTAGTGGAGAAACGAAAAAAACAGTCTAGATGTTTGTGAAATATTACGAGAAACAATTTAATGTGTCAACTTATAACCTTAGGTATATTTTAATTTCTTAACGGTACCAAATATTTAAAAAATCTGATGTGGCCAACACATAATCTCTCGCCCAATACAACTCGTAAACGGTATAAATTAGTATTTGATAATACATAAACATACCTTCTTATTTGTTTATTTTCTATTTATATTTGAGAAATTTAATTTTCTTTCGTATATTTATTTAATTTGTTGACATATATTTCAAAAAGAAAACAGCTTCACAATCACAATGACATGTGTCACATTTCGTAACAAAATTAAAAATTTTTAATTGTTTCCATGGTGTACTAAGAATACAAGATTTATGAAATCTAATTTCTTTATATTTTATTAGGTTTGTTCCAAGTGGTTATTTGTGACAAGTTTGTGACAATTTGACTGCGCCTACAAAAAATGTAAACAAGTTAAGTTTGAAACATAGACTGGAACGGCGAATGGAATGAAGCGCATGTGCTTGCTCATTTTTTGTTTTGACAGCTAACCTTAAATATAAATTTAAATAAAGAAAATCATACATTTTTCGCTACAAAAATGAAATTAAACTTATGTTTCAAATTTAACTTGTTTACATTTTTTGCAGGCGCAGTGAAATTGTCACAAACATGTCACAAACTTGTCAGAAATGACCACTTGGAACAAACCTATTATCTCCAAAGCGAATGAAAATGAATAAAATTAGTGTAATCAAAACACATGTAAAATTAAATATTCTACAATTTTTTAAATAACTTAAATTGTTGAAAAATTACAATTTAACCGTTAAGGGCTTCTAGTGAACTGCTACTTCCGGTTGACCAATTTTATCCAAAACCTAATCAGCTCTTAATTTAAATATAAGAAACAAAAATTCACAAAATTGTATTTTTTGGTATTATACTTCGAGCATACTCAAAGAAACACCCAATTTCAACTATATGCAACCGAGTTATGGCACTCTGAAATTTAGGCATTTTTGATGCATTTTTACTTTCTTATACAAAGTGTAAGGAAGTATTGGAATCACGAGTTTTTTGTGGAAATATATATTTTGACGTCCACTGAATCCGTTGACCAATTTCTCAATGATGTCTGTGTGTGAGGATGGATGGATGGATGGATGTCCGTGTGCGCAATATCTCATGAACGAGACAAGATATGTAAACGAAACATGGAATTTATAAGTTTCATGAAAAAATGAAGAGCTGAGTTGAGTTTGAATGAAATTGAAAAACCGGAAGAGGAAGTTTACTGATCACACAAAACAATCAATTCCATTTTTTTTTTTAAATAGAATCAGCTGTGACAAAAAAGTTTCAAATGAAAGATGTTAGCAAAAATATTTGAAATATAAAATGTTATTTGCACTTTTCTTATACATGCTTCTAATTTTGAGAAAAACTAAATTATGTATTTAAGAATATATTTCAATATTTTAGTTACAATAGGAACAAAAACTAAAACATTTTTAATATCTATGTGTCAAACGTGTCAAATAATTGTGAAGTATCAAAAATATGTGTCGTGTGAAATATTATAAAAGTAATATTTGTAATATTAGTTTGAAAGTTTTGAAGACTAGATATTGATTTCTATTTTAAAATAAATTCATATTTATATGAGAACAAAAAATTGAACAAGTTTAACATCTATACATATATCAAATAATTGTTAAAATAAAGTCATACGCAAGGAACAAGTCATACGTGTTCAGTTGGTTCTATTTGTATAAGAAAGTAGTGTGGTGCCCACACCAGATTTTTTTCCTCGAGTTTATATTGTAATTTCTCATTTAAATATTCATCTTCCATTTCCTCAACAGTTAAATTCGAAACCATTTCTCAGGAGCCATTCGCTATCGCAAGCTATAAAGTTAAATTAGCAGCGTATAAAATCTGAACAGTCCGGACAATAAATTACAAATTGCACATAAATTACAGAAAGCAACGTCGGGACGCCAGGCGTCGCCCGCCAAACACTAAGCGCTGAGCGCCGGCTGTAGCGACGCTCTTAACAACGACGATCACAGGCTTTAAAAGAACGCTGGGCGTCAAGACGCACGTCCGGGCCGTTCCGCGGCGCCGGGCGTCGCGCGTGCGCGAAATTAACTCGCGATTAATGGCTACAGGGAAATTAATGAATAGTGAAAGAGATTAGTAAAACTTTTACTGTAAAATTGAGTAAGGAAGAAAAATAAATGTAGGTATTTTGTACTGTTAAAGTGAAATCATACGTTTATGAAGTTGTATACAGGGTGTAACATAAATACGTACATTAAATTTAACCAGTGATAGAACTCGTCGAGAACAACAATTTATCTTAATAACTTTTTTTCTAAATCCCATTTTTACCTCCCGCCTAGGTAAGGGAGGTATTGTTTTTGGTCAAAAAATTGGGTAGTGAGTTTTCAATGAATAAGCACGTTTTAGGGTCCCTACAATACGATTTTACTATTTTCGCGATGATGTCTGTATGTATGTATGTATGTATGTATGTATGTATGTATGTATATGTATGTATGTATGTGTGTATGTGTGTATGTGTGTGCGTGTGTGTGTGTAGTCTATGGCAATTTTTTCGTCTCGCATAACTCAAATACTATAATACCAAAATATACAATTTTGTGTGCTTCTTATATTTAATTGAAGAGCTGATTAGATTTTGGATAAAATTAGTCAACCGAAAGTAGTAGTTTACTTGAAGCCCATAACAGTTTTTCGTGAAAAACACGGTTAAATTTTCTTTTTCAACAATTTATGTTATTTTGAAAGTTGAAGAATATTTAATTTTACATGTGTTTTGATTATACTAATTTTATTAATTTTCATTAGATTTAGAGATAATAAAATATAAAGAAATTAGATTTCACAAATCATGCATTCCTAGTACACCGTGGAAAAAATTTCAATTTTTTACGAAATGTAACACATGTCATTGTGATTGTGAAGCTGTTTTCTTATTGAAATATGTCAAAAAATTAAATAAAAATACGAAATAATATTAAATTTCTGAAATATAAATAGAAAATAAATATATAAGAAGGTATGTTTCTGTATCATCAAGTACTATTTTGTATCTTTTAAGAGTAGTATTGGACGGGAGGTTATTTGCTGGCCACATCAGATTTCTTTTCTAAATCCAATTTTTTTAACATTTTTACCACCCCATAAATTGACGAGTCGTTCAGGTATATTTATAATTTGGTCCACTAGCAGTGACCATAGCAATAGTAACGAAATTATTGATCTTGACAAATGTCATTTGTCAACTTTTTCAAATAAATTTTGACAATACCAAATAAATCAACTAATATATGATTATTATAAAAGTAAATATTATGTAAAAGTGTCTGATTTTCTGAACAGCCTGTTCACAAACATTCTGTAGAAGTTCAAGGTAACGCTGCAGCATCCTGACAAATTTATTTGGGGCGTTTTCCAAATCATCATCTTACGAATGTTCGCACTGTTACATACGTTGTTTAGCTTATTCGAGATCATGAATCTTAAATCAGTTCAAGATCGGGATAAAATACGATCTGATCACAGCAAATATTGAACAGAATGATTTGGTCTGTGTCGTGGGTTAGCCAGAGTCTAGTGTAAGTACTCAAAGAATAACACTACAGCATACATATGAAAATTACACATTAATTAACAGAACATTAAAAGAACAAAATTCACGTTCTTACTTCATACAAAAAGTCCAGTGTTTGATACCAGAAGACTTACCTTGCACAGACGACAATGTTTGCGAATGGATACTGACGTCTTGATTTATTCGGTAATAAATTAACAGTAATTAATGTTGTTGTTTGCGTAATTTTGAGTGGTATTCTCATTGGAATTTGTTCTTCAGCTTCAATATCGTTTGAATACATTTTTATTACAAAAATACAAAATTTAGGTTAGCTTTCAAGACGCAAAAACAGATGTAATGCGCAGTAGCGCAGAGTCTACACTAACGCCATCTATGCAGTCATATGTTCTCCATTGGCGGGACATCTAAATTCTAATAAATTTTTAAAGAATTTTAACTCGAAAACTAGATGTTTTAGGATAAAAAGTTATTAAGAAATATTGTTCTTCTCGATGAGTTCTATAACTGGTTAAATTTAATGTACCTATTTATGTTACACTCTGAATATTGAAATATAGTGATACTGGAACGCTCACTGACGTTGAAAATGCGAGTCGAGATAGGAAGGCATTATGTGAGCAACCTATCTTTGGCATACGGCCGCTGAACAAGATGATAAGAAAATATGAATATATTTGCATTTCACGATTTTGAAACAAAATATTTAATATAAAAAAAATTAAATAATCCGTTAATATTGTTGAAAATTATATTCGTTGATCCTTTGGTGAGATAGTAAATCAAACTTCTATAAACAATAGTTATTTGTGTATCAAGTGCGGATAGAGCATAGTTTGTTGCACGCGGCGACAAGTGCACCGAACAAGCTCTATCCGACGAGATACACACAATATTTTTTCTACAATCGTTGAACAATGTCAAGCTGTAGAAAAAAATTAATTTTCAAAATTATCTTTGGTCCCGCCTATAACAATTCAGTAAAATTGTAGTTACCCATGTCACCGTAATCATGACAACGTTTATGAACAAAATTTTCAAAGAAATCATAATTTGACACATGGAGTACATTTGACATAAAGTCTACAGAGTGAATACGTTTATGGTGATTAAGTTGAAGTGTATGTACGTATATGCCAACTGTATTTGCAATAGCAAGGTTATTACCAGAAAAATTCAATGCATCATTTACTTTTATCTAATTTATTTTTGTTTTATTTTTGTCGCACTAGTGCGACAATATGTCACTTTGTCGCCCTAGAGCGACAATTTTGAACATTTTCTAACTAAAAATGGAATAACAATGTCGATATTGTGCAACGATTGTAGAAAAACTTATTTATAATGATTTTTAAATCCAAAAAGACGATGATTACGAAATGTCAGACTTTCTATATTTTAACAACTTATCAGTAACTACAACAACAATACAATACTTTTATTTTTTTTTTTCAACTGTAACTTTGAATTAACATTTTAAATTATATATCTTATAAGCACTTCAACAAATATAAATCAGTTCAATTTAAGTATTATGTAGGTATGTGAATTTAAAGGATTTTTCAAATAACTGAACAATTAATAGTTATTTGTATACCAAGGCCGCGAAATCACTCTTTAGCGTACCGAGAGAAAATTGTCGCCGCTTGCTGCAGAGGCAGGAGGTGTACACACTATTTTTTTTCTACGACCGAGCAAAAAATATACATTTCCAACTGTCAGTTGAAAGAAGAAAATTGACGTTTGCCGCCTACCAAGCGGCAAAATAAATTTCTCTAGTAGAATAGAAAAACAGACAGTTGTTATGGAAAATTTTAATTTTCAAGGAAACAGTTCATGATAATAGTAGGTAATATTTAACAATAATATCTTATAATAACAGCAAGTTTACTTTTAATGACAAGTTAGCTTGAACAAGGTAATAGATTTAATATTACATTCTTCGCAGCTTCTTTGATGTGTGGTGGAGTACATTCCATTTCACATTCCTCACTATCCATCATGCCATGATGTTTCACAAAATGTTAACATCATAATTGAATTGAAAAATTAATATCTGTCATGCGATTCAAACAAATAACAGAAGAAACAGTATCCATCACCTTGGAAACGGTTTAACATGGCTAACTGTAAAATGCATCGGAATAAAAGTTCAAACTGAAAATGGCAAATATAATATTTTCATTGTTGAATCGGTCGTAGAAAAAATAGTGTGTGTTTCTCCAGCACAAACTGTCCTTGCCGCTTATGTATAGCTTGTACAAATTTCCGTGGCGATTGACTTGACTTGCTAATGGGATAAGCCAGCCCTAGCCAGCGGGGTGCAAGTTTGTCTGATGTTCAGGAGTGGATTATTATAATTTTTGGCTTAGATGCTTCAATCTCCGAAATTTTTAATACGAATATCTTTTCAATTGTTTCCCCAAAAAATTTTAAGTAAGATAATTTTATACAAATATACCTTCAGAAAACGACATTTAAAATTCATTTTATTAAAATTTTTCATATTTTGATATTACTTGTGTCTGTTTGTGTAAAACTCATTTGAAAATATTATCCAGTACAACCCTGTAAAGTAGTCCCTCATAAATTTCTTTAATCCTCTTTTGGAATACCTGCTGAGAAACACTAATGGAATCAATCGCCACGGAAATTTGCACAAGCTATATGTCCATGGGCAAGCGGCAATAGACTACTTTCTGCTCTGCTTTAGATACACAAATAACTATTTTGCAATACCTGTATTGTAAGTTACCCATTAATAACAAAATTTATACACAGTAAGTGGAACTTTTATTGCACAATTGGTTTTCATGGTTACATCATTTACTTACCGTCCACGGTGGATGGTAAGTGAAACTTACCGTTCATGGTGGACGGTAAGTAAATATATCATTCAAATTTTATTTTTAACCTCAATCTGTCAGCTGTTAATTTTGATACCTATTTTTCCTTTTCTTATATTTACACAGGTATTGCAAAAAATATCTTACTAACCTCGAACTGTAAGTGATTTTTTAGGTCTCGAATGTTTAGGAAATCTCGACCCTACGGGTCTCGACATCCCAAACTACATTCTCGCACTAAAAACTATCACTTACTGCTCACGGTACGTAATATACTAATTGTACAACCGTAAAAAATATGTAATTACAAATTTTATTAATTTTAAACAATTTGCAAACGTAAAGTTGGCATTTAAAGTGTCTAATAATTATTTGTATTCCAAGGCCGCGAAATCACTCTTTGCGTATCGAGATGAAAATTGTTGCCGAGACCACTGCTATAATAATTCTTAATCTCTGTATGTTGTCCCGACGAACCAGCAGCAAAGAAGGGTTGCTATAGTACCTACGTCACATGACAGCATTATGGGCCTTGTGTACATATGATATACGAGCCAGAATGGCCGGTAATCATGATGAGTACCCTGGTACTTGCACTGGAGTGCTGTGTTTGTAATAAACGTTACGTCGTCATCTTGGCTGGGGGAGCAAGGGGGTAACTAGGGGAGTTTAGTACAAGCAGGGGTGTTTATGTACGCGAGATTATTGTCCTTGCAAAGTTATTAATGTAAAGGGATTAATGGAGGTTTTATAGAAGGGGTGAGAGTATTTTGCAGGTGCTTGTGTATATTTTTACTAGCATAATTGTATACAGAGTGATTCATAACGTACAGAAAATATTGCCTTTTTTCTAAATAAAAAATCTTGTGTGGAAGCACATAACCTCCCGCCCAATACAACTCTTAAACGGTACAAAATATTATTTGATGATACAGAAACAGACCTTCTTGTTTGTTTATTTTCTATTTATATTTGAGAAATTTAATTTTATTTCGTATATTTATTTCATTTTATGACATATAATTCACTAAGAAAACAACTTCACAATCACAATGACATGTGTTATATTTCGTAAAAAATTTAATTTGTTTAAATGTTTCCATGGTGTAAATGGCATGCAAGATTTATGAAATTTAATTTCTTTATATTTTATTATCTCCAAAACTAATGAAAAATTCAAAACAGATGTAAAATTAAATATTCTACAATTCTCAAATTAACATAAATTGTTAAAAAATTAAATTGAATCGTGTTTTTTCACGGAAAACTGTTAAGAGCTTTTATCTACGATAGTGTGTAAAATTGATGTTTAACTGTTAGTTTCAAGTTTGTAAAACGGTTGTTTAGTAACACGATCCCATTAGTCACGCGCAGTCACGGGTTGCCAAGCAACGAGTGATTCAAATTTTTAAAGCACGCCAAATTTGCAAAAATTTTGTTATCATGGCAAACTTCTCATTTAATTTTGTGATCCTACTTCATAAATAAAAATATTTTTTTATTATATAATGGTGATATTTTTCCCAGAAATAAAAACTCAGTTGGGTTTCTGTAATAAAAACAGTTTGATTTATTTTTTTCCCACTATTTACAATATTTACAATAGTTAAAAATAAGAAAACATTACCTGTAATAAAAACAGAAAACAACAATTAAAGTTTCTACTTCAGGTGAAATATTAACTTTTAAAATTTAAATTTTAATTCACGATTTTTCTAACGTGCGATCACCGATCGTGTCTCTTCTTCCGTACATCGCAATTCAGCGTTCAGGGTCATTGTGCCGGTAGCGCGGCAGATTCGAAATTTGAAAAATGATGACACGATACAAATGTCGTAGTTTTCTTTACATATTTTTTGGGGTTTTTCATTATATCGTAGATAAAATCTAGGGTGCTTGGTAAAAAGAGTATAAGTCACAAAAAGACATTTTGTTCAATAGCCATTTAAAATTTTTTGCATTGTACAGATGGTTGAATTTGATTGTAGAAACGAACATTATGCATTTAATTTGATTTTTATCTACATGTTTTGACTTGTACTGCTAGTGCCAAAACAACAAGTAGATATTTGTGATTAAGAATGCAACTTAACATCTTATGGCCAAAATTTGAACCTATACTCTTTTTACCAAGCACCCTAGAAATATTGTACGATACACATACGTAAAGCGTCTTTAGTCACACAGGGGGCTTAAAACACTCGCTACGCTCGTGTTTTAATTGACCCATGCGTGACTAAAGACTAGCTTTACGTACTTGTATCGTAAATAACTATTAATGAACTGCTACTTCCGGTTGACCAATTTTATCCAAAATCTAATCAGCTCTTCATTTAAATATAAGAAGCAAAAATACACAAATATGTATCTTTTGGAATTCGGCACAGACCACACACACACGTACACACACAGACTTTTACATACATACATACATACATACATACATCCAGACATCATGGCGAAAATAGTAAACTTGTATTGTAGGGACCCTAAAACGTGCTTATTCATTGAAAACTCACTACCCAATTTTTAGACCAAAAACAATACCTCCCTTACCTAGGGGTAGGCGGGAGGTAAAAATTTTTTGACAAAAAACAGTACTTCCCTTAACTAGAGGTAGGCGGGAGGTAAAAACAATACCATAAGCAGTAAATTGTAGAAATTGTTTTAATTCATGAACTTATTTCATAAACCATAATTATGTCTACATATTCCTCATTATTGAAAGTATTAACAATTTTGTACTTAACTATATTTTTTCCGAAATCAATACGAAAGTACACGATATTACAACGCAAAGTTAGCCAAAATAGTAGCTAAAGTTAAGCTTTACAAATTCTTATGTCAAAATATTACTTCACAGACTCTTATGTCAAACTTGATTTACAAACCTAAAATAAATAACAAACAAATGATTTAATAATACTATTGGTGAATTTATTTATTATTTACCTTTGATAATAATTTATCGGATTTAATCCAGATCACATGTGGACCACGTCTAAGAATACATAAAAAATAATGAAAATTATAATCAAATTTGACAGTTTGACAGTACTTTTGTTATCACAGCCAACCTCTTCGCAAAAGCTAGCTGACGTTTTACAAATACATAATGCTATTTACTTATGTTTTTTTTTTTATGAAGATGAGAGGCGGACTAACTACTATGGTCATATGCCGCCTCATGAATGGGTGATTATGGAATTATGTGAACAACACAAACGACCATGCTCTTCAGTGGGATTCGAACCCACGGCCCCTGGCGTGCTAGGCTAGTGACATAGCCACTACGCCACCGATTTATGTTTTTAATTACTTAATAATTTTACAATTTCGGAAAAATATAATGTATACCCCAGCATTAAAGTATTTTTTATTACGAACATACAATTTATTATAATAATAAGCCATATGAGGTTTTCACTATTTTTTTATTTTTTTTATGAAACTATTTAAATAGAAGACTATCTACACTTTTAAAAAGTCTTAATTGTTATTCATTAAGCAACAATGTTTTTTTACCTCCCGCCTACCTCTAGGTAAGGGTGTTTTTGGTCAAAAAATTGGGTAGTGAGTTTTCAATGTATAAGCACGTTTTAAGGTCCCTACAATACGATTTTACTATTTTCGCGATGATGTCTGTATGTATGTATGTATGTATGTATGTGTGTGTGTGTGTAGTCTGTGGCAATTTTTTCGTCTCGCATAACTCAAATACTATAATACCAAAAAATACAATTTTGTGAATTTTTGCTTCTTATATTTGAATGAAGAGCTGATTATATTTTGGATAAAATTGGTCAACCGGAAGTAGCAGTTTACTTGAAGCCCTTAACAGTTTTTCGTGAAAAACACGGTTAAATTTCCTTTTTCAACAATTTATGTTATTTTGAAAGTTGAAGAATATTTAATTATAAAGAAATTATATTTCACAAATCTTGCATTCTCTGTACACCATGAAACAATTAAAAGTTTTCAATTTTTTACGAAATGTGACACATGTCATTGTGATTGTGAAGCTGTTTTCTTAGGGAAATATATGTCAAAAAATTAAATAAGTATACGAAAGAAAATTAAAATTCACAAAGATAAATAGAAAATAAACAAATAAGAAGGTATGTTTCTGTATCATCAAATATTATTTTGTACTGTTTAAGAGTAGTATTGGGCGGGAGGTTATGTGCTGGCCACATCAGATTTTTTTTAAATGTTGTGATGTCATTGTAGAGGTGTTGCTGGATCTCAAACAGTACAGATTGTAAATAATTGTAGTCATATATTTTTTTACTTATTTTATTATTATTATTACAATAAAATAAAACATTTATGTGACAAAAATTATTTAAATTTCTACTGTTTGAGTTCCACCAATAAATCTATAATGACGTCACATTTAAAAAAAAATCACTGTGGCTTAATGAATATCAATTAAGACTTTTTAAAAGTGTAGATAGTCTTCAATTTAAATAAAGTTTCTTAAAAAAATGATGAACGGTCCATTTGCTGTTTTTGGCACGATTTTGATATCACAGTAATCGAGTTTACCTTCCAATCGTAAAAAATATGCTATTTGCATTTTATTTGTATCGGCTTATATTCAAACTACCAACAGAAACATTCTGCCCCTGTCACTTTCTTTTCTTACCGCACAAAATTTTAATACTTCTGACACTGATACAAATCAAAATGTTTAGTTTTTGTTATACTATATTCATTTTAAACTGGAGGGATCGGCATAAAACGATTAAATGCACCGCAATTACGTTTACAAAGGAACTCAAAATATGACCCGCTATAACTGATTTCACAAGGTTCGCACAGGGTTGTACGACCCTATTCGCCGGTACGTGTATAATAAATACAAAAACAACAAAACTGCAATATTTAAATAAGTATATTTCCTTATTCATACGATAAATGTCAAATTCAAATTAAAAAAGGTTTTATTAACATTTTCGTTATATACATAAAATATTTACAACAATATACAATTATTTTTGTGCCGTTTTAGGGCTTGGCCCTCTACAAATTTACAAAATTCGGCTGTTTTTTTATGGCATGAAATTCACCGTACTCACTGGCGCACTTTCTGTACACGTTGATCACTATTTGTTGTGCATGTTCATGTAAATTAATTTTAGATAAATTTATTTCACTTTCTTCTTGATTTTGACCCGTAGTATCTTCTTCGGAATTGCACTCAGATAACACAATTTCATCCAAATATTGTTGTTACTCGTACCAGCAACTTCATTCTCACATATCCACGGCTGCCACATGATTTTTTTTTTTAAATATATTTGTCCTTACTATCACGGGAGTAGAAGTACAAATAGCTGTATATAATTATTGGCCCCTTATATATGAGAAAATATGTTATTATAACGATATTTAATATTCTTATTGAACAATAAGTAACATAACTGCTAATTGGTTAATTTAATCCGGATTAGTAATTTTTAAATTTGCAATCATAGGAAAAAAGTAAGAGTAATTTTAAGCTGAATACGACCCTTGAAATTTTACTTGTTGTGACCATCGTGAAGCGATTTGCGGTAACCGCAATAATGGCTTTCTTCGTAGTTATATGGGACAGGGACGTTTAATCGTTTTATGCCGATCCCTCCAGTTTAAAATGAAAATAGTATACGTTGCTACTTGCTAGGATACTATTTCAGAATTGATATATTAGAACACTTACTTGTTACTAAAATATTAATAAATTGATGGTAAAAAGGTATTTATAATCGTGCACAGTAAATGCCATTACATATTAGTCAACTTATTAGATAAACTAATAATAACAGAAATATTGCAGACGATAAGTGTTTTTCCGTATTGCATTATCGTTCTACGTATGAAACAATTACTTAAAACTACGTCAAACTAGTTTATCTGCATGCCCTCATTTAAGTTACATATACCGGGTGTTAAATTTTTATGTTACATAGGAAATACAGTACAATACTGCATGTCATTTACAAATTAAATTTAAAAAATATAAAATACATTGAAATACCTTTTATGGTCTATGCTGGATTTACTAATTTACAGATTTATAATTGACATTTAAAATATCACCATATTTTATATTCTAAATCTAAATTTCCAAATCAAACTAATTAATTTGACTGGGAGTGGGAAACAAAAAATAACAGTGTTTTTCTACTCCTGTATATACTGGGTGTCTCATTTTAATTTACCACCTGAAATATCTGTAGACTTACGCTTCGAATCGAAAAATGTCCCAGGTAAAAGTTTAATGATTTGGAGGGGGACAGGTAATTATGTAAAAATTCGGCCCCCCTACCCCAGGGGTGGCTGGAGTGGGTGTAACTTTGAAAAATTAAATAGGACCCCTTATTTTTTATTGTAAATTCGGACGAAGCATAAAAAATATGTAAATATTATCTAAAATTTTTTTTATTACTGTGATAGATGGCGCTGTAATCAATAAAATTTGTCTGATTGAAAATGAAACATATTGGGTGCTATTCGCAGCTCTGTACTAAGCGTTACTAAGAAAATTGTATTAGAAATTACTAAAAAATCTATTCACAGCTCGATACTAGGCAATACTAAGCGTTACTAAGTTTTGTATTTAGTACACAAATGTAAAACAAGGTAGTACCGTGTTTAACTTGGCTGAACGGACAATTTGAATTGCGAGATGTGCGCGATATGTTCGAAATGTACAAAATAGGCGGATAAAAGTGTATCGACGGCACATGGACCCGTTTACCGAATTCAAGGAAAGTGAAATTAAAAGGAGCTACATACTGTGAGACTGTTCCAAGATAGTAGCCGATTTGTAAATATTTTGACTAGAGAAGAATTGACAGGCGAGCAAGTACCACTATGTTTCGTCAGAATTACAAGTACTTGTTGCATTTAGATTTTAAACAAAGAGTTTGTACCAAACATAAAACGATAACTAGGTATTAACTATTTTCTTATATTTGAATTTTGACTAAGGTTAAATTTTTTAGTTGTCAAAATGACAGTTTGTGATCACTATACTTTCAATTACATTTTTTTTTGTCGCACGCACTCCTTTTCTTTTTCGTTCCACAGTTTTCGGATCTCTTCCTATTTTGTTCAATTTTTTAAATACTCACATTTCTTTTTAAAATTTTATTTATAAATTACAATTCTCTTAAAATTTTATATAAATGTCAGAATATGTCACTTGGTGTTTGACATAATATAAAATATAACGTAACTATGACTACCAGTGATATTTGCGATGTTGTCAACTATGTTTTTTGCTAGTCACTTGAACTAACTAAAACACGCTAGTATAGAGCTTTGAATAGGTAGTGTATTAATTACTGTTTTAGCGCTAATACATGTTTTAACTAAAACAGCCTAGTACACAACTTTAGTATCGAGCTGTGAATAGCACCCATTGTGTCTAATGGAAGTATTTATTGTTTTGAACCAGTGTTTGTAAGTTATCCTTGAACGAAGTGCATCATAAAACAGTTCCTTAAAAATGGATGATTACCTGCCAAATGAAATAGTTTAAATACATAATAAAACGAATTTTATTGATTGCAGCGTCATCTGTCATAGTAATAAAAAACTTTTTTAGATAAAACTTACTTATTTTTTACGTTTGTCCGAATCTACAAGAAAAAATAAGGGGTCCTACTTAATTTTTCATAGTTACCCCCACCCCAGCCACCCATGGGTGTAGGGAGGTTGAATTTTTTACATAATTACCTGTCCCCCTCCAAATCATTAAACTTTTACTTGGGATATTTTTCGATTTGAAACGTAGGTCTACAGATATTCCAGGTGGTAAATTAAAATGAGACAATGGGGTCATACACTTAAAAAAAAAAAAGTTGTGTTTTTTTACAAATTATAAAAATTTAGATCATTTCAGTGACATATTATTCAATATTTCTTATAATTTTTCAACTTTTCATTCATAATTTCCTTTCTGAAGTTTCGCGGTTGCAAACTCGTGATGTCATCATGTAATAGAATGTAAAGCATGGCAAGGCGAAAGAGGTGTTGATAACAAATAAAAACTTGCTTTTCAGTGTTGCAATAATTACTTATTATTATAAAGATGAATACTCCGATAAATTAAATTAGATATTCGTTAATTATAACATTTCTAGTCAAAGAGTTTGGGACGTGTTAAAACATACTGCTTTGTTGTACTATATCTTGTCGCTTGTCGGTAATGTCGGTAGTCTCATTATCACAGCTGTCATCTCAAATCATATGTTGCAGTTAACAACGATTTTCAAATTAAACATATGTTTATTATATCTGTTATATTATTTTGGCCAGGTAATGTGAATAAACTACATTTGTAAAAACCTCTCAGTAAATAACAATGACTGATAACAGTCAATTTGACAGTAGGTGTAGTTCCTCTTTCTCCGCTAGAGCGTGTTTTGTAGTAGTATAACATGCTGACGTCACGAGCGAAAAATTTGAAATGAGATGCCCATTTCAAAAAATCATATCTTTATAACTACATGCCTTTTAATATTAAAATTAATATCTACATTCATAACTTTACTCAAATTTACAGAAAAAAAATAAAACGAAAAAAGGTTTATGACCCCATTGACTGCAGCGTCATCTATCATAGTAATAAAAAAATTTTTTAGATAAAACTTACTTATTTTTTTACGCTTCATCCGAATTTACAATAAAAAATAAGGGGTACTATTTAATTTGTCAAAGTTACCCCCACTTCAGCCACCCATGGGTGTAGGGAGGTTGAATTTTTTACATAATTACCCGTCCCCCTTCAAATCATTAAACTTTTACTTGGGATATTTTTCGATTTGAAACGTAGGTCGACAGATATTTCAGGTGGTATATTAAAATGAGACACTCAGTATATACCCTTGCACAAAATTATCGAATATTTAATTATGAAGAATCCAGG
This sequence comes from Poecilus cupreus, assembly GCA_963942605.1. NCBI lineage: Eukaryota > Metazoa > Arthropoda > Insecta > Coleoptera > Carabidae > Poecilus > Poecilus cupreus. The sequence goes on from OZ012719.1 coordinate 19,580,835, forward strand.
ATAAAGTAAAGATGGTCTAATACCAAATAAAATTTGCAGTTTCTGAGTAATACTACGTATTAGTAACATCAGAGACTGCAAATTTTATTTTGTTGACTAAAACCATCTTTACTTTTTCCTTGATTCATCATAATAAAATATTCGATAATATTGTCCATGAGTACATTTTCGATGGACTACTCATAATTCACTCTTCTCGACCAATCACAGAGCCAGAAATCCATAATTCCCTGTTATTTTAAAGACGAGATGTGCATCACCAAGCAACGCCTTTTGTTCAGTTGTCATTGTTTATTTTGATGTTGACGTTTTTCAACGTGTGTTTTCAACGAATTTCGATCATTTTCAAAACTGATTTCCGAATTTATAGGAGTAGAAAAAGTATAGTATTATATTCGGGATTATGGTCATAATTCACTCGGATGATTTGCATCACTCGCCTACGGCTAGTGACACAAACTTCATCTTCGTGAATAATGACTAGCATAATCCCTCATATAATAATGTACTGTATAAATGAAAAATAATTTGTCAAATTTTGACATTTAACATTTGACATTTTAAGATTCGTACCGATTTGCCTAGTTACCTGAAGACTTATAACAGTTGTTTGATTAAGTGTTGCCAAATTTACATTTCTTTTAAGTAGCTAGACGTGTTGTATTATTAAGGGCCGATCAATTTTTTTTGTACATTTCCGCAAACCCGCACATTCTTTCATTTTATAGATTATGTCTGCTTATACCTGTCATAGGTCAACATGGCCTTCAATTTAGCTGGGCCACTGTGACGTCACGAATTTCAAAATGAAAACACGACACAATTACAACATTATATAAAGTTTTTATTATTATTATCAAACAACACACATATTTTATAATTTAGGTACGTTTATAAATTCTACTATGGTCACTATGGCCTTTATTAGCAAAAATTTATTAATTTTTATGAGTTTGTGACACACTTTACAAGAGTGTTTTGTGGGTTGCGCAATAATATGCAACAAGATTTTATCATAAATTTATTAATCATTTGTAGTTATTAAATGATATAGAATATAGAAAAAATAGTCAGTAATAATATAACAAGAGAGTGAGAATATATTGAAAATAATTTGACAGATCTTTCGAAAACTTATTGCCAAATGGCGACAAGTTTGAGAAAGATACTGGAGAATTATTAGGTTTGTTCCAAGTGGTTATTTCTGACAAGTTTGTGACATGTTTGTGACAAATTTCACTGCGTCTGCGATAAATGTAAACAAGTTAAGTTTGAAACATAAGCTTCATTTCCTTTTTTGTAGCGAAAAATGTATGAATTTCTTTATTTATATTTATATTTAAGGTTAGCTGTCAAAACAAAAAATGAGCATGCGCATGCGCTTGACTCCATTCACCGTTCCAGTCTGTGTCAAGGAGCACCAGGAGATTTCACTTGCATAGGAAAATTAGGTTCGCGCTGCGCGAGCCATCTGCCGGATCTGGCCGCACTTATATTTGCTTATAGAATATTAACGTAGGCTACGATTTATTTAAAACAATTATCAAAATCTGTCATATCTGTCACAATTTTTCCAAAAACACAAGTTTATATTGAAAAGTTCTTAAAATTAGAATTTTATCGTTATGTGAAGTAGTATTTCATTGATGTACAATGGTACGATATTGTAAGTACTTAAATTACAAATATTGATATTTATGTAATTATGATTGAATATTAATTTTCAGTGGATTTCCATCAACTGGGAAGTACATATATACGAATTTCATTAATGTATTAAATACGAAACGAAGATCTTATTTTCCACCAATCATTTTCCTTTAAATAATAAATTGAAAGATTCATAGAGCATTATTTCGTGATGGAATTCTAGACTTAAACTAAATTTGACCACAGGTAAATTTGTCGCTATTTCCAATGCACAATCCGATAGAATATAATTATTATTTATATTTTCAATATTTTTTAAAGATGCGGCAAGAAATATATGCCTTTCTCTGCGAAGTTAGCATGGTCTGGGTGTATGATGGAAAATATGAATGTTAGATGAATAGTGGATAGAATGAGATTGTTAAATTCACTGATATAAAATGTATCAGCGAATATAAATTCGATATTTGTGCGTTGTATTTATTTCTTAATTCTTTCAAAATATATTTTATTTTTGACATATGTGACTTTGATTTTATTGTCTTGAATAAAATAATTATAAATATTTAAAAAATATGTATAAATATTACATGTGGTGCCATCTAACGGTTGTGGCCGCAGTTATAATTACCATAGCAACGACGGTACCATTTTTTTACATGTGAGTGGAATCTCCTGGTGCTCCTTGGTCTGTGTTTCTAAATTAACTTGTTTACGTTTATCGCAGGCGCACTGAAATTTGTCACAAACATGTCAGAAATGACCACATTTTCTAATTTATCGAGCTCTCAAGTTATATTATTACTGACTATTTTTTCTGTATTCTGTACCATTTAACAACTACAAATGATTAACAAATTTATGATAAAATTAGATTATTTTTTGATTTCATTATCAGGCACGCCACTAAATCTATATTTTTTTGCTCATTTTTACTCGTGTTGATGATAACTATCTGACATCTGACATCTGTCAACAAAAACAAAAAAACTACAGAGAATATTCCCGGCAATAATCACAAGAGCATTATTCTCAGTAAAATAATGACATGATTGGATAAAACACAGGCACGTGACACGTGACATACAATGAAGCATTTCATTGGTTTTAAGAAACGTCAAAAAATAATCAAATGTAGCCAATACTATTTTACATCTTTTTGAATATATCAAAATTTACTATTAATTATTTATTATTATTTATTCCCGAAAAACCTAATAGGCTTTCAAGTAAACTACCACTTCCAGTTATTGGATTAATACAAAAATTTAGACAGCACATAATTAATCCCTCCAAATACTAAATATGAAATTTGAAAATAATATCTTCATTAGGTTTTAAGTATCGTGAACAAATAATAGTTATTTAATTTACAAGAAGGCACAGTAAGGAATTACCCACGAGAGAAATTTTAGCACACTCGTATGATAATTTTATCGAATAGGTAATGCCACTTTGCCCACGTGTGAAGTATAACGCTTTATCCAATACCTATTAATAAATGAACAATTTATTAAAGAAATATTATTTGACAGTGACATATGCTTTAAATTTTAAAATTAAAATGCCAATCGAAGTAGTTGCCACGGTGTTGTGTGTTATTATTATTGTTAAAAATAAAAAATACTCACTAGTGACTTTCCTCAAAATTATACCCACTAGTTGGTAATCTGTTACTTTGCTTGTTTAAAATCGTTATAGAGCATTTATTGAAAGGTGTTGGATATAAAAAAATTTATCTTTCTTTTTCACCTCTTCGGACTCTACATTCTTGGTTGACCTATCCCCGTTACAAGATAACAAAAAAAATCTGATGTGTCCAGCACATAACCTCCCGCCCAATACTACTCTTAAACGATACAAAATAGTATTTGATGATACGGGAACATACCTTCTTATTTGTATATTTTCTATTTATATTTGATAATTTTAATTTCCTTTCGTATATTTATTTAATTTTCTGACATATATTTCACTAAGAAAATAGCTTCACAATCACAATGACATGTGTCACATTTCATAAAAAATTGAAAAATTTTAAATGTTTCCATGGTGTACTAGGAATGCAAGATTTGTGAAATCTAATTTCTTTATATTTTATTATCTCTAAATCTAATGAAAATTTATAAAATTAGTGTAATTAAAACATGTAAAATTAAATATTCTTCAACTTTCAGAATAACATAAATTGTTGAAAAAGAAAATTTACCCGTGTTTTTTACGAAAAATTGTTAAGCGCTTCAAGTAAACTGCTACTTCCGGTTGACCAATGTTATCCAAAATCTAATCAGCTCTTCATTTAAATATAAGAAGTAAAAATTCACAAAATTGTATTTTTTGGTATTATAGTAGTTGAGTTATGCGAGACGAAAAAATTGCCATAGACTACACACACATACATACATACATACATACAGACATCATCACGAAAATAGTAATATCGTATTGTAGTGGCCCTAAATCGTGCTTATTCATTGAAAACTCACTACCCAAAAACAATACCTCCCTTACCTAGAGGTAGGCGGGAGGTAATAAATCTTGATAACAAAATAATGAATTACCAAAACAAAAATGTGTAACAAAAAAGTGTCGTAATGAAATCGATTCATCAACTCATGCACGCACCGAATATTTTATGAAGTCTATTTTTGTTTTGTCAGTTTGAGTGTAGTGGTAGCACTGCGTCGTAAAGTTAAATGTCTAAAAATATCCAAACGTCAACATTCAACAATTGCGAATTTGATAAATTGTTTATTTTAGTTTATCTGCTGCTTAGTAGTTTAAATATTGGATGAGAAACATTTCTTTAACGTGTTGTAATTTGTAAACGGTAACAGTAAGAGAAAAATGTTTCAAACACGAAAGCAACGGCTTGGCAGGTTGCGTTAAAGCCGGACCATTCGATAACGCAAGTTAAGCAATGCTGCCCGCGGTTAATAGTTGGATGGGTGACCCATTTCAGCAAACATTGCGTGCCGTTGTCACACCACTGAAAACGAGGTTACGAGGCGGCATATAACCTCAGCAGTTGAGACCTCTTTACAATAATAATAATAATGTTTTAAACAACAATTGTAGATAATAATATTTTAAACATTATTCTAATAATAAAAATAATCATTAAAGTAAAATTTACTGAGATATTTCAAAATAACTTGATAGGGCTTCAAGTAAACTACCACTTCCGGTTATTGGATTATCAATATTTATATCACGAGTGCTAAGAATTTAATCGATTAAGTTTGATATGTGTAGCTTATGCAAAAAATTTTGTTTAAAAAGTGTTTGAGTGCATAAAAATTTGAAAAATTCCGAGACCGCAGCTCGAGGGATTTTATCTTAAATTATTATGTACGATAACACTTTTTTTAAAGCAAAATTTTGTAAATAAGCTAGACATCAAATTTAATCGATTCAATTCTTTAGCACGAGATGTATATGTCAAGATTATTTCATGAATTCATAGCATGAACTTTAATACTTGCCGAAACGTTTATTTTTGACACATTTTCACATAAATAAATCGGTACACTCATAAACAAAACACCATAAAATTTTGTTGTTATATTGTAACTATAGCAAATTGTTTGTTTTTCTTTTTTACTTGTCAAATAAATGTCAAAAATTTGTAAATAAAAATAGCTTGAATTGAATAATTCAGCATGTTTAAAGACATAGAATACCAGTAAAGGTAAAATACATGTAAGTATCTTGCTTCTGCAACTAATTATCCGGCTAAATATGCCTTCAAAATATTCAAAATTTGCATATAAAAGCTAGTTTCAATTTAATCGCGATTAAATAGCATAGTGCTGTTTAATCACTTATCTAAAAGGCACAACAATGGAAAATGAGACATTTTGAATGGTCAAATTTGTAATGAGTGAAATAATCACCAAAAACTAATCAGCTCTTCTAAAAGGGATACAATTGATATATACAAAAAATCAAAATTTTTAGTTTGATAGTTTTTGGGAAACCGTAACTCCAGAGATCCACACAGACTGACAGACAGACACACACAGACATCATCACGAAACTATTAAAATCGTATTGTATAGGAACACTAAACGTGCTCATCCACTGAAAACTCACTACCGAATTTTTAGCATGATTCCTATACCTTCCTTACAGGTAGGTGGTATGAGATACAAAAAGCTATACAAAACAATTTCCCTTAACCCTTATAAATCCTCTTTTCCTAATATTTTTGAGATTTGCAATTTGACGAATACATCAAACACGAGATCTGCGCTAAGCAGAGTGCCACACTAATACTTGGGTACATAGCGTGTACAAATTCTCGTGCATGAGGAAAAACTATATTATTAATAAATTATTTGGTATAATTTTCTGTCCGACTCTTCTGAAAACCAGTTATTTTCATCTGTAATTCGTTTCCTAATTCGTTGATTTGATGCTGTATTGTTTTGCCGGTTATTTAAATCATGTGGTGTATTAGTAGTATACTTTGTACTTTTTTATACCTTGTATAAAAACAGAAATTATTTTCATATTGTCTTTTTAGTTGGTACCAATGACATGTCTGTGGCCGTATGTACAATAGACTATTCCACGACATTTATTTTTTCTTGAATTACATAAAATTTAAGAGCACATATGAAAGTCCGAGTTAAAAATTCTTCCAAATAAGTGAGATATTAAGGTCTGAATTTTAAAGTACATCAATGACGTAGGTCATGTATTATACCAGAAATAATCAAACGGTGGTTCACAGACTTTCGAAACTAATGTTAAGTAAATTACAAAATAATATATATTTAAATTGTAATATTATATTTTATTATTAGAGAAATAATAGTTATTTATTTAACTAGGCACCAAAATACCAGATTTACAGCCGAGGCTATACGTTTGTATAGCGGTTACTATGTAAAATAATTTTACAGTCTGCGCATAAAAGTGACACTTTACATACTGTTAGCAGTCTGCGAAGTGCCACCTTTAATATTAGCCGCTAAAAAATAAATTAATGTATTTAATTTATTTAACTTTTTAACTCATTTTACAAAAACATTTTGAGATTCTCGACGTTAGACGTTAGGAAGTTAATGGCGCTAGTATCGTACAGTTAAAGAAAATCACCCGAGCGGAATACGAACAGACCCGACACGCACGAATTTGTATATTTTTTATGAAGGCGGTTCAGGAGCTAATACTTAAATTCCATTTGTTCAAACAGACGCGCACATGTCCTACGTCATCAAAAACAAAAAATGCCGTATTTATTAAATGGAGTCATTTATAATTAAAAATATGGAATTTTCCACATCCTTTAACTCTTATCTTTCCTTAAACTTTTGCTATTTTTACTTTCTTATGCAAAGTATAAAGAAGTATAGCAATCAGGAAAAAAATCGCTGATGGAAACACATATTTTGACGTCCACTGAATCCGTTAAGACCAATTTATCAATGATGACTGTGTGTGAGGATGGATGGATGGATGTCCGTGTGCGCAATATCTCATGAACGAGACGATATGTAAACGAATCTTAGAATTTATAACTGACTGTGTATGTATTTAAAAAATCTGATGTGTCCAGCACATAACCTCCCGCCCAATACTACTCTTAAACGGTAGAAAATAGTATTTGATGATACAGAAACATACCTTCTTATTTGTTTATTTTCTATTTATATTTGAGAATTTTAATTTTCTTTCGTATATTTATTTAATTTTTTGACATATATTTCACTAAGAAAACAGCTTCACAATCACAATGACATGTGTCACATTTCGTAAAAAATTGAAAATTTTCCATGGTGTACTAGGAATGCAAGATTTGTGAAATCTAATTTCTTTATATTTTATTATCTCTAAATCTAATGAAAATTATTAAAATTAGTGTAATCAAAACAAATGTAGAATTAAATATTCTTCAACTTTCAAAATAACATAAATTGTTGAAAAAGGAAATTTAACCGTGTTTTTCACGAAAAACTGTTAAGGGCTTCAAGTAAACTGCTACTTCCGGTCGACCAATTTTATCCAAAATCTAATCAGCTCTTCATTTAAATATAAGAAGCAATAATTCAAAAAATTGTATTTTTTGGTATTATAGTATTTGAGTTATGCGAGACGAAAAAATTGCCACAGACTACACACACACACACATACATACATACATACATACATACATACATACATACATACATACAGACATCATCGCGAAAATAGTAAAATCGTATTGTAGGGACCCTAAAACGTGCTTATTCATTGAAAACTCACTACCCAATTTTCTGACCAAAAACAATACCTCCCTTACCTAGAGGTAGGCGGGAGGTAAAAAGTAATATGTATACAAAACAAAACACTTATGTTATTAAATTGAAAAACAAACGAAAGAATACAATTATTTAAATTGTATTTCAATAATTCAAAATGCTATATTTAATTATCTAATTATCTACTTTCACAATATATGTGAGAAGTAGTGTGTGTTAAATACAAATACTTTTAGATTTTGGATAAAATTATTCAACCGGAAAGAGCACTTCATTAGAAGCCTTTAACAGTTTTCCGGAAAAAACCACGGTTAAATTGAATTTTTTTTTAAATTTATGTTATTGTGAAAAATGTAGAATATATTTTTTTACATCTGTTTTGTTTTCACTAATTTTATTAATTTTTATTAGATTTAGACATAATAAAATATAAAGAAATTAGATTTCACAAATCTTGCATTCTTAGTACACCATGGAAACATTTAAAAAATTTTAATTTTTTACAAAATGTGATACATGTCTTTTTTATTGTGAAGCTGTTTTCTTAGTGAAATATATGTCAACAAATTAATAAATATACGAAAAAAAATTTAATTTCTCAAATAAAATAGAAAATAAACAAATAAGAAGGTATGTTTCTGTATCATCAAATACTATTTTGTACCGTTTAAGAGTAGTATTGGGCGGGAGGTTATGTACTTATGTGTCGTGAAATATTATAAAAATAATATTTGTATTATTAGTTAGAAAGTTTTGAAGACAATATAGAAAACAAAATTAAACAGGTTTGACATCTATATATCAAATAAATGTCAAAATAGTCATACGCAAGGAACAAGTCATACGTGTTCAGTTGGTTTTATTTGTATAAGAAAGTAGTGTGGTGTCCACACCAGATTTTTTCCTATTCATTTTATAGTATTCAGGGTTAAACACCAATGCCATTGATATTTTTTTATTATTATAGTTACAAAAAAATACTACAGAATAAAGTTGTAGGAAACCAAGGGCAACATCCAATTAGAGAAGAAAATATTTTTTAAAACCAGTGATTCTCAAGTTACTACACAAAGTTATATTTTTTCAAATGTGATTATACATATTTTCTATGCCCATTCGATAGCGATTTTTCAAAGTTTGTGTGACGTCATTGGTATTACTCCAGTGGCACTAAAACAATTTTTCATGATAGTAGATATTATATATTTTTTAATGCAAAAATATTAGTCACATATTACAAGTCTAAATTTACAACAATTAAACTTAATATAAACAAAAATAAAATTAATTTGGAAATTTTACAGTATTTACTTGATATTCGAGTAAACATCATACGAAAGTTTGAGAACAGTGGCGCTGGTAGTGATGTAACCTAACCTCAACACACAATTTTATTCAATAGTTTTTCAACACAGCACAATCAAACAGTCAAATTATGAAACAAGTAATAGAAGCCCAACAAATATAATCTTAAACACCAACAAATAAAACAAATGAAATGCCCCCAATAGACGCGCGACTTGCACGTTTCAAATTTCTGGCCAATAGAATCAATGCGAGTATTCGTGACGTCAAAATATGTTCAATTCGTTATATCGCTTTACTGCAAAATATTTAAAAGAAAAAAATCTAGTGTGGGCACCACACTACTTTCTTATATAAATAAAATCAACTGAACACGTATGACTTGTTCCTTGCGTATAACTTTATTTTGACAATAATTATTTGATATGTAGATGTTAAACCTGTTTATTTTTTTGTTCTCATTGTAAGTATGAATTTATTTTAAAATAGAAAGTAATTAATATCTAGTCTTCAAAACACTTTAACTAGTAATACAAACATTACTTTTATAATATTTCACACGACACATATTTTTAACACTTCACAATTATTTGACACGTTTGACACATAGATATTAAAAATGTTTTAGTTTTTGTTCCCATTGTAACTAAGATTATAGAAATGTTTTCTTGAATATATAATTTAGTTTTTCTCAAAATTGAAAGTTTATACAAGAAAAGTGCAAGTAACATTTTATATTCCAAATATTTTTGCTAACATCTTTCATTTGAAACATTTTCTCACAGCTAATTCTATTATTGCAATAAATGGAATTTATTGTTTTATGTCCAGTCAACTTCCTTTCCGGTTCTTCAATTTCATTCAAAATCAACCCAGCTCTTCATTTTTTCATGAAACTTATAAATTCCAAGTTTCGTTTACATATCTTGTCTCGTTCATGAGATATTGCGCACACGGACATCCATCCATCCATCCATCCTTACACACAGACATCATTGAGAAATTGGTCTTAACGGATTCAGTGGACGTCAAAATATGTATTTCCGCAAAAATCTCGTAAGCAATTTTTTTCGTGATTCTAATACATCCTTATACTTTGTATAAGAAAGTAAAAAATACTTTACTAGTAATTATTCCGAAAGTGTTACATGATTTTGATATAAATTTGTCATATTTCGTTTATGGCTTAAGCGGATATTTGCAGAAAGTTGTGTATTGTTGCATAATTTTTTTCTTACTTAAGTTTAGTTTTACGTTTGCATAAATACATAACAAATATAATTCGTACACTGTGAAGTATGTAATAACTCAGGTACTATTTATAGTACTCGTACTTGGGTAATAAGAATTTAGTTATTCGAAGTTATTTTTACTTGGCACTGTAATCAAAAGCACGCGGACCTGAACATGATATTAGGTAATTCGTAGCTATAATGATTTATTTAGGTTTGTTATGTTTAAAACAAGAAAGTTAGTCAATTTGGGTTTTTTTCTTTTTTGTACATCATTTCCACAATGACGTGTATGTGTATGCGTGTATTTGTATGTGCAATAACTCATGATGTATAAGGACAAGATTATCGCGAAATAAGTTTCATCTAATGTGGACACCACATAACTTCCTTGTATGTCTTGTATTAAATTATACACATTTCTAGCTGTACTTGCATTAAACTAAATTATTTATTTTAAGTACCATTTGTAAAAGGCCGATGGGAACAAAACATGGAAACTAGATGTTATAGCAAATTAATAAACAAAATTTTAACATAATTTGCCCAACTGTTTTTGTTTAAAAATATTTATGTATCAAGGCACCGAAGTTCAATTTATTACCACGAATATGGAATTTAGTTGGCGAGGCCCAGCCCCAACGACTTCACAAAATAAATATGCTCTTTTCTGTTCAGCTTAGCCAATACGCCGCTATGCGGCGCACCAATCTAACCGCCCATGTTTTTCCATGCCGAATATGTACAACTCGTACTCATATATTTATTTTTCATATATATGCGCAATATTAGACAAATTCAAATTTTGAATATTATAAATGATTTTTATTTTAATGTATAGTTATTTTTTACACAGAAATATCAAAGCAAAATAATGTTCAATTTTATTTACTCCACAAGTTTTATTTCTTGTGGATAACCAATACAATGAGTAATAGTTTCTACGTTTATTTCTTTTCGTTGTCATTCTTTTTGCTCGCTGATTTTTTACATGCACTTTTTTTTACAAATTTTAATTTTTGACGAAACTGTGATTTACGATTAAATTGACAAGAACAGGTGATTCGCAAAGAAACATTTAAAGAAACACAATGATTACAAATTTCACTGTTTTTTAAGACATTTGCACACATATTATGCCTCTAAGTTGATGTTATGAAATCTTTAGAACCAGTAGAAAATTTGTGTAATACATTTGTAATCAAATCAGTATTAATACTAATAGAGTGACATTCAACATCTTCATAAATAATTTTTTATCACTGAAGGGAAATTCTATAGCGTTATTAAGCACAGTAACTTTTTTTTCGAAATATTCCAGTTTTTAAGTAATTAGAATAGATTGTTTCAAAGAATATTAATATTTCATTATTATCGTTTGTATCTATTTTACAGGATGTCTAATTTTTTTATGGCAAATTAATATCAGACAGATTAATACTACTTGTATTCTGATTAGTAATAGTTGTTTCTTGTAAATTTTCCATTGTAGAAACACTATATTATTCTTCTAAAATTTGTATTCTACGTGTTTTTGTCGGTTTTGTATCATCTACGTGTCTAATTGTTGGTGGTTTACGTTTAACAACGTGTTTTGATAAATAATATGGACAATTTGGAAATATTGTCGGAAGATCATCATCTGTCCGTTTGCATTTTTTTTAATGCAACCTACAAATTTTTTGGTGTTAAGGTTACTTCATATTTTAATTATATGTTATATTACAGTATTACACATTCGGGCTTAAAATGTTTTTCACAGACATTATCTTTTGTTGACAAAACTCGATCTTTTCGAGGAATAGCATTCGACCATGTATGTAAACGGTTTTCGGTCACAGCGAATAAAGACACATTTTCTTTACTTGACGCGTATCCCGAATTACAATTAGGTACAATACACTTTCTATTCGGCCTTTTGTATTTTAAAAATATCGAATTTAGCAAAATAAATCCACAAAACAAACACAATGTCGCATGTAAAATGGCTAGCAACGGACATAAGAAGGGCGGTTAGACTGATGCGCCGCGTAGTGTTCTAAATTCGAACCCACAAATTAGAAACATAATCAGATCGCCCTCTCTATGGTTACGAGTCTTGAGCATAAGTGCTGCACCCGCGTGGGAGTGGTGTGCCACTAAAATTAGACAAGGATGACAATAGAAGGATAGTAGATTGCATTTTAGCCTCCTTGATATTTTTTATTTTATATTTAAATGTATTTTTATTATTTCGAAATTATAACAATAAATGTATGGAATAAATTTATTCAATTAAATACTGTTTACATACATTTAAACGTGTAGACAAAAAATATATTATTAAAGATTCCTAATAAAATTTAATTTAATATTTAAAAAAGAAAGTTTATAAATTTAATAGGAAAAGCTTCATTTAAAATATTAAAAATGAGAATTTAATATAATTATTAGAAACCTTTTATCTTTCCTATAAAATAAGAGTTAAATAAGTATATTACCACTTTTAATGGGATGTTCAAGTTTAAGAACGAATTTTAACAGATTATGTTAACAATATTTTTACTCTAACCCAATTTTTCACATTTAACAAATATCTGCATTTGTGCTTGCAATTAACAGCGAATTTCAAAGTATTTGTAGTTAGAGCCGAACGATTGATTGGTGATGATTATTATTGTTAACTGTGATTATATGAAGAAAATTTGTTATTAACTAAGTGTCACTATAAACATATTTAAATTGTAAAAGTGAATTATAAGAGAAACCAGGAATTATCCTTAATAATAATCAAACTGTACTTAAAACAGTAATAATTCTCGCAGAAATTATCTTGTCAAATTCCATTTAATAACCAGCACTAATCATTATTCCTTTATGATTAACCGACGCCTGTGATACATCCAAATACTTCTGTTATATAAATACTTCTCAACGTTGTGGAGATATCCAAATATTGTTGTTCATCCTGAAACAAATATACCTATTTCATAAAAATGAAATTTATTACTTCTAGAATTAGTATACCGTAGATTCGCATCATCGTTATTCGTCTTCACAAATTGGTTAACATTGGAGTCCATAAATCTATGAATTCATTATAAAATTTTCTTTATTTTTCGTTCTTCGTAATCTCCCCCCTTCAATTATCTACATTTTTATATTCTTATATTTGATTTCAGTGTTACATTTTGTCTTGTATCGAAAAACGTCTAATTTTTTTTTGAGCCAATTGTATTGGTGAAAAAAGAAAATCCTTTGTTAAACAATTAGTTATATAGTTCAGTCTGTGCACTCGGTCTTTTCTTGTAATACTGCTAAGCCTGGTCCTAAGTTCTCGAATGGTACTGTTCCCGGTCACAATCTTCAGCCGATTCTTTACAGTTTCGTCGTAGAATGTTCATTCCCGGCCACTCAACTGAGGCACTGGTAATCGCATTTTTTTCAAAATACCTACAGTAGTTTAAATTATTAATAATGTTTATTTAAAAAAAAGAATTTATTACTATACCATGCTCGGATGTCTCACGTTTTCTCTCAAAAGGTCTTTCAATGTTAGTTTGTGAATGGTCATGCCCATTTGTTCATCGTTGGGTTGAATCATATTTTCTGCTGGTCGGTTTGTTATATATTGTCCGGTTGGTGGTGATGGTGTCGCGTCAGGTTGAAGAGCTTGAAGCATTGGGACCATGAAAAGATGCATGAATCAGGACAGACGGATGTGTTCAGAGCACTTAGGTATTTTATCCAACTTGACGTCTAACCCAAGTATATCCATCCAAAATTGTTGCATTTCCTTCCATTAGGCATCTCTTTATACAACAATAATTGTAATGTTCTAAGATAGAAAGGAGGCAAAATGATTGAAATAAAGGAATTGGATTATACATAATGGATAAACAGAATATTAAATTTTACACTTACCCGTTGTAAAGTACCTATTGCACAAAAATAATTAACAACAATAGCAAGGAAAACGAATTGTCAACACACATAAATTTTGACAAGAAAATTCACTATGATTTCTTCTCTTCTTCTTTTTCCAAAGTAACTCGATTCAAATAACATGTTTTATTATATGCGCTCTATAAAGTGGTGCCTCCCAACTTCGTGGCGTGGTGTGCCACTAATCATATCATTGTGCTGACTTTTGTCATCCAAGTTGCCTCCCCCTGTTCGAACCTGAACAAACTTGGTCACTAGCCGCGCTGTGCTACGCAATAGGAAGTTCATTTTCCTGTTTATCTTATTCCGTGGCGAGGCCCGTAGAGCCGAGGAAAATAAACCATGTGAGTGATGAAAAGAAACTTCAGTGCTGAGGTACATATTAAGTTTTATTTGAAACCTATCATTCGAAAAAACTGTACAAAAATTACAATATAGGTCTATACATCTGTCAGTTGTCAATTGAAACTGACAGTCAGTGTTGCCAACCTTGAGAAGAGAAGTTATCGTAAATAACACTCAAAATTATATGTTTTGTCCTCAATTTCGTCATCAGAATTAATTAGTTAATTCTTCATGCATATTTTGTTTCATGTTACGTCCAAATTTACTATAGTACGTCAATATACCTGCCAAAATTATCCTAATTGTACAATAATTATTTTACGGTTACCAACACTGGGTTGCTCAAAATCGTCGTATAATGGGTTACTTTAGTGACGATTTCAGAGCTTTTAATGACGACTTTTGAGCACTTTAGTGCCGATTTCAAATAAAGTATTTTTAGAGAAAAATACGTCTTTAACATGGCCGATTGCAATAAAAAAATTCTGATGTATCCGGAACATAAACTATCGCTCAATACAACTCTTAAACGGTACAAAAGAGTATTTGATGATACAGGAACATACCTTCTTATTTGTTTATTTTCTATTTATAATTAAGAAATATAATTTTCTTTCGTATATTTATTGAATTTTTTGACATATATTTCACTAAGAAAACAGCTCCACAATCACAATGTTATGTGTCACATTTCGTAAAAAATTGCAAATTTTTAAGTGCTTCCATGGCTTTCATTTATGAAACTTAATTTCATTATATTTTATTATTTCTAAATCTAATGAAAACTAATAAAATTAGTGTAATCAAACAGATGTAAAATTAAATATTCAAAATAACATAAATTGTTGAAAAATTAAATTTTTACTGTATTTTTTCACGGAAAACTGTTAAGGGCTTCTAGTGAATTGGTTGACCAATTTTATCCAAAATCTAATCAGCCCTTCATATGAATATAAGAAATAAAAATACACAAAATTATATTTTTTGGTACTATAGTACTTAAGTAAAATAAATAAATAAAATAATTATATCATCACGCCTTTTGCCCATTATGGGTGTGGCACTCTGCTTATGCAGATCTCGGTAAGTGATATATTTTTACGTATGAAATGCGGTTACCAGCCGTCAAGTCATAGCCCCCAAAGTTGTTAATGGAGGGGGAACCACCGGGGTAAATTTAAATTGGCAACTGTCGCCAGTGAGATTCGAACTGAGGATCTCACTATCCACAGTCCGAAGCATTACCACGGAGTTATTTACCCCAATTACTTAAGTAAAGCGAGACGAAAATAGTAAAATCGTATTGTAGGGATCCTAAAACGTGCTTATTTATTGAAAACTCACTACACAATTTTTGACCAAAAACAATACCTCCCTTACCTAGAGGTAGGCGGGAGGTAAAAAAAAGCTACAACAATATATGTCATACATGTGTTTAGTTTAATGAAAAATTAGATTAATGTTTTTTCTTATATAATCATTAGTCGGAAAATATTGTGTATAATTCGAGTACAAATTATTAATATTTAATTTTCCTTTCTGAAACCTTTAATTTGGTACCAGGTTCGTAAGGGTTCAATAACCTAGTACAAAAACAGTTGACTATCATCCAAAATTATTTTATAACATTTTAATTTAACTCTCCTCAATGAGACCTTTAGTTTGATGCCAAACTCGATTACGATTCAATTAACGTATATAAAAACAATTGACGGTCGTCCAAAATTAATTTTTGACATTTAAGTTCAAGTGTAAATATCACACTTTTAACCCATTTATGGGTGTGGCAATCTGCTTGCACAGATCCCGGTATGAGATGTTTTTGCGTATGAAGTGCGGTTACCAGCTGTCAAATCAAGGTCCCCAAAGATGTCAGTAGAGGGGGAACCACAGAGGTAAAGTTAAAATGGTAACTATCCGCATTGGGATTCGAACTAAGGATCTTATGATCCACAGTCCGATGTCGTTACCATGTAACAATTTACCTAAAAAAATTTATGATTACATTATATATTACTTTTTCTCAAAACCGAAAACTAATACAAGAAAACTGCAAATAACATATTTATTTCAAACTTTTTTCTCAGCTGATCTTATATTCTAAATAAATTGAATTTATTGTTTTGTGTGTCACGTATACCAAAATCAACTAAGTATATTTTCTTGTTCGTGAGTTATAGAACATATAGACACGCATCCATCCATCCACACAGACGTTGTTGAGACCTCAAAACATGCATTGCCCTGAAAATCTCATAATCGATTTTTTTGTATTATAATTATTCTTCCCTATTCTACGTATATAAAAGTTAAATTGCAGGCTACAAACTTTTATTTTTTTACTTTCTTCTAAAATAATTTATTTTTCTACTCCTGTATACATAAATCCCAATTATTTCATTCATAATTCACGTTTATTTTATAGACGTGATGTGGATCACCAAGAAACGGTCGTTTGACAGTTGACATGTAGTCAGTTGTCATTGTGTATTTTTATTTACTGACGTTTTCAAAAATGATTTTTGAATATAATCCCTCATATAATAATATACTATTATTTACATCAGTTTCTTCTAAAATAATTTATTTACATTTAACAAATAAAAATATAATTATGTAATACTTACATAATACGCCTAATCGGTGTTCACATAGACGGTCATTCAATTTCATTTTGAAAATTGTTTATAATGTATTTTTAATGTTAAAAATTAAATTGTACATTTTGCATTTTCTTAAGAATAAGGTGTACCCTTGAAAAATAATAATAGAAAACGAAAATGTATTTTTGAAACAAGTTCTTGGCCTAGATATGACAGTTGAAGGAAGTGATGAACTCCGCTCTGACGATAGGTGCACAATAATTTGTTTCAAACAAAATATTATTATTATAAATCCTGTGTTACACGACGCAATTTACTAGTCAATAAATTGGCCAAGTTAATAAATGGGGTCTTCATCATTTTCTAAATTTTTTTATGAAACTTTATCTAAATTGAAAACTATCTACACTTGTAAAAAGTCTTAATTGATATTTATTAAGCCACAATGATTTTTTAAAAACGTCACTCTAAAGGTGTTGATGGAGCTCAAACAGTAGAGATTGTAAATAATTGTAGTCACATATATGTTCTATTTTGTTGTTTAGAAAATTATTTAAATTAAAATAACTTTTTGTGGTAAGTAATTAAAATATACATTTATTCCATTTCTGGAAGAAACTTGAATAAACTGTAAGATTATTTTAGTCAAATGTTTGATTACCACTGATAAATTTTGCTATCCTATGTCATTCAACAAGCGTTTAATTTCATTGAGGCGAATTAAAGTAATATTTATTAGTTAGAAATGTTTGTATTTAAAATATACTGTTGTTTTAAAAGATGAACCCTGTATATTATTCACTTTACAACAACAGTGTAAATACAAACGTTGTTTAGAATTTAAAAATGCGTGCAATAAGGCCCATTTGGTTTCCTAAATATTAATATTTCATGATATATTAATCAAATTAAAATTAATTCTTGTTAGAAGAATTGTAATATGGGCATAGAAAATTTAACAATAACTAAAAATATTTAACATATATCAGAAAACATATTTAGATTTATTTATTTGTATTATTTTCTGTAGAAATTTCGTGGAAGATTATAATAATATAATGGCTAATTTAAGAGTTCATTTCTTTCCGTTTCTTTCTGATAAATAATAGATATTTACGATATAATTGGAATAAGAGTATTATTAAGATACGCATGTGAAATCATATAAGTATATTAATAATGCATTATCGTACGTGTATTGTACTAGTATATTATGATACAAGTGTATAAGTAAGCTTTTAAAGCCTCGGCAAATAAATTTCATATTTATGATGAAAAGTTCAACTTCAGTGCCTTGATACATAAATAACTATAATTTTGGGCAGGCGTAGATAATATTATATTAAGATACAAGTGTATAAGTATGTTTTTGAAGCAAGTACGACGAGTTGAAAGGCACGACGCGAAGCGGAGTGCTTTTAACGTCGCTAGTGCTTTAATAGTATATGAGAGATTATGATAATCATTATTCACGAAGATGAAGTTTGTGTCACTAGCCGTAGGCGAGTGATGCAAATCATCCGAGTGAATAATGACCATAATCCCGAATATAATACTATACTTTTACTAGTCCTGTAAATTTGGAAATCACTAGTGAAAATGATCGAAATTCGTTGAAAACACACGTTGAAAAACTTCAACATAAATATACACAATGATAACTCTCAGACGGCCGTTGCTAGGTGATCCACATCACGTTTTTAAAATAACAGTGAATTATGAATTTCTGGCTCTGTAATTGGCCGAGAAGATTGAATTATAAAATCATAACTCACTCTAATGAAAAAATTTAAATGGCGATATATTTATTTATCCAACACCTGTCTATAAATACTCTATAACTATGGCGATTTTAAACAAGCAAAGTAACAGATTACCCACTAGTGTGTATAATTTTGAGGAAAGCCACTAGTGAGTATTTTTTTATTTATAACAATAATAATAACACACAACACCTTGGTAATTACTTCGATTGACATTTTAATTTAAAAAATTTAAAGCATATGTCATTGTCAAATAATATTTCTTTAATAATTTTTTCATTTATTAAGAAGTGTTGGATTAAACGTTATACTTCACACGTGGGCAAAGTGGAATTACCCACTCGATAAAATTATCACACTCAGCCTTCGGCTTCGTGAGCTAAAATTTCTTACTTTGCCCACTTGTAAAGTAAATAACTATTATACAGGAGTAGAAAAAAAGCATCCAAAATTAAAATACGCTAACTAGTGGTAGAAAGCTGTAATAACCATAAGGTACATAAATTTCATAGAATTTTGAAATTAATAGTTATTTTTTTCAAATTAAAAACAATAGTAGTTATTTTAAGAGTATTCCAATGTAAACTACCAATGCAAACTACCAATACTAGAGCACGCATTCGCCATCATAAGATATAATACAAAATGAATTTGACATGTACCTTTTGGGTATTGTGATCAACGCCATCTCTTAATAATTTGAAAATCCAATACACGTTTTTTTTTTTTATTTTTCATTATACCTGCGTTATATTTTGTAAAAAAACTGCAACATTTTGATTTTGATTCATTTCATAATTTTGCGCGTGTGACGTTTGACGTATATCGTTTACATGGAGATTGGTTAGCATTTATTGTTTACGTTATTAGGTAGATTTGTTTTTTTACAATTTGTCATGAGAGTTTTGACAAATATAAATAGTAATTATTTTTGTTGTTGCCTAGCAACTAGTGATGCAATGATTATTAAGGTTTATTAAAATGCGCATATGTTTGTCTGTCATGTGTTTCGGTTCTGTTGTCTGTCACTTATTGATAATTTCTTACTTTGTTTTATTATAAATACATATACAAAACGAATTTGCAAATGATATTTTTGTTGTATGTATTCAAATTAGGATTATTTTGCAAGCCTGATTTTTTCGCCCATGATGTGGGTATATATTTTTAAAATGTTGTAAAAAAAGACGACTTAAATACAGATTTTATTATCTTTAATTTTTAAATATACAATTAATTCAAATATTACAACTATCTAGCTTTACGCTTTTTATAATAAATAAATAGTACAAGATTATTTAATTTAATTTCCTAAACATTTTTTTATTTTATATCCTAAACTAATAAATAATAATATTATTTAACAATAAATTATTATTTTTTATTGTAATACTATTAAGTTAACCTATTTGTACTTAATAATCGTAATCGGCGATTATAAAAAAATATGTTTTATTATATCTGCATCAAATTCCGTGTTTAAAACACACTATAGCGTGCGCAAACGCAAGATTAAAACACGCCGTGCTTTAAAAGTTGCTAAGCAACTACAAAAATAATTGCATTAATATATGTCAAAACTGTCATGACAAATTGTAAAAAAAAACGAATCTACATGGTAACATAAACAATAAATGCTAACCGATAATACATGGGTAAACGATATACGTCAAACTTCACATGTGCAAAATTATGACATGAATCAAATTTAAAATGATGCAGGTATAATAAAAAATAGCGTATGACATACGTGTATAAGTGATTTTAAAGCACTAGCGACATTAGGAGCACTCCGCTTCGCATCGTGCCCTTAAACTCGTCGTACGTGCTTTAAAAACATACTTACATAATATATTATTATCTACGCCCGCCCAAAATTATAGTTATTTATGTGTCAAGGCACTGAAGTTTAACTTTTCATCACAAATATGAAATTTATTTGCCGAGGCCCGTAGGGCCGAGGAAAATAAACCATGTGAGTGATAAAAAGGAACTTCAATGCCGAGGTACATATTAAGTTTTATTTGAAATCTAAAATTCGAAAAAACTGTACAAATATTACAATATAGGTTAAGTTTATACATCTGTCAGTTGTCAATTGAAACTGACAGTCAGTGTTGCCAACCTCGAACATTGAAGTTATCGTAAATAACATTTAAAATTATTTGTTTTGTACTAAATTTCTTCATTGGTATTAATAAATAAATTCTTCTTGCACATATTGTTTCATTTTACGTATAAATTTACTACAATACGTCATATATCTGTCAAAATTATACTACTTGTACAATAATTATTTTACGATTGTCAACACTGCATTGCTCAAAATCGTCGTGTAATGGGTTACTTTAGTGACGATTTCTGAGCTTTAATGACGATTTTTGAGCATAAATTTTACTGTATTTTTTGACAAGTAGAAAATTAATCTAAGTAGTTGCTGTAAAGATGTTTCTATAACACTGTTTTGGAAACTAGGCATTCCACAACTAAAAATTGTTATGGAATCACTAACATTCTATACGCCGCGTATGGAATATTTTCGACGAATCAGAGCCGCATATTAGCCGTGATATATGAAGTATCTTGATTCAATTACTATGGTTACGTGTTTGTTTTAATTTGATTTATTTGAGTTTGACATTTACAACAGTTTTGTATTTGTATTTTTTGTATATTTCCAAAATCTTGTAATAGAAAGTATAGTCTACAACATGTAACGGAATGGCCTATCCCACACTCGCAAACCGTAGCCCTCGCCTTCGGCTCGGACTACAAACATTCTGCTTGCGTGGAATATGTGCCATTCCATTACTTGTTGTAGAATATACTATTTTAATCCATGACGAACAAAATTTGACATTAAACAATTATGTAGTTGTTTATAATAAATTTTTTTATCATTTCGTGAAAATTAGTGATTTAGAAAGTATTTCGTCGAATATAGAAGAACAAGCTTCAAATATTATTAATGAATTAAATATTAAATAATTTAAAGAATTGTAAAGATTGTTTTATCAACATTTATAATAAATAGTACGTTATAATGAAAACGAGTGCGGTAATGAAGCTCGTAACTCACGCAAAATGAGTGGGATAACTGACATTTAACTCACGGGTGTAGATAATAGTTATTTACTTTGCCCACGTGTGAAGTAAAACGTTTTATCCAACACTTCTTAATAAATGAAAAATTTATTAAAGAAATATTATTTGACAGTGAAATATGCTTTAAATTTTTAAATTAAAATGTCAATCAAAGTAGTTACCAAGGTGTTGTGTGTTATTATTATTGTTATAAATAAAAAAATACTCACTAGTGGCTTTCCCCAAAATTATACCCACTAGTGGATAATCTGTTACTTTGCTTGTTTAAAATCGCCATAGTTATAGAGCATTTATTGAGAGGTGTTGGATAAATAAATATAATAAATATAAAAATATATATCATCACGCCTTTTACCCATTATGGGTGTGGCACTCTGCTTACGCAGATCTCAGTAAGTGATATATTTTTACGTATGAAGTGCGGTTACCACGGAGATATTTACCCCACTGTAAATGAATAAATAAACTTAAAACTGTTTAAAGAAAAGTCGAATATTTTTCGTTTTTGTTTGATTTTCCATGGCCATGTTATAATTTTTCTAATAAATATTGATTTTAATATGATTGATATATCGTGAAATACTAATATTTAGGTAACCGGAAACCGGATGAGGCTTGTTGCATGCATTTTTAAATTCTGAATTTATTGAGACTTTTGCTGTAAAGTGAATAGTTAAAAATTTACAGCAATGTTTTGCAGGAAGCAAAATTCAGTGTTATTTCGGCCCTGGTATTTTAGCGCAATCTAATTTTTTTTCTTTGACCGAGAAATATCAAACATAATTATTATTGAATTTATTTCCTTAAAACAACATTAATCAATAACATTGCTTGGTAAATATACAAGGAAAAATTAAATATTTATTTTGATAACATTTCTTAGACAAATATTTATTATATACTAATTTTAACTTTATCTTCATGTATGCTCCATGTGGTTATTATACTAAATTAAAGTTATAAACAATGTTGTTTTATTTAAATACTATTATAGCTCAATTTTACAAAACTGACATTATATACAGGGTGGACACAAATATGCTTTCTTAATTTAAGGTGAATTTGTGAATCATATAATGTAAAGATTACAACAATTCATTGTACAACCATAATTGATTTGAAACATTAATTATTTGTACCACTAGTACTTTTGCGAGTGCAAGTATATTTTGACAGGACAAGCCGAAGGCGAGGCTTACAAAATACGAGCACTCGCAAAACAGTTTCTGGACGTGTGATACACAATATTTTTCTCGTCTCGCATAATTCAAAAACTATAATACAAAAAAATACAATTTTGTGTTTTTTTTTTGCTTCTTATATTTATATGAAGAACTGATTAGATTTTGGATAAAATTGGTCGACCGGAAGTAGCAGTTCACTAAAAGCCTTTAATAGTTTTCCGTGAAAAAACACGGTTCAATTTAATTTTTCAACAATTTATGTTATTTTGAAAATTGTATGGATTTAGAGATAATAAAATATAAAGAAATAAATATTTTTAATTTTTTACGAAATGTGACACGTCATTGTGATTGTGAAGCTGTTTTCTTAGCAAAATGTCAAAAAATTAAATAAATATACGAGAGAAAATTAATACAAATAGAAAATAAACAAATAAGAAGGTATGTTTCTGTATCATCAAATACTATTTTGTACCGTTTAAGAGTTGTATTGGGCGGGAGGTTATGTGCTGCCCACATCAGATTTTTAAAATATTGCTGTTAATTTTTATCTATTCACTTTACAGGAAAAGTGTCAATACAAAAGTTGTTTAGAATTTAAAAATGCTAGCAATAAGGCCCATTTGGTTACCTAAATATTAGTATTTCACGATATATCAATCAAATTAAAAACAATATTTATTAGAAAATTTTTAACACATCCATGAAACATTAAACAAAAACGAAAATTATTTGACAGAAAACAGATTTAGGTTTATTTTTTACATAGTTGTTTTAATTTTTGTGTAAATTTTGTAGAAGATTGTTATCATATAATTAAAAATTTTAGAGTTCATATTTTTTCATACCTTTCTTTTAAATAAATAATAGTATATTAAAGCACGAGTTTCATAATAATTGTCATTTTATTTTGAGAAAATTAGGCCCTTTGAACAAAATAAACAATTATGAAACGAGTTCTTTATATTATTTTTTATATTTTGCGCCTTTTATGCTCTTTTTTAATAAAAAAAATTCAAGTTTCTAAATTCAGGGAATTTTGTGTTAGTTGGTGACACTGAAGTGACATTTGAAAATTCAACACCTAAAATTACCTTTCCTATCTCTTCTTCATCTTACTATATTTAATTTCTGTTTTTAAATTCAAAATTATACAAAAATATCATTCTTACAATTTGTAATATTTGTTTAGCAAAGTGTAACATTTGATATTTTTTGACATATATTTCTGTAGAGTTACCAACCATGAAAATATAAATTGTACTGCTCTATTATAACACTCGATTGAGCTGTTAAGAAACTCATTTGGGTGTCGTAACAGATTTATTATAGAAGTAATATACAGGCTGTTCAATTTAAGTGTGCCACTATTGCTATCTCGAGAACTATAAGAGTTACGAGGTCGGTTAAATTAGTAAACAATTTCTATATTATAAGACAATTAAAATGAGAGAAACAATAATTTTTTTAGACCAGTGGTTCTCAAAATGCGGGGTGCAACTTTCTTTTTTTAAATGACAACCTATTTTTTTATTTGCTTAATTGATTCAGTATTTTTTTCTGAATTCAATGATATTCACATGCAATGACCAAATAACAGGGTTGGCAAATATCATGATATTTATATAAATATCAAAATATCATAATATCAGATATATATCGGATATATATCCGATATATATCAGGAATTTCGTTCTTAGGCTATATGCAAAAAAAAAAACATAAAACGTAAAATACCTTTATTTTATTTATAATATAAATGATACATTTCTAATTTTGCATTTTTCTCAAATATTTTGTATTATTTGGTCATTACATGTGGATATTGTTGAATTCAGAAAAAAATACTGAATCGAATAAGCAAATAAATAAAGTAGGTTGCCATTTAAAATAAGAAAGTTGCACCCCATATTTTGAAAACCACTGGTTAAAAAAAAATAATTTTTAAGCTCATTAAAATAGTCTTGTAAAATAAAAATTGTTTGCTAATTTTACCAATCTTGTAGCTCTTATAGTTCTCGAGATAGCAATGGTGGCATACTTAAATTGAACATCCTGTATATCTGCTTTTGATATGTCAAATAATCTTCGATTTTGTCTAATTTTCAATGGCTGTGTAATAATTTTTCTAATAAATATTGATTTGATTTAATTGATATATCATGAAATACTAACAATTAGGTAACCAAATAGGCCTTATTGCATATATTTTTAAATTCTGAACAACTTTTGTATTTACACTTTTGCTGTAAAGTGAATAAGTAAAAATTTACAGCAATATTAGAAACGATTAAAAAATAACATTTCACATTTCAATTCTATAGCTGTAAATCATTATTTGAACTGTACCTTTAGCACATTTCGATTTGACATATTTTTGTGTTCTATTAGTAACCTAAAGATATTAGTGAGATTAAAATTTTTGGGTGTGTAACAGGTTTAATTTTTTAGGTGAAAACTAGCAATAATAAAAATATTTATAATAACGATTTGATTTGATAAAATGAATAGGTGCAATATTTTTTGACAAACAATTCAATGTATGTTTAGTCCAGTCATATTTACACACTTCGGAACAAACGTTTTAATTAGTGCTATTAGCACAATTTAAAATGTAGATAAACAAAGTTAAATGGTCCAATTGTGACGCTTCACACAAAAAAATGTAAAGTTTAACCTTTTCAATTAATTATTTGTTACATGTTAGCAACATTACAAAAGATATAAACAATATAATCTGCTAAATTGTAGACAAAATTACATGAAAACTCTATGTTTAATGGTGAATATTTCATTAGCTGTCAAAACGATTCATATTTTCACAATTATCGTTTTTATAGTAGCAACTTTTACAGAATTTATTTCACAACAAATACTATTTTAAAAACGATATTCAATGAAATTGTAAACCTTAAATAAATAGTTATACGCCCACAGAATAATCCAAACGTTGATTACAACAATACAAAACTCTCAAACGTCTAACTTCACTGTTTAGCACAAATATAAGGTAAAACAATAATGTTTAAATGATTGTCACCTACCTTACATATCGTGAAAAGTTTTTGGGCGAGGTATAAGTTTGACAGGACACTCATGCATGTTCAGCACACACTGGCAGTAGTCAGCATCCAACCGCCTCGATTCGGAAAATCTATAACACGAAAACAGTCAATCGCGCATGCGTCGCAAATGTCATGACTGGCGCTACGTTCGACTCGAATATTTCTTACGTTTGTTACGAATTATTGACGGATGCTTTGTTTTTAACAAAATGCTATGTGATGTGGCAGTTTTGGACTAGTGTAGCTCACTGCTGTTTGTGGTTCTGAATGATGGTATTTATAGGTTACGCGGGTTTTTATCAACGACGAGCGACAGTTTAGTGGTTAATGTTTTGATAAACACGGTCAGTGTTTGTTCTATGTTGTTTGTGTTAATTAATGGCGATAATTTTACGCTATATTCGCTCTTATTCATTGTGTATTCACTAATATATTTGTATGATACTTTATAATAAGAATAGAATACTTTGCGAAAAGTGAAAGAAATCAAAAAGTAACATTTTTATTAATACATTTTTATTTTTATCTTTTGCACATAATATACCGGGTGTACAATTGAAATGTGACGTATTGGATTTTCAATGCTATTTGTATTGCTGTAAATTTATTTGTTTAAAAAATATAAAAATCTGTTGTGGGCAGCACAATACCTCCCGCCATAGATTTCATATCAAACAATCCAAGAACACGAACCACAACTATCAAAAAACACTTATCCCTGCAAAAAAAAATCTGATGTTCCCAGCACATAACCTCCCGCCCAATACTACTCTTAAACGGTACAAAATAGTATTTGATGATACAGAAACATACCTTCTTATTTGTTTATTTTCTATTTATATTTGTATACAGAAAGACATGTGTCACATTTCGTAAAAAATTGAAAATTTTTAAATGTTTCCATGGTGTACATGGAATGCAAGATTTATGAAATCTAATTTCTTTATATTTTATTATCTCTAAACCTAATGATATCGTAGATAAAAATATTTTAGTTTTTGTTTCCATTGCAACCAGGATAATTGAAATATATTAAAGTATATAATTTAGTTTTTCTCAAAATTAAAAGCATGTACAAGAAAAATGAAAATATATTTTTCCGAAATCGGCACTAAAGTATAACAATATTACTACGCGAAGTTAATCAAAATAGTAGCTAAAGTTAAACTTTACAGACTCTTATGCAAAACTTGAATTACAAACCTAAAATAACAAACAAATTATTCTATAATATTATTGGTGAATTTATTTATTATTTACCTTTGATAACAATTTATAGGATTTAATGCAGATCACATCTAAGAATATATAAAAAATAATAAAAATTATGAGCAAATTTGACAGTGTGACAATACTTTTATTATCACATCCATCTCCGTCGCAACAGCTAGCTGACGTTTTACAAATAAATAATGCTAATTATTTTATTTTAATTAATAATTAAACGATTTCGGAAAAAATATAATGTATACCTCGACACTAAAGTATTTTTTATTACTCATATGGTTTATTCTCCTCGGCTATCGCCTCCATATTCGCAATAAAAAATTATACTTTAGTGCCTTGATATACAAATAACTATTTATACTCCAAATATTTTTCCTAACATCTTCCACTTTTGAAAAAATAGTTATTTATGATATAAATGTTAAAAGTGACATTTTATGAGTAAGTGCGGAAGTTTGTGAAACGAGGCGAAGACGAGTGAAATAACCCCACGAACGATATAAATCATACAAAAGTTTATCTACGTTGTTCCTAGTGTATTAGTAAATACTAAAAAATGTAATGACATTTGGACAGGTAGGGTTATATTTGTTGATTTATTTATACAAATCGTTAGCAACGTGTTAAAAGTAACAATAAAATCACTTTTCATATTTTCATGAAACATAAATTTCAAGTTTCGTTTATACAGAATGGTCCAACTATTCATGTTTTTATTAATGAAGAATCACACACTGAGAGTGTGGCATATGAAATTAAAATAAAATAAATTTATAAAAAATGTTCGAATTGAACATCAATTCAACAAACTAAATAAAATATTACAAAAAGCTGATTAACTGGATAAAAAAAAAAACAAATAATAATCATTAAAAAAAAAAAAAATTCGGTAATATTTATAATAATCGCATAAAATAAAAAATTCTGACCGATGGACCTCCCTGTATATTTTGTCTCGTTCATGAGATATTGTGCACACGGACATCCATCCATCCATCTTCACACACAGACATCATTGAGAAATTGGACGAATTCAGTGGACGACAAAATATGTATTTCCGCAAAAATGAGCGATTATTTTCATGATTCTGTAACGAACGCGGCAGCGACAAGTTGAAGCTTGCCGGCCTACTGCGCGCCGCCGAGTGAATGACGTAACGCCTGCGGGTTCGGACAAGTCGTTTGCTTCACAATAGAGAATATTCCCGAAGCTTACAGAAACAAGGAACGTGGTATAAAAAAGGAATCGCCGGCAGCCGTCAGTCAGTTGTTTAATTGACTCGGACTCATGCAGTTAGTCGAGTTGAGTCGGCCAGTCAGTTAGTTGACTCAGACTCAGTAAGTCAGATGACTTAGTCGACTCCGAAGCTACTATGAAGAGCTTGTGAACATAAATATATCGCGCGGTGTGAATATAAATATATCGTCTTAAATAAATATCGCTCGGCTAGTTTATATAAATAATAGTGTTTAATTATAGTAGTGATAAGTGTTAGTTGTAAGTTTTTGTATTCGTTATTTTAGTGCCTTAGTGTTAATTAATTATTTACTCTTTACTATAATTATTTGTTATTAATAATAGTTTTATTATTTAAATAAAAAGTTTAAAACCCACGAACGTTACAATTCCAATACTCCCTTATACTTTGTATAATGTATAAGAAAGTGAAAATAGCATTAAAATCCCAATACTCCACATTTTAAATCTACTTCCAGTACATGTATGCGAGTTATTGTAACGGATCAAAATTTTCGGTGGTGAGTTTTAAACGGATAAGCACATTTTAGGGTCCCTAGAATACAATTTCACGATGCCTTCTGTCTGTTTATATGTGTGGGTGGGTGACGATTTTTTTATTATCACGATAACTTAATATTTAATGAAGTTCCAATGTCATCAAATTTATATTTATGATGTTCAAATTAAGTGCTGATTAGATTTTGGGCATAATTCATCCACCGGAAATAATAATTTATTTAAAAACCTATAAAATATGTTATCCAACACTTCTCTATAAATGCTCTATAACTATGGACTATTTTAAACAAGGAAAGTAACAGATTACCTACTAGTGGCTATAATTTTGAGGAAAGTCACTAGTGAGTATTTTTTTATTTATAACAATATTAATAACACACAACACCTTGGTAACCACTTCGATTGACATTTTAATTTAAAAATTTATAACAAATGTCACTGTCAAATAATATTTCTTTAATAAATTTTTCATTTATTAAAAGGTGTTGGATAAAACGTTATACTTCACACGTGGGCAAAGTGGAATTACCCTTCGGCTTCGTGTGCTAAAATTTCTGTCGTGGGTAATTCCTTACTTTGCTCACTTGTAAAGTAAATTACTATTAAACTTATCTTTATAAATAATAAAATTTAAATAAATTTTTATATAAAACATTTTTTAATAATATTTAAGCTATTTGTACAACATATTTGGATATATGAATAGGCAACAATCGGAAAGTTGTTAGTGGAGGGGGAATCACAGGGGTAATTACCTCCCGCCTATCTCTGGGTAAGGGAAATATTGTTTTGGGTCCAAAAATTAGGTAGTGAGTTTTCAATAAATAAGCACGTTTTGGAATCCCCACAAAACAATTTTACTATTTTCGCTATGATGTCTGTATTATGTATGTTTATTGTGTGCCGATTTTTTCATCTCGCATAAATTAAATATAGTAATACCACAAAATATAATTTTGTGTACTTTTGCTTCTTATATTTAAATGAAGAGCTGATTAGACTTTGGATAAAATTGGTCAACCGGAAGTAGCAGTTTACTTGAAGTCCTTAACAGTTTTTCGTGAAAAACACGGTTAAATTTCCTTTTTCAACAATTTATGTTATTTTGAAAGCTGTAGAATATTTAATTTAAATGTGTTTTGGTTACACTAATTTTATTAATTTTCATTGGATTTAGAGATAATAAAATATAAAGAAATTAGATTTCATAAATCTACACCATGGAAACACTTACAAATTTTCAATCTTTTACGAAATGTGACACATGTCATTTTAATTGTGAACCTGTTTTCTTAGTGAAATATATGTCAAAAAATTAAATAAATATACTAAATAAAATTAAATTTCTTAAATATAAATAGAAAATAAACAAATAAGAAGGTATGTTTCTGTATCAGCAAATACTATTTTGTATCGTTTAAGAGTAGAATTGGGCGGGAGGTTATGTGCTTGCCCATCAGATTTTTTTTAATTTGTCGTTAGTGAGAATTGAACTGAGGATCTTACAATATAAATAAATATATGTATCATCACGCCTTTTACCCATTACGGGTGTGGCACTCTGCTTACGCAGATCTCGGTAAGTGATATATTTTTTCGTACGAAGTGCGGTTACCAGCCGTCAAACCATAGCCCCCAAGGATGTTAGTGGAGGAGGAACCACAGGGGTAAATTTAAATTTGTAACTGTCGGCAGTGGGATTCGAACTGAGGATTTCACGATCCACAGTCCGACACGTTACCTCGGAGCTATTTACCCCATATCTTACAATGCACAGTCTAATATGTTACTTGTTCTACCCCAATATTAATAATATTATATAATATTAATTACAGGTACGACATTAAATAGATTATTTTGTTTACAATGATTAAATTATGCAATAACTATTAATATAAAAAATATGTTTATAAAATGTTACAGAAATATAGGCTGTAAATTATTATTAATACTTACATTATTATATCTATAAAATTTGAAATGAAATTGTTTATATAATAAAATGGAAATAACAATAAATTTAATACGATTTACCTATAAATTAAAATATTTAAAAGTCCAGTAGTAACATTAACTCAACTAACAGAAATAAACCACCTCCTTTAAGTGTTATTTGACGGCTGGTAACCACATTTAATACATGAATTTAAAAAAATCCACAACCTATTTTTGAGATGGCGTTGCATAAATAAAAAGTCACTGTTAGGTGAGCTTTACGGCCTGTTGAAATCTTTGACACATATTTCTTTGAAAATTATACCGTCCAGAACATTACAGTCAATGGAGACCCCTATAGAGTTATGATTACTGACTTTTTCGTTCCCCTACTGAATGGCATAAATGTGGAATGGCGGAGGTTTCAACAAGACGGTACAACACGTCACACATCATGCGCCTTAATCGATTTATTGAGGAACACATCCGATGAGTGCATTAAATCGCGCAGTGAACCTGTGGATTGGCTTCCAAGAACATACATATATTAGTTATTTATGTAACAAGGCACTGAAGTTCAATTTTTTATCACGAGTGTGGAATAAACCATGTGAGTGATAAAAAGGAACTTCAGTGCCGAGGTACATATTAAGTTTTATTTCAAATCTAAAATTCGAAGAAACTGTAAAAAAATTACAATATAGGTTAAGTTTATACATCTGTCAGTGTTGCCAACCTCGAACAGTGAAGTTATAGTAATTAACACTCAAAATTAGGTGTTTGTCCTCAATTTCGTCATCGGAATTAATTAGTTAATTCTTCTTGCAAATTTTGTTTCATGTTACCTCCAAATTTACTATAGTACGTCAATATATCTGCCAAAATTATCCTAATTGTACAATAATTATTTAACGGTTGCTAACACTGGGTTGCTCAAAATCGTCGTATAATGGGTTACTTTAGTGCCGATTTCTGAGCTCTTAACGACGATTTTTGAGCACTTTAGTGCCGATTTCAAATAAACATACCTATATACAAATACAGAGATCATGGCGAAAATAGTAAAATCGTATTGTAGGGACCCTAAAACGTGCTCATTCATTTAAAACTCACTACTCAATTTTTTACCAAAAACAATACCTTCCTTACTAGAGGTAGGCGGGAGGTAAAAATTAATTTAATAAATTTGTAACACACACGTAGACGCATAATATTTTTAATTAATAAACAAGTACTAAAAGTCAACAACAGAAAAAAATTGCAAAAATATTGTTATTTATCAAATAGAGACAATGTTTATTAAATTTATTTGTCGTGTCATATATTTGCAAATAAATATATAAATAAAACATTTTAAAATAAACTTTTATTATCTTATTTTTTATCATTGATACCACTTGTCATAACAAAACGTTGCAGTTTTATTCCTATATTTGTATTTTTTAATCCGTATTATTTATTAACTGTTAAACTTTTTATTAGAAATGTAACCTATTCAAATATATTTATTTATAAATTATAAATTTAGTGTGTCCAACACGCGACTTTCTTATAATACATAAATAGACTTTGTCCGCGATGTGATGATCGGCACGTCATCAAAAATATTCGTGTGGGTAAGATTTGAATGGTAGGGGATATTTCATGACGTCATATAGATTCTCAAACTGTCATGATGAACAAGTTAATAGCATACTTTTAAACATACAAATTAAGAGTTATTTATTAAAGAAAAAAGTTCAATAGTAATTGTTTCATGTTAGTATCATTATAAATTACTTCAACATTGAAAAATTATGATAAAGAATTAATTTAATAATTTCAAACGAAGACCACTGTTTCGGAATCAACGACCTGACATTATTTTGATGTTTGAGTTTGACAGATCGAACTTGCTATAACAACTGTTTAATTTGGTGTTGCCAAATTTCATTAAAAAATGATGGCTTCGTGTGTAGAGCTCTAGAAGAATGTAGGTATTCTCGTCCGCCATTTTGGGTCCAGATGTCATAAATAAAACAAGTTATTGGAATCCAGTTACTTAAAAAAAAACATTTAAAATTTGTATCTGTCAAATTTGAAAACATATTTCTTGAAATTCTGTAAAATCCAACTACACAAATCATACGGTAATATATTAGAAAGTATTCTGTACACTTACCTGTTAGATATGAAATATAATAATTAAGAGAATGATATACCACAATTATTAATCAGTATCAACTTCAAATTTGACAGAAAAGAATTCAAGTAACTGGATTCCAATAATTTGTTTTATTTATGACACTTGGACCCAAAATGGCGGATGAGAATACTCATATATTCTAGTGCCTTATTCGTGTGGCTTTACGAAGGGCCGTACAAATTTTTCGAATTAGGGTTATTGACTCTGAATTAATCAAAAAATCGTTCTTTCTGAATCTGATTAACATTTTTCCTAACACACTGTATACAGAATATCTCGCTTATTTGTCAACTTAGCAATTTATTCCACATAACATAATTTAAGCAACACCATATATGCTAATTGATAACAGATGTACGTTCATGATATCATATCCGGTTTACTAGTAATTAATATCAACTTTGAAATTTCAAATAGAACATACTTTATTTTTTTACAAATTACAAATTCGAAGAGTACATTAAATAATTCATAGGTATATTACATTATTAAAATATAAAATGGCGAGCACTTAAATTATCCCTAATCTAGCATATCAACTTTTTTCAAAGGGCCATTATTTCCAACTTCAGATTAAGCAGAGTATATATTTATCAGTGGAATAAATAAAAAACATCGTTTGAAAACATGAAAGCTAGAATAATAATCATCATTTATATGCTATGAGTTTAATGCGATATTTTTTGTTTATTCTCTGCTTGGAAATAACAGTCCTAAAAAAGATAAATTAATTTTTATTTTATTAAAGTACTACACTGAAACTTGCTGATAAAAAATCTGATGTCCCCGGCACATAACCTCCCGCCCAATACAACTCTTAAACGATACAAAATAATATTTGATGATACAGAAACATACCTTCTTATTTATTCATTTTCTATTTATATTTGAGAAATTTAATTTTCTTTCGTATATTTATTTAATTTTTTGACATTTCACTAAGAAAACAGCTTCACAATCATAATGACATGTGTCACATTTCGTAAAAAATTGAAAATTTTTAAATGTTTCCATGGTGTACATGGAATGCAAGATTTATGAAATCTAATTTCTTTATTGTTTATTAGGTTTGTTCCAACTTGTCATTTCTGACAATTTGTGACATGTTTGTGACAATTTCACTGTGCCTGCGAAAAATGTAAACAAATTAAGTTTGAAACATAGACTGGAACGGCGAATGGAGTGCAGCGCATGTGCATGCTCATTTTTTGTTTTGACAGCTAACCTTAAATATTATAATAAATAAAGAAATTCATACATTTTTCGCTACAAAAAAGGAAATGAAGCTTATGTTTTAAAGTTATCTTGTTTACATTTTTCGCAGACGCAGTGAAATTGTCACAAACATGTCACAAACTTGTCAGAAATGACCAGTTGGAACAAACCTTATTTCCAAAACTAATGAAAATTAATAAAATTAGTGTAATCGAAACATATTTAAAATTGAATATCCTACAACTTTCAAAGTAACATAAATTGCTGAAAAATTTAATTTTCACTGAAAACTGTTGGGCTTCTAGTAAACTGCTACTTCCGGTTGACCAATTTTATCCAAAATCTAATCAGCTCTTCATTTAAATATAAGAAGCAAAAATATACAAAATTGTGTTTTTCGGAATTATAGTATTTGAGTTATGCGAGACGAAAAAATCGCTACAGACTACACACACACACATACATACAAACATACAGACATCATGGCGAACATAGTAAAATCGTATTGTAGGGACCCAAAAACATGCTTATTTATTGAAAACTCACTACCTAATTTTTTGACCAAAAACAATACCTCCCTTACGCGCTGGTTGTTTTAAAGCGCCGGTATAAATGCGAAAGGTATTTCTCTTATTACAGACTATCTAATGAATTTTTTTTTATATTTAAAATAAAACGACGATAAAGTACAGATCTATTTATTGCGTAGCAGCGCTAACATCTAAAATTAAAATCCAACAAGTGATGTGAATGTTACATAAATCTATTTGAAAATAACATCGACAAAAAGATACAGGCAGACTAGCGTATCATATAAATATTCAAATGTGCACTGAAACATGTGCGAATCGTTTTTTACAACTGGAACCAATGTCACCGTTTGTGTGACACGCACAGGCCCTGACTCAGTGGAAATTAGAACACTGCACTGGAAAGGTGTCCGAAATTTTACTTATTTGAATTGTAATTTATTTTAAACCGACTTAAAAAAGATTATTTATTTGTTACTCACTTGTAAACACTATTTACCCAAGCCCTCTATTGCCTTTGAAAATGAATCTTTACAAGTTACTAATTGACAGCTGCATTGTAAAAATTTTACAAGTTAGTAAACAAGGTAACCAATGCACGTTGCCACAGTAATGCTTACAAGGCTTATGCGAAATCATTTCAAATAATTTTTGACAGAACAGTTGTGTGTCACTGACAGGACTTGATTATAATTTTAATTTAATTTACAAATGAGTAACAAGTAAAATGTTGTACAATACACACAAGGTAACTGTTTTTACTGCTTCAAGGAGGTGACAGGTTCGCCGGTCAGTTCCTCCATTCAGCAGTAAAAACTGTTTTACCTTACTTGTAATGCAAATAACTATATCTTGTTAATTATTAAAATGTATTTATGTTCGACCGTTACATTATTGTTATCATAACATAACCGGGTAGCCGGGCAGTTATACACCAAAGAACACCCTAGAGCGTTACAAATATATCGTTTTTGTTATTGGACACAAAACACACAAACACTGATTTCTATTGGCAGATAGAAATTGTAAACAAATAAGAATATTGCGTTACTTAGTTACAGTGTTTGCAAGCAAATAGATTAATCTTTCTAATAATTTAGAATGATAGGATAAAAATCTTTTATAAAATAATATATCGAACGGACATTAACCCTCTATTGCATGAATTATTATTTTTTTTAAATAATGGCTCAAAAACATTATTTTTTACAAAAGAAATATTCATATATTTAAAATAAATGTGTTACATAATTTTTTTCCAAAAAAAAAAAATAATTTTTTTTTAAAGTTTTGTTCACTGTTGGGAACATTATGAACAAATTCAACTTACAATAGAACTTTGGTCTATTGGGTCGTCTTCGCGTACTATACAAAATTGTTTGATAAACAACCTCTTCTAGGAAAACATCAGATAAAAAAAATTTTTGGAAATTTTGTAAAGGTGTATTTAGCTGTTATATACCTATCAGCAGGTAATAAGCTGCTTTCTTCAAATTTTACATTTTATATCTCAGTTTCTGTAATTATCCTTTTTCCAATTAAAAATTTTTTTTATGTTGGTCAAATTGGGAGGAATGACCTAATTGGCAATTGACAAAGTGTATATAATGTTCCCAAATGTTACAACATGATTGCCATGAATGTAAACTGCATAAGAAAAGAAAAAAAAATTTTTAATTTTATGTTCCCGATCGGGAACAGTATGCAATAGAGGGTTAAACGTTGAACGCACCACGGGTGTTAAACGGACACTGTTAACCTCTCGCATTATTGTCCTTATAACGCCCTTGGTACGTTAATTACTATTACCTCCCGCCACATCCTGTAAGGGAGGTATAGGAATCATGCTAAAAATTCGGTAGTGGGTTTTCAATGGATGAGCACGTTTCAGGCTCCCTGGAATATGATTTTAATAGTTTCACGATGATTTCTGTGTGTGTGTGTGTGTCTGGTTGTCTGTCTGTCTGTTTGTCTGTGTGTGTGGATCTCTGGAGTTACGGTTTCTCAAAAACTACTAAACTGAAAATTCGGATATTTTACATATTATATTTATATCCTTTTAGGAAGAGCCAAAATATATCACTTACCGAGATCTGCGTAAGCAGAGTGCCACACCCATAATGGATAAAAGGCGTGATGATATATTTATTTTATTTTCTGATTAGTTTCTGGTGATAACCCAATAACTGGAAGTATTTATTTACTTGAAGCCCTATCAAGTTATTTTGAAATATATCAGCAAATTATACTAAAATGACAAATTTTGTTATAATATTTCAAATATTATTATCTATAATTGTTGTTTGAAACATGTTTCTCTTACTGTCACCATTTACGAATTGCAACATATTAAAAATAAATTATATTTTGATATATTTGTTTAACAACGAAGACAACTACAGAAGACTATACAGAATGAACCCATTGGATTTAAAATACCTACAACTAAAGTAACATAAATATCTATATAAGAAGCAAATATTAAGAAGAAAATCCAATGGAAATTATCTTCACGCATGCCATGTAATAATATAACAGATTTGCTTGTATAAATATGACACAACAAACACAAAATATTTATTTATTTTCCATTACTATTACTCAACTCAACAGAACAATAATTTTTAGCAAATTAGCGCAACAAAATCAACAGCATCAGTTTTAAGCGAAGCCGGAGAGGTTAAATAACATGATTGACATTACAGAATGACATATTATAACAGATTCAGTACCAACATATAATCGGTATTAGCATTAAATTTCCCCAATAGTTTCTAAATTATCAACAAACATATTAAATGTTTTCGTGAATTAAAATGTAACATTACAAGATATACATTTTATGAATTCATAAATTCAACAAAACAATTATTTTAATATTGCAAAGTAGTTTAAACTCAAAGTGACAATTTTTCAAACAAGAGTGAACAAATTTCTTTTTCTCTTGTGATTAAAACATCTTTTTCTCACTAATGATTCAATTGTTTACATGCTTACAACATCAAAATGAGGTCTTTCACCATTTTTTTTTTATATTTTTTTATGAAACTTTATCTTTATTGAAGACTATCTACACTTTTAAAAAGTCTTAATTGTTATTCATTAAGCCACAATGATTTTTTAAAAATTGTTGTGACGTCATAGTAGAGGTGTTGCTGGATCTAAAACAGTACAGAAATTAAATAATTTTTGTTACATAAATGTTCTATTTTATTGTAATAATAATAATAAAATAAGTAAAAAAATATATGACTACAATTATTTACAATCTGTACTGTTTTAGATCCAGCAACACCTCTACTATGACGTCACAACATTTTTAAAAAAATCATTGTGGATTAATGAATAACAATTAAGACTTTTTAAAAGTGTAGATAGTCTTCAATATACATAAAGTTTCATAAAATAATATAAAAAAAAAATGGTGAAAGACCCCATTAAGCGATTGTGAAAAAATAGTCATTTATGTATCAAGGCACTGAAGTTCAATTTTTTATCACGAATGTGGAATTTAGTTGGCGAGACCCGTAGGGCCGAGGAAAATAAACCATGTGAGTGATAAAAAGGATCTTCAGTGCCGAGGTACATATTAAGTTTTATTTGAAATATAAAATTCGCAAAAACTGTAAAAAAAATTACAGTATAGGTTAAGTTTATACATCTGTTGTCAATTGAAACTTACAGTCAGTGTTGCCAACCTCGAGAAGTGAAGTTATTGTAAATAACACTCAAAATTATGTGTTTTGTCCTCAATTTCGGCATCGGAATTAATAAGTTAATTCTTCTTGCAAATTTTGTTTTATGTTACGTCCAAATTTACTATAGGACGTCAATATATCTGTCAAAATTATCCTAATTGTACAATAATTATTTAACGGTTACCAACACTGCGTTGCCCAAAATCGTCGTATAATATAACGTTAGTGACGAATTCTGAGCTTTCAATGACGATTTTTGAACACTTTAGTGCCGATTTCAAATTAAAAAAATTTTTTTTTAAGGGATGAGCGTTTTTGATAGTGGTGATCTGCGTTCATGTATTGTTTGATAAGTGATCTAAAGCGGGAGGTATTGTGCTGCCCATAACAATTTATTTTACAGCCTTGTACAAAGTAAAGCAAATATTGTAATCGTGAAAAATGTCGGCTTTTATATTTCAACTTGAAAGGTTTTTTGAATTTTTCGTATAACTCAAAAACGGTTATCTGTAGAATGTTAAAATTTTGTCTGTGAGACTGTTATATATAATATCTAGTCTCGTATTTCTTTTTGTGCATATTTTAATAGGGGTATTTTTTTTTGTTACATAGATGTTAAGTGTGTTGGCTACCCGAGAACTTTTGCTTAATAAGGTCGTTCACAATTAAAAAAATATATATTACAGACTATCTACACTTTTGGAAAGTCTTAGGCCCGGTGTTATAAACGCTGGTTAAATGGTCGGTTAGCCAATATGCTACTAAATTTAATATGCTACTTAATATTTGTGAGTATTAAAACCAACATTTTATATGATTACCTACTTATTAGTTAATCG
The DNA here is from genome assembly GCA_963942605.1 of Poecilus cupreus. NCBI lineage: Eukaryota > Metazoa > Arthropoda > Insecta > Coleoptera > Carabidae > Poecilus > Poecilus cupreus. The sequence goes on from OZ012719.1 coordinate 19,620,647, forward strand.
AGTCTCCCTAGAAAAGTTACCAAATCATATTTAATTTAGTTGGTAAATTAGAATCCCTATCAGAATTATATACATATTCCATGTAGATGGCGGCAGTGAAAATTATTATTTACTAATTAAAACTTACATAAAATATGACGAAATCAACTAAATGGAACAATTTGAAATAAAATAATACAAATATTTATTAACACCATTACATTATTGAATGATCAATGAGTGTATGAAATATGAAATTTGATATCATCATCAGTTACTGCTATCAGAAATATATTCATCAAATATATATTCAGAAAAGTGGAATAATTAGAATGAGGTAAAAATTACAGTGAAAAATAAAAATTTAAATTACTAGAAATTATGTCTCAATCCAGGCACATAATTTAAAAACAAAGAAACAGACGCAGTGGATATGCAGACTAAGACAAAAGTATGGGCAGATATATCCATATGTGTCTAATTTAATTCAATGTACAGTTCAGGAAGGACAAAGATATGGACTTTATTTAAAATTATTTTATAAAAATATTTAAATAAAATAAATATAATATATTTTTATTTAGGTAGAACTGGAGGAGATAATATAAAAAGAAATTAACAAATGAAAACCTAGCAATTGTTGAAATGCGATCAATTGATGATCCTGACATTCGAAATACCTATGTAAATATCTAAAAAAAATTTAAGATTTAAATATTTTTAATATTTAAGAATAATTGTCTTTATTATTTTCCAAATATTTGTAGAACAAAAATATAAAATAACATTGAAATATACTTTTACCAATCTAGTAACTAAATTTAATACCACCAAAACTGCCCTGCTTAATTAATAAGCTCATTTAGTAGGAAACTAAATGTATATTACCTTTATAATACACTTTTTGCAAATAGTAGGTTACTTAATTTATAAAATACGCTATTAAATTTTAACATTCGTTTATAATACCGGGCCTTAATTATTATTCATTAAGCCACAATGATTTCTTAAAAATGTTGTGACGTCATTGTAGAGGTGTTGGTGGATCTCAAACAGTTGAGATTGTAAATAATTGTAGTCACATGTTATAATTTATTGTTTAGAAAATCATTTAAATGAAATTAAAATAACTTTTATTGCACGTATTTAAAATATACATGAATTACATTTATTTCTGGAAGAAACATGAATAAACTGTAAGATTATTTTAGTCAAAGGTTTGATTAGCACTGATACATTTTATTAACCTATATCATTCAACAAGTCTGTAATTTCGTTGAGTCGACCTAAAGTAATATTTATTAGTTAGAAATATATGTATTTAAAATTTACTTACGAATTCAAAATAAAATAAATAACCTTGAAATTAGTTGCCAACTACTTTGACACTTCGACTATTTGACAGTTCAATAATAAGAGAAGTACTAAGAATTCTGAATAGGATAGATAATACTTAGACGTCATTATTAAGGTCTTTAAAACTCAAATATCATAATAATTAATAATAAATAAATAAACTTGTATTATACAATGTTTTTGGATCTTTTGTCTATTTGCCATTCTAGGACCCCCATTCTATCTCGGGATTCAAACTCACGATCTCTGTATCCAGAAGCAAGCAATCTTTAAAATTTGATAAATTAAAAATTTCAAAGCGAAATAGGCCCGTTAAACATTTGCAGCTAAGAATATTTTACTTTAAATCCGGCCCTGAACCGTTACGTATTCAAATTGTCGAGTGATCTAATTATCTGACTCGTCACACAAACACAGAAATATAACGAAATATATAATAAAATAGTTTTTATTGCAATTTACAATATTTCACTTTTTATACAAAACATTTGAATAATTGGAGCGAATGTGGAAAGCGAAATATAAAAAACAACTGCAACAAAAGCAGACCTTGATTAGTAACAGTTTCATAATGATAATAATATCGAAACTCTAAAATATTTTTTCATGGTTTTTTTTTTATGATATAATTTCTAACAACGAGTATTTTTTGTACGATAAATAATAACACAATTATAAATTAGTTCAATTTCTAAAAATGTTCCATTAGTACCAAAATATGAATCTAAACAATTTCTTACGTTCATTGATTTAACTACGTACTATATATAAAAATTATTCATTTTGCAAATAATATATTTTTAACTCATTACTATTGTGTGAATTGGGTATAAATTGAATAATAATTTAATATTCAAAAGCCTGACATGTCATGGTGAAGGTTGTTGTCATTTTCGAGTTTTAAAATTTGATCTAAATAATTTCGATAATTGTTTTTTTTATGTAACTTATTACTAACTATACTACTTGATACATAATACAATAATCTTGCATTCCCTAAATTGTAAATTTGACTGGAAATTCAAATGTCATTATATCGAGTATTTCTTCATCTCACACCCGTGTTTATTCTCTGCACTTTATACCAATTCTGTTACGTTATAAAAGGTGGAAAATACCCTATTTGTTATCTATTCCAGATCTTGATTTTTTAATCAGGATGTTGACAGAATCAATCAAAAGCACTTCATTGTGAATATGATGTTAGCTTTATCCACAAGTATTCTTGTGTTTAATTCAGCATAATATCTGATATGTCCTGCGAAGCAGGACCAGTATATTAAACTGATTTTTGGAATGAAGGAGTGTTAGGGGCTTGTTCCCACCTCTGTCACGGGTTGGTCTGGCATTGCAGTTCGCCAGAATCGGCCCACTTTTAACGAATATAAACATAGTATAAATTATATTGTACAAAGAGCATGGGAATGGTGCTCATTTGCATTTCCTACGAGTATGTAAGTTTGTAGCATGAGCCGAAGGCGAATGCTGCAAATCATACGAGTATGAAATGGACATTCCATGCGAGTTGTACACTAACCACGATATTATTTCCTAAATCATTTAATATTAATTAAAAGTTGACAATTCTAAATAAGAATCCTAGCAACAGCACCTGTACTTAAATGAACTGATCTGTATTGAAATACTCACAAAACAAATTCATTTCGCACGATGCTTGCAATGTACCTCATCCCTTGCTAAATTATCACGGTTACATACATTTGTGATCCAGTGTTCTATAAATATTGTGCTTATTACAATAAATCACGTCTAAAAATGGCGGCACATGTGATTAACACGCATTGCATTTTCATTTCAACAAAAATATAATATTTTTGATGACATGCGTCTTCTCCAAAAACATTTTGAGTATATATCTGTTTCTTTGTATTACATGTAAGGGGCAAATGGAATCTTTCACCATTTTTTTTTATGAAACTTTATTTAAATTGAAGACTATCTACACTTTTAAAAAGTCTTAATTGTTATTCATTAAGCCACAATGATTTTTTTTAAATGTTGTTACGTCATAGTACAGGTGTTACTGGATCTCAAACAGTGCAGATTGTAAATAATGGACCCATAAATCAATTAAAAAATTTTTTTTTTATGAAACTTTATTAGAATATATGACGATCAGTGAAAACCCGATGTGAAAATTTCATGTACCCGAGGTATGATTTTTCAAAGTTTGTGTGACGTTGTGTGACGTCACAGGTATTACTCCAGTGGCACTTAAACAAAAATTTTCCATGATAGTAGATAGTATATATTTTTTAATATAAAAATAATATTTAAACAATTAAACTTAATATAAACTAAGGCAAAATTCCTTTGACATCTTTAAGAGTATTTTACTTGATATTCGAGTAAACATCATACGAAAGTTTGAGAACAGTGGCGCTAGTAGTGATGTAACTTAACCTCAACACACAATTTTAATCAATAGATTTTCAACAAAGCACAATAAAACAGTGAAATTATAAAGCAAGTAATAGAAGCCCAACAAATATAATCTTAAATACCAATAAACAAAAATATGAAATGACATTTTAGCCCACAATTTCATTTTTATTTCTTTTTATATTATTTTCTCCAGTTCTACCTAAATAAAAATATATTCTATTTTTTATGTGCCCCATATTAAATAATATCCAGTTATATTCTTCTTAGATTTCAGCTTTTTTGATTTAAAATAATTTTAAATAAATTCCTTATATTAGTCCTTCCTGAACTGTACATTGAATTAAATTTCTAGTAATTTAAATTTTTATTTTTCGCTGTGATTTTTACCTTATTCTAATTATTCCATTTTTCTGAATATATATTTGATGAATATATTTCTGATAGCAGTAACTGATGATGATATCAAATTTCATATTTCATACACTGATTGATCATTCAATATAGTAATGGTGTTAATAAATATTTGTATTATTTTATTTCAAATTGTTCCATTTAGTTGATTTCGTCATATTTTATGTAAGTTTTAATTAGTAAATAATAATTTTCACTTCCGCCATCTACATGGAATATGTGTATACTTCTGATAGGGATTCTAACTTACCAACTAAATTTAATATGATTTGGTAACTTTTCTAGGGAGACTCGATTAACTAATAAGTAGGTAATCATATAAAATGTTGGTTTATAATACCCACACAAATATTAAGTAGCATATTAAATTTAGTAGCATATTGGCTAACCGGCTATTTAACCAGCGTTTATAATACCGGACCTAAGACTTTTTAAAACTGTAGATAGTCGTGTTCAATTTAGATAAAGTTTCATAAAAAAAAAATTAAAAAAAAATGGTGAACGACCCAATTGCTTCCGTGGTAACGCATCGGACTGTGGACCATAAGATCCTCTGTTCGAGTTTCAGCCGAAAAATTTTCGAAATTTAATTTCGATATAACATTCTATACCTAAAATTAAAATTATGTCGTCGCAAAGTTCAAAGAAACATTAACATTTTTAATATGGAAAACAAAACTGTGGGTAGCCCATTGAACAAAACAAGTTATTGTTTATATTATTGATATACCTGTCAACAATTGCATCGATAACAATTGTTGACATTTTGATGACAGGAGTACCAATAATGAAAACAATAGCTTGTTTTGTTCAACGGCCTACCTACAGTTCTGTTTTCAGTAATAATATAACAAGAGAGTGAGAATAAATTGAAAATAATTTGACAGATCTTTCGAGAACTTGTTGCCAAATAGCGACAAGTTTGAGAAAGATACTGGAAAATTATTTTCTAATTTATCGAACTCTCGAGTTATATTTAATTAGATTATTTTTTGATTTCACTATCAGGCACAGCACTAAATCTATCTTCTTTGCTCATTTTTACTTGTGTTATATATATATATATATATATATATATATATATATATATATATATATATATATATATATGGGGTAAATAGCTCCGTGGTAACGTATCGGACTGTGGATCGAATCCCACTGCCGACAGTTGCCAATTTAATATATATTATAATTAATATATAATATAATATTTAATATATATACATCATGGCGAAAATAGTAAAATCGTATTGTAGGACCCGCGCTCATCCATTGAAAATTCTGTGCCCAATTTTTTGACCAAAAACAATACCTCCCTTACCTAGAGGTAGGCGGAAGGTTGGTTGTTTTTTGTTCATATCTAGTGACCTATACATTTTTCTTGGAAACAAAAACATCATTCACTAGTTTGACATATTCTGTATAAATTACCCTAAGTCGTAGTTCTGATAGTTCTCGACATCCCAATGGAGATGGAGGGTCTCCAAATTGAAACACACTGTATTCATCTCTTACTTGACTTGTAGTGTTTTGCTTGTGGCCCTGAATGTAACTTATTACTAACAATACTACTTGATACATAATGCAATAATCTTGCATTCCCTAAATTGTAAATTTGACTGCAAATTCATGTCATTACATTGAGTATTTCTTCATCTCACACCCGTGTTTATTCTCCGTACTTTATACCAATTCTATTAAGTTATAATAGGTGGAAAATACCCTTTTTGTTATCGCCAAGGAGCAAAGGAGAGTTCGCTTACATAGGCGAATATGGTGCGTGCATGTGGTGACTCCTACCGGATCGGGCAGAGACTACTATTACTTATATTTGGGATCTAGATATCGCGAGTATTTAAATTGTATCTTTTTTTTGTGATGTTTTTGTCTGCTGTCAAATATGTCAGAACAACAACAAGAATAAAATAGTTATTTGTTAAATATATGGTGATAAATTCAACTGATATTTATTTATTTGGATTCTTTTAAATAGAGGTAAGTACTTTTAGCAATAACTGCAATTATTAATCTGATATTTAATAGTTACAATATACATGGAAATTGTTTACCTCATGACGACTCCGAGGCATTAAAATTAAAATATGGAGCCTTATTGTAGGTGTGTGTGAATATATTTATTTATTTCTTAACTTTTTTTAGATGTCCGATTAGCAGAACTTCATGTTGTTTGAGATATGAAGGAGAAGTTTTTGTGCGGGTTTTCAAAGCAACTGGTGTAGTTCATTGCTTAGTTCAAATTAGTAAATACTACATCTCTCTTCGAGTGCTCGTTCAAAAATTGTACACATCATACTGTTTTGGATTCCATACAACGATTTGCCGTTGAATACAAGGAAAAGTTATTAAAGAGCAAGTTTTGCAAGTAAATTGTAGGTAATTTAATATGAGTATTATTTTGCTCTATTTAATTTAATGAAAACATATTTTTGACAGCCTTCCTCTCTTCATTTTGCAAGTTTTGAAGTTCCTGGACGTAATGAAATTATGAAGATGCGTGAACAGTTATTACTGTAGAAGATTGGCTGGCAGTGGTCTACACGTTTACTTGCATTAGCGATAGCACAAGCAATAGAACATATTCTAATCTTCAAGTTCACTTGCGTTACGAACAAGAAGACAGTATTTATGTTAGAAGATATTCTAATCTCCAGGTTCATTTGCATTTTGGAAAATTCATTAATAAATTCATAAATAATTTCTTTTTAATTAAAATAGGTCAGAATAGATCAGTACAATATTAAAGTAACTGACAACTAAATGGCATAATTTGATTAAAAAGAATTATTGATAAATTAAATCTGTCTAACCTAAAAATATTTGCAAATATGAAGATCATAACAGATATATTTTGTATGACAAGTTGTGACGTACTTACGTCGAAACTAATTTATTTAATTTGTAAAATTATAACAAAGTTTCTTCAAAATATAAGAATATTTGTAAATATGAACCTCAAAATTATTTGTACTGTTTGTAAAGTTGTGACCAAAGCTTCTTCAAAGCAATTATCTGAACATTTGCAAATATAAGAATCGAGACTGAATTATTTTGTACAAAAATTGTTACTGAATTGTTTCTAATAATATTTGTACTTATATTTGTATAATATAATATTTGTTATTGCATGTAACATTTGTTTTCATTTTAAAAATAATTAAAAATAAAAAAAAATTGGGATCTAGTAGCACTATGAAATGACTACTAGCGCCTACATAGCGGATCGGGCAGAGACTAAAAGTCATGGACCAAAAAATTAACATTGAGTGCGTTCTCCAGTACTCCATGGTTATCGCTTCTCGGCTCTATGAGCTAAGATCAAAGTGTAGTATCTGTTCTTATCAGCTTAATATCTGATATGTCCTGCACAGCAGGACCAGTATATTAAACTGATTTTTGGGATATGACGGAGAGTTAGGGGCTTGCTCCACCTCTGTCACGGGTTGGCTTGGCATTGCAGTTCGCCAGAATCGGCCCACTTTTAACGAATATAAACATAGTGTAATTATATTAATATTAATTAAAAGTTGTGCCGCTTTCACCATTCCAATAATTGACAATTCTAAATAAGTATCCTAGCAATGGCACCTGTACTTAAAAGAACTGATCTGTATTGAAATACTCACAAAACAAATTCATTTCGCACGATGCTTGCAATGTACCTCATATCCATATCATATGTATGTATATTGCTTATTGCAGCAAATCACGTCTAGAAATGGCGGCACGTGTGATGCAACATGCATTGTATTCATGTAAACGTTGTTACAAAGTGATAACCAATATCCAGTAATATTTTTGATGATATGTGTCTCCAAAACCATTTTGAGTATATCTGTTTCTTTGTATTACATGTAGCAAATGGAATCTTTCACTATTTAAAAAAAAATTTTTATTCAACTTTATTTAAATTGAAGACTATCTACACTTTCAAAAAGTGCAGATTGTAAACAATTGTAGTCATATATTTTTTTACTTATTTTATTAATTACAATAAAATAGAACATTTATGTGACAAAAATTATTTAAATCTCTACTGTTTGAGATCCACCAACACCTCTATAATGTCGTCACAACATTTAAAAAAAATCATTGTGGCTTAATGAATATCAATTAAGACATTTTAAAAGTGTAGTTAGGCTTCAATTTAGATAGTTTCATAAAAAAATAATTTTTTAAATGGTGAACGATCCCATTGCTTACGTGGTAACGCATCGGACTGTGGACCATAAGATCCTCTGTTCGAGTATCAGCCGAAAAATTTTCGAAATTTAATTTCGATATAACATATTCTATACCTAAAATTAAAATTTTGTCGCAAAGTTAAAAGAAACAAACATTTTTAATATGGAAAACGGAACTGTGGGACCCCGTTGAACAAAACAAGTTATTGTTTATATTATTGATATACCTGTCAACAATGGCTTTGCATCGATAACAATTGTTGACATTTTAATGACAGGAGTACCAATAATGAAAACAATAGCTTGTTTTGCTCAACGGCCTACCTACAGTTTTATTTTAAATATATTGTGAATTTTTAGAATGAATAAAAATTTTGACGGCATTCCAAAGAAACTTTTATTTTATTTGTAATAATGTTGTATAAATGTGTTGGTGACATTTGAGGTTATGATACATTATGATTTTTTACCCAATATTAAATTATTATTATTAACTAATATTATTTTACAAATACCTACAACTATATTAAGTACAGAATTAATATAAACCTATTGAGTATGTAATTTAGCAGATTTTGCAACAACATTTTCTTTTACCAAATATAGATTTTTATCTGGATTTGAAGCAGCATGGCTATATAATACTTCTTGATTCGGTATACACATTTCAAAGAATAGCTTGAATTTTTTTAAAGTTGAAATGGTGTTAACCTATAAATAATAATAATTTTATTAGGTATATCATCTGTAAATTTCATAAACCGGGCGTCTCAAAAAATAGACTCAACTCTTAAAAAATATTTACTTTTTAAAACAATTACATTCATTTCATATATTTAAAAAACTACTTTAAAATGTGTGTCAAACTACATAAAAAGTGAAACTATTCTATTTTCGATTTAACCGAAAGTTAACTCAACTTTCTTAATTTAAACGCATTTTTTTTTTATAGTAAGCCTATTTTTTAAGACACCAGATATAAACATAAGTACAATGTTACGACGTCTGTTAAATTAGACAAAAGTTACCACACTAGTACGGTAAGATAACGATGTTTTTGTTTTTCCTAAAAAAATCATCGCTCACTAGATATGGATAAAAAAACCTATTTTTGTTATTTTTTTTTTTCATTTATAAATAATTTCTGAACTATGGGATATTTAGAAAAATGTTTCAAATAAGAAAGGTACATATTTTTACAGTCTAACCCTCTAACCAGTGGCGTAGAGATATTTTTTTTGTGGTTCATATTCAAGATGTGACATAATTTTGCAAATGGAACCAATAGTAAAAAATCTGATGTGACAGCACATAACATCCCACCCAATACTAAGGTACTAGAATATATGAGTATTCTCATCCGCCATTTTGGGTCCAAGTGTCATAAATAAAACAAATTATTGGAATCCAGTTACTTTAATTCTTTTCTGTCAAATTTGAAGTTGATATTGATTAATAATTGTGATATATCATTCTCTTAATTATTATATTTCATATCTAACAGGTAAGTGTACAGAATACTTTCTAATATATTACCGTATGATTTGTGTAGTTGGATTTTACAGAATTTCAAGAAATATGTTTTCAAATTTGACAGATACAAATATTAAATGTTTTTTTTTTAAGTAACTGGATTCCAATAACTTGTTTTATTTATGACATCTGGACCCAAAATGGCGGACGAGAATACCTACATTCTTCTAGAGCTCTACCCAATACAACTCTTAAACTGTACAAAATAGTATTTGATGATACAGAAAAATACCTTCAGATTAGTTTATTTTTTTATTACAATTTTCTTTCGTATATTTATTTAATTTTTTGACATATATTACACTAAGAAAACAGCTTCACAATCAAAATGACATGTGTCACATTTCGCATAAAATTGAACATTTTTGAATGTTTCCATGGTGTACTAGGAATGCAAGATTTGTGATATCTAATTTCTTTATGTTTTATTATCTCTAAATCTAATGAAAATTAATAAAATTAGTGTAATCAAAACACATGTACAATTAAATATTCTTCAACCTTTGAAATAACATAAATTGTTGAAAAAGAATATTTAACCGTGTTTTTCAAGAAAAACTGTTAAGGGCTTCAAGTAAACCCCTACTTCCGGTTGACCAATGTTATCCAAAATCTAATTAGCTCTTCACTTAAATATAAGAAGCAAAAATTCATAAAATTGTATTTTTTGGTATTATAGTATTTGAGTTATGCGAGACGAAAAAATTGCCACAGACTACTTACAAACACACACACCCACACACATACATACATACATACATACATACATACCTACAGACATCATCGCGAAAATATTAAAATCTTATTGTAGGGACCCTAAATCGTGCTTATTCATTGAAAACGCACTATCCAATTTTTTGACCAAAAACAATACCTCCCTTACCTAGAGGTAGGCGGGAGGTTGGTTGACTTGTTCATATCTAGTGACCTATACATTTTTCTTGGAAACAAAAACATCATTCACTAGTTTGACATATTCTGTATAAATTATCCGAAATCGTAGCTCTGATAGTTCTCGACATCCCAATGGAGATGGAGAGTCTCCAAATTGAAACACACTTCATAGCTAGAAATTCAACTCTTACCTGTTTTGTAGCGTTTTGCTTGTGGCCCTTGAACGCGCCCTTGTAGAAGTCCCAAAACAATTTATAAAAGAACATGGCTTGAAGCAGGATCATGTAGCCAAAGATTTTCGGTACGTTACATCCAGAAACTAGCGTCCACACTGTGTGTGCAAATACTAAAACGAATTGTGCCTGGAATACAAAAAATAGATATTTTTTTTTCAAACTTCATAAAAGTACGTTGTTATGTATTCGTATTCAACAAGCAGAAGTTCAATATTGTTGCCGCCGGCGTAGAAGTGTCTCCTTGGCAACACTTCTACTCCGGCAGCAGACAAAGTAAAGTAATATGAAAAATAGTTAGGTTGTAATTCAATAATTTTATTGGGTTTCCAAATTATCAAGAGATGGCATTGATCACAATTCACAAAAGGTACAATTCATTTTGTATGATATCTTATGATGGCGAATGCATACTTTACTATTGGTAGTTTGCTTTTATTGGTAGTAGAACTGTAGCCATACACACTGCAAATTTTTCTGTTTTTCTAGGTTTTTTTTTTTTTTAGAGAAAATTCAATCTTAACCTATAATCTGGAAATACAATGTACCTTTCATTTTTGCATCTTATTTAAATAATACGGCTTAAACAAATGTAATACTTAACATTGGAATACTCTTAAAATAACTACTATTGTTATTAATTTTAACAAAATAACAATTAATTTCAAAATACAATGAAATGTGTATATCTTATGGTTAGTTCAGCTTTCTACCACTAGCTAGCGTATTTTAATTTTGGATGCCCAACAGTTAGAAATGAAACAAATAAACAAAAACAACAAAACAGCATAATCTATATGCTGGATAAGATAATAGTTTTTTGTACAACGAGCATGGAATGGTACTCATTTCCTACGAGTGTGAAAGTTTGTAGCATGAGCCGAAGGTGAATGCTGCAAATCATACGAGTATAAAATGGACATTCCATGCGAGTTGTACACTATACTTTTTCTACGACCACGATATTATTTCAAAATTAATTTAATTTTAATAATAAAATTTGTCCCGTTTTCACCATTCCAATATTTGACAATTCTAAACAAGTATCTTAGCAATGACACCTGTACTTAAATGAGCTGACCTGTATTGAAATACTCACAAAACAAATTCATTACGCACGATGCGTTCAATGTACCTCATATCCCTAGCAACGACAAACATACAATGAGTAGATTTCTAAGTGGTCGTAGAAAAAATATTTTTTAGTATGTTTGAAGAAAAAAATAGCACTATTCGGAGTAAATGTGACTTTCGGTGCATCACATTAAGTCCTAATAACACAAATTGCTATTTAAAAAAATGACATACAGAGTGTTCCATTTAAGGTACGACGAATGCATTGGGATCTCGAGAATCGCAAGAGATACGAGGTTAGTTAAATTAGATGAAGGTTACCTTATTAGTAGTTAGTAGGGTAGTTTGCACATATATTTGTTTTTCCAATTGAATACATAGGTCACTAGATATTAGCTAAAATGTAAATTTTGCGATTTTCTTTTTTTGCTGGTAACTTTGTTATATGATATAATACATTTTGGTTTGCACTTTCTTATGACACTTTTTAGTGATGAATTTGCAGAATTACTCAAATTTATATTTTAGCCAATATCTAGTGACCTATACATTCAATGGAGGGTTATACAGAAGCAAATTTTCATGCTGCCATCTATTGATGTTTTCATGGAACTACGATGAAATTCACGTAGGCGAAATACTAACAAAATGCTGTCAAAATGACAGTTCTTAAAATGATGCTAAATATAAAAAATAAAGTGTGTGTATGGTTTGTGCAATAGTGATTCCCATTATTATAAAGAATATATGGCCAATGTTAAATTATTAAGTTTCCTAAATAATAAACTTCAAAAATAAAAACATAACCTAGTTAAAACACCATCTCAAACATCAAAACATGGATGTATGTATTATGAACTTCCATCTCAACTTGTACCTCATCTTTCTCTTTATTGCCTGTGACGTCAAAATCATAACCCTCCATTGGAAAAACAAATACATGATAAAACTGCCCTACTAAAGAGGCAACTTTCGTCTAATTTAACCAACCTCGTATCTCTTACAGTTCTCGAGATCCCAATGCATTCGTACCCTAAATGGGACACACTGTATTTCACAGATAAACAACTTCAATTTATTATTTTATGACAAGTATACTGGGTGTTTCATAACTTCGAGTACATACGTTAATGGTATATGTTGTTTGATATGCTGATTACGAATCTAAAAGAATTTTTTTTTAATTCGAAAAATTAAGGGTTGTTTACCTGAAACATTTTTTGTAGTACTGAACTGGATTCGCTTTCTTATTAAACACATACAATGAAGTAGGTAATCAACAATTTAAATTACATAATACTAGTAAAAAAAACACACAAAATTTAATTATTTTTAATGAAACGATAATTATTAACATAATCCTCCAGCCAGTGGCAGTGGCAACGAAAAATTTTGGACTGGGAAACATAGAAAATAATTTTGCGATTAAAAAAAAAAATCTTTTTGATTCGTAATCAGCGTATCAAATAATATATACCATTAACGTATGTACCTGAAGTTATGAAACACCCTGTATAAGCCACAATTTTTATATGTTTTATTTCATTTTAAAGTTATAAATATAAAAACCAGCTTTATGATGTCAGTATCACTCACCAATTGCAACATAGTCATGTACTGTTTCCACCAGAGGTACTTCCGGTAGCGGGGCCCCATGGACGCCAGCATGTAGTAGGTGTACATGAAGGAGTGCACGAAGACGTTGACGATGCCTGCGAAGGCGTAGTGGCCTCCAGGGTTCAGCTTCACGCCCACCCAGCAGATGAGCGGCACCATGGCGTGGTGCACCACGTGCAACGTAGTCGCCTGGTGGTTCTTCTTGCGGAGGATGAAAATTACCTACGAGTAGCGCTACTGTCAATTCAATTTTAATTGTATAATGAATTACGAACAGTTCAAGATATTCTAATCGTTTTGTCTTTATGTAATGTTGAGTTATGTTACATTTGTCAAAAACAACGAGAATTGCTATTAAATGTACAAATTGAAATACATATTTTGACTCAAACCCAATTTTTTTCTCATTTTCTTGTGGCTGAAATGTCTTTTTTGACAAACGACCTAACCTGAATTAACTGTTAAAAAGAGAAAATGAAGTTTGAAACGCATTTTTTCAAGCAAAAGAACAACAAAATAATAAAATTGCTACAATGTATCATTAAAATACCACATTTCACGGGAAAATCAGATATCACAATTTATGAATGTCTACACGTGGCAACATCGTATTTTCAAACGACCACTTCGTCAAACGTCAACTGTTATATATACATATATACAATTCCGAAGAAACTAAATTAATTTTCCATTGAATGCAATAATAACTCAAAAAGTAATGATTTTGATGCAACTAATGTAAATTAAACAAATCGTAAGTTAAGATTAATTTGTCCAACACATTCGAACTTTCGCGTTGACTTTGATTTAAAATGCGACGTTGCCACGCTTCCCACTGGATTTGTAGACATTCGTGTAGTTTGTTTCCATAGAAATAATAAAATGTATGGAAGGAGTATAGACAAAGATAGTCTGTTACCAACACAGCGTGAGAGAGATAGAGAGATGAAAGTGACATGACGGGTGGCAAGATGACAAGAACTTGGTTTGACGTTTGCCGTGTGAGTAAAATACTGTTTTCATTGACTTTTGTGCGAGCTTATGTCCCTCATTTAGAATTTTATGAATTACGAGCCCAGAATCATATTATTTGGCCCAGTTAAAGTCATAAAAAGGAAATTTGTTAATTCGCCTTATTTATATCTTAAATTCTATAATTTGTATATTCCGCACATACATATGTGTAACAGAGGTATTGTTTATGCTACGAATTAATTAGATTTTTTTAACAATTCATCAACAGTAACTTGTTGATTATTTCAAGGCCTATCAGGGTTTTTGGGCTTATCTTAATAAATAAATGAGATAGAAAAAATTTCATTGGATTCAAAAAGATGTAGAATAATATTACTTACAATTTTTATTTGAAACAATTTTCTGTATTTTGTTGTCATCAGATTTAAAAACAATGTTTGTGATACCAGCCCAATACCTTTGGGACAAATTGTAAATTTGATAATATTTCAGTTGTTATTATTGCTTAAAATATTCTTTAATGTAACAGAATTTATGTTATAAATAAATTTAGTACAATAAATTTTCCCTCAGTTCGATCAGAACTATTTTTTTAAAGCTATTCTAAAAGTCTTAACTAGGCCAACTAATATGATTTTGGGCTCGTATATATGTCATATTTAAATATATTAAATATGGTAAAATGTTGTTGTGTATATAATTGTAAAAAAAAAACAGGTTATAAAAGACGGTGTTCCATTTGACAGGTAAATATGTCACTTTAGGTTAGAACGCTGTACATATATATATATATATTACAGTTTTTCGAAAAATGTGGATTTAAGCAAGAAATGGATATTAACTATAAAACGAGAAAATTTTCAACCTGATGAAACTACATGAATTTGTGGGAAACATTTTCTTGATTTTTACACACAGCAGTTTAATGCCAATAAGAGAGAGATAGTCATATCTAAAATTACGCAGTGGGAGAAGAATAGCACATGTGTACCACGTGCTGGGTGGCATGAAAATATGCTGTTCTTGTTCATCTGCGTCTCTCTCTTATGTTGGTTACAGATTTTTGTATTAAAAGCATAGTCAACGCTCCATCCATACATATTATTAAATCTATGTTTGTTTCTATTTTTTTTGTAATCTCTAAAAGGTAATGAAACTTCGACATTATGTTAATGAATGTTCCAGCTACCGATACATTAATAATTTAGAATATTCTTATTATTTTTTGTGTTTTTTAAACATTTTTAGCCTCTAAATATCACATGTTAAAACAGCAAAACTTTAAACTGTCATAAATATTTTAGAAGCTGTGAATGATTTGCATGCATTTTTTGTGCAATACTTCTAACCTGTCATCTAAATTTCAAGCAATTAGCAATTCTCATTATTTTTTAAATCGGGTTAAACATTTACCGTATCAGTGAATTCAATGAATCGTCCTATTACAAACCACCAACTTTGATTGACACTCTGAAATGAATATTAATTAGTAATTATTACTTTTTAAGAACATTCGTATGAACTAATTGTATTTATTTACCCATAAAGAATAATAATCAGTTTTGTTGTGATCGTTTGGTTGACATAAAACATTAACACCTAAGTTCCACCACACCCAAACTCCCTGAAACAATCAAATTATTGAGGCATTCATAAGAATCGAACTGTCTTGAAATTTGACTTTATTCTTAGGTCATAGAGCAAATGTCTAGATGTAAGGAACTGGGATCGCTTAGGATCGAAAGAAACAAAAAATACGTGTGGCAGTCGGGGACTGCCGCGGTAAAGCTATTGCATAGCATTTTTTATCAACTTATGCATTTATAATTATTTATTTATTTTATTTATGCAGTATTTTTTTCTTTGATATTAATTCAAGTTACACTTTTTGAGCGTGGTGACCGATAAGAAAACAATTTTTTTTCTTTTATTAAATAAATGAGAAGTTAATATTGTTTAAAATATTTTTATTATCTTACAATATATGTAGGTTATTCAGGAATTTTTATCCTTGAAACTATAGGTTTATGGTAACTGAAATAAGAAACATAAGTTTGAGACTTGATATCCTCTAAATATCTGGAAAATACCGCGTCAATGGCATACGTCTAGTCGCACGCACACAAACACCGTGCCGAAGTCTGCCGAACTGAAACGACGTTAGACGATGCACGGCTGTTAACGCCGCAACGCTGTGCCGGTCGGAGTGGGGGGTGTCAGGTTTTTTTCGTTACGGAATTTCTTGATTTGGTCGCCGCGCTCAAAGGCCGCGATAAAAGCTATGCAATAGCTTAAAAATTGGTAAGAATAAGCTAGAGCACAAACTTCAGAATGCTGTCATATAGCTTTTTACATTTTATTTTTTTTTTTTGTAAGTTTGAGTAATAATTTTAATATTAAAAGACATTTAGTTATTAAGATACGATTTTTTGAAATTGGCATCTTATTTCAAAATTTTCGCTTGTGACGTCAACACCTGCGTCATCTTGTAATTCTACGAAACACACTTTTGCGGAGAGCGAGGAACAACACCTATTGTCAAATTGACTGTTATCTGTTATTGTTATTTACTGAGAGGTTTTAACAAATATACGAGTAGTTTATTCACATTACCTAGGCAAAGTAATATAACAAATATAATAAACATAAGTTTAAATTGAAAATCGTTGTTAATAACTGCAACATATGACTTGAGATGACAGGTGTGATAATGAGACTACCGACATTACCGACAAGCGACAAGATATAGTACAAACTCTTTGACTAAAAATGTTATAATTAACGAATATCTAATTTAATTTATCGGAGTGTTCATTTTAAAAATAATGTGTAATTATTACAACCCTGCAAAGAAAGTTTTTATTTGTTATCAACATCTCTTTTGCCTTGCCATGCTGTACATTCTATTACAAGATGACGTCACGATTTTGCAACCGCGAAACTTCATAAAGGAAATTAAGAATGAAAAGTTAAAAAATTATAAAAAATATTGAATAACATGTGACTGAAATGAACTAAATTTTTATAATTGGTAAAAAAAAACACATTTTTTTAAGGGTATGACCCCATTTTCGAGTCAGTCTTCCACTGAAAACTGCATAGTATGAAACTTGAAATAGTACATTGTACAACAATTGCAGAAAGTTATCTATTTCACGCGAGTTGTGAGAGTTTTATCCACTTAAACCACTTGAGCGTGAAATAGGTAATTCTGCACGAGTTGCACGCTATACTTTTTCTATGATCACGCTTTTGTCAAAATTTAATAATAATAATTCTTAGTCTTCAAAAACAAGAAATGACATCTCAAACTCAAACTATTTGACGTTTATGATTATGGCATGAAGGCGGCGCAAGCGCAGATGTGCGCAGTGTTACCAACTATAAATATGTAGATTGTAATGTAAAAACTAGACATATTTGATTAAAAAATTGATATTGTATTTTCTTTGTAATCTCAATATTAAAAACGAAGATTTATATAAACTCTGAAATAATTATTAATGATTTTGATATATAAATGTAAATACACTTGACATATTAATATCATACAGTATTATATTAATAGTAAATTGGTCACACTTGGAATAGCGTGGGCAATTATTCCACACGACTATACGAAATATACAATTTTCAAGCTTTATTTAGTGTAGAGAAAGTGTAATTGTTGGTAATGATCGTAGGAAACAATAGTTTTACTTTCCAAGTGGGCAAAGTAAGAAATTACCCAAGAGAGAAATTTTATCGAGTGAGTAATTCCACTTTGGCCACGTGTGAAGTATAACGTTTTATTCAACATCTCTTAATAAATGCAAAATTTATTAAAGGAATATTATTTGACAGTGACATATGCTTTAAATTTTTTAAATTAAAATGTCAATCGAAGTAGTTACCAAGGTGTTGTGTGTTATTATTATTGTTATAAATAGAAATTACTCCCTAGTGACTTTTTTCAAAATTATACCCACTAGTGAGTAATCTCTGTTACTTTACTTGTTTAAAATCGCCAAACTTACAAAGCATTTATTGAGAGGTGTTGGATAAAATGTTATTTACTTTTCTCCTAGCAAACAGATCACAACAATAACTACATTAATGTCATTTGCATTATATCTCAAAAATGATACATAATAATTATTGTATTTTCAATAATTACACTTTTAAATAAACTTTATCATAAATAAAATGTCATTAAATTATATCGCCGAATTACATTCGATTATTTTATTTTCCTTGGATATATTTCAGTTTGACAACTCAACCTTGTCACCTGACAGCAATTTGACTCGCAAACTGTTTATAAAATCTGTTGTGGGCAGCACAATACCTCCCGCCATAGATTTTTTATCAAACAATGCAGGAACACGGACCACCACTATAAAGAAACGCTCATTCCTTTAAAACATTATGACACATGTCAAAAAATGACATTTTTCAACCGTTGTTTTGTTTTCTCAAAAAAACAGGTTTGCAGATTTAAACGAAAATATCAAAATATAATTTTTATTTAACGTGTTGTAATTCATAAATGGTGACAGAAATAGGAAAATGTTTCAAACACTAATTGTAGATAATAATATTTCAAACATTATTCTAATAACAAAATTTCATTAAACAATAATTTACTGAAATATTTTTAAATAACTTGATAGGGCTACAAGTAAACTACCACTTCCGGTTATTGGATTATCACCAAAAACTAATCAGCTCTTCCCAAGGGGATACAATTGATATATACAAAATATCAAAATTTTCAGTTTACTAGTTTTTGAGAAACCATAACTCCAGAGATCCACACAGACTGCCAGACAGACACACACACACAGACATCATCGCGAAACTATTAAAATCGTATTCTATGGACCCTAAAACGTGCTCATCCACTGAAAACTCCCTACCGAATTTTTAGCATGATTCCTATACCTCCCTTACAGGATGTGGCGCGAGGTAAAAATAAAATCACTCCACCTACAGTGTCGTGATTTGATTAAAACAGTTTTCTCGTAAAATTGCTAAGTAACAAGGTTTCGTAACAAACAGAAATTTATCTGGCAAAATAAAATGCTCTTGTATAATTACAGTTGAGAATTCGATGTTAGGCAAAATTTTAATTGGGTGCTAGGACCTTGCTAGGTAACACTCATTTTGGTATCAACAACCTTTAATTAATTTCATTTATTAATGTTAACGAATGCAATTTAGAGAACAAAACACTCAATGACACAATTAAATAAACAAATAAATAAATTCTAAACACAGAACAACATGGGAAGGTTGGCGTCTGTTTGGGTATCTGTCTTGGTATTCTCTAGACGCGTGACGGCCATTACCATTACATAATCCATAAATAAAAATCATATCTGCATATTTAGCAGTACTATAACCATCCATTATGAAACAAAATACAATCAAAAGTACAACAATTTTTAATTAAGACACATAAGGTATAACTTTTCAATAAAACTCTTGTTTTCCGAAAGTACCTTGATTACAAAAATTACAAAATTTCGTGTTATTTGTAGAACTTCAACCTCTTGTATTTTGGTAACTAGAAGGAATAGGACATATATTCATATGACATTTTTGGCTCAAAATGACCTCAAGAATAAGCTGCTAAAGTTTGTTACACTAGTCCTAAAACACCCTGTGTAATGTTGGAAGAGTTTATTTAAAAAAATACGTAGGAAAGGAACTGTAATGAAGTTTACAGAAATACCGAAATGTTGGTTTTATTCAATAGTTATATCATGAGTGCTATGCAAAAAAATTTGCTTTAAAGTGTTTGAGTACATAATAATTTGAAAAAATAGTATATTGTGTTATTAGGAGTAAATGTGATACTTTGGGTGTTGAGCATATAAGTTTGAACGACGAGCGAAGCGAGTCGGACAATTACATGCGAAGTATACAAAGTCACATTTATTCCGAATAACACATGCTATTTTTTCTTCAAACATAGAAAATAGACATTAAAACATTAAAAAATGCTCAAAACTTCAACAAATATTCTTCCGTATCCAGTATTTTCTAGTTGCCACAGAATATGTTATTTTGTTATTTTTGTGTATTTATTTTATTCTTAACTGTCAAATTATTGAATTACAACCTTACTATTTTGTATGATATTTTACTTTGTCCGCCGCCGGAGTAAATGTGTTGCCAAGGAGACACTTTTACACCGGCGGCGACAATATTGAACTTCTACTTGTTGAATACAAATACATAACAACGCACTTTTATGACGTTTGAAGAAAAAAAGATTTTATCTTAAATTATTAAGTACGATTACACTTTTATAAAAGCAAAATTTTTTAAATAAGCTAGACATCAAATTTATTCGATTCAATTCTTTAGCACGAGGGGTATATGTCAAGATTATTTCATGAATTCATAGTATAAACTTTAATACTTGCCGAAGAAATTGTACTATAATGTTGATTTTGGCACAATTTCACATAAATAAATCGGTACACTCATAAACAAAAAGCACTATAAAATTTTGTTGTTATATTGTAACTATAGCAAATTGTTTGTTTTTCTTTTTACTTGTCAAATAAATGTCAAAAATGTGTAAATAAAAATAGCTTGAATTGAATCATTCAGCATGTTTAAAGATATAGAATACCAGGTACAGAACATGTAAGTATCTTGCTTCTGCAACTAATTATCCAGCTAATGGTGCAATTCTAAGCATAATCGTAAGGCTCGTTAGGTGTTCTCGTAAGACTCGCAACAGTTTACGAATCAAAGAGCAATTCTATGCAAAACTATTGCTCACGATCACTCGTAAATATCTTACGATTTCTCGAAAACTGTACGTTGAGAGGGCAACTGGACGTAACATTACGGTTTTGATATTGACAAATAACATCTCGGGATAAAATGCAATTATAAATTAGTTTCTAAAAATGTCCCACTAGTACCAAAATATGAATCTAAACAATTTTTTACGTTCATTGATTTAACGACGTACTTTATTAAGGCACTAGAATATATGAGTATTCTCATGCGCCATTTTGGGTCCAAGTGTCATAAATAAAACAAATTATTGGAATCCAGTTACTTTAATTCTTTTTTGTCAAATTTGAAGTTGATATTGATTAATAATTGTGATATATCATTCTCTTAATTATTATATTTCATATCTAACAGGTAAATGTACAGAATATTTTCTAATTTATTACCGTATGATTTGTGTAGTTAGATTTTACAGAATTTCAAGAAATATGTGTTCAAATTTGACAGATACAAATTTTAAATGTTTTTTTTTAAGTAACTGGATTCCAATAACTTGTTTTATTTATGACATCTGGACCCAAAATGGCGGACGAGAATACCTTCATTCTTCTAGAGCTCTAACTATATATAAAAATTATTCATTTTGAAAATAATATATTTTTAACTCATTACTATCGTGTGAATTGGGTATAAATTGAATAATAATTTGGTATTCAAAGGCATGTGATGGTGAAGGTTGTTGTCATTTTCGAGTTTTAAAATTTGATCTAAATAATTTCAATAATTGTTTTTCGCGCCGCCGTCCGACATTAATACAATTACATATCTCTAAAAGCGGTCGGAAATCATGTTTTTGTCGTACTAGTTCGACAAAAATTGCTAACTTTTTATGGTTATATGTTGGCATCACTTCACTAATTTTAGCTAACTTCTGACGCTAGAAATGTCAAAGTATTACATTGACATAAAAATAATATGGCAATATATCTACAATTGAGTATTTGCAATACAAGAAAACAGAATATTTATGGATTTTAAACATATTTGTTAGTAATTATAATTGAATTTGCAGTGTAAAATCCAAATAAAAATATGAAGATATTTTTGGTTATGATATTGGAAAATAAACATAATTGACATTCAAATATTGTGAAGTTAGCAACATAAAAAATTCCCTGTCATTAAGAAAATGAGTAATAAATTAATTTTATTTATTTAATTTACATAAATGTTGGTGCGAAAAATCTTGTGTATCCCTCGGTTGGAAACTATTTTGCGAGTGCTCGTATTTGTAGGACTCGCCTACGGCTCGTCCTATCAAAATAAACTCGCACTCTCAAAATAGCAGGTTTCAACTTTGTGATACAAATAACTATTATTATATGTAACTTATTACTAACAATACTACTTCATTACTACATTATATCGAGTATTTCTTCATCTCACACCCGTGTTTATTCTCCGTACTTCATACCAATTCTGTTAGGTTATCACAGGTTGAAAATACCCTATTTGTTATCGCTTCTCGGCTCTATGAGCTAAGATCAAAGTGTAGTATCTGTTCTTATCAGCTTAATATCTGATATGTCCTGTACAGCAGGACCAGTATATTAAACTGATTTTTGGAATATGACGGTGAGGTAGGGGCTTGCTCCACCTCTGTCACGGGTTGGCCTGGCATTGCAGTTCGCCAGAATCGGCCCACTTTTAACGAATATAAACATAGTATAATCACAGTATAAGAATTCACACAGTAGCGACACTCGCTTTCGGTCCCTTTGATCTTTATGTCGCATCGACAGATGACCTTGAGCCGAGCGGCCATATTGGCAGCTGCGTCATACGGCGGTAAATTTGAATAACTGTCAGTTGCAAAGGGGATAAAATCTAAAAATATTATTTCACCTGCACTATAAAAGTTCCTACAATTTTCCATGGTACGTTGACCTCTCTGTTTTGCACTCATTTTATGAACTTAACACGACAGAAATACTGTAGCTTGATATTTGACAGGTATAACTGACACTGTCATATTATATTTTCTTTTCAATGGTTACTAAGACAGCCTATCAGCGAACACTAAGCGGCCATCTTCCCGGCTGCGCACCACTGAAATACTGGGATCATGAAAATATTTGAAGTGTCGCTACTGTGTGAATTCTTATACTGTGGTATAATGAAATTGTACAAAGAGCATGGAACTGATATTCATTTCCTACGTGTATGAAAGTTTGTAGCATGAGCCGAAGACGAATGCTGCAAATCATACGAGTATGAAATGCGAGTTGTACGCTATACTTTTTCTACAACCTCGATATTATTTCCTAATTCATTTAATTAAAAGTTTTCTCGCTTTCACCATTCCAATATTTGACAATTCTAAATATATATATGCCTTCAAAATGTTCAAAATTTGAATATAAAAGCTAGCTTCAATTTAATCGCGAATAAACAGCATGGTGCTGTTTAATCACTTATCTAAAATGCACAACAATGGAAAATGGGACATTCTGATTGGTCAAATTTGCAATTAATGAAATAATCAAGGGTAATATCACAAGACCTCCTGATTTTACCGATAAATGATTTTTTTTTTTGCTTAGCAACAATCACGAAAGCAAACTGCATGGTAAATCCCGACTCCGAAGGAAGAGGGGTTTTACCTAATGTCAGTTTGCTTGAGTGGTTTTGCTTAAAAGCAAAGAAAATGAGTGCTTAAAAATAACAATTTATCTGAGAAAATCAGAGAGGTTGCGTGGTATTTGATAAGGTAAATTCCAAAGACAAAGCAAAATGTAACTTGAAATATTTTAATTAACTGTCACACTGACAGTGATTGACAATAACAATTATTTGTTTCTTTGGTAGCGGGAGTTTTATCGGTGTAACCCGGGCAACGGGATTTTACCGCGGTAAAACTCCCGTTACCCGGGTAACGGGGTTTTATCAGCATAAAACTGTTCCTATTGGTAGAATTTTCAAGTGTTTTGCATTATGATTGGTTAAAAACTAGTCGTGGGAATTTATCAACTTAAAATTGTACATGTAATTGACACAAATATGTTTGACATATGAATATTATTTTTGTCTTCCCAATGGTAACTAGATATATTACAGGAACTTACCACATAAAACACAGATACACTGTAGATAGTTTGGAAAGCATTATAAGCAGTAACAAATTTTTTCATTTCCAAGGGCTTCTTGTTTTTCATATAAGCAGGTCCCACTATTTTAACAAAAATTAAATACAGTGCTACCAATATGAGGGCTGTCCTTGGTGAGTCCATTAAAGGGTAGCCTTTTACTCTGGGATCTAGAAAAAATACAAACATTATAACAATATAAATATAGGTCTATAAAGTGATGTGATACAAGTCTCATCCCATTACAAATATTTAAGAAACATTCTTATGGAATTGACTTTTTTTTGTAGATACTGATATAATTATACCGTGTGTCTGTCTTAAAGGTGTACATAGGAGATGAACATGGGAAATCAGTTTTTGGCGTGCTGTTGCTCGGTGTTCTATCGGACAACAATGATTGTACTACCAATCGAAAGATATCATCTTTCTGAATCAAATGATGTAAAATACATTACAATTTAGTAGCAATTTGGTTCCGTAAATTAATTTTTAAATTTTGAAAATCCTCCGATTTATTCAGTTTTATCGAAAATAAATGTAGTTACCTGTGACTGTTTTGTTTTGATTTCTGATAGAGCTATTTATTTGACGTTTGTGACTTTTGGACTGGTTTAAGACAATTTTCAAAAATATGGTTAGTTATAGGTACTACTATTTTTATAGTAAAAATATTTTTTGGAGGAAATAGTTAGCTCAGAGTGCGAAATCTATTTTTTATGAAGTTTATGAATCGACCGAATCCAAGTGAAACCACAAAAGCCAGTATCCACGAAAAATACACTTGAGCTAAATAATTAAAATTTAGAAAGAGCAGAAGAACATGCTTTATTGGAAGAAAGGGTTTTAGGAATGATAAATGTAGATCCTTCGTATAGCACTAGATTTATTGGAAATGAATTGGGTGTACATCGTTCATAATATTATTCCTACAAAATGCACTGCAATCAGGAACTTTTTCCATTTGACGAAGAAAGTAGAAGAGTATTTTGTGAAGATATGCAAAACAGAGCAAAAGAAAATGAAATTTTTTTGTCATCGATTTAAAAACTTAACTCTTAATAAATTAATATTATTCAAAGAAAACTGGTTTTTAGACTTTTGTTGGATACCGGGTGGTATTAAAACAACACAAATAAAATTTTGTTGTATATTTGGAACAATTTGGGTACAAGCACTGCTGTTTGCAACAATTCAGAATACTAACTTACTTTTGTAACACTCGTCTTGCTTATATAGGATAGGAAAGTGGTTAGGGAGTGGGAGAGCATCTAGTTCCCGGGGGAATGCCACAACGAACTTTTGTAAGGGTTAGGTAAAAAGGTAACAATAGGTTGCACTAAATCAGTGCAAAGTGTCAAGGATGTAGATGAATTATTGCGTAGGAGATGGACGAACTCGTCTGTTCGGCGATACTTTTATAAGGGTTAGGTAAAAAGGTATGGGTAAGGAGTGATTTACTGCGTAAAACAGGTGCTGTCGCTAAATGCTAACAATAAGGTATACTATCTTTACGAAAAATTATAAAAATACGCTTGTCATTACGGTAAATAACCATATTTTACAAATTGTCAGAAACGTCAAATAAATCACTTAAAAGAAATCAAAACAAAACAGTCATAGGTAACTGAATAAATCGGAGAATTTTCAAAATTTAAAAATTAATTTACGGAACTAAATTACTACTAAATAGCCGTGTATTTTACATCGTTTGATTCAGAAAAATGATATCTTTCGAATGGTACTACAATCATTGTTGTCGGATAGAACACCGAGCAACAGCACGCAAAAAACTGATTTCCCATGTTCATCTCCTATGTACACCTTTAAGACAGACACACGGTATAGCATATGTATGGTTCGTAATCAGTAGAGAGCAGATTATATGCAAAGTGCATATATATTAATTTTTGCATATATTTAAATAAAATCAATTTTCTGCACGAATTACATGCATTGAATAGAGTTAAATAATGCTAATTACTAATTGTATATATTGCATATTTGAGCATTCTTGTGCATATTTTTACAAAAGTTACATATAATTGTATATTTCAATATTTTTTAGACCTTGTCTATAAACAATCTGAAATTTCTGGTAATGCACATTGATAATTCTTAAATATTGGAGGAGGCCGCAATAAATAGAAGAATGCAACGGAACAAATACATAATCGGTATTAATATGAATTTCCCCAATAGTATCAAACAGTTTAAAATTTTTTCACCATCTATTGACAATTTTTAAAACAATAGTGAGTAAAAATCTTCTCACTTGTGATTAAAACACCGTTTTCTATTTACAATAAAACTGTTCAAATTACTAAAACTTGTAATTACATACTTTTTACGGTTGCCCAAAAAATAGTGTGTACACCTTGTCCTCGAGATTGTCCTGCGTGATTAAAACACTCGGCTCACCGCCTCGTGATTTAACATCACACGCGTTTCATTATCATCACGCCTTTTACCCATTATGGGTGTGGCACTCTGCTTACGCAGATCTCGGTAAGTGATATATTTTTTCGTATGAAGTGCGGTTACCATCCGTCAAATCATAGCCCCCAAAGATGTTAGTGGATGGGGAACCACAGGGATAAATTTAAATTTGTAACTGTCAGCAGTGGGATTCGAACTGAGGATGTCACGATCCACAGCCCGACACGTTACCACAGAGCTATTTACCCCTTAACTTGTATCTTTAATATCTATAAAATGTTTGCCAGTGAAATTCTCAGTAATAATATAACAAGAGGGTGAGAATAAATTGAAAATAATTTGACAGATCTTTCGAAAACTTGTTGCCAGGCAAGAGCCACGAAAGCCCGTAGGGCTTGAGTGGCTATTGCCAAATGGCGACAAGTTTGAGAAAGATACTGGAGAATTATTTTCTAATTTATCGAACTCTCGAGTTATATTTAATTAGATTATTTTTTGATTTCTTCATCAGGCACGCCACTAAATCAATCTTTTTTGCTCATTTTTACTTGTATTGAAGATAACTATCTGATATCTGACATCTGTCAACAAAAACAAAAAAGCTACAGAGAAAATTGCCGGGAATATTCACAAGAGCATTATTCTCAGTATAATAATGACAGGATTGGTTAAAACGCAGACACGTGACATACAATAAAGCATTTGATTGGTTTAAATAAACGTCAAAAAATAATCAATGAAAATTCTTTGCCACCAAAACTCGTTAAAATCCAGTTTGAAAATCGCAATTTTAGATGATTTAAAATTACAATTTAATTGTTGTAATCAGTGCATTGTTGTAATCAATACATTGTTGTAATCAAGTTTTAGTGGGAGGTTATTTATTGGCCAAATTTGCGTACTTTTGAACCCATGGCTCAACACTGTAATCACATGTATAAATTAACCGTGTATAATTTTATGTTTGCCTTAAGTATGTCCGCATTATCATTGTACGCATAACCCATATTAAATATATATCTGTTTGTAATCATTCATTAATTAGCAACATGACACGTGTGTTATGAATACCTGTCAATACATTCCATTTAATTTTAAGAGACCGATTCAAATAAACGAACCGTTTATTTATTTTTCTTATTCAAAACAACAACACCGTTTTTCTAATAAACGAAATTCCGTTTATTTTCTCCGTTTACCTGTTTATTTTAAACGGATACTTTTTAAATGAAGTACGTCCAAAAACACTAAAAATACGCACCTTAAAATCGTTCTGAAACTGCTTGTTTCAGACCTAAACCGGAAAATCTAGGGACTTTTATAAGGTTAAGAGGCTGCTGCTCGAAACTTGGCATTTTCGGGGGGATATTTTGACTCTATTTTACATAACAAATTGTTTAAATTTCGTATATTGAACAATAAACATTTACTTTCACGGAATACAAAGCAATTTTTTTGAAATTGGCATTCTTGCTGTCAATTTTGTGCGATGGTTGTGGTCAGTGTTTTAGTGCTTGGAGATTAGAGATTTCCATTAATTTTAGAGCTAAATTATTAATTGGGCTGAACTGTAGTTTACGGCCAATTGTAAAGTTAGCTGCAGGTCCTAGTTTCTTTAGCCGGTCATAGTTACAGAAAATAGTTATTTACTTTACAAGTGGGCAAAGTAAGGAATTACCCACGAGAGAAATCTTAGCTCACGAAGCCGAAGGCTGAGTGAGATAATTTTATCGAATGGGGAATTCCACTTTGCCCACGTGTGAAGTATAACGTTTTATCCAACACTTCTTAATAAATGAAAAATTTATTAAAGAAATATTATTTGACAGTGACATATGCTTTAAATTTTTAAATTAAAATGTCAATCGAAGTAGTTACCAAGGTGTTGTGTGTTATTACTATTGTTATAAATAAAAAAATACTCACTAGTGGCTTTCCTCAAAATTATACCCACTAGTGGATAATCTGATACTTTGCTTGTTTAAAATCGTCATAGTAATATAGCATTTATTGAGAGGTGTTGGATAAACAATTTTAAAAATCTGGTGTGGGCACCACACTACTTTCTTATACAAATAAAACCAACTGAACATCTATGACTTGTTCCTTGCGTATGACTATTGTGACGATTATTTGATATATAGATTTATACCTGTTTAATTTTGTGTTCTCGGCTATGATTTTAATTTAAAATATTAATAAATATCTAGTCTTTAAAACTTTGTATCTAAATAATGCAAATAATGCTTTTATAATATTTAAAACGAAACATATTTTTAACACTTCACAATTATTTGATACGTTTGACACATAGATGTTAAAAATATTTTAGGTTTTGTTCTCAGTGTAACTAAGATTACTGAAATACATTGTTAAATATATAATTTAGTTTTTCTTAAAATTAGAAGCATGTACAAGAAAAGTGCAAATAACATTTTATATTCCAAATATTCTTGCTAATATCTTTCATTTGAAACTTTTTTTCAAAGCTGATTCTATTTTTGAAAAAAATGGAACTTATTGTTTTCTAAACTTCCTCTTCCGGTTTTCCAATTTCATTCAAAATCAACTCAGCTCTTCATATTCTAAGTTTCGTTTACACGTCTTGTCTCGTTCATGAGATATTGCGCACACGGACATCCATCCATCCATCCATCCACACACACACACACAAACATCATTGAGCAATTGGTCATAACGGATTCAGTTACCGATTTTTTTTCAGATTCCAATACTTCCTTATACTTTGTATAAGAAAGTAAAAAGTAAGATTTATTTTAGTTTTGAGGTTGAATAAACACAAATTAATTCAGCGGCATTTTCAGAATGTAAATTTACTAGGTTTTTGTTGTTCGATTGCATCACCACAAACTGTCATATCTACCAAAAACCATTGGCGATCCGTAGCTAACTTCACAATTGGCCGTAAACTACGGTTAAACCATTAATTGTAAGCTCAAATGTAAGTAATTTACAATAAATAAATATCAACAAATTGTTTCATTTCCTTTTAATAAATGTATAGCAAAGTCGACACGAATAATAATGTGTATTCTGGACGTGTGCAAAAATCTATTTTGCGAGTGCTCGTAATTTGTAAATTTCAACTTCGGCTCGACCTGTCAAAACATACTCACACTCACAAAAGTGCAGTTTTTGGATTAGTGATACAAATAACTATTGTATTTATTATATATTTAATTTAAAATCACAAAACTACACAGATTTCAAAATAATACTTTCTACATTTTGCAAACTTTAAACGTCACTTCAGAAATTTACCCAATATGTCGGCCATCTTAAGTAGAGCCCTAGAAGAATGTAGGTATTCTCGTCCGCCATTTTGGGTCCAGATGTCATAAATAAAACAAGTTATTGGAATCCAGTTACTTTGAAAAAATTAATTTGTATCTGTCAAATTTGAAGTTGATATTGTAAATTTATTATTAAAACTTCTATTTTAAATTTTAAAACTGAGAATTTACAAGAACCATTAGAAATCTTCTACATAGGTTTACTTTAGAAACATTAAATAATACATCTTTAACTAGGATATTAGGATATACAGGATTAAGTAGTATAATATTTATAAATCAGTGTTATGGTTGTCTTATTATAAACACCTCGACACGGCGGTTAATTATTATCAACATTTTTACTTGAGCCTGCAACAAATACTATATTTAGTTAAAACTAAATAATTACTGTCATAAATGGCATACCGCAAATACACATCACTGATATTCGCATTATCTTCTTCAAAAGGATTATCTAAGAAACCTTAGAATATTTTTCTTGTGATGCATCTTATTCACTACTCAGTTGCACCTATATTTCTTTCTATTTAAAGTGTTTTAAAAAGTGCGCAAATTTTTATTTTGTACAGTATTTATATTCAGCCAGAAAATATATTTCTTGAAATTCTGTAAAATTTAACTACACAAATTACACGGTAATATATTATTAGAAAGTATTCTGTATACTTGTTAGGTATGGAATACAATAATTGAAAGAAAGATGTATCACAATTATTAACCAATATTAACCTCAAATTTGACAGAAAAGAATTAAAGTAACTGAATTCCAATAATTTGTTTTATTTATGACACTTGGACCCAAAATGGCGGATGAGAATACTCATATATTCTAGTACCTTATCTGTGAATAGACAGTGCCTCTAGAGGGCATTTTCGTCGCGATTATTGTAACGCCCATCATATTATTTTAATTTTTCATCCTTGCCCGAAGTCCGAATAGTGTTTTCACATATATAAATTAATGTTCTTACTTACTAATTGCATAATATTTATTGTTTGTTTGTCATTCTATGTACATATTTGTATTATTTGTATATGTCTGTTTATTCAATAACTAATTTAACATAACAATAGCTATTATTTGTACATTTTGTGCACAAAGTTAAGTTTTTTCGCTCGACCACGAATATCGTGTGAGAGCGACATAAATACTTACACATAATATTTATCCGACAAATCATTACAAAAGAAGAAACAGTTTTTGCGTTTTTGCATTATTATACTGAGAATAAAGCTCTTGTGATTATTCCCGGGAATAATCTCTGTAGCTTTTTACTTTCTTATATAAGTATAAGGAAGGAAGTATTGGAAACCTGAAAAAAATCGTTGCCATAGCAATAGGCAGTTAACATGTAAAATCAGTCTTTTGTAAATAAAAAGTGTCCGGCAAAAAATTATGCATCCAAATTTTATATCACAATACTGCCAATATCCTACATCTCATTTAATACAGATTAATTTATTTTGATATCGCAATTTAATGAAATTAATAATAATTCTTAATTTTCATTGCTACTGACGTGTAGTGCTTGCAATTTGTTTTAAATATTTTAGTCAGTCACTGTCAATTTCTTGCGATGGAAACCATTCGGCGTTCATTCCTGTGGTGTATTCAGATATTTGTCTTGCACTGCGCCCTCATAATACATTCTAATAATATTTACACGGTTCTCGACAATTAATGTATTCATGATATCAGTGACAGATTGAAATATGTAAAAATATTTATTTAGGCGATTTCGACTGGCATCGGTTAGTACATGGTCACAGGAATGGTTATCACATTCGAATCTTCACCCTAATTGACGCCATCTTAGATAGGCCACGCCCCCATGTCAGATCTTGATACTTCCATGTTTTGATTGTCTCTTTCCATTTTTTTTTTTGGCACTTTATCAATAAAACAATCTTCATTTAAATGATTGTTACACACTTTAGAATATTTGGTAATTTTGACATCCCCTAAATTTATATTTTATTTCCAATTCATGAAGAATTCAAGAGCGTTAAAGCGCGCGAAATACACGATGAAGTTTTTCTTTTCAATGGGCCCAGTGAAAACCCGATGTGAACATTTCATATATTACCCGAGATATGATTTTTCAAAGTTTGTGTGACGTTTATGTGACGTCACAGGTACTACTCCAGTGGCACTAAATCAGCGATTTTCCATGAAAGTAGATATTATGTATTTTTTAATATAAAAATAATATTTTCATTTTATAAGTCTTAATTTACAATTAAACTTAATATAAACTAAGACAAAAATCCTTGGACAACTCTAAGAGTATTTTACTTGATATTCGAGTAAATAACAACAAAAGTTTGAGAACAGTTACGCTAGTAGTGATGTAACCTAACCTCAACACACAATTTTAATCAATAGATTTTCAACACAGCACAATAAAACAGTGAAATTATAAAGCAAGTAATAGAAGCCCAACAAATATAATCTTAAATACCAACAAATAAAAATATGAAATGACATTTCGTAGTTCTATTTTAGCCCACAATAGGCGCTGGGTGCAACGGCAGACGCGCGATTTGCACGTTTCATATTTCTGGCCAATAACACAATGCAAATACCTGTGACGTCAAAATATGTTCAATTCGTTGCATCGCTTTACTGCAAAATATTTAACAGAAAAACAATACTTTACTAGTAATTATTCCATAAGTGTTACACGATTTTGATATAAATTTGTCATATTTCGTTTATGGTTTATGCGCCCATTGGCTTTTAAATTTTTTCTCTCTCGTACAACTACCATCTAACCGTTTGTTTTGTAGCAGACGAATTAGCTATCAAATGTCATTTTAAAATCACTTGAAAAGAAAAACTTCATCATGTAATCTCGCTTAATGCACGCTTAAAATGTCAGGAACATAAATGTAAGTATCATCAATCCCATTATTAACCGGTTTATACAAATAAAATCAAAAAACTAGTTCTGTTACTAAGAGGCATTTATTAAATTCCAATAAAGATATAGCGTCAAGTTATGAAATTAAACGAGCGAGAATGTAACAAATTTTCTTTGAATTCGTTCAATTTCATTGGGTACTGTGATTATTGAATATAATAACGGATTCCACGCAATAAGACAACATTCAAGTTCAAGTTCAGGTCTAGCAAAACAAAAATATAAAAATTTGAGTGTTGATATATGTTTAAATTGTTGGGAATTTTTAATTACACCTTCGATAATTCCAGCATTGATAATTCGAATTTTTCATTAATCCGTCAAAATTGGTTGGTTCATTAGCTAATAATATATTGAACAACTAGTGTTACAATGACCTTTTTTGTAATACGGGTATTACAATTAGGTATTGTAATACGAGTTGTTCATACTACTTTTCCTATGTCACGTTCATAAATTCAATAAAAATAAAATAAAATTGTACGGCATGTTTAATATAGCACTGGTCACCAAGGGGCTTTGCCCGCGGGGCCTATCGGGTCCCAGGCCGCAACCCCGACGCAGGGGCTCCGATTTAATCATTTTACGTGAGCAATGATAACCCCAAGTTTGACAGACTGTTAATTTTACAAAAAATAAATTCAGTTTTGTAGCATTGTTTTTAAGAAAAACAGTGTCACAAAATTGACTCTGTGTACGTGAAATAGGAAATAGTTATTTGTGTATCAAGTGCGGATAGAGCATTGTTTGTTGCACGCGGCGAGAAATTGTTGATCGAGGCGAAGCCGAGTTCACCAACTCGACAAGTGCACCGAACAAGCTCTATCCGACGAGATACACACAATATTTTTTCTACAATCGTTGAACAATATCAAGCTGTAGAAAAAAATTAATTTTCAAAATTATCTTTGGTCCCGCATATAACAATTCAGTAAAATTGTAGTTACCCATGTCACCGTAATCATAACAACATGTATGAACAAAATAAACATTTTCAAAGAAATCATAATTTGACACATGGAGTACATTTGACATATGGAGTACATTTGACATAATTCTACTATTCTACAGAGTAAATACGTTTATGGTGATTAAGTTGAAGTGTATGTACGTATATGCCAACTGTATTTGCAATAGCAAGATTATTACCAGAAAAATCCAATGCATCATTTACTTCTTTTACCTAATTTATTTTTGTTTTGTTTTTGTCGCGCTAGTGCGACAATATGTCACTTTGTCGCCCTAGAGCGACAATTTTGAACATTTCCTAACCAAAAATGGAATAACAATGCCGATATTGTGCAACGATTGTAGAAAATAGTATATTGAACAACTAGTGTTACAATGACCTTTTTTGAAATACGAGTGTTACAATGACCTTTTTTGAAATACGAGCATTGTAACACTAGTTGTTCATACTATTTTTCCTATTTCACGTACAATTATTGTACAAGTAGGATAATTTTGGCAAATATATTGATGTACTATAGTAAATTTGGACGTAACATGAAACAATATGTGCAAGAAGAATTAACTAATTAATTTCTATGACAAAATTGAGGACAGAACATATAATGGGGTCTTTCACCATTTTTTTTTTTTTAATGAAATTTTATCTATATTGAAGACTATCTACACTTTTAAAAAGTCTTAATTGTTATTCATTAAGCCACAATGATTTTTTGAAAAATGTTGTGACGTCATAGTAGAGGTGTTGCTGGAATTAAAACAGTACAGATTGTAAATAATTAGAAATAGAACATTTATGTCAAAAAATTATTTAAATCTCTACTGTTTTAGATCCAGCAACACCTCTACTATGACGTCATAACATTTAAAAAAAAATCATTGTGGCTTAATGAATAACAATTAAGACTTTTTAAAAGTGTAGATAGTCTTCAATATAGATAAAATAAATAAAAAATAATAATAAAAAAAAAATGGTGAAAGACCCCATTTTGAGTGTTATTTACGATAACTTCACTTCTCGAAGATGGCAACACTGACTGTCAGTTTCAATTGACAACTGACAGATTTCAAATAAAATTTAATATGTACCTCGGCACTGAAGTTTCTTTTTATTCCTCACATGGTTTATTTTCCTCAGCCCTACGGGCCTCGCCAACTAAATTCCATATTCGTGACAAAATATTGAACTTCTGTGCCTTGATACATAAATAACTATTGTTTAACTGGGCATCAAAATACCAGATTTACAGCAGAAGCATCCGTTTCATTGACGAGGCGAATTAATGGTAATTTAATGATTATTTTATCTAGATATTTTGAAGGTTATTGCTGTCAAATTACGTTACCATGCATGTGTTGAATAGTTGCGGTTGTTATGTAAAAATTTTTTACAGCCTGAACTTAAAAGTGACACTTTACAGACTGTTAGCAGACCGTGAAGTGTCATCTTTCATGTCAATCGGAAAAAAACACATTTTATATTTTTCTTTTAGTTTTTTTTTTGTCGGTATTATTTAAATTTTTAATTTAATTATTATTTGAAACTTTGTAAATGATTAGTAGACACGCTATGAACAGCTCCACATTCACGTAATTACTTATGTTTTATTTTTATGTGAAAGTTATAAGACCCTTTTGTCAAATTTTCATAAATTATAGCTAAAAACCATCTTGGTCGCATCAGCTTTCAATCAAAAACATCACATCAAAATTTGTCCATTCGTTTAGGAGCTACGATGTCACAAATAGATACACATGTTAAACATATAACATCCCTCCTTTCTGGTGGGGGTTAAAAACGAAAAATATTTCACATTTCAA
Organism: Poecilus cupreus; assembly: GCA_963942605.1. Lineage (NCBI taxonomy): Eukaryota > Metazoa > Arthropoda > Insecta > Coleoptera > Carabidae > Poecilus > Poecilus cupreus. The sequence continues at coordinate 19,656,681 of OZ012719.1, forward strand.
AAGCAAGTTAAGATTTCAACTCTAAAATGTTTGCTGGCAACAAATTTATTTAGTTGAGCCCGTGACTTGTGGTCAGCAAGTATAACAATATTGATCAGGAAATGATGTCATATTTGGCAGTTCTAAAGTTATTTCTGTAGCTAATTAAACACATTTGCAATAAAATAACTAGCTAAGAGGCAAATCGTAAGTTAGATTTAATAAATTTTGGCAGAACGTAAATGTGTTTGATCGCAAAATTATCAAAAATTTAGGTTTCATGCTGGGTATATTTTTGAACGCGTTTTTGGCCTTAAATAAGTAAAATGAAATTTGTTCGTTAATTCAGATGCAGATATTAATAAATTGCAAAAGTATTATTTAACATGACGCCTATGATCGGCTGAGTCATCACTAAAGAGGGGATTATATGCACTGCATATACAGGGTGTTCATTTTAAGTGGTACACTATTGCTATTTCGAGAACTATAAGAGCTACGAGGTCAGTTAAATTAGCAAACAATTTCTGTATTATAAAACAATTAAAATGAGCGAAACAATAATTTTTTAGACCAGTGGTTCTCAAAATGCCGGGTGCAACTTTCTTATGTTAAATGGCAACCTATATTTTTTATTTGCTTATTCGATTCAGTATTTTTTTCTGAATTCAATGATATTTACATGTAATGACCAAATAACACAAAATATTTGAGAAAAATGCAAAATAAAAATGTATCATTTCTATTTAAATATGCATATACAAAGTTTGCCATGGAAGAAAACAAATAAATCAAACAATTTTTAATATTAGTTTTTTTAAGTGTACCTCTGTATTTCTGTATTGTAACAAGAAAATTAATAATTATTCTCATAACTACAGTTTTTTTCAATTATTACTGCATTTGATTTATTTATTTTGCATTTTTCTCAAATATTTTGTATTATTTTGTCATTACATGTGAATATCATTGAATTAAGAAAAATATACTGAATCGAATAAGCAAATAAAAAAAATAGGTTGCCATTTAAAATAAGAAAGTTGCACCCGCATTTTGGAACCACTGGTCTAAAAAAATTCTTGTTTCGCTCATTTTAATTGTCTTATAATATAGAAATTGTTTGCTAATTTAACCGACCTCGTAGCTCTTATAGTTCTCGAAATAGCAATAGTGTACCACTTAAAATGAACACCCTGTATATTCTTCAAACCTGTATATCTGATTAGTAAATAATAAGTATAAATTTTCTATTTATTTGTGTTCGAGTTATCAAAGTAACTCATTTACATGTATATTAACGCAATATTATTTTACATCAAATATATACAGGATGGTCCATCGGTCTGTATTTTTTTTTTTATTCGATTATTATAAATATTATAGAAATTTTTTTCAGACAAAGTTTATTTTACATTAAAATGCTCATGTATCTGTAGTATAAGTTTTTCTATCGGGTGTTCCATATTCTCACAATGATATGCAACTTTCTAATTTTAAATGGAACATCCTATATATTATTTAAAAACTTGAAAGACCTTTTGTTCCTCTTTAAAATAGTTTTTATTCATTATAGTCCTAAAATGATCAGTACAGAAACTATTCACGTTTTTATTTATACAGAATCACACACAGAAAGTATGCCATGAAATTAAAAACAATTAATAAATTTATTAAAAATGTTCGAAATGAGCAAACTAAATAAAATATAACAAAAAAAGTTGTTAATCTAAGTGAAAATAGTAAATAATAATTATTAAAGATCTGACAGGAACTAACCTGATTGTTTAAACATTCACACACAATTATATGGCATATTTTCTGTGTGATTATCGAATCATAAAAACGTGAATAGTTTCTGTACTAATCACTTTAGTACTATAGTGAATAAGAACTTATTTAAAGAGAAACATAAGATCTTTAAAATTTTGTAAAAATATATAGTGTTCCATTTAAAAATACTAAGTTGCATACTATTGAGCGAAAATGGAGCATCCGGTAGGAAAACTTATACTGCAGGTACATGGACATTTTAATGTAAAATAAATTTTGTCTGAATAAATTTTCGGTAATATTTATTATAATCGTATAAAATAAAAATCTGATGTGGCCAGCACATAACCTCCCGCCCAATACTACTCTTAAACGGTACAAAATAGTATTTGATGATACAGAAACATACCTTCTTATTTGTTTATTTTCTATTTATATTTGAGAATTTTAATTTTCTTACGTATATTTATTTAATTTTTTGACATATATTTCACTAAGAAAACAGCTTCACAATCACAATGACATGTGTCACATTTCGTAAAAAATTGAAAATTTTCAAATGTTTCCATGGTGTACTAGGAATGCAAGATTTGTGAAATCTAATTTCTTTATATTTTATTATCTCTAAATCTAATGAAAATTATTAAAATTAGTGTAATCAAAACAAATGTAGAATTAAATATTCTTCAACTTTCAAAATAACATAAATTGTTGAAAAGGGAAATTTAACCGTGTTTTTCACGAAAAACTGTTAAGGGCTTCAAGTAAACTGCTACTTCCGGTCGACCAATTTTATCCAAAATCTAATCAGCACTTCATTTAAATATAAGAAGCAATAATTCAAAAAATTGTATTTTTTGGTATTATAGTATTTGAGTTATGCGAGACGAAAAAATTGCCACAGACTACACACACACACATACATACATACATACATACATACATCATCGCGAAAATAGTAAAATCGTATTGTAGGGACCCTAAAACGTGCTTATTCATTGAAAACTCACTACCCAATTTTTTGACCAAAAACAATACCTCCCTTACCTAGAGGTAGGCGGGAGGTAAAAATAATAATAATAATTTCGATATTTATTTTATAAACATCTTACTATAAGATGACACATAAGTATCATAGTTTTAATAATATGATAAATTCTGAAAAAAGTACTAATTGGTACAAAATTTTAATAAATATTTATAGTGGCGAAATTCAAACAATATTATGCTAAGTTCGATAATATTTTATTCATGTAATATTAATATAATGTTGCATTAAAAAATACAGTACAACTCTTAGATAAATAAACAATGTTCTGTGTAAGTTTTAAAAACTTTAAACAAACATTAATGCTTTTAAAAAATATTCATCTTACTGTCCTATAAATATGACACTGGAGCGTAATGGGTTAAGTCCGGTATTTCAAAAATTAGATAAACTATAAAATAAACAAAAAGTATCGCATCAAAAGTATATATGCAGGAGGCAAAAACATAAAATATGTTATTAAAGCAATTAAATTTTAAGTAAGCTCAACAAGGTCAACGAGAAAAATAGACTACTACGATAATTTCTAATTTACACTGTAAAATAATTATTAAATCCATTACTAAATATTATAACAAAATATTGTTTTTTCATCAAAATCATGTCAGAACAGTCAATTTCATATCTACAGGAGATGTGTGCACTTTCTCTCCCGTCGTGAGGTAAAGTGCTCAAATAATGTGAAAATGAACAAAATTAAACAAATCGAAGATATCTATTATAATATTTATTTACTTTACAAGTGGGCAAAGTAAGGAATTACCCACGAGACAAATTTTATCGATTTTGTAATTCCACTTTGCCCAAGTGTGAAGTATAACGTTTATCCAACACCTCTTAATAAATGCAAAATTTATTAAATAAATATTATTTGACAGTGACATATGCTTTAAATTTTTAAATTAAAATGTCAATCGAAGTGGTTACCAAGGTGTTGTATGTTATTATTATTGGTATAAATAAAAAATAACTCACTAGTGACTTTTCTCAAAATTATACCCACTAGTGGGTAATCTGTTACTTTGCTTGTTTAAAATCACCATGATTATAGAGAATTTATTGAGAGGTGTTGGATAAATTATATTAAAATTCAAGTAATTTAGAAATACATAAAATTGGAAAAATATTATATACATCGCAAGAGAGAAGTTTTGTATTGTAGCCCTCGCTTACGGCTCATGCGTCAATTTACTCCGCGGGAAAAAATCATACGCTATTTAATGTTTAGTGGCAATATAAAATTTCAAAGCTAAATTAAATTTTGTACAATCTTTATTTGAATTTAAAAATATATTCAAAATAAACAATACATAAATTAAACAATTAATTTGGCGATCTCGGTGGCGTAGTGGCTTTGTCTCTAGCCTAACACACCAGAGGTCGTGGGTTCGAATCTCATTGAAGAGCATGGTCGTTTGTGTTCTTCATAAAATTCACAATTATTCACTCATGAGGCGGCATTTATCAAAGAAGTCTTTCTAAATAAATAAAAAATATATAATTATCGTTTACATACCTGCTTGACTTTCAATATAATAGTTGTATAATTCGTATATATAAGACCACATTTTATAAGTTGAAAGAAAAGTTATTTTAGAGTAAAACTATAATATCTAGACTAGTATGAATCGACTGTCTACTGTCACGTAACAAAACTAATAAACTGTCACTTCAAACGCTGTTTCACAGTTCTTATTATCTACCTGTAGGCGATGTGCAGACTTGTAGTCAGCGCTGCCAGGCGGACGAAACGCAAACTTATCAGCTGTTCATTACAGAAGATAATTCTTTCCTTTTTACCTCCCGCCACATCCTGTAAGGGAGGTATAGGAATCATGCTAAAAATTGTGTAGTGAATTTTCAGTGGATGAGCACATTTTAGGCTCCCTAGAATATGTTTTTAATAGTTTCGCGATGATGTCTGTGTGTGTGTCTGTCTGTCAGTCTGTGTGGATCTCTGGAGTTACGGTTTCCCAAAAACTACTAAACTCAAAATTTTGATATTTTCTATATATTATTTGTATACCCTTTGGAAGGGCTGATTAGTTTTTGGTGATAATCCAATAACCGGAAGTGGTAGTTTACTTGAAGCTCTATCAAGTTATTTAAAAATATCTCAGTAAATTATAGTTTATTGTCAATTTTGTTACTAGAATAATGTTTGAAATATTTTTGTTTGAAACATTTTTCTTTTACTGTCACCATTTACGAATTACAATACGTTAAAGAAAAATTATATTTCGATATTTTCGTTTAAATCTGCTAACCTGTTTTTTGAAAAAACAAATCAATGGTTGAAAAAGTTCATTTTTAACATGTGTCATAATTTTTTAAAGGGATGAGGGTTCTTGATAGTGGTGGTCCGTGTTCCTGCATTGTGCGATAAGAAATCTATGACGGGAGGTATTGTGCTGCCCACAACAGATTTTTTACTTTCTTATACAAAGTATAAGGAAGTATTGAAATTATGAAAAAAATATTTAGACGTCCACTGAATCCGTTAAAATCAATTTTCAATGATGTCTGTATGTGAGGGTGGATGGATGGATGGATATCCGTGTGCGCAATATCTCATGAACGAGACAAGATATGTGAACGAAACTTGTAATTTATAAGTTTCATGAAAATATGAAGAGATGAGTTGATTTTGAATGAAATTGAAAAACCGGAAGAAGAAGTTTTCTGGACACAAAGCAATAAATTTCTTTTTCGCGCCGCCGTCCGACATTGATACAATTACATATCTCTTAAGCGGTCGGAAATCATGTTTTTGTCGTACTAGTTCGACAAAAATTGCTAACTTTTTATGATTATATGTTGGCATCACTTCACTAATTTTAGCTAACTTCTGACGATAGAAATGTCAAAGTTTTACATTGACATAAAAATATTATGGCAATATATCTACAATTGAGTATTTGCAATACAAGAAAACAGAATATTTATGGATTTTAAACATATTTGTAAGTAATTATAATTGAATTTGCAGTGTAAAATCCAAATAAAAATATGTAGATATTTTTGGTTATGATATTGGAAAATAAATATAATTGACATTCAAATATTGTGAAGTTAGCAACATAAAAAAATTCCCTGTCATTAAGAAAATGAATAATAAATTAAATTTATTTATTAAATTTACATAAATGTTGGCGCGAAAAATCTTGTGTATCCCTCGGTTGGAAACTATTTTGTGAGTGCTCGTATTTGCAGGACTCGCCTACGGCTCGTCCTATCAAAATAAACTCGCACTCTCAAAATAGAAGTTTCCAACCTTGTGATACAAATAACTATTTTTTTTTCAAAAATAGAATTAGCATTGAAAAAAGTTTCAAATGAAAGATATTTGGAATATAAAATGATATTTGCACTTTTCTTGTACATGCTTCTAATTTTGAGAAAAACTAACTTATATATTAAACAATATATTTCAGTAATCTTAGCTACTATTGGAACAAAAAATATATAACATTTTTAACATCTATATTATGACAAATAATTGGGAAGGGTCGTTTGAAATATTTTAAAAACAATATTTGTGTTAAAAATTAATTCAAGAATTATAACCTATTTTAAAATAATACCATATCTAGTTAAAATGAGAACAAAAAATTAAACAGGTTTAACATCTATATGTCAAATAATTGCAAAAAAAGTCATACGCAAGGAACAAGTCATACGTGTTCAGTTGGTTTTATATGTATAAGAAAGTAGTGTGGTGACCACATCATATTTTTCAACTTTGTTTTTGCTTTAAAATAATATAAAAAACATGCAGACTACTGTAAGAAGGTCGAATAATATGTTACGTTGCGAGATGTCATAATATATTAACACTGATTCATCAATTCAATTTTACAGTTTTCCAGGAAATTGGTGTGAGATATAAAGTAGGAAAATGTCTTAAACGGTATAAAATAGTATTTGATGGTACAGAAAAATACCTTTTTATTTGTTTATTTTCCAGTTATATTTAAGTAATTTAATTTTCTTCCGTATATTTATTTATTTTTTTGACATATATTTCACTAAGAAAACAGCTTCACAATTACAATGACATGTGTCACATTTCGTAAAAAATTGAAAAAATTTAAGTGTTTTATGTGTGTACATGGAATTTAGACATAAAATTTGAATTCAGCGATGTCAAAAACATATTATTCCAAAGTTTCAGATTTTTTGATTGAAATTTGGCTAAGTTGTACAATTTTGATCATGAACACCACCAAATCCCATGTTAAATGTCATTTAAACTTGGATCTCTTGGTGGCACGGGTTAGTTCAACTGAAAAAATTACACAATTTTTTCTCCTCAAACTTAAAACTTTTAAGGGGAGCGACCTAAAAAATTCGTAGTTTTGCCAAATAAGGGACACCCTAATACATACATGTATGCATGTTTGTGTATGTGTGGAGTCTGTGGCTATTTTTCCGTCTCGCATAACTCAAATACTATAGTACCAAAAAGAAAAAAACTGTTTTGTGAATTTTTGCTTCTTATATTAAATGATGATCTGATTAGATATTGGAAAAAATTGGTCAACCGGAAGTAGCAGTTTACTTGAAGCCCTTAACAGTTTTTCATGAAAAACACGTTTAAATTTCCTTTTTCAACAATTTATGTTATTTGGAAAGTTGTAGAATATTTAATTTTACATCTGTTTTGATTACATAAATTTTATTAATTTTCATTGGATTTAGAGATAATAAAATATAAAGAAATTAGATTTCATAAGTCTTGCACCTCCTGTACACTATGAAAACACTTAAAAATTTATAATATTTTACAAAATGTGACACATGTCATTTTGATTGTGAAGCTGTTTTTTAATTGAAATATAATGTCAACAAATTAAATAAAAATACGAAATAAAATAAAATTTCTAAAATCTAAATAGAAAATAAATAAATATGTATGGTATGTTTCTATATCATCACTATTTTGTATCGTTCAAGATTAGTATTGGGCGGGAGGTTATGTGTTGGACACATCATATTTTTTATTAATATCATATATGAATTATTTTACCTGACTATAAAGCAAATTTAAGGTACTTCTCAAATTTGTACAAACATATAGTATGTTCCATTTGAAATTTCAAAGTTAATATTTATTACTCGTAAACCGGAAATGATATCATGAATGTACATCCGCTTTCAATTAGTTTATACGGTGTTGTAAAAATCAAGCTAAGTGAAATAAGATATTTCGCTTTATTTATCAACACAGCAAATTTATTTCACATAATTTACATAAATAAGCTATTGAGAAGAAAAATAAAACGGACTTGCAGCCAAACTATTTAATAAAAAATTACGACGTTTCTTTTCATATACATATATCAGTCTGCATCGCAAATCGCAACCATTTCATTAATAAACTAATTGATAGCGCATGTATATTCATGATATCATTTGGCAAAAACTTAAGAACGGAAAGGTTACAGTAAATTAAAATTGAATTAATTAATGAGCAGTCGTTAGAAACTGCGGCAGTTAATTATGATTTAAATACTTTAAAGTTAATTGAACAACAAAATAATATTTTTATAGTCTTTATATCCCAAAACCAATAGATTTTATTGGAGATAAAAAATCAGAAGATAATGGGGTCAGAAACCATTTTTCGTTTTATTTTTTTTCTGTAAATTTGAGTAAAATTATGAATGTAGATACTAATTGTAATATTAAAAGGCATGTAGTTATAAAGATATGATTTTTTGAAATGGGCATCTCATTTCAAATTTTTCGCTCGTGACGTCAGCATGTTATACTAAGGTACTAGAATATATGAGTATTCTCATCCGCCATTTTGGGTTCAAGTGTCATAAATAAAACAAATTATTGGAATCCAGTTACTTTAATTCTTTTCTGTCAAATTTAGAGTTGATACTGATTAATAATTGTGATATATCATTCCTTTAATTATTATATTTCATATCTAACAGGTAAGTGTACAGAATACTTTCTAATAATATATTACCGTATGATTTGTGTAGTTGGATTTTACAGAATTTCAAGAAATATGTTTTCAAATTTGACAGATACAAATTTTAAATGTTTTTTTTTTTTAAGTAACTGGATTCCAATAACTTGTTTTATTTATGACATCTGGACCCAAAATGGCGGACGAGAATACCTACATTCTTCTAGAGCTCTAGTTCTACTACTACAAAACACGCTCTAGCGGAGAAAGAGGAACTACACCTACTGTCAAATTGACTGTTATCAGTCATTGTTATTTACTGAGAGGTTTTTACAAATGTATTTTATTTACATTACCTGGGCAAATTAATATAATAAATATACTAAACATAAGTTTAATTTGAAAATCGTCGTTAACTGCAACATATGACTTGAGATGACAGATGTGATAATGAGACTACCGACATTGCCGACAAGCGACAAGATATAATACAACAAAGCATTTTATCCAACACCTCTCAATAAATGCTCTATAACTATGGCGATTTTAAACAAACAAAGTAACAGATTATCCACTAGTGGGTATAATTTTGAGGAAAGCCACTATTGAGTTTTTTTTATTTATAACAATAATAATAACACACAACACCTTGGTAACTACTTCGATTGACATTTTAATTTAAAAATTTAAAGCATATGTCACTGTCAAATAATATTTCTTTAATACATTTTTCATTTATTAAGAAGTGTTGGATACAACGTTATACTTCACACGTGGGCAAAGTGGAATTCCCCACTCGATAAGATTTCTCTCGTGGGTAATTCCTTACTTTGTCCACTTGTAAAGTAAATAACTATTGTTTTAACACGTCCTAAACTCTTTGACTAAAAATGTTATAATTAACGAATATCTAATTTAATTTATCGGAGTATTCATTTTAATAATAATAAGTAAATAATTATTACAACACTGAAAAGCAAGTTTTTATTTGTTATCAACACCTCTTTCGCCTTGCCATGCTTTACATTCTATTACAGAATGACGTCACGATTTTGCAACCGCGAAACTTCAGAAAGGAAATTATGAATGAAAAGTTGAAAAATTATAAGAAATATTGAATAATATGTCACTGAAATGATCTAAATTTTTATGATTTGTAAAAAAACCCAACTTTTTTTAAAAGTATATGACTCCATTAACAACAATTAATTACATATTACATATATACGAGATTTCGTAAAGTGTTCAAATTACTGACGTTTGTCTTATCACTTTCGTTGTTATCATCAAATAACTTTGTCCTGATTTTGGAAATTCTTTTACATCTTTCACGTGGTCAGCCATCACCAGTTGCCTTCCTTTGAGTATTGTTTGAGGTTGAAAGATTATATTGAGCTATTGCTTCAAATCCAGTTTGAATAATTATGTTCATATTTGTCTGATAAATATTAATACACTTTTATATTAATTTTTATCCTAATCTTTGTAGAATAATTAATTATTTATACATTTAAAATGATGCTAATCATTTAAATTGTTCAATAAATACTGATAAATTTTAGTTACGGCCAACCATACGGGCTGAAGATAGCCCAACATCAACATGACTTTTTTGAAACAATATATCATTATTAAAATAAATGAAACATATAATATTATATACCTGCATTCGTAGATAAAAGTTCATAGTTTTGTAATAAATTTTAAAAAGCTAATTTTGTTTACAAATTATACATGAACATAATTTTCAAAATAGTAAAATTTGTGTCACAAATTCCCATGAACGACTACAATAATGCAAATAATTTGTATATTTATAAATATGATCGTCTATAACATACTAAGATTATTTTTCATTTGAATTTACAGTTTTTGAGAAACAAATAAAAATATATCAAAAAGTGTGTTCTTTTGTATGTACTACAATAATGTAAATGATTCGTATATTTAAAAATATGATCGTCTACAACATACTAAGTTCAAATTGAAAATAATCTTAGTATGTTATAGATGACCATATATATAAATATACGAATTATTTTCATTACTGTAGTCATTCATAGGAATGAGAAATACAGTATCAAAGATCTGAATGTTTGACCAACTAGACTTCAACTAATATTTTTTTATAGTTTAATGTTATAGCTATCCTTTTCATCCACATGTATAAATACTAGAATGTTCAAAGACTTCACAGTAATAATTGCATTGTTTTTCGATAAGAATAATAGGGTCTTTCACCATTTTTTTTTATGAAACTTTATCTATATTGAAGACTATCTACACTTTTAAAAAGTCTTAATATTCATTAAGCAACAATGATTTTTTAAAAAATGTTGTGACGTCATTGTAGAGCTGTTGCTGGATCTAAAACAGTACAGATTGTAAGTAATTGTAGTCATATATTTTTTTACTTATTTTATTATTATTATTACAATAAAATAGAACATTTATGTGACAAAAATTATTCAAATCTCTACTGTTTTAGATCCAGCAACACATCTACTATGTCCTCACAACATTTTTTAAAAAATCATTGTGGCTTAATGAATAACAATTAAGACTTTTTAAAAGTGTAGATAGTCTTCAATTTAGATAAAGTTTCATAAAAAATATAAAAAAAAATGGTGAAAGATCCCGTTGTAAGAAATAATTTATTCAAATTTGAATTTGCAAAACAAAATTTATGGGAGTGAACGAACCCAGCCTGTGAAATGTACTTCATCTGACATTGTAAAGTACAAGTCACTGTAAAAAATCCATAAAATTTTGACGGATGGAGGTTGTTGGACCATAAAGAACAGGAAAACAAATACAGCTAGGTGGAGTGTTGTCTTGAACCAGCACTAATTTTTAAATAAAATAATATTATTTATCACATTTTGTTAATACCAAACTCTGAAATTAAAATTCACATTTACATTTAACTAGAATGGGCTCATAAACCATTAAAAACATTTTTTTTATGCAACTTTATTAAAATATATGACAATCAGTAAAAACCCGATGCGAAAATTTCATATATTACCCAAGATATGATTTTTTTAATTTTGTGTGACGTCACTGGTACTCCTATAGTTGCACTAAAACAACGATTTTTCATGATAGTAGATATTATATATTTTTTAATGTAAAAATAATATTTACATATTATAAGTCTTAATTTACAACAATTAAACTTAATATAAATAAAGACAAAATACCTTTGGCAACTTTAGAGTATTTTACTTGATATCCAAGTAAACATCATACGAAAGTTTGAGAACAGTGGCGCTAGTAGTAATGTAACCTAACCTCAACACACAATTTTATTCAATAGATTTTCAACACAGCACAATCAAACAGTGAAATTATAAAACAAGTAATAGAAACCCAACAAATATAATCTTAAATACCAACAAACAAAATAAATGAAATGACATTTCGTAGTTCTATTTTAGCCCACAATAGGCGTTGGGCGCAGCGGCAGACGCGCGACTTGCACTTTTCATATTTCTGGCAAATAGAATCAATGCGAGTACCCGTGACGTCAAAATATGTTGAATTCGTTTTATCGCTTCACTGCAGAATATTTAAAACAATAAATACTTTACTAGTAATTATTCCATAAGTGTTACACGATTTTGATATAAATTTGTCATATTTCGTTTATGGTTTATGCGCCCATTGAAATATTGTTACATCCGGAAATTTGATGATATGTCATAAAATGATTGTGCAAATATTTATTTATTTATAACGGTAATAAAAATATTACAAAAGCTGTACACTAGCAGACCACACTGTCAACTAAATATTACATTAATTTAAAGCTAACACTAGCTCACTTATATATTGATTTAATAAATGAGATTAATGTTTGTTTGTAAATATATTTGATGTTTTTGGCACATTTTGTTATAATCTGAGAGCCAGCGTCACAAATCGTTTGTCATACTAACATCGTTAAGTTTTTGTAAATATGTTTAGGCTAGTAGAAGACGTGTAGTGACCGTCAGCTGGTCCACTAGGTGGGAATGTTGGTGGTTTGAAATAATACTGGATAATTTAAGCAAGTTCCCGAAATTAATAACTTTCTTAAAAGAATAAATGGTTGCTATTAACTTAAAAAGTTAAACAGCAGAACAAGTTGATCAATTGACTTGAAAGATGCACTAGACAAGGTATTTTAATGATCAAAGTAATTAATTTTATCAAAAACGTTTAAATATATTCTATTGTTATCAACTATTGATACTAAATGAAATTTATACAAAATAATTTATTTGAAACTGGCTCTAAAGTGCTCAAAAATCGTTTTTAAAAGCTCAGAAATCAGAAAAAAAGTAACCCATTACACGACGATTTTGAGCAACGCAGTGTTGGCAACCGTTAAATAATTATTTTACAAGTAGGATAATTTTGACAGATATATATATATATATATATATATATATATATATATATATATATATATGACGTATTGTAGTAAATTTGAACGTAAAATGAAACTAATTGTGCAAAAAGAATTAACTAGTTAATTTCGATGAAGATATTGAGGACATAACACATAATTTTGAGTGTTATTTCCGTTCACTTCAATGTTTGAGGTTGGCAACACTGACTGTCAGTTTCAATTGACAACTGACAGATGTATAAACTTAACCTATATAATAATTTTTTTACAGTTTTTTCTACTGAGGTTACTTGTTTAATCCCTTCGAGAATAAAACTGACGCTTCAGTCCCCGGGAAGGAAGAATAAATTAGGGCATTTAAACCCGGTGCAAAAATTATATTATTATTATAATCTAATATGGCCACCAAAGAATTTCCAGAAAATTTTAATTTTTAAACTGTACAAGATATAGAAAACGTTTCAAATGAAAATTGTAGCCAATACTATTGTACATCTTTTTTAATATAACATAATTGACTATAACTCAATTATTTACTGAGAAATATCCAAATAATTCTAATGGACCAGCTGATGGGCACTACACGTCTTCTACTAACAACATATTTATAAAATATGAACGATGTTAGTATTAAAATGGGGTAAATAGCTCCGTGGTAACGTGTCGGACTGTGGATCGTGAGATCCTCAGTTCGAATCCCACTGCCGACAGTTACAAATTTAAATTTACCCCTGTGGTTCCCCCTCCACTAACATCCTTGGGGGCTATGATTTGACGGCTGGTAACCGCACTTCATACGAAAAAATATATCACCTACCAAGATCTGCGTAAGCAGAGTGCCGCACCCGTAATGGGTAAAAGGCGTGATGATATATTTATTTTATTTTATTTAGTATTACAGACGATTTTGTGAGGTTGGCTCTCGAACTATTATGTAATGTAAATTATTCTTTAATTGCACTCTATAGAAATAATACCATTGGTTTGTTAGTATGTAAAAGATAATATTACAGAGTCTTGATTTGTTTGCGTGTATTTATAGCTAGAAGAATATTTTGTGGAATAAGATAATAAACTTAACATACTCCTTGAAATTTAATGTAATAAGTAATATGGTTATGTCATGACAGTCAGTAAAAAGTATATTTGAGTTACCCAAACTTTTTAAATTATATTATACAGGATGATTCATTAGGTAAGGAAAATATTGAAAGTGTAGTCTTTTCCATAATAAACTTTTGGTAAAAACCCAATAACCAAAAAGTTACTTCAAATTAAAGTAAAATCAATTACTAAAATAAATATATATCATCACACCTTATACCCATTATGGGTGTGGCACTCTGCTTACGCAGATTTCGGTAGGTGATATATTTTTTCGTATGAAGTGCGGTTACCAGCCGTCAAATCATAGCCCCCAAAGATGTTAGTGGAGGGGGAACCACAGGGGTAAATTTAAATTTGTAACTGTCGGCAGTGGGATTCGAACTGAGGATCTCACGATCCACAGTCCGACACGTTACCACGGAGCTATTTATCAATTACTGAGGAGTCATTAGAAACTGCAGCAGATAATTATGTTTTAAATAAAAATTGGGAATACTTAAATTAGTTGAACAATGTTTAGTTGTGGCCAGCACATAACCTCCCGCCCAATACAACTCTTAAACGGTACAAAAAAGAATTTAATGATACAGAAACATACCTTCTTATTTGTTTATTTTCTATTTATATTTGATAAATTTAATTTTCTTTCGTATATTTATTAAATTTTTTGACATATATTTCTCCAAGAAAACAGCTTCTCAATAAAAATGACATGTGTCACATTTTGTAAAAATTTTTAAGTTTTTCCATGGTGTACGTAAATCTAATGTCAATTAATAAAATAATTTTCAGTAATAATATAACAAGAGAGCGAGAATAAATTGAAAATAATTTGAGAAAGATACTGGAGAATTATTTTCTAATTTATCGAACTCTCGAGTTATATTTAATTAGATTATTTTTTGATTTCATCATCAGGCACAGCACTAAATCTATATTTTTGCTTATTTTTACTTGTGTTGATAACTATCTGACATCTGTCAACAAAAGCAAAAAAGCTACAGAGAATATTGCCGGGAATAATCATGAGAGCATTATTCTCAGTAATAATATAACAAGAGGGTGAGAATAAATTGAAAATACTTTGACAGATCTTTCGAAAACTTGTTGCCAGGCAATAGCCACGAAAGCCCGTCGGGCTTGAGTGGCTATTGCCAAATGGCGACAAGTTTGAGAAAGATACTGGAGAATTATTTTCTAATTTATCGAACTCTCGAGTTATATTTAATTAGATTATTTTTTTATTTCATCATCAGGCACGTCACTAAATCCATCTTTTTTGCTCATTTTTACTTGTGTTGATGATACCTATGTGACATCTGTCAACAAAAACAAAAAAGCTACAGAGAAAATTGCCGGGAATAATCACAAGAGCATTATTCTCAGTATAATAATGACAGGATTGGTTAAAACGCAGACACGTGACATACAATAAAGCATTTGATTGGTTTAAATAAACGTCAAAAAATAATCAGTATAATAGTGACAGGATTGGTTAAAACGCAGACACGTGACATACAATAAAGCATTTCATTGGTTTAAAGAAACGTCAAAAAATAATCAAAATAACATAAATTGTTGAATAATTGCATTTAACCGGGCTTCAAGTGAACTGCTACTTGCGATTGACAAATATTATTCAAAATCTAAACAGCAAATTTCAAAAAATATTTTATAAAAAAATCCTTCGAATAGAAGTTACAGTTAACACTATTATTTGCAAAATTATTTTTATAAAAAAAAAAAATAAAAAAGTGTACGTTAAAATTGAGACTAAAACAGAGCTCGAGGTACCAGCCATTATGTTTTGACAAAATAGAAGATTTGTAAACTTTTTCCATAACAAAATTAAATTTTTCGTGGAAAATTCAAAACCACAAACACATTAATTAACGTTTACTAATATATTTTCGTTCTTTACTTATCTTGAACAACAAACCTAAACCGATAAAAATAATTATTAAAATTATGCTTTATACCAATCATTGTAATGTAATGGAACCTAAATACAGGGTGTTTCATTTATAACAACCAGCGCTTCTTTGGGCGAAATAATGACTTTAGAGAAAAATGTTACATATAAAAAATGACCAGGAAAAAGAGCCCTATTCAAGAGAAATAATAAACAGAAAATTAAACCAGTGATTCTCAAACGATAGAATCAAATTATATATTTTTAAATAGTAAATTACATAAATTTTTAGTCCATTAGATACAGAATTTTTTTCTGATTTCAACGGTATAAATATGATATGAGGTTGTATAACAATTATTTTGAGAAAAATGGTGTTACAAATCAGAAATAATTTTACAATATTGAAGTAGGCTATGCCAGGGGTGGGCAACCTTTTGTATAACAGGGGCCAGAATAAGATTTACGTTTCGCACGCGGGCCGAAGTTGTTAATTGACACATTTTTGTTACTTATAATTTTTTTCTGAAAATATAAAAAACAATAATAAAACAAAATTAACTAAGCATTACATTGATTTCTTGATTTAAACTCGACGAATTATATCGAAAATTAAACTGTCAATCTCCCCTTTTTGGGTACTAACCTAATTTAAAATTTTTATTTTTGAAAATATTTATTTATTTTTTCTTCTAAAGATCTCGCGGGCCGGATTGGAACTTTACGCGGGCCGGACTTGGCCCGCGGGCCGGAGGTTGCCCACCCCTGGGCTATGCAATAAGATAAAATTGGTCAACCGGAAGTAGCAGTTTACTTGAAGCCCTTAACAGTTTTTCGTGAAAAACACGGTTAAATTTCCTTTTTCAACAATTTATGTTATTTTGAAAGTTGTAGAATATTTAAATTTACATCTGTTTTGATTAAACTAATTTTATTAATTTTCATTAGATTAGAGATAATAAAATATAAAGAAATTAGATTTCACAAATCTTGCATTCCTTGTACACCATGGAAACATTTAAAAATTTTAAATTTTTTACTAAATGTGGCACATGCCATTGTGATTGTGAAGCTGTTTTCTTAGTGAAATGTCAAACAATTAAATAAATATAGGAAATAAAATTAAATTTCTCAAATATAAATAGAAAATAAACAAATAAGAAAGTATGTTTCTGTATCATCAAATACTATTTTGTACCGTTTAAGAGTAGTATTGGGCGGGAGATTATGTGCTGGCCACATCAGATTTTCTAAATTTTCTGTAACTTTTGATTATTGAGTTTTTCCCACAAACTAATTTTTTTAAAAAAATTTTATGAAATTTTATTAGCACATATGACGATCAGTGAAAACCCGATGTGAAAATTCCATATATTACCGGAGATATGATTTTATAAAGTGAGTGTGATGTCACGGGTACTGCTCCAGTGGCACTAAAACAACGATTTTTCATTATAGTAGATATTACATATTTTTTAATGTAAAATTAATATTTACATATTGTAAGTCTTTATTTACAACAATTAAACTTAATATAAATAAAGATAAAATTCCTTTGGCAACTTTAGAGTATTTTATTTGATATTCGAGTAAATAACATACAAAAGTTTGAGAACAGTGGCGCTAGTAGTGATGTAACCTAACCTCAACACACAATTTTAATCAATAGTTTTTCAACACAGCACAATAAAACAATGAATTTATAAAACATGTAATAGAAGCCCAACAAATATAATTTTAAATACCACGAAACAAAATAAATGAAATGACATTTCATAGTTCTATTTTAACCCACAATAGGCGTTGGGCGCAGCGGCAGACGCGCGATTTGCACATTTCATATTTCTGACCAATAGCATCAAAGCAATACCCGTGACGTCAAAATATGTTCAATTCGTTATATCGCTTTACTCCAGAATATTTAAAACAAAAAAAAAAAATACTTTACTACTAATTATTCCATAAGTGCTGCACGATTTTGATATAAATTTGTCATATTTCTTTTATAGTTTATGCGCCCATTAGCAATTTTTTTTTTTAAAGAATATACATTTTATTTGACGTCCATCTCATGATAGAAATGTATCATATCAATAAATTTAAGAGTCATTTGGTACAGTTTTTAATTCTAAACATTTTACCTATTTACACTTTTGCTTAAAAATTAATACGTAAGAACTTAGAGCGAACTTAAAATATTAACATTATATTAAGTATCCAATGAATCCCATCTCTTCAATGCAACTTAAACATTCTCGGCGGCCTCCTCGCGCCCCGCCTCCAGCTAGCCAGCAGCCACACCGCCAACGTAAACACCCCGAGCATGTACAACGCGTACACAGTGGACTCCCGGGGCATCTCGCAGCGACTCACGGCGAAGTTGTCCGCGGTGAGCAGCAGCAGCGCGTAGTTGGGGTTGTCTTTGTTGCGCCAGCTGAACGAGGGCAGTGTGAGCTCAAGGGTGTTGTGCGGGGGCACTCGGCGACGGCAGCCGTGGTGGGTGTGGCCCGCGAGGGCGAGGCGCGGGCGCAGCGTGTCCAGGAGGGTGTGGGTGGCTTCGCGGGAGAGGCATTCCCAGCGCTCGCGGAAGAGTTGAGAGCGGAGTGGTGGAGGTGCTATGTCTACCTGTAATGGAGATGAGGATGGTGAGTGGATGAAATAATAAAGCCTGTTGTACCACTGAAATGTAGTAATATTGGAACGCACACTGCCATGTTCTTCCTGTATGGAAAAAGCGAGTCGAGAGAGATAGTTTGCGTCAGGTATCTCTATCATTGGGCGCGTTCAGCCGAACCTAGCGGCTAACTAGCGTTTGCTAGTGACAGATTCCAGCAGATGTAAAGTACTATGAACATAAACGGAATTTTGCTGGTACTATCATCTTGTGTCCGTCAAGTTAGATGGAATTAACCTCACATTCTGATAATAGATAAATCCAAAACAGTACTTTTTCTACGACCACTACTGAAAGTATGTCATTACAGAACAAACTACAATCAATGTTCATTCAAGTGTTACGTAATGTTCATTACGTAACACTTGAAAATGAAATTTAAGTTGGCATTACTGACTGTCACATTACCAATATAATTAAAATTTGATGCATCAAATCTTAGATTTAAATGTTATGATAAAATTTTATAACTAAATTCATATTTTGCTGGGTTTATTATAAATTATGACACCAATAAATATTTCAATAATAATTTTTATAAACACAAACAAAGCTTGTTTGACATTTAGGTTATGTGCGTGATTATTACATGTAAACTGGTAATATTTTATAGTCTCCTATCTGCATCTATAGTTTATAATCTGTGTTTTATTGTGAGGTAAATATATGCTACTAAATATTATTATCCTTTACTTATATTTTAAGTAAGAAATGTCAAGCGACAGTGATATTTCAATTGGAACACCACTGGAGACACAAGCTAAAGCTAACAGTGCAACAAATAATCTTTTGGGGACAAAATCTCGAGAACGATACGAATTTGTGTATCAAAAATTCATGGATTAGAGAAAACAAAAAAGCATAATAAATTTCTAACTATTTGAATATTGTTTTTAATTTAGAAATAGTATTGAGTGGTCGTAGAAAAAGTATAGTACAAAACTCGAGATGTAAAGCAATTACGCCCTCGTGAAATTACAAACTCGCCGCTACGCGGCTCGTGTGTCAATTTTTTCACTCGTGCGTAAATTGCTACTTACATCTCTCGTTATGTAATATACTATTAAAATTGGTATGTAATAGATTTCAAATACTTCATATATTTCACTACATTTTAAATTATTTTTATAGTTTTTTTTTTGCAAACATGGTTAATATTGATGACACTACAAATGAATTTTTATACATTTGACAGTTCTAGAAGGTTCGCTAGCTCATCTAGCGGAAATTTATTTCGCTTAGATCGCTAGTCTAGCTGCTGAAATTTAGAGGTTACTTAGCAATACGTTCAGCTGTGACCGCTAGGTTAGCGATCTAGTTGCTAGGTTCGGCTAAATGCGCCCATTATCTAACATATCTGAGCTTGCGTAACTATAGTTACGTCACGTAAAAATTAATACAAAAGTTAGTCCATGTTTTTTAAGAAACTGTATTTTTGACATTTCTCATAAATGGTTAAATAAAAATATGTTTATTTGAAATCGGCACTAAAGTACTCAGAAATTGTCACTAAAAGCTCATAAATCGTCACTAAAGTAATCCATTATACGTCGATTTTGAAAAACACAGTGTTGGCAACCGTTAAATAAATATTGTACAAGTAGGATAATTTTGGCAGATATATTGCCGTACTATAGTAAAGTTGGACGTAACATGAAACAAAATTTGCAAGAAGAATTAACTAATTAATTCCGATGAGGAAATTGAGGACAAAACACATAATTTTGAGTGTTATTTAAGATAACTCCAATGTTCTAGGTTGGCAACACTGAATGTCAGTTTCAATTGAAAATTTATAGATAAACTTAACCTGTATAATAATATTTTTACAGTTTTTTTTTTTCTAATTTTAGATTTCAAATAAAATTGAATATGTACCTCGGCACTGAAGTTCCTTTTTATCACTCACATGGTTTATTTTCCTCGGCAAATAAATTCCATATTCGTGATAAAAAGTTAAACTTCAGTGCCTTGATACATAAATAACTAGTTTTTTAACAAACAAACAAACAAACAAACAAAATGATGCGACATTGTAACCTAAAATTTTTGACATTTGTTCAATCATTCCATTTAATGTAAAATTGTAGTGTACTTCACACTACAAACATTAAAGTGTATACGAATACATCAGTTTGACAATGAAAAACAATGCATTTCTTTCTTTCTCTCATTTGAATTTCATTTTTCCTATAAATAATGAATGCTACGACACAAACTTTTTGAACGTAATGTACGACAAGACCTGTGGGTCGCTTTCTCTCCGCTAGTGCACGTTCCAGTATTACTACATTTCAGTAGGATCCAATCACTGATATCTATATAACACTAGATTGGGCATAGGCCATATTCTGTCATATGAAAGCGTTTCCCACTTGAACGGGTGAAATTGATGTTTTGTGAAACTTTTGAGCGGAAAATTCAAATCACTCTAATGAAATATTAATAGTATAAATGCGCGATCTGAAGCTTTGCCTTTACTCTCTCTATACCGCACTCGCCACAACCTCTCTTCATGTCATACCACCTATCATCTTTAAATATTGAAGTGTCACACAACAGCAATTTTGACCATCATGGCGGCGTTCAATTGGGAACGCACCATAGCGACTTAAGCCCAATCTAGTGTTATATAGAAATTAGTGGATTCAATATATCATATTGTTTTTCGTACGATATCCAATATGACAAATATTGTATCGTGTACTACACAGTTTTCATTCAATATTTCACACGATTTTGAAAACGATATGATTTTAATTGTACGGATCTAAAATAATGTACCAATTTCAGCACAGTAAAATAACTGCACATATCGTCACTTTTAAAAAGTCTTAATTGTTATTCATTAAGCCACAATGATTTTTTTTTAAATGTTGTGACGTCATAGTAGAGGTGTTGGTAGATCTAAAACAGTACAGATTGTAAATAATTGTAGTCATATATTTTTTTACTTATTTTATTATTATTATTATTACAATAATTTATGTAACAAAAATTATTTAAATCTGTACTGTTTTAGATCCAGCACCACCTCTACTATGACGTCACATTTTTTAAAAAATCACTGTGGCTTAATGAATAACAATTAAGGCCCGGTGTTATAAACGCTGGTTAAATAGCCGGTTAGCCAATATGCTACTAAATTTAATATGCTACTTAATATTTGTGTGGGTATTATAAACCAACATTTTATATGATTACCTACTTATTAGTTAATCGAGTCTCCCTAGAAAAGTTACCAAATCATATTAAATTTAGTTGGTAAGTTAGAATCCCTGTCAGAAGTATACACATATTCCATGTAGATGGCGGAAGTGAAAATTATTATTTACTAATTAAAACTTACATAAAATATGACGAAATCAACTAAATGGAACAATTTGAAATAAAATAATATAAATATTTATTAAATTCTTCACATTACTGAATGATCAATGAGTGTATGAAATATGATATCATCATCAGTTACTGCTACCAGAATTATATTCATCAAATACATATTCAGAAAAATGGAATAATTAGAATGAGGTAAAAATTACAGTGAAAAATTATTAGAAATTATGTCTCAATCCACGCACATAATTGAAAAACAAAGAAACAGACGCAGTGGATATGCAGACTAAGGCAAAAGTATGGGCAGATATAACCATATGTGTCTAATTTAATTCAATGTACAGTTCGGGAAGGACAAAGATATTTATTTATTTAAAATTATTTTATGAAAATATTTAAATAAAATCATTAAAGTTGAAATCTAAGAAGAATATAACTGGATATTATTTACTAAAAAAATAGAACATATTTTATTTAGGTAGAACTGGAGGAGATATATAAAAAGAAATAAACAGATGAAAACCTATCAATTGTTGAAACGCTATCAATCGATGATACTGACATCATATTCGAAATACCTATACGTAAATATTTACAAAATTTTTAAGATTTAAATATCTTTAATATTTAACAATTATTATCTTCATTTATTATTTTCCATTAAGTGTTTGTACGACAAAAACATAAATTGACATTGAAATATACTTTTAATAGAATACTAAGTAAATATAATACCACCAAAACTGTCCTGCTTATTTAATAAGCTGATTTAGTAGGAGATTAAATTTATATTACCTTTATAATACACTTTTTGCAAATAGTAAGTTACTTAATTTATAAAATACGCTATTAAATTTTAACATTCGTTTATAATACCGGGCCTTAGGCTTTTTAAAAGTGTAGATAGTCTTCAATATAGATAAAGTTTCATAAAAAAAAAAAATGGTGATAGACCCCAATGGGGTAACCGACAGCTTAACAATTTTTGAGATTAGTACATTTAAACATAAATTAACTGAATTTAAATGACTTATTATTCTTATTATTTCTAAGTACACAACCGGCAAATAAAGTAGTAAAACTAATACCAACCGCATATAATTTTTCATCCATTTTTACCGGTTATCATCAACTGTCAAACTGTTATTTTTATGCACCGCGCATGCGTGTCATATTTTCAATACGTCTACGAGAAAAAATTGTATTTTAATCCAATATATCATATTGTTTCTCGTACGATATCCAATATGACATAAAATCATATTGAATATCGTACGAAAAACAATATGATAATCATCTCAAAATGTGCTTATCCGTTGAAAACTCACTACCGAAAATTTTGATCCGTCACAATATATGTACGGAAGGTAAAAATGTCACAAGCAAATTTCCAGTTTGATACTTATTCTACATACTTGAAAATTACTGTGTACGGAAATTTGATATATGAACAAAATATGTCAATAAACTGATGCAAGATTTTTAAAAACGGATGACTGTAATTAAGGATATTCTAATCGTTTTGAGAATTGCTATTAAATATGCAAATTGAAATACATTTGACTATAAAATATTGACTGGAAACATATTTTAATGTGGCTGTAATGTGATTTTTTACTGTTAGAAATGAAAAAATAATGTTGAAACATTTTCAAATAAAAAAACTGGGGTCGTTCACCATTTTTTTTTATTTATTTTTTATGAAGCTTTATTTAAATAGAAGACTCTCTACACATTTAAAAAGTCTTAATTGTTATTCATTAAGCCACAATGATTTTTTTAAAAATGTTGTGACGTCATTGTAGAGGTGTTGGTGGATCTCAAACAGTACAGATTCAAATAATTTTCGTCACATAAATGTTCTATTTTATTATAATAATAATAATAAAATCGGTAAAAAAATATACGACTACAATTATTTACAATATGTACTGTTTAAGATCCAGCAACACCTCTACTATGACGTCACATTTTTAAAAAGACATTGTGGCTTAATGAATAACAATTATGAATTTTTAAAAGTGTAGATAGTCTTCAATTTAAATAAAGTTTCATAAAAAAAAAATGGTGAACGACCCCATTGTTATCATTTGAAGATAAAAATACCTACACATTTTAAACGAAAATTCGCATTAATTTAGTTTAGATATTACAATTATTCATGATATTTTTCTACGTTGCTAAAACGTCAAACCTCGAACATAAGAATGTCCGAAGAAACTACATTACTTTTCCAATTGAATTAAAAAATAACATTAAATAGTTATTTGTATATCAAAGCACTAAAATATAATTATATATTACGAATATGGAATTTATTATCCGAGGCTATATTCGAGGAGAATAAACCATAAGAACCGTATGAGTAATAAAAAATACTTTAGTGCCGAGGTATACACTATATTTTTTTCGTAATAGTTAAATTACTAATAAAAAATAGAAATAAATAGCATTATGTATTTGTAAAACGTCAGCTACCTGTTGCGAAGAGG
This sequence comes from Poecilus cupreus, assembly GCA_963942605.1. NCBI lineage: Eukaryota > Metazoa > Arthropoda > Insecta > Coleoptera > Carabidae > Poecilus > Poecilus cupreus. Next base: position 19,681,321 of record OZ012719.1, read on the forward strand.
TTGGCTGTGATAACAAAAGTACTGTCAAACTGTCAAATTTGGTTATAATAGGGAACGGGCACACACGTGACCTCGACCAAAAATTTTTTTTTTGTACTCAAATGTGTTGTTTCGCGTTGCCTAAGCAACGTCCGAAATGTCAATTTCCCAGGTCTCCACCAGATAGACAACCGGGAAATTTCGACGAAAACATTCATATTTCTAAAGCGTTTATTAATAAATTATATTTATAATAAAATAATATAGTATTTCAAACATCCCTTTACAAAATATTAATATAAACAATGATGGAATAAGAATGAAATTGAATTTAAAAATAACAAATTTAGTGCATTTGGTTACCAATGTTGGCAATAAAATCTGCCTGATATGACAGCTGTAAAATACATAACCTACAAATGTAATGTTAGTTATCTCAATATAAATAACAAATATAATAAATTTACAAGTGAATACGGTAAATATTATAAATATTTAATTGTTTTCTAATAGACAATAGTATATTGAACAACTAGTGTTACAATGACCTTTTTTGTAATACGAGTATAGTTTGTGTAAACGAGCCGCAGGCGAGTTACGCAAAATACGAGTATTACAATTAGGCATTGTAACACGAGTTGTTCATACTACTTTTCCTATTTCACGTTCATAAATTCAATAAAACTAAAATAAAATTGTACGGCATGTTTAATATACCACTGGTCACCACGGGGCTTTGCCCGCGGGGCCTATCGGGTCCCAGGCAGCAACCCCGACGCAGGGCCTCCAGTTCAATAATTTAACGTGAGCAATGACAGCCCCAAGTTTAACAGACTGTTAATTTTACAAATAATAAATTCCCCAAAAACAGTTGCACAAAATTCAATTTTGTAGCATTGTTTTTGAGAACAACAGTGTCACAAAATTGACTTTGTATACTGAAATAGGATAACTTTTTTGTGTGTTTATATTTATAGTGCAACTTTGAAAATTATCAAAATAACTACTTGAAGAACTTCATTTCTTTGTATGGACTGTTATTAGTTTTATACTTTTCGTACAAAAAATATCGTACAAATCTCTTGCGTGAACTCGGTTCCCGGATTCGTTCTATGGCAAACACTCATCCGGGATCCAAGCGTTCCCGCATTTGGTATGTAAATAACTATTTCGCGCCGCCGTTCGACATTGATACAATTACATATCTCTAAAAGCGGTCGGAAATCATGTTTTTGTCGAACTAGTTCGACAAAAATTGCTAACTTTTTATGGTTATATGTTGGCATCACTTCACTAATTTTAGCTAACTTCTGACGCTAGAAATGTCAAAGTATTACATTGACATAAAAATATTATGGCAATATATCTACAATTGAGTAATTGCAATACAAGAAAACAGAATATTTATGGATTTTAAACATATTTGTAAGTAATTATAATTGAATTTGCAGTGTAAAATCCAAATAAAAATATGTAGATATTTTTGGTTATGATATTGGAAAATAAACATAATTGACATTCAAAAATTGTGAAGTTAGCAATATAAAAAAATCCCTGTTATTAAGAAAATGAGTAATAAATTAAATTTATTTATTAAATTTACATAAATGTTGGCGCGAAAAATCTTGTGTATCCCTCGGTTGGAAACTATTTTGCGAGTGCTCGTATTTGCAGGACTCGTCTACGGCTCGTTCTATCAAAATAAACTCGCACTCTCAAAATAGCAGTTTCCAACCTTGTGATACAAATAACTATTGTCTCACCTCGCTCCCATCACAAGCAGCATCGGAATCCCGATACAGCGGGAAGTGCTGCAGCAGCACCGGTCTGCTGTACTGCTGCAGACGCTGGCCAGCCGCGCACTGCCTGATCCCCTTGGTGCACTTGAGCCTGGTCTCGATGTGCTGCAACTGCTGCTCGGCGGGCCGGCACAGGAAGCAGCCGTCGCCCTCCAGCGCCATGGAGTTCAGCAGCACGAAGTGGACGCCGCGCACGCTGATGAGGCGGACAGCGGCCGCGTTGAAGGCTGACACGAAGCGCTGGTTGAGGTAAGGACTTATGCTGGAAGAATAATAGGTGTTTATTTATTTATTTCTCGCCATATTCTGTAAGGTTATCTGCAGGGTGCAAGGTATTGGGTGCTCTGGGTACATTTGCTCGAAACGTGAATGTATCTAGAGATGCTCGATTGAGTGTTTATAATGGTGTGTTAGTGCCTACATTGATGTATGGTTCTGAATGTTGGGTGTGGATGAAGAAGCATGAACGACGTATAGCTGCTGTAGAAATGAGATATTTGAGAGGAGTGTGTGGGTATACGAGAAGTGATCGTATACTGAATGCATTGATGTAAGGTGAGTGTGAGATTGATAAGCATGTTGTTAAGAAACTGGGAATCAGTCAGTTGAGGTGGTTTGGACATGTTGAGCGAATGTCGAATGAAAGGTTGCTGAAACTAATATATGTGGGTGAATGATTGTGTGGGCGTCCGAGGAATAACTGGTTGAGTATGATTGATGTTTTGTTGCGTGAACGAATGATTTTGAGTCGAGCATGTATGAGTGTGGACGAGGCGAAAGTGGTGTGTCAGGATAGGAATGTTTAAAGGAGATTGATTGTTGGTTGACTGTGTTTCTGGGTTCATGCTACCCCACTAAGTGGGACATAGCGTGATGTTATGTATGTTATGTGTGCTAAAAATTTTCTAGTGAGTTTTCGGTGAATGAATACGGTTTAAAATCTCTAGAATACCATTTTAATAGTTTAGCGATATCTATATTTCCTAAAGAAACTACTGAATTAATAATTCTATGTTATAGATTATAACTGATTAGTTTTTATTGATAATCCGAATACCGGAAGTAGTAGTATATTTGAAGCCCTATCAAGTTATTTTGAAATATTTCAGTTTCAGTAAATAATGATTTAATGACAATTTCTGTGGTAAAAACTTTGGAGGCTATGACTTGACGGCTGGTAATCGCATTTCATGCGTAAGCAGAGTGCCACACCCATAATAGGTAAAAAGCGTGACAATATATTTTTTTATTATCTACAATCGTTGTTTGGAACATTTTTCTCTTAACGTCACCATTTACGAATTACAACACGTTAAAGAAATAATTATTTACATAAATGTCATGAAAATAGAGCCATATTGAAATACGAGTCGCAAAGGCTGGTAGCACGAGCTCTGTTTTTGGGTGTTTTAAGCTCGGTTTTACACTGTACTAAAATTATTTTATAAAAAAAAAATGGTAGATAAAACATTCATTAACTTTTATTTGAAGTATTTTTTTATAAAATAATTTTAGAACATTGTACAGCGCTTAAACCGAGCCTAAAACACTTCCTTTAAAACACCCAAAAACAGAGCTCATACAGAAATTTTACTGACGAATCATGTATTAAAATTTTTCTGAAACCATTGAAAATAATAAAATAATAATAAATCTGATTTTCTATACCGGGATTTTTTTTTTTTTTTATCAGTATACATAGGGATGTGTCATTACCATAGTTACAGTCAAAATGATTGACAGCAATGTATTAAAGCGTTTTTTTTTAATGAGTGAACATAGGGATAACTTACATGTATTAAAAATAATAATTCCTATCAATTCAATGTCATTTATTAAGTACTAAAGCAAATAAAACAAATTTCTTATTTGTTTAAACTTGCATTGTTTGTTTCATTATGATTAACTATTATTAATAATCATTATAAATTATCCCTATGTTTACTCTTAAAAAAACGCAGTAATCACTTTAACTGTAACTATGGTGATTACACATCCCTATGTATACCGATAAAAAAAACTCCTGGTATGAATCTAGTAGCGCGTTTCTCTCATTTCTAAGTTAAGGTGAACCATACGGGCTGAAGATAGCGCAAGATGAACATGACTTTTTTGAAACAATATATCATTATTATAATATATGAAACATATAATGTTTTATACCTACATTTGTAGATAAAAGTCCAAAGTTTTGTAATAAATTTTAAAATGCCAATTTTGTTTACATATTATACATGAACATAATTTTCAAAGTAGTCAAATATATGTCACACATTCCCATGAACGACTACAGTAATGCAAATAATGTGTATATTTATAAATATGATCGTCTATAACATACTAAAATTATTTTACATTTGAATTTACAGTTTTTGAGAAACAAATAAAAATATACCAAAAAGTGTGCTTTTTGGTATATTCTTATTTGTTTCTCAAAAACTGTAAATTCAAATGTAAAATAATTTTAGTATGTTATAGACGATTATATTTATAAATATACGAATTATTTTCATTACTGTCGTCATTCATGGGATTTAGAAATTCAGTATCAAAATTCTGAATTTTTGACCAACTAGACTTCAAACAAATATTTTTTTATAGTTGAATGTTTCAGTTATCCTTTTTATCCACATATATAAATACTAGAATGTTCAAAGACTTTACAGTAATAATTGTTTTGTTTTTCGATAAGAATAATTGTAAGAAATAATTTATTGAAATTTGAATTTGCAAAACATAATTCATGGGAGTGAACGAACCCAACGAAAATATGTACTTCATCTGACATTGCAATGTACAAGTCACTGTAAAAAATCCATGATATTTTGACGAATGGAGGTAGTTGGACCATAAAGAACATGAAAATAAATAAAGAATACAGAATTTGCTGTTTTTTAAAAAAAATAAAGGGTTCGTTCTTTCGACGCGTATGTTTGACCTTAACAGAACGTATAAACGTTTTCGTAGCTAGTCAGGGAAATACTACTTTTGCTCCGCATATAAAGCGCGAAAATAGTACTTTCGCTCCGGTTTCAGAAAAACCTATTTTCCTCACTATTTCGGGAGAAAATAGGTGAGGTTTCCTGGCATGTCGTGAAACAATATCTTATGAAGCGCTTTAGGAAGAAGAAAAAGCAATAATTCATTATAATAGACGGCATCTGTTCAAAGCACTGAAATATAATAAACTCGTTTTCTTACCAAAATCATGACAGAAACAGCCAATTTTATATCTACGAAAGATTTGTGCACTTTCTCTCCCGTCGTGAGGTGAGTGCTCAAATAATGTGAAAAATGAACAAAATTAAACAAATCAAAGTTAACTTTCATAAATTATATTACAATTCAATTAATTTTGAAATAGATTAAACCATCATAAATATTAGGGACCTGAAGGAGAGAAGTGTAACTTTTCCCTTGTCGTATTGTAGCACTCAAAATAATTTTACAAACTATTAACTATGTCTCTTGGATAGTTCACTGCATTCCAGTAAATAAAAATGAATTCTTACCCATAGTGGAAGCCAATATCATGGTTGCCAACCACCACATGCATCTGCGTTCCATCCGGCACTGCAAACAGTCGATGAAACCGCCTCACATAGTTCTGGAACTCAGCTTCACTGCACCATAACCCCTCATCGGTGATGTCACCGAGAATGAACACCATCTCCGGCTGGTGAAGTGTCATGGCAGTTTGGAACGCCCGGTGCATTTGCCACTCTCGGCGAAGCTTGTCAAACCAATGTCCATTCCTCATACCCAAGAGGTGTGTGTCAGCTAGCACCATCACTTTTACTGGTTCTTCGCCGTTGTATTGAATGGATGCGTCGGCGGTTTTTGGGTCTAATGTTGGCCATTTGCACTAAAATATTATTGAGAATTGTTTTAAAATGTTTAGTGTTATTGTAAATGTAACTTACATTCCATTGTACCAGGTAATAATAAATAAATTCGCAGAAAATTAGTAACAATAATAAATAACATATACTTTTATATATAAAATAATTTAATAATCTCATGGTAGAGGCACCGAATAGCTACTCAAATCATTACACTTATATTTAAATAATATCTTTTAGGTAAACAAACAACTACACACTACAAACGTCAAAATTTTGACAGTACACAAACCTGCTGCGTTCTTTTGTACAGGTTAAATTCAGCCGATTGTGATTCCACTGCTTCCAGAAAACAACCTAATATTTTAGTTAATTATATTATATATTTAAAAGTATATACATTGTTTAAAATCATTTAAATGTGTATAGAAATAATACATAATAAAAACCAACACAAATTACTTACTGTGAAATTCAACAGGTGGCGCCAGCGTACTACAATAATGCAGAAATACAGTTACAGTACAACCAAGCACCAATGATTTCACTATGGTTTAAACGTTTCGTGGTTTAAACCAGGGGTGGGCAACTTCCGGCCCGCGTAAAGTTCCAATTCGGCCCGCGAAATCTTTAGAAGAATTAACAAATATTTACAAAAACAAAAATTTTAAATTAGGTTAGTACCCAACATAAAGAAAAAGGGGAGATTTACTGTTTGATTTTCGATATAATTCGTCTAGTTTAAATTAGGAAATAAATGTAGTACTTAGTTAATTTTGTTTTATTATTATTTTTTAAATTTTCAGAAAAAAATTATAAGTAACAAAAATGTGTCAATTAACAACTACGGCCCGCGTACGAAACGTAAATCTTATTCTGTCCCCTCTTATACAAAAGGTTGCCCACCCCTGGTTTAAACTATAAGATATTTTCAATTATATCTCAGTAAATAATTAAGGTAGGTAAATCTTGTTATAATAAAAAGAATGTAAATGGCAAAAATGTTTTAAACAAACATCAGTAAAAAAAAAATTTATTATGGATTGTAACTGTTAAATAAAATTGTAAATTTAGAATGATTATTTTTTGACGTTTCTTAAAACTAATGAAATGCTTCCTTGTTTGTAACGTGTCTGCGTTTTAACCAATCCTGTCATTATTATACTGGGAACAAAGCTCTAGTGATTATTAGCTTTTTTGTTTTTGTTGACAAATGTCAGATGTCTGATAGTTATTTTCAATACAAGTAAAAATGAGCAAAATATATAGATTTAGTGGCGTGTCTGATGATGCAATAAAAAAATAATTTTGTTAAATATAACTCGTGAGTTCGATAAATTAGAAAATAATTCCCCAGTATCTTTCTCAAACTTGTTGCCTACGGGCTTTCGTGGCTACTGCCTGGCAACAAGTTTTCGAAAGATCTGTCAAATTATTTTCAATTTATTATCATTTTCTTGTTATATTATTACTGAAAATTTACAAAATTACTATTTAAAGCTGATATTTCCATCTACGAATAAAGTACCGAATCAATTATTCGCCGAATAACTGAAAAATGTCGCATTGAAATCATAGCTCAAATGATACTTATTGTTCTAGCTGTCATTTTTTGATGCGTATTTTTTGTATTTATTCGTCGAATAACTTATTCGGAAGGTTTTTCGTAGATGGAAATATCGGCCCTTAATGTTTGCCATGGAATAAAACAAAATGTGTAGTGTTTTCTGTCAAATATTTTTTGATATTATTAAAAAAAAAAAACAATGCAAACACTTACAGGCAGATTCATAAAAGGGATTAGCGTTAACTCCATTTTGTTCTTCATTTGTAACTTCGTTTCTAAATTAATTATATTATCAAAATATATCAATTTTTATGCTAACCAATCTTACTTACAACCTTAGTTAAAATAATTATGTTCTGAGAATGGAAAATGAAGTTACGAGTAATAATAAAAATATGGTGTGGGCACCACACTACTTTCTTATACAAATAAAACCAACTAAACATGTATGACATGTTCCTTGCGTATAACTATTGTGACATATAGAAATTATACCTTTAATTTTGTGTTCTCAGCTATGATGTTAATTTAAAATATTTATTAATATTTAGTCTTTATAATTTACTAACTAATAGTAATAATACAAATATTGCTTTTATAATATTTAAAACGACACATATTTTTGACACTTCACAGTTATTTAACGCGTTTGACACATAGATGTAAAAAATTATTTTAGCTTTCGTTCCCAGTGTAACTAAGATTACTGAAATATATTATTAAAAACATAATTTAGTTTTTCTCAAAATTAGAAGCATATACAAGAAAAGTGCAAATAACATTTTATATTCCAAATATTCTTGCCAACATCTTTCATTTCAAACTTTTTTTCACAGCTGATTCTATTTTTGAAAAAAATGGAATTTAATGTCTTGTGTGTTCAGTAAACTTCCTCTTCCGGTTTTTCAATTTCATTTAAAATCAACTCAGCTCTTTATATTTTCATGAAACTTATAAATTCCAAGTTTCGTTTACATATCTTGTCTCGTTCATGATTGCGCACACGGACATCCATTCATCCATCCATCCATCCTCACACACAGACATCATTGAGAAATTGGTCTTAACGGATTCAGTGGATGTCAAAATATGTATTTCTGCAAATATCTCGTCGACGATTTTTTTCATGATTCCAATACTTCCTTATACTTTGTATAAGAAAGTAAAAATGGAGTTAGCGTTAATCCCTTTTATGAATCTGCTGTTAATGGTGATACAACTTTTATATTTGTATGGGGCACAATAATGAAACAAACGGATCTTTGAAAATCAAATAAACATTTTATTAGTTAATTGTACATCATATGAATAACATATTTAAACATAATAATGCATCAGTGCTTGAGTTAATTACAATTATGTTAAGTCTCTAGTTTAACATCGGAGTTCAGTTGTTTATTTCCTGACGTCAGTTGAACTGAACAGTCGCACCATAATTAGAATGTATAAACGAGACAAATCACTCGTCCTTTGTTTCATGGAAACAAACAAAATCGGTAATGCTTGTTTAATAAGGCAATATTATAGATATGTAACCTTATTGTAATATCAAATAGGTTATGTTTGCTTGACGGCGCACGACGCATGCGCGTAGCGTACCGTCCTCAAACAAACACACCACAAACGCAAACAATCTTCTTATTATTCAACAATTGTAAAATATTAGTTAAGCAACTATACTTCATCAATTCGTGATGTCTGTATGTATGTATGATGTATGTACAAATCAGAAGAAATAGAAGCGTTTTTACACGATACGAGTGGTTTGTTATTGTGACTTGTGTTTTACGTGTTGTTCTCTCAAATATATCAAATAATGTTCGGATAAATCTAGTGTCTTTATGGTTTTTGTGTACTTGTATGAGAATAAATGTATCAAATAGTTATGAAAGACTTTTTTTACAAATTATATTCGACAGAAATAAATAGGTTAAAAATTGTTTTGACAGATTCAAAGATTCATTTTAAGGTGATTCATACGCTGTGAAATTAGATCTGCGTAAGCAGGCCACACCCATAATGGGTAAAAGGCGTGCTGATATATTTATTTTATTTTAGGTTTGTTCCAAGTGCTGACAAGTTTGTGACAAATTTCACTGCGCCTGCGAAAAATGTAAACAAGTTAACTTTGAAACATAAACTTCATTTCTTTTTTGTGGCGAAAAATGTATGAATTTCTTTATTTATTTATATTTAAGGTTAGCTGTCAAAACAAAAAATGAGCATGTACATACGCTTCATTCCATTCACCGTTCCAGTCTGTGTTTCAAACTTAACTTGTTTACATTTTTCGCAGACGCACTGAAATTTGTCACAAACTTGTCAGAAATGACCACTTGGAACAAACCTTTTATTTATTTGAAGCCAAAGAACCATGTTTGGTTTCATAATAATAATAATATGGAGGAAATTATGTAAGTTCAAATGGAAAATAATATTAGTATATTATAGATGATCATATTTATAAATATAGAAATTATTTGGATTACTGTAGTCATTCATGGGAATGTGACATTAATTTTATCACTTTGAAAATTATGTTCATGTATAATATACCAAAAAACATACTTTTTGGTTAATTTTTATTTGTTTCTCAAAAACTGTAAATTCAAATGAAAAATAATTTTAGTATGTTATAAACGATCTTATTTATAAATATACACAATATTGCATTACTGTAGTCGTTCATGGAAATGCGTGGCATATATTTTAATACTTTGAAAATTATGTTCATGTATAATTTATAAACAAAATTAGCTTTTTGAAATTTTTTTACAAAACTTTGGACTTTAACTACAAATGTAGGTATAAAACATTATATATTTCATTTATTATAATAATGATATATTGTTTCAAAAAAGTAATGTTCATGTTGAGCTATCTTCAGCCCGTATGGTTAACTCAGTAGATCTTTTAAAATTTTACAAAAATCTAGAGAGTGTTCCATTAATAAACATTGCTTTTTTCGGAAATATATAAAATAATCGCATGAAATAAAATATACAGACCGTTGGATCACCCGGTATATTTCGTTTATTGTTTTTTGGTGCGTTCTTTTACATCTTGCCATCGAACTTCAAAGCGTATGTTGCACCCTAAAAAATGTGCAAAAAATATTGACACCAATACCAGGTATAGGTCAACAAACTGATATGCGTCCTCAGGTGAAATGCGTAATATTTATATAGTATGTACATTCCAAGTCACAACTTCATTATTGATCAGGTTATGTTACGTTGTATGTAACATTTATACTCGGGTGTCTGCAGGGTGCAAGGTATTGGGTGCTCTGGGTACATTTGCTTGAAACGTGAATGTATCTAGAGATGCTCGATTGAGTGTTTATAATGGTGTGTTAGTGCCTGAATGATGAGTTTGGATGAAGAAGCATGAACGACGTATGAATGATGTGGAAATTGTGGTATTATATGGGTTTTTCTATTTTGAATTCATTTTATGGTTTTTCTGCATTATTTATAGTTATAAACAAAGTAATTATTGTTGAAAAAATTGAATATAAGTGTAAACTAAAGATATGCTTTTCCTAAAATCAGCAAACAAAACTGCATTTGTTTATAACAATTCCTCCAATGAAACGAATGGAATTACGATTGGACTGTATTACACGGCGACCATAAGTAGTATGGTTTGTTAAATGAACTAATGATTCCGAGTATGAATCGCACTATGAATGTGGATGAGGCGAAAGTGGAGTGTCAGGATAGGAATGTTTGAGATAGATATAGCGTGATGTTATGTATAACAGTTTTATTATTCAGAAATGAATTTGTTAATTTTATTGTTTTAATTTGAATAAGTGGAATTTATATAAAACAATTACACCTCTCTGAGACGCATTTCGGTTTGTCGACTTATACTACCATTACGTTATATGGAGGTTGATTAATTTAACAATATCTAATACAAGTGTTAATAACAATATACCAGGAGTGAACTTTTTTATTGTATTAAAAATACAATGTTAAAATTTTCATTAGGCGATAGTTCGTTTCCTTTGTTTTAAAACAAAAAAATAAATACAAAAATTATTCATGAACACCTGGTATTTAATATAGATATCTTAAATTTCGAATCTGTCTATTGATCTTACTTAGAATTTCTAAATCATCTGGTATATTCATTGCATTAAAGAATATATAAATATAATCTGCTTACAATTTTAAGAAAAACTGAAATGTAATGTTTAAAAATGTTTAAATAATTGTAGTTTTAAAATATTCAAATTCACGTTTATACATATGTATAAGGAAGTCGTGCGTTTCCCCACCAATTTTTTTTAGGTTAAAACAATAATTATTTAGAATTAATCAACTTCCATACTATATATTTTGAAATATATTTCAATGATTATCTGTGAAATTAAATATTTCAATATTTACTACCTGTCTGACTACCAAAACGTCAAAAATACTGGGAGTGTGTGTGTGTATGATGTGGAAAGCACGTTGCTTAGTGTAAATATGGCTGCCTTGAGAGAAGATAGAAAGAGAGAAATACGCAGTTATTTATCAAAAATACGTGTTTATAAATTGTTAATATAAATATGCAAACTTTGTTTTAATACGAATCAGTATATGTTATGTGTGTAGTGTAGTGTGTAGTGATGGCAGCCATAGTACTTCCGGTTTGACACTGCTCGGATATCACCTTATCGACCTACACGAAAAATCTATTTTTCCTTGCATAGTAGTGGTCTGATTTTAAACAAAAATGCTTCAAATAAACTGATCACATTTTTTCTTTCTTTTTTCGTATCTTGACGAAGAATTATGTCTATCCAACACCTCTCAATAAATGCTGTATAACTATGGCGATTTTAACCAAGGAAAGTAACAGATTACCCACTAGTGGGTATAATTTTGAGGAAAGTCACTGGTGAGTATTTTTTTATTTATAAAAATAATAATAACACACAACACCTTGGAAACCACTTCGAGTGACATTTTAATTTAAAAAATTTAAAACATATGCCACTGTCATAATATTTATTTAATAAATTTTGTATTTATTAAGAGACGTTGGATAAAACATTATACTTTACACGTGGACAAAGTGGAATTACCCACTCGATAAAATTATCACACTCAGTCTTCGGCTTCGTGTGCTGAAATCTCTTTCGTGGGTAATTCCTTACTTTGCCCACTTCTAAAGTAAATAACTATTAATAATTCTAAACGCTGAATTTAAATATACACAGGGAGGTGATTGACTCAGCCGATCATAGGCGTTTTACACGCTAAATAATACTTATGCAATTTCCTGTTTCTATAATCATTTTAGAAAAAAATTCATATAAAAGTTAAGAGATTTAATAACTGAATCAGATTAGAGCAAATATTTACCGTTATTCATAATCAAGTATATAAACAATTTATTCATTAATTTTAGTATCAGAATAAAAATGTGTTACTAGCAACATTTATTTATAAGAAACACAAAATATAAATCAAATCGAGATCATATGCTCGAACCTTGGAGTAAAGAAGATAAAGAAGAGAGCATAAGCTTATATTAGGAGCAAGGGGAATGTAACCTAGTGACGGCAGACGCACGCAAGCTATGGTTCTGGTGGGAGTGGGGATTTGCGCGGTACATACGTTTTTATTTTTTATATTTTGCGTCTTTTAACAATTTTTAAATAAAAAATTTTAGTTAAAAATTCAGGGAATTTTGTCTTAGTTGGCGACACTGATGTGACGTTTGAACCTTACCAAATTTGTAAGCAAACATTAGTAATATTTATTTCTCATTTCTATCTCTTCTTCTTCTTACCTATTATTAACTGCTTCTAAATTCAAAATTATACAAAAATAACATTCTTACAATTTGTATTTATTTATTTAGCGAAGTGTGATATTTGATATTTTTTGACATATGACATTTCAGTAGAGTTACCAACCCTGAAAATATAAATTGTACTGCTCCATTATAACACTCAATTGAGCTGTTACGAAACTCCTTTGACAGTACATTTATATTTATTATATTTTAATAATAAAAAAACTTTAAAATAAAAGCGTTATTGTTATTGTCATTCTGCTAACATATTTGATAGATGCCGAGCTGTAATATTTCCATGGTTACCCATTATAAAAACAGATATTTTTGAACGTCTTTTTAGCTTTAATTAAATAAATAAAATGAAATTTGTTCACTGATTCAGATGTAATCGCAAGCAAATTACCCGACTCGCTTCGCTCGTCGTTCAAACTTACTTGCTTAGTACACAAAGTATCACATTTACTCCTAATAACACAATATACTATTATTTAATAAAAATGTTTATTTAAACAAGAAAATATTTATTGCATATGACATAAGTAACATAAACGATTTTTGATAGGAATACTCGATGGATATTTTACAAAAATTTGGTTTGAAAAATCAAGCAAAATTAAAGTTACACACCTCCCGAAGCCTCATAACGCTTGGTCTTGCTGTACTCGTTGTATAGTTCGTAAGGTGTAAACCGACCCAAGCAGTGTATTATAATAACTTATCTGTCAATTATTTTTAACCTGCATATTAAAAATTTTAACCAATGATAACAGGTATCACTGAAAAAAAATACACATATTTTTATTGCTTAAAATTTTTAACTGGCAGTTAAAAATTAACAGATAAGTTACAGGCATTGTTAAAAACGTAATATGTGTGAAATTTGTGTAGGTTATGTACACGTATACGTTGTGTTATGTTTCACGTACAAACAAACCGCGGGTTCATGACAGTGTTGGGCTAAAAAAGTGCATCTTAAACCTAACTTATCAAAACGCATTACATATTTGCTAGTATTATTATTACAAGTGTCGCTTTATGAATATCAGAAAGTAGTGAAGATTCATGAGATGCTTTCTCTCGACCGGTCGTTCTTCTTCTTATTCGTATAGTAGGTAAGTAAAATAATTGTTGGTTTGTTTGGTTTTGGCACTGCACCTATAACTGACTGTATTATATACTGTTACTGCTATTGTGTTTATATCGTATGATCAAATGGCCAACACGCTTTTTAAAAACAACTAAACAAGTGTACGCTTCTAGTTCATTTGTTTGTGCGCAGACGCAAGCGTCAACTGTCACGTGACGCAGACGTCATTGCGATTGTTTACGACAAAAGTCAGTAACACACAAACACTTGTCCTATTCAAACAAAACATCGATGAAAATACAATTATTTGTCTATAAAATAATGAAAGGCAATTTGAACTATCAATATTTATTTAACAATTTTAAGTTTGTTCTGATCATATATTGGACAGTGTGTGGATATAATCACAGATTTGCTGAGAGATTTGTTCAGATTCTTTAACCATATCACACTTAATATTTGATAAGTTAAGTTTAATTTGCTGTTAAATTTTTCTGTTCACATGTTGAAAAGGAAATCTTTTACCTTAATTAATTTAATTATTTATTAATTTATAGATTTGCTGTCTCCTTAACCTTGAATTACATTATACTTTTTTCGTCTAGATTTCCGTTCGAGTTTCATTCGAGTAATTTCTAGTCATTTCTAGTCGTATAATGTAAATCAGAAATTTCTGTTCGATTTTCATACTAGATTCGGCTACGCTTGCGCACTACTGTCAGAAATCAGGTACACCAACCTGTTTATTTTGAGGCGCATGAACTGTGGACGTTTTGTCATAAAGTGGTTAGTTTTTAATTTGGTGTATGATAGTTGTCCTTTTTTTAAAGAATGTTTTTCTATGTTTACCATTGTTTAAATAATTTTAATAATGCAGTAATTCAGTTTCAGTTGTAAAGTTTGTCAACTTGCTCTCCTTCGGAAGACGTCGAAATTAATCGATTTCGAACGAGTGGTTTTAAAATAAAGTATGTAAATCGACAGAAACTCGAATGAGAATCCAACCAAAAATCTAGTATGAATCTAGACGAAAAAAGTATAATGTAATTCAAACTTTAGACCGGCCCTAAATAATTAAACAAGTCAATTTCTCTGAACAAATGGGTATCTGATATTTTTACATACAAATTGTTGTCTTATTTTAGTCAAAAATGCAGAAACACTTTAATTTCTCTGAATTGAGATTTGTTCAGAAATTTAAGTGAAAAATTTGATCTCCAATGGTAGCTTTTTTATCAGATTATTTAAAGATTTGTTACGTAGTTTTACCCACAAACAATTAAATTACCTACTCTAAAAAATTGTTCGGACACTAGAGTTATTTTACCAAATGTTTGTTTAGATAATGGAGGGTTATGATTTTGACGTCACAGGCAAGAAAGAGAAAGATGAGGTAAAAGTTGAGATGGAAGTTGGAAGAATGCAAACATCCACGTTTTGACGTTTGAGATGGTGTTAATTATTTAGGAAACTTAATAAATTAAACACTGACCATATATTCTTTATAATAATAACGGTAGTCACTATTGCACAAACCATACACACACTTTTTTTTTATATTTAGCATCATTTCAAGAACTGTCATTTTGACAGCGTTTTGTTTGTATTTCGTCCACGTGAATTTCATCGTAGTTCCATGAAAACATCAATAGATGGCAGCATGAAAATTTGCTTCTGTATAACCCTCTATTGGTAAAATATCTGAACAAATATCTAAATAATAGCCGTGTAATTTCTGTCAGAATTATTGAGGGATTTACTGTGTTATTTCACTTAAAAACAAATTTTCTCTGAACAAAAGCTTTCGTGGCTATTGCCTAGCAACAAGTTTTCGAAAGATCTGTCAAATTATTTTCAATTTATTCTCAATCTCTTGTTATATTATTACTGAAAATTTGATTTTAAGGAGCATTTTTTTCGTCAGAATATTTGAGAGATTTGCTATTTTATTTTAATTTTGCATTTAATTTCTCTGAACATTGATTTGTTCAAATATTATTTATTTATTTGATTGTACATAGCATATTTAATTGTATTGACACATTTCAGAGAAAAATGATTTATATAAAATTGAGTTTTATGCATCTTTTCCTTGAAGCATTTTTCTCTAAAATAGTTCAGGAACTTTGTACAGTTTGATGAATATTTGATGGAAATAGTGTTTGTGTGTCGCTGATATTTGTTTGTTAGTAGAATTCTGGATTAAATGATTCCTTTCCAAAATTCAAATTTAAATGTATAACAAAAGCATCATAATATAAACATTAGTATAACAAGATCATAACCTATAAATGTAACAATACAAATAGTTCAACATACGAAATATTGTTTGTTCTGTAACTCGTGGAATACATTCTATAATAATAAATAACCAATGATCGGTATACAACCATTACCTTCAATTGTCAACAAAATCAACAGATTAATGCTAAGCCTGCTACGATTCCATGTAAAGCACATTTTTGCTAGACTACGATGTTTGAAGTTTAACCTAACAATTTGTTATCACGATGTATTAAAAAAACAACATATTTACATGTACATCAAACGAGGTTTATTTGTATAAAACTGAGACTGTCAAAAGTGCTCTAACAATTGCAGTGAAGGCGTTTAGGAATTCATGAACTGGTACTTCACCGCTACATCAAATTTTCACCAATTTAACATAACATTACACACTTACATAATTATTATATAAACTCCAAGAGAAAATGAATCTTTGATTTGACTCAATCCTGTACATTTTTATTATAACTTTCTTATACGTATAATATGTACAATAGTTGTTGGGTGGGTTCGTTTTTCAATCAGAAATGTTTGACCTGCTTGCTAACTTTCAAATTACCGTGGACACACGACGCTGTCAAATTGACGCATGCGCAATTCGCAACGGAAATAGATGCAAAAATAAATAATCAAATACAGAATTTTAATATGAAATACAGAAGTAACAAACTAAACGCTCAGAATGTATCTAAAAGTTTAAACAAAATGTAAAAAAAAAAAATGTGAAACCGTAGTTTACGGCCAATTGTGAAGTTAGCTACGGATAGCCAATGATGTTTGGTAGATATGACAGTTTGTGGTGGTGCAAGTCAACCAACAAAAACCTAGTAAATTTGCATTCTGAAAATGCCGTTGAACAAATTCGTCTTTATTAAACCTCAAAACTAAAATAAATCTAGTTTCTTGTTTTTTAAAATTGTTTTTCTGAAACTAAGACCGGCTAAAGAAACTAGGACCTGCAGCTAACTTCACAACTGGCCGTAAACTACGGTTTAGCAAAAAATTGAGAACAGCTTATTTTCATACATTGCCAAATCAAATAAGTCGGTTCGAAAATGAAATATTTGAATAACGAACGCACCCAATAACTATACAATCCAATGTATTATAGTTCAATTTATAAGAACACTTGTCTGATTTCAAATTTGATCTTATCGAATCAGTTCAATTTTTCTGAACTAAGGTGTGATCCTGGGAGGAAAGAAGATACAGAAGAGAGCATAAGCTTATATTAGTGGAAAGGGGAATGTGACCTGGTGAGGGCAGGCGCATGCAAGCCCTGGTTCTGCTTGGAGTGGGGATTTGCGCGGTACATACGAAAGTTGGATATTTCACACGAGTGTGAAATACTCTTTCAGTACACGATAATTTTCCAAATAATATAAAGTTTACATAAAAATATGTTATGTTAACATCATTTCTATCAGAATTCACCAAAATTTATGTTAAAATCTTATAAATCACGGTTCAACCTTCTAAATCCGTGTAAATTTAGCAAATTATCTGCAACTGTCAAACTTTTAAATACAAATTTTTAGGTTAGTTTGCTCAGTTATCGCAGTGTGTGATAAAATCATATCACACAGTTGCGGACACATCTGATTGGCTAACGAGCTTTCGTATCACACAGGATTGCTAGTGATAAGCAATGACCAACTTTCAGTAATAGTTTAGCGTGTGAATTTATGTACTTTTCGTAGTGATCGTCGAAAAAACAGTTGCAGTGGGGGAAGCGGCTTCACTATCGCTTGCTGACGCTCTCTCCTTTAAATTCTTTCCTCCAAGGAGTTATCAGACATTTTGCTAATACAGAATATATTTTCTCTGAACAAATCTTTGTTCAGGTATTTAAAAAGGCAGGTACAATAAATCTGGAAGTGAATGACATTATTTATAAATTATTTATTCAAATAATTGAATTCTAATTTTGTCCACACACGATCAAATTTTACTGAACAGAAGTTGATTCAACTACTTGAATGTGTTCTTTAATTGTTTGCATCAGATTTACTGACTAAAATACAATTTAATTTCTTTGATTTGCTTCAAATATTTGAACATATTTCTCTTTAAATGTATTGAAAAATCTAAGAACTATTCAGCTGCATTATTTTTGCAACTTTCAAAATAATAATATTCAGCAGAAACATGTTCGTTCATTTTAAATCAGCGATTAAATTTGAGTTTTGAGTATGAACTATATGAATTTGTTCATTTTCCCTTGAAGAACTTGCAACTAACTATAAACATAACCTATAATTAAAGAGTTAAAACTAACAGAAATAGAATTAACGTATGTTAGCAGCGGTGAAGAAGATGATTGGCTCAGCGCAGGCGCAGGGCAGACACAATGCACTGTTCACAAGCACGGTACGATACGTTACCGTTACGTACAGCAGGGAGTGTCTCGGGTCCGTTACGATGCGTTATTTTAGTCGGGGACATAACAAGGCCATTCGTATTGTAACTGAGGTGATCATATTTGGCACTAGTAACTATATATCTGCTTTGCTAATTTTACAATTGGATTTGACAGTCTGCGAGAAGACGCGATACATGCTAGGTCGACAAACCGATATGCGGTTGAAATTGCAAATATATGTGTAGAAATTAGTAGTATTTCACCGCTTTGGGGCGCATTTCGCTTTGTCGCCCTCTACTAGTGGCAGATAATATTTAAGTTAAAGGTATACAATTAATTTAATTTAACTCTGGATTGCCAAACCTTTCTAGGTATTTTTTTTTTAAATACATGTATGAACTTGTTTCAATTTAATGAAATTGTATTTATTTAGGTTAGCTTCCTCATATAGGTACACCTAGCACCATCTACCGGACACGCAACAAACTACTTATTCTCATTTATATATAGCATTTCACGCTTGGTTCACATAAAATTTTCTAAAGAAAACAGAATTTATTTTGGGTCACTAAACTATAATATTAGCCAGGAAAGTTTCTTTATTTCTTCTTCTTTCTATAACTTATGCGCATGTCAACTATGTACATGATCTGAGTGCTTGATTTGTTTGTTAATTTCGTTTCTGAGCGTTTAGCTCGATCTGTCTGCTTGCTGTCAAACCAGCAAACACACGGAGCTCTCAAATTGACGCATGTGCAATAAAGCAGTCTTATACGTTTTATTCATTTGCAATAGCTAGAGAAATTTTAACGAACTGTCAAATTAAGTTGTCATTTTATTTGCCGAAAACTCGAATGCATACAGTACAAAATCTTGCAGCGATTGTCTGTTGGTCGCGTTGACCAGTCTATTTGTTACAAAAAAATTTCATGAAAAAAGTGCGCGAAAATTAAATTTTGACAGCATTTGATACAAATATAAAATGTTGTGTATTACAGCCGGCTTTCCTTGAATTAGTTCAAATTTCTCTCGCTAGGCGAATGGAGTATAGAAGGAAGAAGAAAACAGAATTCATTTTGTGTCAATTATTGGAGTTTTAGTAACTTGCCTGAGATTACTGGCGCCTTTATTATTTATTAGAAAAATTCTTCATCTTTCTAAAATTTAATAAAACCATATTTGACAGCTAGAACTGAAGTTAGCTACGGATCGCTACTGATGTATGATAATTATGACAGTTTTTGGAGATGCAAGTCAAACATACAAAAACATCAAAACTAAAAATTATGTTTCTTGCTTTTATAAATTGTTTTTCTGTAACTCTGACTGGATAAAGAAACTAGGATCTGCAGCTAATTTCAGTTATAGCCGTCAACTTCGGTTTGCGCGTGTCAAGTAGACATTGACAAGTGGTTTGCTAACCCAAATTTATAATGAATAAAATTTATAGGTATAGCTTTAAAAAAATAATAAGTTTCATACATTTATAAATAAATGTGTGTGTTCTGTCAGACTGTCAAAGGTGAATATAACCTCAAAACAGAAGAATGCTTAACACTGTGACCCTTATATCCAATAAATAACATAGCGTCTCGATATTATTCATAATGAATTAATACTGCAACAGATATCATTTATAACATCTGACAACAACAGCACAAGTTTAATAAAATAGTGTTATTTGTGTTTGTAACTTGTACGGGTACTATAATACAGGTTATCATAAAGTTAGTCACAACATGAACATATATACACTGAACTGAACATTGCTCGAGTGTCGAGTGTGGATTGAATGTAGTTCTAGAAGCCTCGCCCGCTAATTGTCACCGACGTTCGTACACTTGACATACATGCACAATGCACAGCCACACGTCACATTTGAGGTTAGGTCACTACGTCTTCTGCTGATTCGTCTTGCGTGAGTTTACTTTGTGTGCTGTGGATCAGGCTTTCATGTCACACACAACAACTGGACAAATCGGATTTTTTTTTGTATTATTTTATTGCTTCAAGCACATTTAGTTAACAACGTTTTCAATAATTTATGATAACTGTACACAACAATAAGCTTAACTTTACATATTTTAGTGTTATTTTTTTGAATTACTTAAATGTCCAGTTTGTTGTATGCAGAGATGTTCCACAAAATTGATTAATTTTCCACTTCATTAGCGTTTCAAAGAAAAAGTAAATAAAGGAAGAAAGTTCTGCAAGTTGATTTGGACTCGCGCCAAAACTTGGCCTTGTAACGATGCTCATTTTTTCTACGGCCCAGATGGAAACGGACCAATAAATAATCGAGTACGTAAATCACACTTTTATAAGGGAAATGACGGCGAGAATTATCATTCTCATTTTTCTTATAAAACTGATATGGAAAACTGTAGTGTTTATTTATATTTATAAATTTTTCTATTGCAATAGGGTCTGTGATTGTAGTAGAATTAAAAAATAATTACATTAACCATTTGTACTGTTTCATAATAATAATAATGACAGATACGACATGACATAACCTATAATAGTTATTTATATATCAAGGCACTGAAGTTTTACTTTTTATCACGAATATGGAATTCATTTGCCGTGGAAAATAAACCATGTGAGTGATAAAAAGGAAATTCAGTGCCGCGGTACATATTAAATTTTATTTGAAATCTAAAATTAAAAAAAAACTGACAACTGTCAGTTGTCAAATGAAACTAACACTTATTGTTGCCAACCGCGAATAATTAAGTTATCACACTCAAAATTATGTAGTGTCCTTAATTTTTTCATCCGTATTAATTAATTCTTCTTGCACATATTGTTTCATTTTACGTATAAATTTACTACAATACGTCATATTCTGTCAAAATTATTCTAGTTGTACAATAATTATGTTTTCGCGCCGCCGTCCGTCATTGACACAATTACATATCTCTAAAACGGTCGGAAATCATGTTTTTGTCGAACTAGTTCGACAAAAATTGCTAATTTTTTATGGTTATATGTTGGCATCACTTCAATAATTTTAGCTAACTTCTGACGCTAGAAATGTCAAAGTATTACATTAACTTAAAAATATTATGGCAATATATCCACAATTGAGTATTTGCAATACAAGAAAACAGAATATTTATAGATTTTAAACATATTTGTAAGTAATTATAATTGAATTTGCAGTGTAAAATCCAAATAAAAATATGTAGATATTTTTGGTTATGATACTGGAAAATAAACATAATTGACATTCAAATATTGTGAAGTTAGCAACATAAAAAAATTCCCTGTCATTAAGAAAAGGAGTAATAAATTAAATTTATTTATTAAATTTACATAAATGTTGGCGCGAAAAATCTTGTGTATCCCTCGGTTGAAAACTATTTTGCGAGTGCTTGTATTTGTAGGACTCGCCTACGGCTCGTCCTATCAAAATAAACTCGCACTCTCAAAATAGCAGTTTCCAACCTTGTGATACAAATAACTATACTGTTGCCAATACTGCGTTGTTCAAAATCATCGTATAATGGGTTACTTTAGTGACGATTTCTGAGCTTTTAATGACGATTTTTGAGCACTTTAGTGCCGATTTCAAATAAAAATTGTTATATAGGCTAAGTTTATACATCTGTCAGTTGTCAACTGGAACTGACACTCAATGTTGCCAACCTCGTACATTGAAGTTATCGTAAATAACACTCAAAATTATGTATTTCATTCTAAATTTCTTGATCGGAATTAATTAGTTCGTTTTTCTTGTACATATTGCTCTCTTTTAGGTACAAGTTTACTATTGTACATCCTGCATGTGCTGAAATTGTCCTACTTGTACAATAATTATCGTGAGGTTGTCAACACTGCGTTGCTCAAAATCGTCGTATAATGTGTTATTTTAATGTTGATTTCAGAGCTTTTATTTTCAATTTTGGCGTTCTTTAGTGCAGATTTTAAATAAAGACTTTCTTTGATTAATCGAGTTTGTTGCCATCTATTGCTATTATTGGTAACTTCAATAAAGTGACATTTTTCTCTTATTTTTACATCACAAGTGATCTATATATTGGCGATTTCGACTGGCACTGGTTACTTGCCGGTTATGTGTTTGTTTGGTTTCAAACAATGACGTCACTTTGACCGAACGGTTACTGAATACGCGCGGTAGATTTTGATATTCATCAAATTTGACAGAAAACGTGTATTCCAGAAAACTTATGGAAAGATTTGGAACGATGTAATGGGGTCTTTCACCATTTTTTTTTTATATTTTTTTATGAGACTTTATCTATATTGAAGACTATCTACACTTTTAAAAAGTCTTAATTGTTATTCATTAATCCACAATGATTTTTTAAAAATGTTGTGACGTCATAGTAGAGATCTAAAACAGTAGAGATTTAAATAATTTTTGTTACATAAATGTTCTATTTTATTGTAATAATAATAATAAAATAAGTAAAAAAATATATGACAACAATTACTTACAATCTGTACTGTTTTAGATCCAACAACATCTCTACTATGACGTCACAACATTTTTTAAAAAATCATTGTGGCTTAATGAATAATAATTAAGACTTTTTAAAGAAGTAGATAGTCTTCAGTATAGATAAAGTTTCATAAAAAAAAAATTTTAAAAAAATGGTGAAAGACCCCATTTGGATGGATACAAAATTAAATCCGAAGAAACATGAATATGCTACTCACAAGAAATTACAAAAAATCATAACCTAAATGTAGGTGGCAAGTTGATAAGTGGCAAGCTAGATAGATAGAGATAGTTATATCTTAAAACACATTCATGCCACTCGTCACGTGGTATGAATGAACTTAGACATAAATAATTATCTTTCTTAGGTTGGTATCAAACTGCTGGATAGTAAGATTATTATCCGTTTTTAATCGTTTCTGACAAAAATGTTTAATATAATCGGAATGAAGAAAATGTTTCCCACAAATTCGTGTATTTTCATTAGGTTGAGTGCCACACCCATAATGGGTAAAAGGCGTGATGATATATTTATTTATTTGAATTTTTTCTTTTTATATCCATTTCTTGTTTAATTCCACATATTTCAGACAACGGGGTTTTTCACAATTTAAAATTTTTTTTTATGAAATTATCTAAATTGAAGACTATCTACACTTTTAAAAAGTCTTAATTGTTATTCATTAAGCAACAATGATTTTTTTTTATATGTTGTGACGTCATTATAGAGGTATTGGTGGATCTCAACAGTAGATATTTAATAGTATATTACGCACCGTGAACTGTAAGTGAAAAAATCACTTACAGTTCGAGGTTAGTAAGTTATTTTTTGCAATACCTGCGTAAATATAAGAAAAGGAAAAATAGGTATCAAAATTAACAGCTGTCAGATTGAGGATAGAAATAAAATTTGAATGATATATATTTACTTACCATCCACCTTGCACGGTAAGTTTC
This sequence comes from Poecilus cupreus, assembly GCA_963942605.1. NCBI lineage: Eukaryota > Metazoa > Arthropoda > Insecta > Coleoptera > Carabidae > Poecilus > Poecilus cupreus. The sequence goes on from OZ012719.1 coordinate 19,705,470, forward strand.
ACTTACCATCCACCGTGGACGGTAAGTAAATGATGTAACCATGAAAATCAATTGTGCAATAAAAGTTCCACTTACTGTGTTTAAATTTTGTTCTTAATGGGTAACTTAAGGTACAGGTATTGCAAAAATAATTTTTAACACATAAATGTTCTAGTTGATTGTAATAATAATAATAAAATAAGTAAAAAAATATATGACTACAATTATTTACAATCTGTACTGTGTGAGATCCAACAACACAATTAAGACTTTTTAAAAGTGTAGAAAATCTTCAATTTAGATAAAGTTTCATAAAAAAAAAAATGGTGAAAGACCCCACTGTAAAAATATGTATATATTTATATATATCTTACAATAAACAGCGTTCTAACCTAAAAGTGACATGTTTACCTGTCAAATAATTCATCGTCTTGTGCAGCCCGTTCTGTTATACCATAATTGATATATTTAAATATGACATAAATAATTGACAATATTATAATAATGCATAAAAGTCTATGAAAACAGTATTTGACTCATACGGCAAACCAAGTTCTTGCCATCTTGCCACCCATCACGTGACTTTCACACTTGACAGCAGACGGGTTTTGTCGCAAAATACCACCATTTTTTTCGCTTCTTAAAGACGTAATAAAACGATAGAAACAACTAAAATTAAATCAGCAAAAGAACAAAAAGACCATTAGTGTCACTTAACGATATGGACGGCAGGCAAAAACCTAACCACGATGTGCAATCCATTACGGCGACGTTTTGGGCGCGACGCTCGGCGCTCGACGCTCGCCGTCCATAAGCAAATCATTTTTTTGCGGTATGCAATCAGCGCAACGCGCCCGCTTGGTTTTTGCAGGAAAAACACAGCGGCCGCAACCAGATGTACGCGCGAGTATGGCGGGATGGAGATATCATTGCTTGCAGATGATTTATTGGAAAGTTTAATTACTTTGGTTTGTCTTATACGCTTATATTTGAATGACCAAGCGTTTTACCCAATTTGGGGTGGGCACACTGCTTAAAAATAACGGCCCATTTGATAATAAAATAAATTAATTTACCATCACATACTGCTAAGTGATTTATAACCATAGAACTAATAAAATGTATGGAAGGAGTATTGGGATCTGACATGGGGGCGTGTCCTATCCAAGATGGCGTAAATTAGGGTGAAGATTCGAATGTGACATTAGTACTGTTCGCGTATAAAATATACAAAATGAGTCTCACGATTAATAATATTTGCGAATGCGCTACAACAGACCTTTCAAACTAAACTTTAAAGAAGCTGAATGCATTTTATATACTTCACTATTGATTAAATGCGGGAATAAATTAAATAAAAGTGACAGTGGCTGTGGGTGTAGTGGCTTTCTGTATGTCAACGTAGAATTTACGAGGTGATCCCCATCAAATTAATAGGAAACTTGCAGGAGATGAACAAGTGATGAGTGTTGTTTGTTCCTGCATGGCTGGTTTTGGGTGCAAAATGCAAAAACTGCATTGCTACGTTGTTGTACTGTTATAGGTTAGTTGCACGTATAATTAAAAATGAACAAAAATAAGGAACATTAAGATTGAATACAGATTTAATTTAATTTATGAGTCTGTAACCGACACAGGACGATAGAGATAGAGATGAAAGTCACGTGACGGGTGGCATGATGGCAAGCACTTGGTTTGACGGGTAAATAAAATACTGTTTTGATAGACTTTTGTGCGAGCTTTTGCCTCTAATTTATAATTTTGTCTATTATTTATGTCGTATTTAAATATACCCAATATAGTAAATCCTGTTGTGTATGAAATTGTACAAAACGGACTGCGAAAGACGGTGTTTTATTTGACAGGTAAATATGTCACTTTTAGGTTAGAACATTGTATCGAAAGTTAAGCTACGAGGGCCCAAAATAAACTTTTGACAAAAATTTAATAACCAAAAAGTTACAGCAAATTAAAATTCTTTTAAATGAACACCCACCTATTTAATACCGCTGAAAATAACTGGAATTAGTAACATTATTATTTCCTCGTTTCCAAAGGAACAAATTTCTGTAATAACTGACTTTTAGTTTTAAATGTAACAATAGAAATCTTTTGTTGTTTGTAACGATTGCTTATAAATTGATTCAACTTTAATTGGCTGTATTTTTTTTTTTTTTTTGTTATTGAGTCCGTACGTTATGACTCATAAAAATATTTCAACTGCACTTTAAATGTTCCTGTAATTTTTCATGGTACAAATAAGTTTAGCTCTCTGTTTGACACTCATTTTATGAACTTAATTTGAAAGAAATACTGTGGCTTGATATTTGACAGATACAACTGACACTGACATATACTCTCTTCTCTATGATTACTGAGATATCAGCCTATCAGCGGACACTCAACGTCCATCTTTTCAGTAGCGCACCATTAAAATATTGGGATCATAAAATATTTGAAGTGTCGCTACTGTGTGAATTGTGATTTTTTAGTGAATTTGTTACCCAAATGTTCTAATTTTGTTGCCAGCAACTCGCTACTTTCCACCAGGTTTAATAAATTTTAGTTTCTTTTTGTTTTATCAATCGAAAAATATATTTTGACTAAACTAGTTACTGACTGTAAGTGTAACTTAGACCTGATTTTTCTTCTGATTTTTTATCTCCAATCGAGTCTCCAATAAAATGATCACTGCAAATAAAAGGCGATTTCGACTGGCACTGGCAAGGAGCACCAGGAGATTCAACTCACATGTAAAAAAATGGTACCGTCGTTGCTATGGTAATTATAATTGCGGCCACAACCGTTAGATGGCACCACATGTAATACTTATACATATTTTTTATTATTTATAATTATTTTATTTAAGACAATTAAAATCAAAGTCACATATGTCAAAATTAAAATATATTTTGAAAGAATTATTAAGAAATAAATAAAACGTACAAATATCGAATGTATATTCGCTGATCCATTTGCATGATACATTTTATATCAGTGAATTTAACAATCTCATTCTATTCACTTTTCATCTAACATTGATATTTCCATCATACAGCCAGACCATACTAACTTCGCAGAGAAAGACATATATTTCTTGCCGCATCTTTGAAAAACATTGAAAATATAATTAATAATTATATTCTATCGGATTGTGCATTGGAAATAGCGACAAATTTACCTATGGTCAAATTTAGTTTAAGTGTAGAATTCCATCACGCATCACGTTTCGTACTTAATACATTAATGAAATTCGTATATAAGTACTTCCCAGTTGATGGAAATCCACTGAAAATTATTATTCAATGATAATTACATAAATAACAACATTTGTAATTTAAGTACTTACAATATCGTACCATTGTACATCAATGAAATATTACTTCACATAACGTTAAAATTCTAATTTTAAGAACTTTTCAATATAAACTTGTGTTTTTGGAAAAATTGTGACAGATATGACAGATTTTAATAATTGTTTTAAATAAATCATAGCCTACGTTAATATTCTATAAGCAAATATAAGTGCGGCCAGATCCGGCAGATGGCACGCGCAACGCGAACCTAATTTTCCTATGCAAGTGAAATCTCCTGGTGCTCCTTGGGCACTGGTTACCTACCGGTTACGTGTGGTTGGTTTCAAACAATGACGTCACATAACAAGTGAAATTCAGCCAATCAGAATAGTAACTGTTGGACGAACCGAGCTCTCGAGCATGTTACTGATTTGACATACCAAAACTGTCAAAAGTGCCAGTCGAGATAAATTGGTTACTCTATTTATTTAACCATTCGCGTTTCACTTTTATTGGAGCTCATCAGTGTAGTGTAACCCATTAACTGCTGTGATGCAGTGGCACCGATTGACTGGCTCAGCGAGATCTAAGATCCCAACAGATTGGTAAATAGATCTGAAAAGTAAATAATACTCCCAGAGACATCTACCGTTCTTAAACTTCAATAGAAGTAAATATTTTAAAAAATCGAAAACAGTCTATGAAACATTTATATTAAAAATATAAAGACAATAAAAATTGTCTACTGTTCTATAAAATACAGTCTCAGAATAATAACAAAGTTATTAATTCACAGAGACAGACTTAAGTTATCTACTAATCACAGACCCCATTGCATATTGTCGAAGAATAAATTATATACAAATATCGAACCGTTGGCTGCAAGTAAAGAGAGAATAAAGTTCCCGCTCAGCAACAGATTGATTAGTGAAACATCTCTGTCTGTGTGTGAGTGTGTGTGTTGTTTGTCTGTATGTGTTTGGTTGTTGGTGGAGTCAGTGAGGACCTGGAGGGTCGCTAGCGGGGAGGCTGAGCAGTCGTTAGGCCTCGAGGAAGATGAGTGCGGTGGGCTTGGGCTCCAGGTTGCTCTTCTTGGCCTCCACCACGGTGAACTCGATGTCGGGCCGGTCGGGCCGCGCGAACGCCTCGGCGATCAGCCGCGCCACCTCCTGGTGCTGGAGCCCGTCCACGCGCTGCCCGTCCACCTGCACCACACACACACACACGTAAATCTTTACATGTCGGTCTCTTACTAACTTGTATAATATACAGAGTGTTCAATTTCAGTGTGCCACCATTGCTATCTCGAGAACTATAAGAGCTACAAGGTCGGTTAAATTAGCAAACAATTTTTATTTTACAAGACTATTTTAGTGAGCTAAAAAAATATTTTTTTTAACCAGTGATTCTCAAAATATGGGGTGCAACTTTCTTATTTTAAATGGCAATCTATTTTTTTTAATTTGCTTATTCGATTCAGTATATTTTTCTGAATTCAACGATATCCACATGTAATGACCAAATAATACAAAATATTTGAAAAAAATGCAAAATTAGAAATGTATCATTTTTATTTATACAGGGTGAGTCATCGAAATGCCCGTCTTCGATATCTCCCTTGTCGTTAGAAATACGGCATGAATTTATTAACAAAATTTATTCGACAACTAAAGGAGCATAACATAAAATTATTTTTACATATACAGGGTGTAACGTAACGGCTAGACGAGAATTGTTTGTCTTTTTTTAAATGGAACACCCTATACATTTTTATATATTTTGAAGTGTATTTTATTCACCTATACGGACATATGAATTTTGTTTTAGTTTTCCGCGGCGTTGTCAAGTTTTTCCGTTTTTTCTCTAAAAAAGGCCGAATACACGCATTGCTTTGTGAAGGCGTACTGAAGTTATTTTAATAGTAAAGTTTAAGAATTTTTTTTTCTGCGCAACTGTAACTATACTCTATGTTTTGACATACTTTCTTTTAAATGTAATTATACAGAGTGTTCAATGAAGCGAATCAAAATTACTCCACTTCAAATGATTATAACTCGCAATTTTCAAATGGAACACCCTATATTTTATTATTCTGTTGTGTGCCATTTTGTATTACCTCCAATTATTATTAAGGGTATCCTATGCCTAAAACCAATAATTTCGGAGATTATTACCATTTTTCATTAAATTAATTTATTCAATTAAAAATTAAATCTAGTATACCATGGATATGGTTTTTTTTTAATTTATTGTTTTGTTTTAATTTACAAAATATTTTCAATATAACCGCAATTCTTACGGAAACATATTTGCAGACGGTTTATAAATGTGTAATTTACTCTTTGTTTGCGTCGACAATTCCAAATCAGTTACGAATTCGCATCATACTTTTTTGATAATAATACGAGTATTAACGGACAAAATTATTGTTAATTTTTACAAACTGATCCTCTAAACGATTTAGAAAATTTACCTCTCAATATTATCCGGAGATCGTGTTTCCAACACGATGGTGCACCAGCTCACAACAGTCTTAAGGTTAGGCATTATTTAAATGAAGAATTTCTTAAAAGATGGATTAGACAAGGTGGTCCAAGTAATTGGCCCGCAAGATTTTCGGATCTTACAAACTTACATTATTTCTTGTTTATCGGTTTATCAGACAGCACCGACTACACGAGAAGATATGATGGAGCGAATTCGTAGCTCTTTTGAAACTGTCAACGCAAATATATTGCGAAGAGTAAATTACTCATTTAAAAACTGTCTGCAAATATGTTTGCATAAGAATTGCAATTATATTGGAAATACTATACTAGATTTAATTTTTAATTCAATAAATTAATTTAGTGAAAAATGGCAAAAAAACTCCGAAATTATTGATATTAGACATAGCATACCCTTAATAACAAACGAAGGTAATACAAAATGGCATACAACAGAGTAATAAAATATAGGGTGTTCCATTTGAAAATTGCGAGTTATAATCATTTGAAGTGGAGTAATTTTGATTCGCTTTATTGAACACCCTGTATAATTACATTTAAAAGAAAGTATGTCAAAACATAGAGTATAGTTACAGTTGTGCAGAAAAAAAAATTCCTAAATTTTACTATTAAAATAACTTCAGTACGCCTTCACAAAGCAATGCGTGTATTCGGCCTTTTTTAGAGATAAAACGGAAAAACTTGACAACGCCGCGGAAAACTAAAACAAAATCCATATGTCCGTATAGGTGAATAAAATACACTTCAAAATATATAAAAATATATAGGGTGTTCCATTTAAAAAAAGACAAACAATTCTCGTCTAGCTGTTACGTTACACCCTGTATATGTGAAAATAATTTTAAGTTATGCTCCTTTAGTAGTCGAATAAATTTTGTTAATAAATATATGCCGTATTTCTAACGACAAGGGAGATATCGAAGACGGGCATTTCGATGACTCAGCCTGTATATGCCCATACAAAGTTTGCCATGGAAGAAAACCTATAAATTAAATGCAGAAATAATTGCAAAAACTGTAATTATGAGAATAATTCTTCATTTTGTTGTTACAATACAGAGGTACACTTCAAAAAACTAATATTATCAATTGTTTGATTTATTTGTTTTCTTCCATGGCAAACTTTGTATATGCATATTTAAATAAAAATGATACATTTTTAATTTTGCATTTTTCTCAAATATTTTATATTATTTGGTCATTAAATGTGAATATCGTTGAATTCAGAAATAATACTGAATAGAATAAGTAAATAAAAAAAAAATAGGTTGCCATTTAAAATAAGAAAGTTGCACCCCGCATTTTGAGAACCACGGGTCTAAAAAATTCTTGTTTCTCTCATTTTAATTGTCTTATAATTGTTTACTAATTTAACCGACCTCGTAGCTCTTATAGTTCTCGAAATAGTAATGGTGGCACACTTAAATTGAACATCCTGTATACCGTGTGTCCCACGTAAATGTTGGCATAAGCAGTTAACATGTAAAATAAGTTTTTTGTAAATAAAAAGTGTCCGGCAAAAAATTATGCATCCTAATTTTGTATCACAATACTGCCAATATCCCTACATCTTATTTAATACAGAAGAATTTATTTTGATACCGCAATTTAATGAAATTAATAATAATTCGTAATTTTCCGCCTACTGTTTTTATTGTTACTGACGTATAGTGCCAGCAATTTGTTTTAAATATTTGAATCTGTCACTGTCATCATGAATACATTAAATGTCGAGAACCGTGTAAATATTATTAGAATGTATTATGGGGGGCGCAGGGCAAGACAAATATCTGAGGACTTCACAGGAATGAACGCCGAATGGTTTCCATCGCCAGAAATTGACAGTGACTGACTAAAATATTTAAAACAATTTCCAAGCACTATACGTCAATAACAATAAAAAGAGTAGGCAGTAAATTAGGAATTATTAATATTAATTTCATTAAATTGCGGTATCAAAATAAAGTAATCTGTATTAAATAAGATGTAGGGATATTGGCAGTATTGTGATATAAAATTTGGATGTATAATTTTTTGCCGAACACTTTTTATTAACAAAAAACTGATTTTACATATTAACTACCTATGCCAACATTTACGTGGGACACACGGTATATACATATCACGCCTTTTACCCATTATGGGTGTGGCACTCTGCTTACGCAGATCCCGGTAAGTGATATATTTTGGCGTATGAAATGCGGTTACCAGCCGTCAAATCATAGCCCCCAAATATGTTAGGGGAGGGGGAACCAAAGGGGAAAATTAAAATTGACAATTGTTAACTGTGAGATTCGAACTGAGGATATCACGATCCACAGTCCGACTCGTTACCACAGAGCTATTTACCCCATAAATAATACAGCATTGTTGTAAAAACTTTCAGAAATCTTAGAATTATATTCAATAATACGTTATTCAACAAAATGCATCTTTTCTTCATTCTTCGGTGCATTCATGTTGGAAAATAATATTAAAGTATGAAAAGTTAAAACACAATATTTCGTTCAAAATTATAAGTTTATACAACTTACAAATATACAATTTGCTTTAATTTTGAGGCTCACCATTGAAATTTCGAGACCTATAAGAGACGAGTTCGATTAAATTAAAAAAAGTTGCCACACTAGTAGGACAAGTAATGACGTTTTTCTACTCGTCTGACAGTTGACATGTAGTCAGTTATTCAGTTATTTCCGGATATCCGGAATGTCGAATATCCGGGAAACTGGATTTACGAATGTCCGAATTTGTATCTTAATATACGGATTTTTCTATTTGGATAAAGTAGATACACAAAAATCTAGTTAGCCATGCTAAAAATATCGGGATTTGTTTTTTTTTTTATTATTGACTTAAATCAAAAATTATAATTAAATAATAATTTTAGCAAAAAACATATATTTTTCAAGCACAGTATACAGGGTGTTCATTTTAAGTGGTACACTATTGCTATTTCGAGAACTATAAGAGCTACGACGTCGGTTAAATTAGCAAACAATTTCTATATTATAAGACAATTAAAATGAGTGAAACAAGAATTTTTTTAGACCAGTGTTTCTCAAAATGCGGGGTGCAACAATTATACAGGATATTTCCGCCAAAATAAAGTGATTATTTTTAAAAACTATTGATTTAAATCAAAATTAGTTTCTGAGTTTATCCGGATATAATTTTATCCAGATATCAGTTTATCCGGATATTATTTTATCCTGAATTATCCGAATACAGGTTTATCCGGTTTAATCCGGATACCGGTTTATCCGTTTTATAAACCGGTTACCAGTTTTTCCGGATTCCGGATACGTACTTATATCCAGATTGGAATTTTTACGGATATTGAGAGCCCTATTTATTGATAAAATCAGAAGGTCTTGTGATATAACCCCCAAAAGTTTTTTGGTTAAAGAAATATTCAATCGAATCCATGTATTACTGATCACGTGTACAAAGGTAACAATTCCCCGGGAAATTTTCCCTTCTTGCTAAGTAACAGTTGTTGATAGTCGGTTGACAGTTTATTAAATATTTGATTTGTTTATTTCAAAATGCTAATTCACTGTATGTGAATGAAAATAATGATAATTATCGCAAAAAAAATTCTCACTTAATATTCCTCGACATTTTGTAAACTGTATAGTATAACTACCTCAAGAACGTTGCTTGATGGTAACTGTGATACAATTATTTCGTAATTCTCAATAATCTAGGGATAAGTTGAATGTTGCATACCTGCAGTATGAGCTGTCCGACCTCCAGGCCGCCAGCAACGTGCGCGGCGCCGTGCTCGTGAATGTTGATGATGCGGGGCAGCGGGTGCTTGGTGTTGGCGCCGCCCTCGATGGCGATGCCCAGGATGGGCTTGGACTTGCGCACGGTGACGCGCAGGTTGCCCTGCACGTCCAGCGCCACGTTGTGGCCGGCGGCCGCCGCGTCCGCGCCGCCGCCCTCCAGCCCACCGCTGTCCACGCGCGCCAGCCGCTGCATGCTCTGGTGCCGCCGCATGCCGCCCCCGTCCACGCCGCCGCCGTCCAGCAGGCCCTGCTCGTCCTTCATGTCGAAGCTGCGCGACAGCTTGTGCGCCAGCTCCTACAAACACAGCACTCACTCATCCGACTACACTGAGTATAGGTCGACAAACTAATATGTGCATACTACAATAGGTACATGGAAACCTGGACGTAAGCTTACAGCGTATTCGGTAATGTACTGATAAGCTTCAGGTATACTCAAAATGATTTTGGAGAAGACGCACGTCAACAAAAATATTACTAGATAATGATGTCACCAAGGTGCTCTTTGGATGTCACTATGCAACAACGTTTATATGGGATACTAATTTTTGATGAAATGAAAATGCAATACGTGTTGCATCACACGTGCCGCCATTTTTAGACGTACTTTGTTATATATTTATACATACATATTACAAAACACTGGATCACGAGGAGCACAAATTTTAACAACACAGTAAAGTCTGACAGTAAAGTGACAGTTCGATATGAATTTTGTATGTAAACGTGATCATTTACCAATAGCAACCACATAGCGAACAAAAAATGAACTACAATTATTTTTAATATTTAAAATTCCATTAAATGAATAAAATTGACTATAAAATCACTGCGAATTGCATTATTATATATACTTTTCTTAATGCTAGTATTTTTTACATCGTTTTATTTTAAACATTAGCAAATCTCAATAAACTTTACAAGTTATTTTTCACTTTAGAAAGTTTTTCTTAGGTTGATGACGTGCGTCTTCTCCAAAATCATTTTGAGTATACAACCGTTCTTTAGATAATTCTGAGTGGATAATTTTAATGAAAATCGTATATTACATTTTTGAACCAATCAGAAGTGAAATTTTTACATCTCTACCAATAAAATTTCCAGTATAATTGAAATTTGATTGGTCATGCACAGTGGATAATTTCCAGTATAATCAAAATTTGATTGGTAGATACGCCAAAAATTCTCACTTCTGATTGGTTCAAATACACCATAATGACAGCTCTGCTGTTATAGAATTCCGACCAGAAATTCACGGAATGGGGTCGTTCACCATTTTTTTTTTTATTTATTTTTTATGAAACTTTATCTAAATTGAAGACTATCTACACTTTTAAAAAGTCTTAATTGTTGTTCATTAAGCCACAATGATTTTTTTAAATGTTGTGACGTCATTGTAGAGGTGTTGGTGGCTCCCTAGAATACGATTTTAATAGTTTCGCGATGACGCATGTGTGTATGTCTGTCTGTCAGTCTGTGTGATATTGTATCACTCATATTGATTTAATACCTTTTCTGTACCGCTGTTGAAATCTATTTGTTACAGCTCTCTGTAATACCATCAAGTGAGATATTCGTGCAAGACCCTATACTACACTTTTATATCTTCCTAAAACGCACATCTGTTTGTCGACCTGTAATACCCGCTTAATACTTATAATGCAATTAAAAATTAATAAACGTGCACTTCATAACTTTGAAAATATTTCCTGTTGATATCATGCACACCACACACCACAACGATGAACCAAGAAATTAAACACTGCTTGACAATTTGACATTTTTACACATTAATTTTCATTAAGGTGACTATTGGGATCTGACATGTGGCGATATGCCATCTAGCGGATTATTTTCGAACACATTTTAGGGTGAAGATTCCGTTAGAAATACATTACGTCAATGGGGTCATAAACCTTTTTTAGTTTTATTTTTTTTCTGTAAATTTGAGTAAAGTTATGAATGTAGATACTAATTTTAATATTAAAAGGCATGTAGTTATAAAGATATGATTTTTTGAAATGGGTCTCTCATTTCAAATTTTTCGCTCGTGACGTCAGCATGTTATACTACTACAAAACACGCTCTAGCGGAGAAAGAGGAACTACACCTACTGTCAAATTGACTGTTATCAGTCATTGTTATTTACTGAGAGGTTTTTACAAATATAGTTTATTCTCATTACCTGGGCAAAATAATATAACAGATATAATAAACATAAGTTTAATTTCAAAATCGTTGTTAACTGCAACATATGACTTGAGATGACAGATGTGATAATGAGACTACCGACATTACCGACAAGCGACAAGATATAATACAACAAAGCATTTTGTTTTAACACGTCCCAAACTCTTTGACTAAAAATGTTATAATTAACGAATATCTAATTTAATTTATCGGAGTATTCATTTTAATAATAATAAGTAATTATTACAACACTGAAAAGCAAGTTTTTATTTGTTATCAACACCTCTTTCGCCTTGCCATGCTTTAAATTCTATTACATGATGACGTCACGATTTTGCAACCGCGAAACTTCAGAAAGGAAATTATGAATAAAAAGTTGAAAAATTATAAGAAATATTGAACAATATGTGACTGAAATGATCTAAATTTTTATAATTTGTAAAAAACACAACTTTTTTTTTAAAAGTGTGTGACCCCATTGGGAATAACGATTTTTGAGATAAAAAAACGATCGAAATTGTAGTTAAACACTGCGAACACGTGCTCATGTCCTACGTCATCAAAAACAAAACATCCCATATTTATTAAAGGGAGTCATTTATAATTAAAAATATGGAAGTTTTCGCATCCTTCAACTCTTATCTTTCATATTTTCAATAAACTTTTACTATTTTTGATTATGGTGGAATAGCCTATTAGCAATATTTTTGTACCGTTTCTAAAAATAACATAGAAAATATAAAGCCACTCTTGGCATTGTGTAGCATTATTGCTTCATATCTGAATGGAATATGGCAACGTCGCAACAACTGCGAAAGTTAAAATTTAATTTCGGAAAATAGGGAACAGTATTAAATTATTATATAAGCTATTGTTAGCTTGTACAAAATCTGAATATGCTATCACTACATTAAAATCATAATTGCTTTTGAAGATTCTTATAGTAGAAGTTTGGCACCAGTTTATTTATAAAAACAAACGATTATTGATGTGAGCGTGCAGAGTTTAATCCTATTGGTTCATCTATGTTTGGTTTATAGTGTGGTGTAAACAAAAACAAGTGCTCCGTGTTGCTATGCTGCTCGTGTTCTTGTGTATTCAATTCCGCAGCTGTTTTGTAAAAACTTATTGTATATCGTTCCATTTATACCGGCGTGAGCTTAGCTGCAAACTCGCACAACACACGTGACATATTTGTTTGCACGAACGCCTACCAACATTGCAAATTCAATACCAGGTTATCTACATTTAACACAATATGTATTTTTACTATTTTTTAAGCGAATTTATTCTTCCTACTTTCAAGTCTTGAGTTTTTGTTTTGACAACTATTTCTTTTTGTTACGTAGCAACTTGCTAATGGTGACAAAATCGCATCAAAACTAAATGGTTTAAGGTCAAACATACGCGTCTATGAACGAATCTTTTTTTTTTTAAACATCAAATTCTGTGTTTATTTATTTTCATGTTCTTTATAACAACCTCCATCTGTCAAAATTTCATGGATTTTTTACAGTGACTTGTACATTGCAATGTCAGATGAAGTACATATTTTCGTTGGGTTCGTTCTCTCGCATGAATTTTGTTTTGCAAATTCAAATTTGAATAAATTATTTCTTACAATTATTCTTATCGAAAAACAAAACAATTATTATAGTAAGGTCTTTGAACAATCTAGTATTTATATATGTGGATGAAAAGGATAACTGAAACATTAAACTATAAAATAATATTTGTTGAAGTCTAGTTGGTCAAACATTCATAATTTTGATAATGTGTCTCTCATTCCCATGAACGACTACAGTAATGAAAATAATTCGTATGTTTATAAATATGATCATCTATAACGTACTAAATTTATTTTCAATTTGAATTTACAGTTTTTGAGAAACAAGTAAAAATATACCAAAATATGTATATACTTTTTGGCATATTTTTATTTGTTGCTGAAGTTCCTTTTTATCACTCACATGGTTTATTACGGGTCTCGACAACTAAATTCCATATTCGTGATAAAAAATTGAACTTCAGTGCCTTGATACATAAATAACTATTATAATATTTCAAATGACGCATATTTTTGACACTTTACAATTATTTGACATATAGATGATTAAAATATTTTTTCTTCAAACATCATAAAAGTACGTTGTTATGTATTTGTATTTAACAAGTAGAAGTTCAATATTGTCGCCGCCGGCGTAAAAGTGTATCCTTGGCAACACATTTACTCCGGCGGCGGGCAAAGTAAAATATCATGTAAAATAGTAAGGTTGTAATTCAATAATTTGACAGTTAACAATGAAACAAATAAACAAAAATATCAAAACAGCATATTCTACGGCAACTTGAAATGCTAGATAAGACAGAATATTTTATGAAGCTTTGAGCATTTTATAATATTTATAATTTTATTTTCTATGTTTGAAGAAAAAATAGCATGTGTTATTCGGAATAAATGTGACTTTGTATGCTTCGCATGTAATTGTCCGACTCGCTTCGCTCGTCGTTCAAACTTACATGCTCAGCACCCAAAGTATCACATTTTCTCCTAATAACACAATATACTATTAGTTTTTGTTCCCAGTGTAACTAAGATTATTGAAATACCTATATTTTTATACAAGTAATTTAGTTAAGAAAAGTGTAAATAACATTTTATGTTCCAAATTTTTTTGCTAACATCTTTCATTTGAAACTTTTTTTCACAGCTGATTCTATTTTTGAAAAAACTGGAATTTAATGTTTTGTGTGTTAAGTAAAGTTCCTCTTCCGGTTTTGTTTCCACATCTTGTCTCGTTCGTGAGATATTGCGCACACGGACATCCATCCATCCATCCATCCATCCATCCATCAATCTATCCATCCTCACAGACATACATCATTAAGAAATTGGTCTTAACGGATTCAGTGGACGCCAAAATATGTATTTTCGCAATAATCTCGTCAGCGATTTTTTTTCATAATTCCAATACTTCTTTATACTTTATATAAGAAAGTAAAAAGATAGCATGTTGAAATTTTATACATAAAATTTGAATGTTAGCTTCAATTTTAATTTGAAACGTTTTTCTATATTTTGTTCCGTTTGGATATTAAAATTTTCGAAAAGTTATGTGGTGGACAATATAATTTAATAAAAATATGATGTGGCCAGCACATAACCTCCCGCCCAATATTACTCTTAAACGGTACAAAATAGTATTTGATGATACAGAAACATACCTTCTTACTTGTTTATTTTCTTTATATTTGAAAATTTTAATGTTCTTTCGTATATTTATATAATTTTGTGACATATATTTCACTAAGAAAACAGCTACACAATCACAATGACATGTGTCACATTTCGTAAAAAATTGAAAATTTTTAAATGGTGTACTAGGAATGCAAGATTTGTAAAATCTAATTTCTTTATATTTTATTATCCCTAAATCTAATGAAAATTTATAAAATTAGTGTAATCAAACCACATGTATTCCACCACAATATTCTTCAACTTTCAAAATAACATAAATTGTTAAAAAAGGAAATTTAACCGTGTTTTTCACGAAAAACTGTTAAGGGCTTCAAGCAAACTGCTACTTCCGGTCGACCAATTTTATCCAAAATCTAATCAGCTCTTCATTTAAATATAAGAAGCAATAATTCACAAAATTGTATTTTTTGGTATTATAGTATTTGAGTTATGCGAGACGAAAAAATTGCCACAGACTACACACACACACACATACATACATACAAACATACATACATACATACATACAGACATCATCGCGAAAATAGTAAAATCGTATTGTAGGGACCCTAAAACGTGCTTATTCATCGAAAACTCACCACCCAAATTTTTGACCAAAAACAATACCTCCCTTACCTAGAGGTAGGCGGGAGGTAAAAATATTATTTTCAAATGTAATATTCAAAATGGTATAGTCAAATAACGAAATGATTAAAACCCCTATACGGTAAGATAGCTGACATCAATAGGGTCTTTCACCATTTTTTTTATGAAATTTTATCTAAATTGAAGACTATCCACACTTTTAGAAAGTCTTAATTGTTATTCATTAAGCCATAATGATTTTTTTGAGATGTTGTGACGTCATAGTAGAGCTGTTGCTGGATCTAAAACTGTAGAGATTTAAATAGTTTTTGTCACATAAATGTTCTATTTTATTGTAATAATAATAATAATAAAATAAGTAAAAAAACATATGACTACAATTATTTACAATCTCTACTGTTTAAGATCCAGCAACACCTCTACAATGACGTCATAACATTTTTTTTAAATCATTGTGGCTTAATGAATAACAATTAAGACTTTTTAAAAGTGTGGATAGTCTTCAATTTAGATAAAGTTTCATAAAAAAAAATGGTGAAAGACCCTATTGATGTCAGCTATCTTACCGTGTGTTACCTTTCAAAACTTTGTTAACGAACCCTGCTAATAATTTCGCTTTATACATGTGACACTGCTAAATCAACGTAGATAAAAATAATTTCCATAATCATTAAACTGGATTGAGTATGAATCATGAGAGCACATCGGTATGTCCATGTCGTCCGTGCTGAATATGCTAACACCCTCACTCTCCCGCCCTACATACATGAAATAGGTCAAAGGTCACTCTATATATAGCTATTTGCATTCTGAACTATACAGGTTCGATTCCTATCACAGACAAACTAATGCATCGACTGACGGTAAGTTTCCAAGACAGAAGATACGGACACCGAGATGTATTGTAAGATAGGAGAACAGTTGACAGCGGTGCAATTTCACGGCCCACTGAAACCCTGCAATACCTTGTGGCTGTCAGGTAACGAGAAACAAGAGACGCAAGATGTGACAGGTTTAAATCGACGAAGCAATATGCAGCGTATGTGCACTGACACATGCTTGACATATAGAATAGATGTTTCAGTTGCATATGTTTGTTCTCATAGCAACTGTGATTATTTAAATATCCAGGAGGTAACATAAATAATTTTTTCTTCAAACGTCATAAAAGTACGTTGTTATGTATTTGTATTCAACAAGCAGAAGTTCAATATTGTCGCCGCCGGCGTAAAAGTGTATCCTTGGCAACACATTTACACCGGCGGCGGACAAAGTAAAATATTATGAAAAATAGTTAGGTTGTAATTCAATAATTTAACAGTTAAAAATGAAACAAATAAACAAAAATAACAAAACAGCATATTCTACGGCAACTTGAAATGCTAGATAAAACAGAATATTTTTTGAAGTTTTGAGCATTTTATAATATTTATAATTTTATTTTCTATGTTTGAAGAAAGAATAGCATGTGTTATTCGGAGTAAATGTGTCTTTGGGTGCTTCGCATGTAATTGTGCGACTCGCTTCGCTCGTCGTTCAAACTTACATGCTCAGCACCCAAAGTATCACATTTACTCCTAATGACACAATATACTATTTTGAACTTTCGGGTTTAAATGCCCTAATTTATGGTGCAATTCTAAGCAATTTTTATATTTTATCGTAAAACTGTAGTGTACGAGAGAATCGTAACAAGTCAAGTTACAGATTTACGATAAATGCAATTATTCTATGCAGAAAACTGTATCGACGAACGTTACAGATTAGCTTTACGATTGATATCATAGTTTACGGTCAGTGTCTAACTTCAGTGCTATTACAGTATTTGAAGATTGAATATGTAAGTTGGTTTTTAATTTATTTATTTACTTATCAAATACAACCATGTGGTGAGTTTTCATTACAAATGTTAAGAAAAATGGTCTTGTCTGCGAATTATGAAACAAGATCTTCATTTACATCCCCATCGTCTACAATCATCCATGAACAATCGGTGACATGTGTCAATGTCAATTATGACATACGAAAAATTTATCTTGGCAGTATTTGATACCACTTTTATTTAATCACCCGATATATTTAAATATAAATGGAATACTTTAATATTCTATGGAATTCTTGAATTTGATGGTTTATAAAATGGTTCTCCCCACAAACATCTTTGGGGGCTATAATTTGACGGCTGGTAATCGCACTTTATACGCAAAAATATATGCGTAAACAGAGTACCACACTCATAAGCGGTAAAATGCGTGATGTAAATTTATTTTTTCACGACATGGTAGGAAACCCCACCGTTCTTCTCCCGAAATAGTGAGGAAAATGTGTTGTTCCTCTCTAGAGAGGAAAATATAGAAGTGTAACCAATATGAATGTTATTTACAAAAAACATATTATAAAAATTGAAAATAAATTCCTAATTTTATTGAAAAATCCTTATTTTAGTGATATACATACTTGAAATTATCTTACAATTATGTTTTATATATTTCTTTTTCTTATTAAGTCACAATTTGACAACTTATTAAAGATATTTAAGATTGGTTCATTGGCAACACTGCTACACCGCCTTGTGTCTGATAACCTAACTTATAACGTGCCACTCTGTCAGTTTAGTTCTCCAAGTGTATTTTAGGTCCGAGAAAATCGTTTTTAGAAACATGTCGTGAAAAAAATGTTGTGTCTAACACGAGAGGAAAGCTCTTCTTCCACTCTCGTTCGAAATGCCTCACTCGCTGCGCTCATGAGGCAAACTTCGAACTCGAGCGGGAAAAAGAAGCGCTTTCCTCTCTAGTTTGACAAATAAAATTAATTGTCCATTGCTGATTCAATCTATACATTTGTTTGAAATGTGCAACAGTAATGTCAAATGGGTATACCAAATCTCTCATATCTGTGTCTGCGCAAGAGACGCAAGTAATTTCTAAAACATGTATAAGGTAATTTTTCTTGACGTAAATTTTTTTTCTGTTACCTGTTATATTCTTCAAGAAGGAGAGCAATATACAAAATATTTATATTTTGATTCATCTTATTGACAAAATTGAGCAATGATTAAAGAGAAACATCACTAATCGTAATGTTATATTATTGTTATCTTGAATCAACTCGATCTCGAATAGTCAAACGCAAACATCCAAATAATGTCTGATTGTTGATTCCAAAACAATGCTCTTCATTTGAAATTATTAAATTAATCCGTTGTCATAAGTATTGAATGTTGAAGTAATTTATAATGAGGCAAGCATTGAAAAAATTACTATTTATTTATTTTTGGAAAAGATTATTAAGTCGAAAAAATTGTGAAGGAAAATAGTAAATAAATCACTATGTTATATTGGATGACTTGGCTTTAAGTAAATTTATTTCAATTTATTTCGTCTTTGACGACGTTTCGGCTATTGTTACAGCCATTTTCAGGTCTAATTTTAAATTACAAAATATATTTAAATGTAGTCAGTTACATGCTGAAATTAATTTACGTTAAGTTTATAAAAAAGAATTTTAACACTAAATAATTACATTTTGTAATTAAAATTTTGTTGGAAGTGTACACTTCCAAGAATCGATAACGATTTTTTATAAACTTATCGTAACTTAATTTCAACATCTAACTGACTACATTTAAATATATTTTGTAATTTAAAATTAGACCTGAAGATGGCTGTAACTATAGCCGAAACTAGAGCTCTAGAAAAATGTAGGTATTCTCGTCCGCCATTTTGGGTCCAGATGTCATAAATAAAACAAGTTATTGGAATCCAGTTACTTAAAAAAAAACATTTAAAATTTGTATCTGTCTAATTTGAAAACATATTTCTTGAAATTCTGTAAAATCCAACTACACAAATCATACGGTAATATATTAGAAAGTATTCTGTACACTTACCTGTTAAATATGAAATATAATAATTAAGAGAATGATATATCACAATTATTAATCAATATCAACTTCAAATTTGACAGAAAAGAATTAAAGTAACTGGATTCCAATAATTTGTTTTATTTATGATACTTGGACCCAAAATGGCGGATGAGAATACTCATATATTCTAGTGCCTTACCGAAACGTCGTCAAAGACGAAATAAATTGAAATAAATTTACTTAAAGCCAAGTCATCCAATATAACATAGTGATTTATTTACTATTTTCCTTCATTTATTTATTTTCTAATAAATAACTCTTAATTTGTAAGTATTGAAAGTATGCTAATAACTAATTTGTGACTGTTTGAGAATCTGTATGACGTCATAAAATATCCCTCACTATTAAAATCATAACACATACGAATATTTTTGATGACGTACCGGTCATGACATCGCGGACAAAGTGTAGGTATCTTTTGAACTATATTAAGTTCTAAATATCATGAAAAATGTCAAAACTTGTAACATTTTTATCAATTTTGAAATGTCAAGCGCACCGATCCGCAACCGCAGCTCCGCGCGTGTGTTGCGGACGCGTCGGCCGCTAGGCGCAGCTTGCTGCACTGTCATCTGTTTTCATTAGAAAATACGTAATTAAAATTAATTGACACTCTGTTCATCCATCACAAGAAATAATCTTTTATCGGCGCATTTGAGAAATTTACTTTTACTTTCATACGACATGCCGTTGTAATTAATAGTTTTTGAGCCATCTAATTAATTAGCTTTGCTTTCCAACGTTGCATGTTAATTAGGTTGTTTGTAATTTGCAAGAAACTAATAGTACATTCAAGAATTTTACCTATATTTATTGTAATAATTCAAAAGTCTAATGAAATTTTGTTTCCAAATTTTACATTTAGAATTTGGAGGACCAAGTTACGAGCTGAATAGAATGGGGTCATAAACCTTTTTTCTTTTTATTTTTTTTCTGTAAGTTTGAGTAAAAATATAGATATAGATACTAATTTTAATATGAAAAGGCATTTAGTTATTAAGATACGATTTTTTTTTAATTTGGCATCCTATTTCAAATTTTTCGCCTGTGACGTCAGCACCTGCGTCATCTTGTTATTCTACGAAACACGCTCTTGCGGAGAGCGAGGAACTACACCAACTGTCAAATTGACTGTTATCTGTCATTGTTATTTACTGAGAGGTTTTTACAAATATAGTTTATGCACATTACCTGGGCAAAATAATATAACAAATATACTAAACATAAATTTAATTTGAAAATCGTTAACTGCAACATATGACTTGAGATGACAGGTGTGATAATGAGACTACCGACATTGCCGACAAGCGACAAGATATGATACAACAAAGCATTTTGTTTTAACACGTCCTAAACTCTTTGACTAAAAATGTTATAATTAACGAATATCTAATTTAATTTATCGGAGTATTCATTTTAATAGAAATAAGTAATTATTGCAACACTGAAAAGCAAGTTTTTATTTGTTATCAACACCTCTCTCGCCTTGCCATGCTTTACATTCTAATACAAGATGACATCACGATTTTGCAACCGCGAAACCTCAGAAAGGAAATTATGAATTAAAAGTTGAAAAATTATAAGAAATATTGAATAATATGTGACTGAAATGATCTATATTTTTATAATTAGTAAAAAACACAACTTTTTTTAAAAGTGTATGACCCTATTGGTAGTGGGTAGTAATCTAGTAATACTTGAAGGCCCATCAGTTTTTATTAATTTAAATTATTTATTAGTAATCATAGACACTTATACCATCTCAGATAAAAATCAATAGTTAAACGGTATTCCGCGGGAAATTCTTTAAATCAAATGAAATATTTATGTAACTCATTATATCATGACCTGCCTTTTCCTGTGCGTGGGAGAATTAACAGAATTAAAGCTGTTTAATAAAACAGGAAGTGTTGTTCCCCTTTGTAAGAATTGCAGAGTAATAAACGAAAATTATGAAAATAGAATGAATGACAACAAACTAAATGTATTTTTATACGTGACAGAAAATCTAAATAAATAGTATATTCCATAATGGGCGCATAAACCATAAACGAAATATGACAAATTTATATCAAAATCGTGTAACACTTACGGAATAATTAATAATTATTTTTTACCTCCCGCATACCTCTAGGTAAGGGCAGTATTATTTTTGGTCAAAAAATTGGGTAGTGAGTTTTCAATGAATAAGCACGTTTTAGGGTCCCTACAATACGATTTTACTATTTTCGCGATGATGTATGTATGTATGTATGTATGTATGTATGTGTGTGTGTAGTCTATGGCAATTTTTTCGTCTCGCATAACTCAAATACTATAATACCAAAAAATACAATTTTGTGAATTATTGTTTCTTATATTTGAATGAAGAGCTGATTAGATTTTGGATAAAATTGGTCAACCGGAAGTAGCAGTTTACTTGAAGCCCTTAACAGTTTTTCGTGAAAAATACGGTTAAATTTCCTTTTTAACAATTTATGTTATTTCGAAAGTTGAAGAATATTAAATTTTCCATGTTTTTTGATTACACTAATTTTATTAATTTTCATTAGGTTTAGAGATAATAAAATATAAAGAAATTAGATTTCACAAATCTTGCATTCCTAGTACACCCTGGAAACATTTAAAAATTTTCAATTTTTTACGAAATGTGACACATGTCATTGTGATTGTGAAGCTGTTTTCTTAGTGAAATATATGTCAAAATATTAAATAAATATACGAAAGAAAATTAAAATTCTCAAATATAAATTGAAAATAAACAAATAAGAAAGTATATTTCTGTATCATCAAATACTATTTTGTACCGTTTAAGAGTAGTATTAAGCGGGAGGTTATGTGCTGGCCGTATCAAATTTAAAAATAAATATTTTGCAGTAAGGCGATGTAATGAACTGAACTTATATTACATCACAGGTACTTGCATAGGCCAGAAATATGAAAATTAAAATCGCGCGTTTGCCGCTGCGCCAAACGCCTATTGTGGGCTAAAATAGAACTACGAAATGTCATTTTATTTGTTTTGTTTGTTGGTATTTAAGATTATATTTGTTGGGCTTCTATTGCTTGTTTTATAATTTCACTGTTTTATTGAGCTGTTGAAAAACTATTGAATAAAATTGTGTGTTGAGGTTAGGTTACATCACTACTCAAACTTTCCTATGTTATTTACTCGAATATCAAGTAAAATACTCTAAAGTTGCCAAAGAAATTATATCTTTATTTATAATAAGCTTAATTGTTGTAAATTAAGACTTATAATATGTAAAAATTATTCTTACATTAAAAAATATTTAATATCTATTATCATGAAAAATCTTTGTTTTAGTGCCACTGGAGCAGTACCAGTGACGTCACACAAACTTTAAAAAAATCATATCTCTGGTAATATATGGAATTTTCACATTGGGTTTTTACTGATTGTCATAGAATCTAATAAAGTTTTATAAAAAAAATTGTTTTATGGGCTCATTGAACCCACGATGTGGTTGTAGTTTTGTTGTATTTCGTATGGTTAAACTGTGGTTCTTGAAAGAGTGGTTGAGATTCGGAACATTCTGGTAAATTTTTGTCGGTAAACAGGGAATTCGCAATTTTATACCAGTTTTTATAAACACTTCTATCTGTTAACATATAGGTAAATATCAAATATTATTTCATCAACCATTGTTAAATTAATAAGAAAAGAGAAGCTTGTAGTCTTTCTTCACGTTTATTTTTTAAAGTACGACCGGTTACGAACTTTGAAAGTTCATCTTCAGATACCGACAATTAAACAAAAGTTCAGTAGCAGTAGGCAAGCCTTTTTATAAAGTAGTTATAATTATCTAAGATCCTGTACTTTTGTTTAATTACCGGTACCTGAAGGTGAACTTTAAAAGTTCAAAACCGGTTGTGATAAATTAAATGCACTTTTCGGGTCTTGTTAAATATTTAACTCATTAAGTTTGTTCCAAGTGGTCATTTCTGACAAGTTTGTGACATGTTTGTGACAATTTCAGTGCGCCTGCGAAAAATGTAAACAAGTTAAGTTTAAAACATAGACTGGAACGGCGAATGGAACGAAGCGCATGTGCATACTCATTTTTTGTTTTGACAGCTAACCTTAAATATAAATATAAATAAAGAAATTCATACATTTTTCGCCACAAAAAAGAAATGAAGCTTATGTTTCAAAGTTAACTTGTTTACATTTTTCGCAGGCGCACTGAAATTGTCACAAACATGTCACAAACTTGTCAGAAATGACCACTTGGAACAAACCTATTGTTATCATTAGAGAGCGGATTATATGCACGAAAAAACTGAATATAAATATTTTTTTACAAAATTTGTGAAGTAAACTTACATTTAGTTGAGACTATCTATAGAAATTTCTCCAATGGTCAATAATAATATAAATAATTGAACACTAAGTTAAACATAAAATGTACTCAAAATAATTAAAATAAGTATTTTAATGAAATGTAAAAAAAAATTTTTTTGCACTGATTTTTTGGGAAATACGCACTATATATATGCACAAATACAACAATATATGCAAAAAAAAATAATCTTAAATTATTAGATAATAGTTATTTACTTTACAAATGGGCAAAGTAAGGAATTACCCATGAGAGAAATTTTAGCTCACGAAGCCGAAGGCTGAGTGTGATAATTTTATCGAGTGGGTAATTCCACTTTGCCCACGTGTGAAGTATAACGTTTTATCCAACACTTCTTAATAAATGAAAAATTTATTAAATAATTATTATTTGACAGTAACATATGCTTAAATTTTTTAAATTAAAATGTCAATCGAAGTAGTTACCAAGGTGTTGAGTGTTATTATTATTGTTATAAATAAAAAAATACTCACTAGTGGCTTTCGTCAAAATTATACCCACTAGTGGATAATCTGTTACTTTGCTTGTTTAAAATCGCCATAGTTATGGAGCATTTATTGAGAGGTGTTGGATAAAAAGTATAAATGAATGCATTATGAATTTAATTGCACAATACAGTCTTAATCCTGATTCACAATTAACAAATAAACTACTGATATACATACAGGGTGGGCCATTTTAAGTTGCGTTCAGGAATATCTCGGAAACGAAGCATCGGATGAAAAATCCAAAAAACACGACTAAAATATTTTCGAGGGGGACATCCCATGACACCAAATTCAACCCCCCGCCCCAACCCTGGTGGGGTGGGGCGGGGGTAAGTTTGAAATCTTAAATGGGAACCCCAATTTTTTTTTGCAGATTCGCATTCTACGTGAAAAACGGAATTCAGTGACATCAAAATTTTCGCCCCCGTCCACCCCCCCCGGGCCAGTTGGGTGGTGGGAAACTTTCAAATTGGTTACGGGAACACCCACTTTTTCTCGAAGATTCGATCCAATTCTCGAGTCCCCTCGCATCTAACCAACGGGGTGCACGGCACTGGCACGGGGGAGGGGGGCAGGGGCGCAAATTTTGATGTTACTGAATTTAGTTTTTCACGCCGAATGCGAATCTGTAAAAAAATTTGGGGTTCCGATTTAAGTTTTCATACTCACCCCCACCCCACCTTCCAGGGTCGGGGTGGAGGCAGGGGTGAAAATTTTGATGGTACTGCATGTAGTTGTTAACGTAGAATGCGAATCTTTGAGAAAAAGTGGGTGTTCCCGTAACCAATTTGAAAGTTTCCCACCACCCAACTGGCCCGGGGGGGTGGGCGGGGGCGAAAATTTTGATGTCACTGAATTCCGTTTTTCACGTAGAATGCGAATCTGCAAAAAAAATTTGGGGTTCCCGTTTAAGATTTCAAACTTACCCCCGCCCCACCCCACCAGGTTTGGGGCGGGGGGGTTGAATTTGGTGCCATGGGATGTCCCCCTCGAAAATATTTTAGTCGTGTTTTTTTGATTTGTATAAACTAAGTTTAGAAACTTGATATTATAAAATTAGGACATAATTACAATAACAAATCATTCAAAATTGAAAATATCTAGCTTATTTGACATAATAATCACTGCTGTAAATAGGTTGTCAATACCAAATCCCTAAACTAAAGACTCCAACGTTACCTAACAAGCTGTAAAAAATGCCATGCTAGCTTTATGAAACACCGGGTATATACATATAACAGCTCGTTATTTTAACATACATGTTAACTAACATACGATTTAACACGCGTTTATGAAACCGGTCAGTAGTAGCTTTAATTTATTTATGAATAAAGCATTAAAGAAGGTCAGTACATAGTAACCTGTTCAAAAGAAACACAACGCTTCTAAATTATATGTTTTTAGATAGTTGAGTAAATAGAAAAATTTTATACGACGCACGGCCAGTACCTGCATTTAAGGACCCACGATGTATTACTTCGTCCGTAAATGCGTAGCTACCGGCCTAATAACTTAAATAGCTATATTGTATTTCTAATTAATTTAGCAATGAGCGTATACAGGATGTAAATCAAAAAGCGGGCCATAGGCGTTTAACATGGGAAATCAGTTTTTCCGTGCGCAAAAGTTCCCATATGGTTTTAGATGAAAATGGTTGAAATAAAAATTGTAAAAAATTTAATTCTGCATCTAAATCACTAATCAGATTTTATTTTACACGTCTTGTAATCTGTAAAATCGACTTTAAAGTTTTATAAATATTGCTAGTGATATGTAATTGTTTATAATTTTGTTTCAATTTCATGGCTGTCACTACAAATGAGCAATATTTATAAAAGTCGATCTTACGGATTACAAGACGTGTATAATAAAATCTGTTTAGTGATTTAGATGCAGAATTAAATTTATTTGAACCATTTTCGTCTAAAACCATTTGGGAACTTTTGCGCACGGAAAAACTGATTTCCCATGTTAAACGCCTATGGCCCGCTTTTTGATTTACACCCTGTATATAAAACACGAACGATTGCTGACAACGTAAGGCATAAACTCCATGTTTCAATATTTCATTTCCGATGTAAAATCTGCCTAAAAAACTGCTGGCGTTGTGTCATCTACCGCGAAATAGCTTCGATTAAAAAAGTGTAAAAAACTAGAATTGGATAACGAACCATGTTTAGTTTTATCGTTTTGTATCATCGCGAATTTATAGATGCACCAGGATTAGTTTTGTTTCATGTTTATCTGGAAGACTATCAGCGAAGTTATATGATTTATTAATTAGTATTACAGTTAGACCTACAAACTTTGTTATTTGTTATTTGTTTAAATTGTTATTTAAAAAAAATACAAAATACAGATTACAGTTTCGGCAGCATTCATTGACGAGGCAAAGCCGAGACAGCCCCTTCTGTAAATCTGGTATTTTGGTGCCGAGTTGGACAAATCATTTTTTTGCCGATTTGGAATTAATATTAATTAAGGGCCGATATTTCCATCTACGAAGTACCGAATAAATTATTCGTCGAATAAATGAAAATTGTCGCATCGAAATCATAGCTCAAATGATACTTATTGTTCTAGCTGTCATTGTCATTTTTTGATGCGTATTTTTTTTTTTATTTATTCGGAAGTTTATTCGTAGATGAAAAAATCGGGCCTTAGTGATTATTTTTAAAAAATATTTGGAATAGTTACTATGCACTTATTGACGGTTACTCTGTGTTTGTTGAACGGTTGCTATGTAAAATATTTTTACAGTTTGGGCAGTAAAAATGGCACTTTACATACTATTAGCAGTCTGTAAAGTGTCAAGTTTAATGTCAATGGGCAATGGCTTTACATCGATAACAATTATTGTTGATAAATTGATGACAGGAGTATCGATAATAAAAACAATAACTGGTTTTATTCAATGGGCTATATCTTAAGTTATATAATATTCTACAACTTTCAAAATAACATAAATTGTTCAAAAAGAAAATTTAACCGTGGTTTTCACGAAAAACTGTTAAGGGCTTCAAGTAAACTGCTACTTCCAGTTGACCAATTTTATCCAAAATCTAATCAGCTCTTCATTTAAATAAAAGAAGCAAAAATTCACAAAATTGTATTTTTTGATATTATAGTATTTGAGATATGCGAGACGAAAAAATTGCCACAGACTACACACACACATACATACATACATCACGGCGAAAATAGTAAAATCGTATTGTAGGGACCCTAAAACATGCTTATTCATTGAAAACTCACTACCCAATTTTTTTTATCAAAAACAATACCTCTCTTACCTAGAGGTAGGCGGGAGGTAAAAATCATTGCTGCTATATTTATTATATAGTTATATGTATAAGAAAGTCATGTGCTAACTACACCTCATTAAAATTTTGTTTCTATATGACAAATATTTGCCATCGCGTTTCTATAAATTTCAATTGTTTAACACAATCACCAGAACAGCTGAAGCTGATTCATCTTGTACATTTTTTGTTTGTTTTGGTGTAACACTTTCTTGATCTCTGCTGCTACTATTGTTGTTTATAGAGGTTAAGTGACTCATTTTCTTATTTAACTCATAATAAAAGAAGTGCAAGTACATAAAAACAAAACTCTGTTTAGAAATTGATTGTTGTTTGTTACAGAAACGCATTTCTAGGTCATTCTGATTTATTTTAATACAGAGAAATCTTGCAAATTAAAATTGTAGCCAATATTATAATATATATTTTTTTAATTATTAAAATTTATACTACATCAATTATTTACTACGATATGCTTAAAAAATTTGGTAGGCCTTCAAGTAAACTACCACCTCCGGTTGATGGAATGCTATCTATCACCATTAAAAATTTTTTTTAGATAAAACCTTATTTAAACTTTTAAAAAGTCTTAATTGTAATTCATTAAACCACATACATTTTTTTTATGTTGTGACATCATTGTAGAAGTGTTGGTAGATCTCAAACAATAGAGATTTACATAATTGTAGTCCTATAAATGTTCTATTTTTGGTATTTAGAATAGCATTTTGTACAACAAGTAAGGAAAATAATTTTTTTTCGTATTGGGTGTGAAATTTGTAATCTAGGCGTAGCCGAAATTAAAAACACACCGTATACGGAAATGTATACTTTTCCTACGTGTTGTACACAAGATTTTTTTCACTACCGTTAGAAAATAGTTATTTTAAAGTTTAGAATTTGATATTGTCTGATTTCTGCCATTTTGACGTTTTGAAGAAACTAGGGAATCGTAGATGTCAAAAAAATGTAATCTCGGAAGTAGTTAATTTAAATAGTAATACTTTCTCAAATAAATCTCTTGAAGTTATATTTTCAAAATTGTAAAAATGTTACTGTTAATAGTTACAATAAATAATGTTTTTGTTACTATAATAAATAGTTTACATTTCCGCACTAGTACGTAAATACACAATTCTTCCTAACTCTAATGAATATTGAAATAAAATCATTTTCAAACGGTAGTATAAAAAATTATTTAAGGGCCAATATTTCCAAAATCCGTTGCCTAGATAATACATTTATCAATAGAATAAACATAAAATATCGCATCAAAATCAAAGCTTAAATGATGATGATTATTCTAGCTGTCATCTTTTGAAGCGATATTTTTTGTTTATTACATTGATAATTTATTCTATAGTTTATCTGAGGTTGGAAATACCGGCCCTAAATGAAATTAAAATAACTTTTCGCGGTAAGTAATTAAAATATACATGAATTACAATTATTTCAGGAAGAACCTTAAATAATCTGTAAGATTATTTTAATCAAATGTTTGATTACCACTAATGTCATTCAATAAGACTTTAATTTCGTTGAGTCGACCTAAAGTAATATTTATTAGTTAGAAATAAATGTATTTAAAATATACTTACGAATTCAAAGGGAAACAAAAACCTATCTGGACATTTTGACAATCTGACAGCTAATTAATAATAAGAGAAGTACAAAGAATTCGGAATAGGATAGATATGCTCCATAATACTTTGATGTCATTATAAAGGTTTTAAAACTCAAATATCTGAATAATGAATAATATTTTGTAAACTTGTATTATATCTAGTACGATCTTTTTGGGTCTAATCCATAATATAAATAAATGGGGTTTTTTGGGCATATAAATGAGATGATAGAGTAAATTTCATTGGAATCAAAAATACCTATGTAGAATAATATTACCTACAACCTATATTTGAAACATTTTTCTATATTTTGTTGTCATCCGATTTAAAAACAATGATTTTTGTTAATTTGTTATTTTTCAGTTGTTATTGTTCATTAAAATATTCTTAAAATTAACAGAATTTAAGACACAAATAAATTGAGAACAACAATTTTCCTTTTATAAGATCAGAACAATTTTTTTTTAAGTTATTCTAAAAGTCTTATGTTTCTGGGCTCGTATAGCAGTTGGTGACTCACCTAGCAGCCCACGTATGGGTAATACCACCTTGTTAAAATGAAATTGAAAATTGACTTTCTTTTCGATACCATATTATTTACGCTTCAACAAACACACACTCGCATACAAGGCGGAGACGGAAACTAAATACTTTCACTGATCAGTCACTTGTTCCTATTTTAAAGATTAAACAAACAAATGCAAGTTGCACACGTGACGACATTGCGCCTACATGTCTTTCACTCTCTAAATCTAAACTGTTGTTTTATTTTCAGGTTTATTTTAATTTTAAATATTAGAAACTTAATGTCATCAACTTTACATTGAAGATACAAGTTTTCGGTTTTAAAATTTGTAGTTTTTATATTATTTATACAGCACCTGTACATTAAAAAAATAAAATAAATATATCATCACGCCTTTTACCCATTATGGGTGTGACACTCTGCTTATGCAGATCTCGGCAAGTGATATATTTTTGCGTATGAAGTGCGGTTACCAGCCGTCAAATCATTAAACCTGTACATTAAACATACATAATTTTACTTCTATATACATAGTTAAGGAAGACACTAGTTTTCTCATTTTTTGTACTCTTATTTTTTTGTAGCTGAATAAGATTTTCTGCTAAATGTCAAATCACTTCAAAATTTTGTTATGTTGATCAACAAACAATTTTTACTTTCTTATACAAAGTATGAGGAAGTATTGGAATCACGAAAAAAATCGCTGACGAGATTTTTGCAGAAATACATATTTTGACGTCCACTGAATCCGTTAAGACCAAATTCTCAATGATGTCTGTGTGTGAGGCTGGATGGATGTCCGTGTGCGCAATATCTCATGAATGAGACAAGATATGTAAACGAAACTTGGAATTAATAAGTTTCATGAAAATATAAAGAGCTGAATTGATTTTGAATGAAATTGAAAAACCGGAAGAGGAAGTTTACTGAACATACAGAACAATTAATTCCATTTATTTCAAAAATAGAATCAGCTGTGAGAAAAAGTTTCAAATGAAAGATGTTAGCAAAAATATTTGGAATATAAAATGTTATTTGCACTTTTCTTGTACATGTTTCTAATTTTGAGAAAAACTATATTATATATTTAATAATATATTTCAGTAATCTTAGTTACACTGGGAACAAAATCTAAAATATTTCTAACATCTATGTTCCAAACGTGTCAAATAATTGTGAAGTGTCAAAAATATGTGTCGTTTTAAATATTATAAAAGCAATATTTGTATTATTAGTTAGAAAATTATAAGACTAGATATTAATTAATATTTTAAATTAAAATCATAGCTGAAAACACAAAATTATACTATATGTCAAATAATTTTCACAATAGTTATACGCAAGGAACAAGTCATACATGTTCAGTTGGTTTTATTTGTATAAGAAAGTAGTGTGGTGACCACACCAGATTTTTTGTATTTCTCAGAGCAAAAATTTTACTTATCTAATAATTTCAAAACAAATATTTGACGAAATGTATGCTTAAAGTATAGTATTCTATTCGCATGTAATGGCTATCACTCATTCGAATGATTTACAACACGAGCGAACGCTCGTAATTCAAATTTCATTCTCATGAGTAATAGTATACATTACATGCTCCTTGAATAATATACTATTTTACAATAATTAATTGAATCTTGTCGAGTTCGGTGTCAAAGTAAATGATGTAAAGTATTTTGTCTTTAATAGTACATATTTTTGAAAAATAATGTTGATATTAATGAAATACAAACACAAATTTCAAATAAAATAGAAGTTATTGGTTCATATATTTTTTTTGTTTATTCTATGGCGCTAGTGATGATTAAAATTTATATTTATTTATTTAATTTTCCTGTTCCTGTTTAATAAAAATTATGAATAAGCATATCATTAGATGCAGAATATATTTCTCTATCAAAAACTTTTTAACTATTTTTCTGAGAAACAAGTAGAGCAACCATTATTTGAATATATCAAAATTAATATTAATATGGCATGATGATATATTTGCTTAATTAACTATAATAAATATAAAATTTCAAATATGAAAAATAATACGAAACAGGCAATTAATAATAGACGAACAAAACAGGCAGATCATAAAAAATGTTAAAGAGGAACAAGAAGAGATAAAATAAAGAACATGCAAATGTGACAAAAGTAGAAAGTGTTTGAAAAATTGTAACCATTCATTTTACGCTTTTTATTTGCGGAACTCGGGAAACTTTTCGACGAGTGAGACTGGCTTCATTTGAATAAATATTCTGGAAGTTAACTCAACGTTTGTTCACGGCAGCGTTAATGAGAAAAATGCAACAATAGTTTAATGAAATTCTAGGGGAATTATGTAAACGCAACTATGCAAATTTACATGCCATTAATTATAATATATTTGAATGAAAGTAACGTGATGATGATTCCTTGTATCTTTGCATTTTGTATTTGAACAGGCAAAAGGTAAGCGTCAATGGGGCCTTACACCATTTTAAAAAAAAATTTTTTATGAAACTTTATCTATACTGAAGACTATCTACACTTTTAAAAAGTCTTAATTGTTATTCATTAAGCCTCAATGATTTTTTTTTAAATGTTGTGACGTCATAGTAGAGGTTGATCTAAAACAGTACAGATTGTAATTAATTGTAGTCATATATTTTTTTCTTATTTTATTATTTTTGTTACAATAAAATAGAACATTTATGTAACAAAAATTATTTAAATCTCTACTGTTTAAGATCCAGCAACACCTCTACTATGACGTGACAACATTATTTAAAAAATCATTGTGGCTTAATGAATAACAATTAAGACTTTTTAAAAGTGTAGATAGTCTTCAATTTAGATAAAGTTTCATAAAAAAGAATAAAACAAAAATGGTAAAAGACCTCATTCCTCATTGAAGATGGAAACACTTAAATTCTGTACCTATATTATATATTTTTATTATTAGGATTTCTTTGACTAATGTACTGTTTTAGGAACGGGATTAATGTCCGGTATTATAAAGAAATTAACTGCCACTTAAATTTATTTTTAAAGTAAAGTTATTTGTTTTTAACAAGTGCACATCATTTTAAATTATTTTATGACTTTCTTAACATTGTCGTCAAAAATTTAATTGTCATTTGGATTACTTGATTTATTATAGAAGTAAATTTAATTGAAGATTCAATTTCTTTATAATTCCCGGCATTAAGAGGTTAATACGAAGAAGTATTTTTGGAAGAAAGACGTGTAAACCACGTCACAGGCAGCGAGCAATTTTCGATGAACAAGGAAAGGTCAACGTGTCAACCACGCTAGTTAAGGTCAAACATACGCGTCGAAAGAACGAATCCTTTATTTTTTATAAAAACAGCAAAATCTGTATTCTTCATTTATTTTTATGTTCTTTATGGCCCAACAACCTCCATCCGTCAAAATTGCATGGATTTTTTACAGTGACTTGTACATTGTAATGTCAGACGAAGTACATATTTTCGTTGGGTTCGTTCACTCCCATGAATTTTGTTTTGCAAATTCAAATTTGAATAAATTATTTCTTACAATTATTCTTATCGAAAAACAAAATAATTATTACAGTAAGGTCTTTGAACATTCTAGTATTTATATATGTGGATGAAAAGGATAACTGAAACATTAAACTATAAAAAAATATTCGTTGAAGTCTAGTTGGTCAAAAATTCAGAATTTTGATACTGTGTTTCTCATTCCCATGAACGACTACAGTAATGAAAATAATTCGTATATTTGTAAATATGATCATTTATAACATACTAAGTTTATTTTCAATTTGAATTTACAGTTTTTGAGAAACAAATAAAAATATGCCAAAAACACACTTTTTGGTATATTTTTATTTGTTTCTCAAAAACTGTATAGTCAAATGTAAAATAATTTTAGTATGTCATAGACCAATCATATATATAAATATACAAATTATTTGCATTACTGTAGTTGTTCATGGGAATATGTGGACTATATTTTACTACTTTGAAAATTATGTTCATGTATAATTTGTAAACAAAATTAGCTTTTTCAAATTGATTACAAAACTTTGAACTTTTATCTACAAATGTAGGTATAAAACATTATATGTTTCGTTTATTATGATAATGATATATTGTTTGAAAAAAGTCACGTTCATCTTGTGCTATCTTCAGCCCGTATGGTTGACTTTAACATCTAACTTGATTTAGGTACTTGTTGAATAACCTTGACTTTCTTCTTGCGACATTCGAAAAGGGAGAACTCAAGATTCAAGATTAAGCTAATAGAGTGTACTTTATCCAGTGAAATATAATAATACTGGAACGCTAACTGATGTTGAAAATGCGAGCCGAGAAACAGCCAGTAGTGGGGTCGATTGTCTTTTTTGTACAGTGCACTTCAATGTTTTTGAAATATATAATATATTAATAGAAATGAGTTTAATTAATTATTAGGTATGTGATAAATAGGAATTTTCAAATAATAATTGAGCAATAAACTGTTAAATATTATTTATCCAACACCAATATATGCTCCGTAACTATGGCGATTTTAAACAAGGAAAGTAACAGATTACCTACTAGTGGGTATAATTTTGAGAAAAGCCATTAGTGAGTATTTTTTTATCTATAACAATAATAATAACACACAACACCTTGGTAGCGACTTCAATTGACATTTTAATTTAAAAAATTTAAAGCAAATGTCTGTCAAATAATATTTATTTAATAAATTTTTCATTTATTAAGAGGTGTTGGATAAAACGTTATACTTCACACGTGGGCAAAGTGGAATTACCCACTCGATAAAATTATCACACTCAGTCTTTGGCTTCGTGTGCTAAAATTTCTCTCGTGGGTAATTCCTTACTTTGCCCACTTGTAAAGTAAATAACTATTTTCATTTTTGGGTTAAACAGTGCTACATGTGTTTTTAGTTATCAATCGTTTTATAAACAAGTGTTAGACAAATAAGGATGGCCCTACTACATCTGTCTGTTTCAGGCTCGTTTTTCGCTTTCATGAAAGCCTACAAGTAAGCGTTCCAGTATTACTATATTTCAGTGGTTTTACATGTCTATACTAGATGTCTGATTTCTGCTTGCTTGTTTTGAGGTTATATCGAGGTGTAAAGCCAGGAGACTTTTTTTTGCTTCATTCTAATATAAGAGAGATGAATGAGTGGAAAAAAATGTAGGTTATTAAAAATGTAAATTACATTCAAAAGAAAATAAAGAGATAAAAAATTACTCAACAAAAATTCTCTAGCGTGCTCTGCACGTCGTTCAACATAGTCTATAGTTGTCATTTTAACTTTAACCTCCTCCTCTAAGCTAGGAGGGCATAAATTGACGGCTGGTTACTGTACTTCATGCATAAAAAATATATTATTTACCGAGATCTGTGAAAACAGAGTGCTACACCCATAATGGGTAACAGATGTAACGACATATTTATTTATTTATTTTTATTTCTTTTAAAACTAAAGAAGACAAAGAGC
This sequence comes from Poecilus cupreus, assembly GCA_963942605.1. NCBI lineage: Eukaryota > Metazoa > Arthropoda > Insecta > Coleoptera > Carabidae > Poecilus > Poecilus cupreus. The sequence continues at coordinate 19,740,806 of OZ012719.1, forward strand.
GAAGAAGCACAAAATTAAGGTTTGTCGTAATACAAAAAAAAAATTCAATTTCTAAACTGTGAACTGTACTGAGAGAGAAAGCGAGTTAAGTTTTCTCGTAGTGAAAATTACGCTGAAGACTAAAACCAATACTGGAAAGAAAGGAGAAGAAATCAACGTGTAAAACACGGTGGAGATTAGCAAACAATCTTCTGACGTGCTCTGCACGTCGTCCATCATTGCTTATTCTTCCAAACTTATTTTATAGGTATGTATAAGAAAGTAGTGTGGTGCCCACACCATAATTTTTATACTATTCTTTCAAACTTCTTTCGAAACTGAGAAAAAAGAGGAAGATAGGTAGTGGAGAGAGAGAGAGGGAGTCAAAGTTACTCGAATAGACCTATTATACCCAATCGACGAATAGTCTACAGGGTTTCCAAGATTTAAACGGCCTAATTTAATCCATAGATTAAACACCTAAAACTAAGGTGAAATGTTCGTTTGAGCAAATGTCCGTAAATGCTGTATTCCAGAGATATTCATGTTTTTCTTATTGAGTAGCACTACTTTAAAAAATCAACTTCATAATGAAGTATTCAATATTATCTTATTGAGATGTGACATAATAATTAAATTAATAAGAAATTGTTTATTACCCAATTTCAATACAAAATTTAGTTTGCTTGCACTGATGTCTGGGCAAAAAATGAGAAACTATTAAGGAATTTAAAGAAATTTAATATTTAAAATAATAAAGTAATAACATAACTTCATAAACTATTTTTTTTCAGCACGTAAACATGCACGACAACGATCTGCCACTGCATTGGATGCTGCGTGACATTGCTCGGGAGATATGGTTTCGTAGTGAGTCTAAATTATTTATCGGTTCATCATAGACTGTTCATTTTATGGCATCCCAAAAAAATCTCTTTAAATTAATTGATAGTTTCTCATTTTTTTCCAGACATCAGTGCAAGCAAACTAAATTTTGTAGGTATTGAAATTAGGGAATAAACAATTTATTATTAATTTAATTTATTTATTATGTCACACCTCAATGAGATAATATTAAATATTTAGTTATGAAGTTGATTTTTTTAAGTAGCGCTACTCAATAAGAAAAACATGAATATCTCTGGAATAAAGCATTTACGGACATTTGCTCAAATGAACTTGTCACCTTATTTTTATGTGTTTAATATATGGATCAAGTTAGGCCGTTTAAATCTGGGACACCCTAAATAACGTGCTTTACACGTCAAACAATCCTGAATAATTGTTCCTCGACGTGTGAACCACGCCAGAAGCTTGCAGCAACACTCGGCAACAGCGTGGTTTACACGTTGTATAATAATAATAGTCATGCAGTGTGCATAATTTTTCAAACACTTTGTGGTGTAACTGGTTGTCTACTGCTACTAGTGTGCTGCACTACTGGTAGAATCTACTTGCTAAGAAGAATGAGAGACTTACGAGTGGCCTGCCCCAGTACCATGACTTCATTCGCTGCGTCCAGCCGCCCAGCTGGTTCCGCAAACCACCTAGGTACCCGCTCTGCGAACAACACATACGCACTCTAGCTACGCCTACGGCTAACACTACACATCTAACACTTTAGCCTAACATGACATGAATGAACGATCAATGTACCGACATCAACGTACTACATATAGCGGCGGAGGAATAAGGAAAACAACTGTTTTTATTAAGAATCCGTATGATTGAATATTATTGTTGCTGTTGTTGAGTTAGTAGAACATTCTTAGTTTGAATTTGAACAGTGCAATGGGCGCATAAACCATAAACGTAATATGACAAATTTATATCAAAATCGTGTAACACTTACGGAATAATTAGTAGTCAAGTATTTTGTTTTAAATATTTTGCAGTAAAGCGATATAACGAATTGAACATATTTTGACGTCACGGGTACTCGCATTGATTCTATTGGCCAGAAATATGAAACGTGCAAGTCGCGCGTCTGCCGTGGCGCCCAACGCCTATTGTGGGCTAAAATAGAACTACGAAATGTCATTTCATTGTTTTGTTTGTTGGTATTTAAGATTATATTTGTTGGGCTTCTATTACTTGTTTTATAATTTCCCTGTTTTATTGTGCTGTGTTAAAAATCTATTGATTAAAATTGTGTGTTGAGGTTAGGTTACATCACTACTAGCGCCAGTGTTATCAAACTTTTGTATGTTATTTACTCGAATATCAAGTAAAATGCTCTATAGTTGCCAAAAGAATTTTATCTTTATTTATATTAAATTTAATTGTTGTAAATTACGACTTATAATATGTAAATATTATTTTTATATTACAAAATATATAATATCTACTATCATGAAAAATTGTTGTTTTAGTGCCACTGGAGTAATACCAGTGACGTCACACAAACTTTGAAAAATCATATCTTGGGTAATATATGGAATTTTCACATCGGGTTTTCACTGATTGTTATATAGTGTAATAAAGTTTCATAAAAAAAAACTGGTTTATGGGCCCATTATGAAGAAATTATTTGGGATTTTTTTGTGATGATACAAGTACAACCCATAGGTGACGCACTCGGAAACCAATCAGAACGTTCACCAAACTTAAGTGTCACGTGGTCATGGTACCGGGAAGTTTGTGAAATAAATCCAGGAATAAATGTATACACCCCAAAATCCCGAATGCTAAAATCCCAAATGTCAAAAATTCCGAATGTCTAACATCCCGATTACTTAAATCCCGAATTACTTAGATACTGATATAAGTTAGCTTTTTTTTTTCAAATTTTGTACAATTATCATTTTTCCGCTTATATAGTATTACACTATGCAAACACATACTCTTCCCGAAAAAAAAAAAAGAATAATAATACTGTAATATAAGCAGAAATAAGATATCGTATGCAAAGTGAAAAAAAGCACAATACCTTTTCCAAGTACGTACAATAAACTGAGTAAAACATTGAAGTAATTGAAAAGTATATTAAAATTTATCCTGATATTACACTAACTACATAAAAATCAGCAGCCACAAAGTGATTGAAACATACAGAAATTTATTTTCTTTGAGATAGGCTTTCCAATTCAGAGGACAATTGCACATTTTTTGATAATAACGAATTTGTAGGGTAAACTATAAACCAAAATTTTCTGTTTTCTAATAATCACTGTAGCATTTTTGCTTTTCCTCGTCATTGTTCGTCACATCATAGTTAAACACACCTTACTAATACTTATACAAACACTGTCTATTTCATATAATAATTAAAAGAAAACATAAATAACATACTTTAAACTAGTAAATTTGACAACAATACCATATATTTATGTAAGTAATGAATATTTTCCAGGTTTTCCTTATTCCTCTTGCTTAAGAGTTCTGCCGGAAAGTGTCTCAGCCACTTACAATTTCTTCGCGAATATGTCATTGTCATAGGCGTTGATAAAACATTTTTTTTTTAAATAAAAACTGTCCAATTAACAACAATGCACATACATCTTATCTAATATAAATTTATCCATTGTTTTCACTTTAAGAAAATACAGGAATCAATGATGTCTGTGTAATGGATGGTAGTACCTATAACTTGTATATATTTTCGTATGTTTTAGAATTCACGAACGAGAAAAAATACTTCATAATTATAAGATTCATACTCTGTTTCAAAACAATGCAGAAAACTGAGTTGATTTTGGTAACAATGGGGTTGTTTACTACTAGAGTCACAAAATAAATAAGTCATTTATATTATGACTGTGCCTTAGGCTTGGACTACAAACTTTTTGCTCGCGAGGAATATGTGCCATTTCATTACTTGTTGTAGAACATGCTATTGTAGAATGACTTGTAGGTAATAAATATTGATTGGTATTAAATTTGAATTTAATAGTAATTTATACTATAAGATCGTATCAGAAGAAAGGTTTTAGGGAACAGAATTGAACATATCAAAAATTAATTGTGAGTGATCATCAAATTTATAAACTGTTGCACATTGAAAAAAATGTTTTACATAAAAAAGGACATATTTTTAATATCACAAAACAGTGGCGCAGATTTTTTTTTTCTGTAGCTCATTCAAGATCAAACATATAATTTATTAAATGGAACCAATAGCAAAAAATATCTTAGTTCATTGTATAATTTTTAGGGCCCTAAATAGAGTAACTAATCCGTATTAAATAAGAATTAGATATAGTTGTTAGTTGGACAGTTTTTATTTTCCAAAAATGTCTATGACAACAAGATGACCATAAACTATCTCGAGCTACCATAACTTGTATCAAACGAAATACTATTATTATAATCAACAAAACTCTTTATGAATTGTTATTGTATATATTTCTGTAGTCAAAAAATCAAGATTTCATAATAATAATTATATTTTTTATAATATAATAGAGAGTATGTAATGGTAGAAATTTTAATTTATTGTTAATATAGATACGAACGCGAGTTAATGTCAGTACATTACCAGAAGATATGATATTTAACTATTCGAGTATTGGTTGAAACTTTGAAATGTAATTAATATTTAGAAACACCACGCTCACGATTTAATTACGAAAGCGACAAGGCAATAAATATCTGTTTCCTTTCTTAAAATAGATTCATAAACTTCTAACGTAAATAGAAAAAGCTTTTAGACGTTCTAGTAAAATAAAAGATTTTTAGTTATGGCTGGTTTATATTATATTAATTTAAATTAAAATTTTAAATATATGAAACAAACTGTGATTGGTTGGATTAAAATAAAATAGGTATAGAATATAAAATATGGTGATATTTGAAATGTAAATTGAAAATATATAAATTAAATCCATAATAAAGCGGCCATATCAAAAAAAAAATTTATTTTAAAATAAACACTTTGAAATATATACATAATTATCTTAAGATGAATTTTTCATAAATTTCTAAATATTAATTCAACTAAATAAGTATTAATTATATAGCTTTTCTAATTGATAGCTTATTTATATTTATTGAACAAACATTTTCTAATCTATTTCTAAATTTATCGGAATTTTCTAAAAATTGTAGATTGCTATTCACTATAATTATGATTGACTATAACTTCTATAAATTGAATGTTTAACTATTGCTAGTATTCTCTAATTTATTCTAATTTCTGAATGTTAATTATAAAATACTTACAATTTTCACATTTCAAATTATTTTCTGCTTTAAAATAAATTGCACGATGATATATTGGTATTAAAATTTATTGTTATTTATATTGCTTAGCGGACATAAAGTGGCTCTTTATGGACTAATACATAATGATAAAGCAAAAAGGCATATTATCAAGATAAACGACAAAATAAGTTTCATTAATATATTACTAGGTAAGTAATTCAATAGAAACATAATTTTTAGTAATGGTAATATTATTTACACAATTAGAAGTAATATTTTGATGCTATTTGAACGATTTCTTCCAAAATAATAGGTCAGAATACTTGAGATGACAAATGAGTTTGTACAATTTTTTCAAAATAATAATAAACAACTTAGTAATCAATCAACAGAAAAAGCACACTTAGAAACTATCAAATTTTTTAGTGTCAACTTCATACACCATATATAAATATTTTCTAAACTAATGAAAAATAATCTGCTTTGTGGTCAAATGTTACACGTATACAGGTTGGTGAATTGAAGAGCACAAATATAGCGTTTTAAATAATATTTTTAATGTTCAATTAATGGTTTTTCTAATTATTTTACATTAAATAAATTAAATAGTTTACTGTATAGGAAGAATTTCTGAATGTTTTTGACACTAATATTTATAATTTTACTGTACCTGGAACCAGAAAAATGATGAAAATATTTATTAGTAATTTTCTTAATATCACCAGTGCCATGAAATAACAAAACAAATGTAGAAATTAATAGTTATTTTGTTATTTATGTATCAAGGCACTGAAGTTTAACTTTGTATCACAAATATGGAATTTATTCGTTGAGGTCCATAGGGCCGAGGAAAATAAACCATGTGAGTGATAAAAAGGAATTTCAGTGCCGAGGTACATATTAAGTTTTATGTGAAATCTAAAATTCGAAAAAACTGTAAACAAATTACAATATAGGTTAAGTTTATACATCTGTCAATGGTCAATTAAAATTGACAGTCAGTGTTGCCAACCTCGAACAGTGAAGTTATCATAAACAACACTTAAAATTATGTGTTTTGTCCTCAATTTCGTCATCGGAATTAATTAGTTAATTCTTCTTGCAAATTTTGTTTCATGTTATGTCCAAATTTACTATAGTACGTCAATATATCTGCCAAAATTATCCTAATTGTACAATAATTATTTTACGGTTGCCAACACTGCGTTGCTCAAAGTCGCCGTATAATGGGTTACTTTAGTGACTAATTCTGAGCTTTTAATGACGGTTTTTGAGCACTTTAGTACCGATTTCAAATAAAATAATTTTTTTGTGACGATTTTGTCAAAAATGTATTAAATGAAATTACTAAATATTTGTTTAATATGATATAATTAATCATTCAAGAGATATAAATAGTATTAGCATTGATTATATATACTTCGTACGAAGTATATATAATCAATGGTATTAGCAATTCATTTGTTTTCTTTGAAAGTGGCACTCTGTAAAAAGCGAAAAATTATACATTTTATTTTACATATATCTTATGATAGAAATATATTACATCAATAATTTTAGGATCATTTGATCCAGTATGTTATTTAAAATAAAATAATTTTATTTTAAATCGGCACTAAAGTGCTTAAAAATCGTCATTAAAAGCTCAGAAATCGTCACTAAAGTAACCCATTATACGACGATTTTGAGCAACGCAGTGTTGGTAACCGTTAAATAATTATTGTACAATAAGGATAATTTTGGCAGATATATTGACGTACTATAGTAAATTTGGACGTAACATGAAACAAAATGTGCAAGAAGAATTAACTAATTGATTCCGATGACGAATTTGAGGACAACACACAATTTTGAGTGTTATTTACGATAACTTCACTTCTCGAGGTTGGCAACACTGACTGTCAGTTTCTTTTGACAACTGACAGATGTATAAACTTAACCTATATTATAATTTTTTTAGTTTTTTCGAATTTCAGATTTCAAATAAAACTTAATATGTACCTCGGCACTGAAGTTCCTTTTTATCACTTACATGGTTTATATCGGGCCTCGCCAACTAAATTCCATATTCGTGATAAAAAATTGAACTTCAGTGTCTTGATACATAAATAACTATTAATATTACAATACTTCAGAAAATAATATGGAGTTACAACACATAAACTTCGTCTTAATCAATTTTTAAACGGTATAAAAAATAAAATCTTTGGAATATAACAAAATATACTCTAACACTAATCTTAACTTCACTTCTCAATGAGCAGGTCACTGCGATCTTGAAGATGGTGACCATCATTGAAGATATTTATTTAGTAGACACGTTGTATGATGCTTTATGAATTTAAATTTAATTGTACGTGACAAAATGACGTGTTTATTTAATTAGTAGATAATTGTTCTTGATAATATTCTAGTCATTGACCTATAAAAGGTTTAGTTTTATTATAAATTACTTGTGTCTGGTCAAAATTTGTTGAAGTTAGGAGCAATTTATCAACCGGAAGTGCTGGTTAACTTGAAGGCCTAACAGGTTTTTCAAACAAATTAAAAATCCTTTAAAATTGGTCATTATTATTTATATTGTATTGCTAAAACAAGGGTTGGAAATTCAAAAAATAGTATATTTACCACAGGACAGGTGATTATTTCCCTCGCCTACGGCTCGAGAAATAAACTTCGCCCACAGAAATAAACTAATTATTATTATTAAATAAAAGAGTTAAAGAAAATTTTGTCAAATTTAATAAGATAAAGAATAGTTTTGGCTACAATTTTTATTAGAAACTTTTATAAAGTTGTTTGCAAGCTACAATAGCGGGTTATGATTTTGACGTCACAGGCAAGAAAGAGAAAGATGAGGTAAAAGTTGAGATGGAAGTTCATAACACAAACATATATGTTTGATCGTTTGAGATGGTGTTTTAGCAAGGTTATGTTTTTATTTTTTTTGAAGTTTATTATTTAGGAAACTTAATCAATTTAACCCTCTATTGCATACTGTTCCCGATCGGAAACATAAAATTTAAAATTCTTCTTTTCTTTTCTTATGCATTTTACATTCATGGCAATCATGTTGTAGCATTTGGGAATACTATATACACTTTGTCAATTGCCAATTAGGTCATTCCTCCCAATTTGACCAACATAAAAAAAAATTTGAAGTGGAAAAAGGATAATTACAGAAACTGAGATATAAAATGTAAAATTTGAAGGAAGCAGCTTATTACCTGCTGATATATTACAGCTAAATACACCTTTATAAAATTTCCAAATTTTTTTTTTTTATCTGATGTTTTCCTAGAAGAGGTTGTTTATCAAACAATTTTGTATAGTACGCAAATATGACCCAATAGACCAAAGTTCTGTTGTAAGTTGAATTTGTTCATAATGTTCCCAATAGTGAACAAAACTTTAAAAAAAATTTATGTAACACACTTATTTTAAATATATGAATATTTCTTTTGTACAAAATAATTTTTTTGAGCCCTTATTTAAAAAAAATAATAATAATTGATGCAATAGAGGGTTAACACTGCCCATATAATCTTTATAGAAATAACGGGAGTCACTATTGCACAAACCATACACACACTTTATTTTTCATATTTAGCATCATTTCAAGAACTGTCATTTTGACAGCGTTTTGTTTGTATTTCGGCCACGTGAATCTCATCGTAGTTCCATGAAAACATCCATAGATGGCAGCACGAAAATTTGCTTCTACATAACCCTCAATTTATTTATCAGGACAAGCAAGATTCGCAAGAAACTTAAATAGAGCGGAGTGAGGAGACTCCACACTCCTAACCTCCATCAAACTTTCTATACTTTAATAAAATAATTCATCAATTATAATAAGAAATGGACACTTTAATCTCTCAATATTAAACTTGCAACAACAATAAATAACAAAACATTCCCGTATCATTCCCTGCGCCGGTACAACCGTAAGTCTCGCAGGTGTCAAAATACAGTACAGGGCACAAACATGTCATAAATAACACCGCGCGCCAGCATCCGTGTCTGTGTGTACGTACAACATCAGAAGACTTCCTTGCTAAGTCTGAGGCTGGCCGATGCGATGTACAAAGTGGCTCCTGTAGCGGAGCAGCGTTATTTATGTTTCGTTTTGTCAGGTAATGAATTTATAATGCGGGGTTTGGCTTGTGGACCGCGTGGACGCTACGCGTGTACTAGGTTTTAATAAGAGTTGTGTGTCAATGGCGTATGTGGTTTAGGCTGCTACCGCGAGCTCTGTTTTGGGGTGTTTTAAGAGATGTGCTTGGTTTTAGCGTTGTACAATGTTCTATAATTATTTTATAATATATTACTCTGTAATATTTATTTGAAGAATTTTTTATATAAAATAATTTACAACCGAGACTAAAACAGAGAGTAACCATAAAACCTTGCAGGTCTTCAAGTAAACTACACAGTAAAAAATTTGATTTTCGATTTGTTAATTTTGCGGTTGTGAAGTATTTTTAGTTAATATTGTCTAATATATTATGTTAAATTAACAATTTGAACAAATATGACAATTTGTTAAATTAAAATTTTGTCAATTCGAATTTTTAACAAACAAATTATTGTTTTACAAATAGACTCGTCAATAATAAGTAAATTTAGCTAACTTATCAATTTGAAATTGTTAAAGAAAGTTTGTATCCTTTGTAACGACTTAATTTGTTATAATAACTATGATTTATTGTTCTGCTTCAATATAATTGCTAAAATATTTAGTCAAAAGCACATGAAAATAAATGTTAATAATTACTATATTCACAAATATATTTAGTTACGAAATACAAAAACATTGCTACTTGCTAACAAATTTGAAACTTGTTAAATTAACAAAAATTAACGGTGGGTCGTCTGAGACTCAAACAGACACGTGTGAAGTATAACGTTTTATCCAACACTTCTTAATAAATGAAAAATTTATTAAAGAAATATTATTTGACAGTGACATATGCTTTAAATTTTTAAATTAAAATGTCAATCGAAGTAGTTACCAAGGTGTTGTGTGTTATTATTATTGTTATAAATAAAAAAATACTCACTAGTGGCTTTCCTCAAAATTATACCCATTAGCGGATAATCTGTTACTTGCCTTGTTTAAAATCGCCATAGTTATAGAGCATTTATTGAGAGGTGTTGGATAAAATAATTAAATTAAAACCTATTTTTCATAATTGTAGAAGTGTTGCCAAGGAAACACTTTTACGCCGGCGGCGATAATATTGAACTTCTGCTTGTTGTGAATACAAATACATAACAATGTACTTTTATGATGTTTGAAGAAAAAAAAACCAAGGCGATTTCGACTGGCAGTGGTTACTTGTCGGTTACGTGTTCGGTTGGTTACAAACAATGACGTCACACTGACCGAACGGTTACTGAAAACGCGCGGTAGATTTTAACATGAATCAAATTTGACAGAAAACATGAAAAATATGACAGCGTACTAGTTTGAAATCATAATAAGTGAAAATTAAATAATGGAGGGTTATACAGAAGCAAATTTTCATGCTGCCATCTATGGATGTTTTTATTGAACTACGATGAAATTCACGTAGACGAAATACAAACAAAACGCTGTCAAAATGACATTTCTCAAAATGATGCTACATATGAAAAATAAAGTGTTTGTATGGTTTGTGCAATAGTGACTCCCGTTATTACTATAAAGAATATATGGCCAGTGTTAAATTTATTAAGTTTCCTAAATAATAAAGTTCAAAAATAAAAATAACTTTGTTAAAACATCATCTCAAACGACAAAACATGAATGTTTGTATTATGAACTTCCATCTCAACTTGTACCTCATCTTTCTCTTTATTGCCTATGACGTCAAAATCATAACCCTCCATTGGTAAACTAACCGTTGGACGAACCGAGCTCTCGAGCATGTTACTGATTTGACAAACCTAACTGTCACTGTTTACATATGACGTCATAAAAGTGTCAGTTGAAATCAATTGGTTACTCTATTTATTATCCATTTTTGTGACCAAGTACTAACCGGTGCCAGTCGAAAGGCGATTTTGACTGGCACCGGTTAGTACTTGGTAACAGAAATGGTTAGTAAATAGAGTAACCAATTGATTTCGACTGACACTTATATAAAGTCATATGGAAACGGTAACAGTTTTGTTATGTCAAATCAGTAACATGCTCGAAAGCTCGGTTCATCCAACGGTTAGTATTCTGATTGGTTGAATTTCACTTGTGATGATTTCAAACTAGTTCGCTGTCATATTTGTCATGTTTTCTGTCAAATTTGATTCGTGTCAAAATTTACCGCGCGTTTTCAGTAACCGTTCGATCAGAGTGACGTCATTGTTTGAAACCAACCAAACACGTAACCGGCAAGTAACCAGTGCCAGTCGAAATCGCCTGAAATCGCTTTATTTTATGAAATGTCATTTTCCATGGCCGTGTTACAATTTTACTAATAAATATTGATTTTAATTAGATTGATATATCGTGAAATACTAATATGTAAATGAATGGATATGCATTTTATTATATGCTTCTTTAAATTCTAAACAACTTTTGTATTTACCCTTTTACAGTAACGTGAATATGTTAAAATTTACAGCAATTTAATAAAAATAATATTGAAATCCATATGTACCTCATTTCAATTCTACGCTCGGTAAGTATAAGAAAGTTAGACAAATTTTCAGAAATTATTACAGTCAACTTCTAAGAAATACAACGTAAAACTAAATTACTGTCGACGTGTTCAAAAGATGTAAATTTTAGAGGTAAATAAAAACTACACATTTTTAATTCTAGTAGTTTTTTACAGCACAAACAACTAAAAAACATAACAATAAAATAAATTTAAAAAACTGTCCACCTCAATGTCAACGACCAATGACCAGCGTCCAGCATTACGCAACGCAACCATGACAACAAAACAACAACAGACAATTTAAAAACAAAATGGTAATTAACATCCGCGGCAAATAGCAGGAAAAGCCGATGGGCCCGAACGCCACCAGAACAAAAAACAAGCCGTGATTATTAATAAAGTCCGGCGTGTGTGAAGACAGGCCTCTTCAAGCACCAGAACCAGTCTTACAGTTACAGATGGACGCCCGGGCCCGGGTCGGGGGCGCCGAAATTTCCCACGGGACGGCACTGAACAGATTCGGAAGATTCGGATGAGAGGTTCTCACGATCTGATGGTATTTAGGCCCCGGACAAAATGACACGGAACTTTACAATTTAAAAAAATCAGTTGCTAGTTTTACCTTCCACCTACCTCTAGGTAAGAGAGGTATTGTTTTTGGTCAAAAAATTGGGTAGTGAGTTTTCAATGAATAAGCACGTTTTAGGGTCCCTACAATACGATTTTACTATTTTCGCGATGATGTCTGTATGTATGTATGTATGTATGTATGTATGTATGTATGTGTGTGTGTGTGTAGTCTGTGGCAATTTTTTCGTCTCGCATAACTAAAAAACTATAACACCAAAAAATACAATTTTGTGAATTATTGCTTCTTATATTTAAATGAAGAGCTGATTAGATTTTGGATAAAATTGGTCAACCGGAAGTAGCAGTTTACTTGAAGCCCTTTACAGTTTTTTGTGAAAATCACGGTTAAATTTCTTTTTTCAACAATTTATGTTATTTTGAAAGTTGAAGAACATTTAATTTTACATGTGTTTTGATTACACTAATTTTATTAATTTTTATTAGATTTAGAGATAATAAAATATAAAGAAATTAGATTTCACAAATCTTGCATTCCTAGTACACTATGGAAACATTTAAAAATTTTCAATTTTTTACGAAATGTGACACATGTCATTGTGATTGTGAAGCTGTTTTCTAGTGAAATATATGTCAAAAATTTAAATAAATATACGAAAGAAAATTTAAATTCTCAAATATAAATAGAAAATAAACAAATAAGAAGGTATGTTTTTGTATCATCAAGTAGTATTTTGTACCGTTCGAGAGTAGTATTGGGAGGTTATGTGTTGTCCACATCAGATTTTTTTATGCTTATTTTTGTATTTATTCGACGTATATTTTATTCGGAAGTTTATTCGCAGATGGAAATATGAGCCCTGAGCGAAATAAAAAAAAATTTAATTTCACAAATATAAATAGAAAATAAACAAATAAGAAGGGAGGTTCTGTGCTGGCCACATCGATTTTTTTTTTTATTACTGTAAGATTTGCATATTCACTGCAAAAGTGTAATTACAAAATTTGTTCAGAATTTAAAATTGCATGCAATAAGGCCTATTTGGTTACATAAATATAGTATTCATGATAGATCAATCAAATTAAAGTTAATATACAGGATGAAAATATTTAAAGTGTAGCTAGGGGTGCCCAAAATAATGCTTTTTGTAAATAAACTTAAAAAAACTAAAAACTTAGAGCAAATTAAAGTTCTTTTAAATTAACATCGCTGAAAATAATCATTATTTCTTCGTTTCCCTATAATAGTTATTTGTTTAACTAGGCATCAAAATACCAGATTTGCAGCAGAGGCTGCCGTTTCATTGACGAGTTGAAGTCGAAGCAATGTTGAATGCTGCCGAAGCTATAAATCCGTGTTTGGTGCCGAGTTGAACACAAAATTTTATTGTTGATTTTGAAGTAATATTAATTTAGTGATTATTTCAAAGTTATCGCTGTCAAATTACGTTGCCATGTGTTTGTTGAACTGTTGTTATGTATTAGTTGATGGTTACTATGCGTTTGTTGAGCGGTTGCTATGTAAAATATTTTTACAGTCGAGGCATAAAAGTGACACTTTACAGACTGTTAGCAGTTCGTAAATTGTCACTTTATATTTGGAATATAGCTTGTTATTTGCACTTTTCTTGTACATGCTTTTAATTTTAAGAAAAACTTAATTATATATGTATTTAAGAATATATTTCAATAATCTTAATTACAATGCAAACAAAAACTAAAACATTTTTAACATCTATATATCAAATAATTGTGAAGTGTCAAAAATATGTGTCCTGTGAAATATTATAAAAGTAATATTTGTGGAAAGTTTTGAAGATTAGATATTAATTAATATCTAATTTAAAATAAATTCATAGTTACAATGAGAATAAAAAATTAAACAGGTTTAACATCTATATATACAAAATAATTGTCAAAAGTCATACGCAACGAACAAGTCATACGTGTTCAGTTGGTTTTATTTGTATTGGGTTTCCAAATTATCAATAGATGGCGATGATCACAATTCCAAAAAGGTACATGTCAAATTCATTTTGTATGATATCTTATAATGGCGAATGCTTGCTTTAGTATAATCTACAAATCTTTCATTTTTACATCTTATTTAAATAATACGACTTAAACAAATGTAATACTTACTCTTAAAATTACTACTATTGTTATTAATTTTAACAAAATAAAAATTTATTTCCAAATGCAATGAATTTTATGTACCTTATGGTTAGTTCAGCTTTCTACCACTAGTTAGCGTATTTTAATTTTGAAAGCCCAATAAGAAAGTAGTTTGGTGGCCACACCAGATTTTTCTCTAAGTTGCTTAAAGAGGAAGTCATGTACTGACCATATCAGACTATTATTATCAAGATATAATTGAAAAGCCAAAAAGGCCTTCAAGTCAACTACCACTTACGACTGATGGTCAGTAATACTCTTAACCCGATCTTCTAAATTCTAAACATCTCCATTTCGTTTGAGAACACGCTTTCAATTTTGTAAAGGCAACGAAAGTATTTCTTTGAAATAAACAATAAATAATAATAAACCATTAAGAACAGATCCACTAAAACTAAACGGTAACATAATTCATTGAAATGAACAAAGCAATTAACAAAAACATTTAAAAGCAATCTCCTCACGTGAACTGCTATAAACTAAACCTGTATCTTTTATCTGGCCATCTCCATTATGGATTACGGGACTTGAACCATACACACACACACATCCACAAGGAACGGTTTTTTGTTTTGTGTTGTCCGTGTGATCGAGGTGAGTCTTCACCGCCCTGGCTTCCGTCCCTCACACATATGCTAAGATCGTGCTTCCTTATTTAGAACGGTCTCATTTTGGACGTAAAGGTTCTGTTTTACACTAGGTCTTTCACCATTAAAAAAAAAAAATTTATAAAATTTTTCTACAGTGAAGACTATCTACACTTTTAAAAAGTCTTAATTTTTATTCATTAAGTCACAATGATTTTTTTGAAATGTTGTGACGTCATTGTAGATGTGTTGGTGGATCTCAAACAGTAGAGATTTAAATAATTTTTGTCACATAAATGTTCTATTTTATTGTAATAATAATAATAGAATAAGTAAAAAAATATATGACTACAATTATTTACAATCTGCACTGTTTTAGATCCAGCAACACCTCTACTATGACGTCACGACATTTAAAAAAATCATTGTGGCTTAATGAATAACAATTAAGACTTTTTAAAAGTATAGATAGTCTTCAATTTAGATAAAGCTTCATAAAAAATCTGATGTGGCCAGCACATAACCTCCCGCCCAATCTCTTAAACGGTACAAAATAGTATTTGATGATACAGAAACATACCTTTTTATTTGTTTATTTTCTATTTATATGCGAGAATTTTAATTTTCTTTCCTATATTTATTTAATTTTTCACAAATATTTCACTAAGGAAACAGCTACATAATCACAATGACATGTGTCACACTTCGTAAAATTGAAAATTTTAAAATGTTTCCATGGTGTACTAGGAATGCAAGATTTATGAAATCTAAATTATTTATATTTTATTATCTCTAAATCTAATGAAAATTAATAAAATTAGTATAATCAAAACAAATGTAAAATTAAATATTCTTCAACTTTCAAAATAACATAAATTGTTGAAAAAGGAAATTTAACCGTGTATTTCACGAAAAACTGTTAAGGCCTTCAAGTAAACTGCTACTTCCGGTTGGCCAATTTTATCCAAAATGCGAGACGAAAAAATTGCCACAGACTACACACACACATACATACATACATATATACACACATACATACATACATATAGACATCATCGCGAAAATAGTAAAATCGTATTGTAGGGTCCCTAAATCGTGCTTATTCATTGAAAACTCACTACCCAATTTTTTGACCAAAAACAATACCTCCCTTACCTAGAGTAGGCGGGAGGTAAAAAGGGTTAAAGACCCCATTTATTGGTTAATAAATTGCCAAGAACAAAAATAGTGTCGTTTATTTTACCCATATCAAGTTTTCCGTTAATTCATTGTGTATTGATTAAATTATCAAACAAATTCTCTTCAGATATCTACTGTACAAATATTTTATTTAAATGCAACATTTACACTAAAAATGTTTAAGGAGAAGACGCACGTCATCAAAAATATTACTAGATAATGACGTCACTATGCAACAACGTTTATGTGGGATACTAATTTTTGTTGAAATGAACACAAATAGCTATCAGTAATGGATCACGAGCAGGGCCGGCGAAGTAAATTTTGCTGAGGTATGGAGCAATAGTCAAAAGTGTTGGTGGGGGGGGGGGGGTGCATAATAAAATATATAAAATCAATGAATATACTCATTTAATGGCGATAATTATATAGAGGGTTCAAATGAAAAGGGTGCTAAATCTTCAAACCTATTGACATTGAATACAATTATTTTTTACTTTTTGAGGTATGGAATTCCATACCTAGACTTTTCTGAGGTATGGAGTGCTCCATATCATCCAGACAATGTTCGCCGGCCATGATCACGAGGAGCACAAGTTACTACTGAACAAAGGAAAGTCTGACAGTAAAGTGATAGATCGATATGGATTTTATATATAAACGTGATCATGAATGAATGATTCCGAGTGTGAAGAATAAACGAGCATGTATGAATGTGGACGAGGCGAAAGTGGTGTGTCAGGATAGGAATGTTTGGAGGAGATTGATTGTTGGTTGACTGTGTTTCTTGGTTCGTGCTACCCCACTAAGTGGGACATAGCGTGATGTTATGTATGTATGTATGTATTATTTACTAATAACGAACAAAAATGAATTACAATTATTTTTAATAATTTAAAATTCCATTAAAGGAATAAAATTGAGTTTAAAATCATTATAAATTGCATTAATATATAATTTTCTTAATGCTAGTATTTTTTTGTATCGTTTTTTCAACATTAGTATACTTCAATCAATTCTATAAGTTATTTTTAATTTTAAAAGTTTTTTTTTTTTTAGGTTGATGCCATGCGTCTTCTCCTTAAATATTTTTAGTACCTATAAAATATTTGTACTAAACTTAATCCAATTAAAAAAAATTTGGTGTGGGACCACACTACTTTCTTGACGTATGACTTGTTCCTTGCGCATGACTTTATTTTGACAATTATTGATATAAAAATCAATTAATATCTAGTCTTCAAAACTTCCTAACTAATAATACAAATAATGCTTTTATTATTTCACATGACACATATTTTTGACACTTCACAATTATTTGTCACGTTTGACATATTTTTGTTTTCATTGTAACTATGATTATTGAAATATATTCTTAAATATATAATTTAGTTTTTCTCAAAATTAGAAGCATGTACAAGAAAAGTGCAAATAATATTTTATATTCCAAATATTTTTGCTAACATCTTTCATTTGAAACATTTCCTCACAGCTGATTCTATTTTTGAAAAAAAATGGAATTTATTGTTTTGTGAATCCAGCAAACTTCCTCTTCCGATTCGTCAATTTCATTCAAAATCAACTCATTTCTTCATTTCTTCATGAAACTTATAAATTCCAAGTTTCGTTTACATATCTTGTCTCGTTCATGAGATATTGCACACACGGACATCCATCCATCCAACCTCACACACAGACATCATTGAGAAATTGGTCAACGGATTCAGTGGACGTCAAAATATGTATTTTCGCAAAAATCTCGACAGCAATTTTTTTCGTAATTCCAATACTTCTTTATACTTTGTATAAGAAAAAATTAAATAGCTAATTTAAAAGATGGACCACTAGGCATGATCTTTTTCTTATATGAACACCTACTAAACGAATACTTTGAACAATATTAATTAAAAATTTCTTTGCAAATTAAAATACCAAGAAATAATTTATGGTCTACATACAGATTTCTAAATTTTTGTGTATAATTATTTAAATTGAAAAGAAAAATATAATCTATATAATTATAAATATAGACTATAATACTATAACA
The DNA here is from genome assembly GCA_963942605.1 of Poecilus cupreus. Taxonomy (NCBI): domain Eukaryota; kingdom Metazoa; phylum Arthropoda; class Insecta; order Coleoptera; family Carabidae; genus Poecilus; species Poecilus cupreus. The sequence goes on from OZ012719.1 coordinate 19,759,147, forward strand.
TTAAAAAATTTATCTGATGTGAGCAGCACATAACTTTCCGCTTATGCAACTTTACAAAATAAAGAAAAAATTCTTTCTTCTCCTGAAATAGTGAGGAAAATGTATTTTTCCTCCTTAGAGAGAGAAAAAAAAATATATTATAAATAAATTCCTAATTTTATGGAAAATCCGTATTTTAGTGATAACATACTTTAAGTATCTTGCAATTATGTCTTATATTTTTCTTTTCTGGATTAAATTACAATTTGACAACTTTAATCTAGATTTAATATTAATTCATTGGCAACACTGTTACACCGCCTTGTGTCAGATAACCTAACTTTTGACGTGTCATTAGATAAATCGTTTTTGGAAACAAGTCATGAAAAAAATGTTGTGTCTAACTCGAGAAGAAAGCGCTTCTTCTACTCTCACTCGAACTGTATCATTCGCTGCGCCCATTTATTTCATTATTATGTATCCTGAAAGTTTTTTCTACAGTTTTATTTAACATGGACAGAAATGAACTCTCAAATTCTCTCATTACAAACTTCTACGAAATTTCTACAGAATGTAATACAACAGTACATAAAAAATATAAAGACAATTGTCAATGTTAAAATGTTTTATAAAATTCTATCTCAGAATAATAACTAAATTATTAAGTAACGGAGACCGACCAATCCAATCAATCGGTAATTAAGGACGTGTTTTGTTCTTATTGGAACTCATTAGCGTAGTGTAACTGCCAGTGGCACAGACTTTTTTATAAAAAAATTGACAATTTATTGTCTTTATATTTTTACCTCCCGCCTACCTCTAGGTAAGGGAGGTATTGTTTTTGGTCAAAAAATTGGGTAGTGAGTTTTCAATCATTTATGTTATTTTGAAAGTTGTAGAATATTTAATTCTACATGTGTTTTGATTACACTAATTTTATTAATTTTCATTAGATTTAGAGATAATAAAATATAAAGAAATAAGATTTCACAAATCTTGCATTCCATGTACACCATGGAAACATTTAAAAATTTTCAATTTTTTACGAAATGTGACACATGTCATTGGGATTGTGAACCCGATTTCTTAGTGAAATAAATGTAAAAAAATTAAATAAATAAATGAAAAAAAATTAAATTTCTCAATTATAAATAGAAAATAAACAAATAAGAAGGTATGTTTCTGTATCAATAAATACTATTTTGTACCGTTTAACAGTAGTATTGGGCGGGAGGTTATGTGCTGGTCACATCAGATTTTTTATATATTGTTTGTTTCATAGAAAGTTTTTTTTTAACGCAGCAGTGTAATAACTATATCTGTTTTATGAAATGTCAAATATTTTTCGATTTTGTTTAATTTTGCATGGCCTTTTATAATTTTTTATTATAAATATTAATCTTAATTTAATACTAATATTGAAGTAACCAAATATGCTTTATTTCATGCATTTTTAAATTCATAACAACTTTTGTATTAACACTTTTGCTGTAAAATAAATAGATAAAAATTAATAGCAATATCAAAATATACCACTGAAATTTCTATACCTCACACTTCAATTCTAAACTCGGAATGTGTGGAAGATAAGAATAGCGCCAAGTACAATAGAGCCATCTGTTATGCTTTAAGATGAACTGGAGTGTAGACAGACACAACATTTTCTCAAGACAATTCCACAAACTAATTTCCCTTTTAATTAGTAATAATAGATCTGCAACATTAATCTGAACGCAGAAAGCGAACCAGAACAATTCACAGCCTACTTTAGATTAGAAACGCGCGGCGCGTCGATTTAGTGTTTGAAAAACTTCAAATTGACTTCATTCTCTTCGCATCATTCAAATAATTATGTGTGAAAATAGGCGCAATTAACAAGTAAAAGGCGCGCGATCCTTCCGGACGAAAGTGAGGGGAGGGGGAGGTCGATAAAAGGTAAGAGTTGAGTCGGTGAAGTGAGAATGAAGTTCGGTGAAGCCTAGCGCTCACCTGACACTTCACATTGCTTTTCATAATACACTCTTTTATAGAACAGGAAAATTATTTAATGTTTTTCATCAACGCACGTATGTGTACTCGCATTGATTCTATTGGCCAGAAATATGAAAAGTGTAAGTCGCGCGTCTGCTGTGGCGCCCAACGCCTATTGTGGGCTAAAACAGAACTACGAAATGTCATTTTATTTGTTTTGTTTGTTGGTATTTAAGATTATATTAGTTGGGCTTCTATTACTTGTTTTATAATTTCACTGTTTTATTGCGCTGTGTTGAAAATCTATTGAATAAAATTGTGTGTTGAGGTTATGTTACATCACTACCAGCGCCACTGTTCTCTAACTTTCGTATGATGTTTACTAGAATATCAAGTAAAATACTTTATTTATATTAAGTTGAATTGTTGTAAATTAAGACTTACAATATGAAAATATTATTTTTACATTAAAAATATGCAATATCTACTATCATGAAAAATCGTTGTTTTAGTACCATTGAAGCAGTACCCGTGACGTCATACAAACCTTAAAAAATCATATCTCCGGTAATATATGGAATTTTCACATCGGGTTTTTACTGATCGTCATATATTTTAATAAAGTTTCATAATTTTTTTAAAATAAAAATTGGTTTATGGGCCTGTTAATATATTACCATTATCAAAAATAATGTTGCTATTTAATTATTTATCCAATAAATTAATGAATAATACATTCTACAACAAGTAATATTCCACGCTAGCAAAAAGTTTGTAGCCCGAGCCAAAGGCGAGGGCTACGGTTTACCAGCGTGGGATAGGCCATTCCGTTATATGTTGTAGACTATACTTTCTATAAAAAGGTTTTGGAAATTATACAAAAATACAAATATAAAACTGTTGAAAACGTCAAACTCAAATAAATCAAATTAAAACAAACAGACGTAACCATAGTAACTGAATCAAGATACTTCGTATGTCGCGCTAATAAGCGGTTCTGATTCGTCGAAAATATTCCATACAATTTTTAGTTGTGGAATGTCGAATTTCCAAAACAGTGTTATAGAAACGTATTTTATCTACGACCGTTGTTAAAAGGGGCCCTTTTAACAGTTGCTTAGTAATTTAAAAGTGTCTCTTTCTGAAACTAGGGTTAAAAGTAACTTAGCAACGTGTTAAAAATGATTTCATTGTTACTTTTAACACCCTACTAAAAATTTGTATCAATAAATCAATGAATATAACCCAACCTGTCAAAATGTTATTACACATTATTTAGTATTTACTAATACAAGATAGTAGTTAAAATTTTGTATGATGTAAACACTTTATATCTTAAATAACTATTGTCGTTTATTTTGATAATAGCCTTTTACTTCATCATAACCGACTTGTTCATAATGACTCACTTTATAACCGCTAAATAGTATCATAAACAAGCGAAGTGATTATAATACAGCCGAACATAAAAAATGTAGTTCGTAATATTCTTGTATTTAATTCCAACGTGTTGTTCACATAAGATTTTTATTTATTGACAATTTGACAACAAAAAATTGCGTGTTGTTTTTCTTAAAGAAAACAAACAACTTTCTTTACATATGCGAATATTTTCTTGAATATTATTACCTTTCGAAAATATGTATGAAAAACTGAATATGTTTAGTAAAATATTTGAATAATTATAGTTGCTGTAAAATCAAACAAACAACCGAAACATTTATTCTATATGTCAAACATGTGTTCAGTGAAAATATAAAAAATTTAGATGAACAATTTATGTTAACAAATTAAAGTTCCTTTTGTTTTAGTGCTCTGTTGACAAGTCACACATGAAATCACAATTTATTAGTAATTAAAAGATTTAATGATCGAAGTAATATATTATATAACAGCAATAAACTAAAGTGATATTTTAACTGAATCATAAAAACATATTTTCATGTTGCTAATGGTGTAATAATAATGGGTAGAGCAGCTAACATGATCATATTAAAAAAGATTCATTCAAAATACTGGGTAACCCATTTTAAGAGATCAAATGGAATATCTCGACAAATATGTGTCTTACAAAAAAATGTTTCGAATAAAAGTTTGAGGGGTCATGTGATCCACTGGAAATTACCCCCTCCCCCACTCCCAGGGAATGAGAGAGGGGGGTAACTTTGATATCTTAAACGGGAACCCCTATTTTTTATTACAGATTCGAATTCTACGTAAAAAAATATGAAGGTTTTATTCGAACAATTTTTTTGAATTCGTGGTAGATGGCGCTGCAATTGCAAAAATAAAAACGACGATAAAATCGTTACTTTCAATTTTTCGTCATTCAAATGGAATGCATCATCTTATCGCGTATTTCAAACATCATGTAACCATTAAAAAATGATATTTTATCATAAATTCAACTAATAAATGCTGAAACGTCGTATCGTTTTCTTCCGGGCAAATAAAAACAAGTTTTGAACATTTTGGCGGGAACCAAAACAAACCGTCTCACGGAAATTTTTTTAAGTAGAATCCGAATCTGTAATAAAAAATAGGGGTTTCTATTTAAGATATCAAAGTTACTCCCTCCCTCAGCCCCTTTTAAAACCATCAAACTTTTATTCGAAACAATTTTTTGTAAGACATTTGTCGAGATATTCCAATGTATCTCTTAAAATGGGTCACTCTGTACTATATTACACAGAGTGATTGAAAAAGTGTTATTTGTATATCAAGGCACTAAAGCTTAATTTTTTTTATTACGAATAATCTATATTTTAGTGCCGAGATATACATTATAATTTTTTTCGAAATCGTTAAAATACTAATTAGAAATATAAATAAATAGTATTATGTATTTGTAAAACGTCAGCTAGCTGTTGCGACGGGGATGGCTGTGATAACAAAAGTAGAGCTCTAGAACAATGTAGGTAGTCTCGTCCGATATTTTGGGTCCAAATGTCAAAAATAAAACAAGTTATTGGAATCCAGTTACTTTGAAAAAGAAAAAAACATTTAAAATTTGTATCTGTCAAATTTGAAGTTGATATTGTAAATTTATTTATTTATTATATTTTAAAATTGAAAATTCAAAAGAACCGAACGATAAATAATACATCTTTAACTAGGATATGCAGAATTAAGTAGTATAATTTTTATAAATCAGTGTTATGTAGTTAAATGTTTATCTTATTATAAACCTATGTTTTGTGTCAACCTTTACATTGCAAAATTTATATTAATCTTTAAATCATTAAAAAGTATTCTATTATAATACAATAATACAATAATTTAAGGAATGTTATATCACTATAATTAATTTAAAATTTGACAGAAAAGGATTAAAGTAACTGGATTCTAATAATTTGTTTTATTTATGACACTTGGACCCAAAATGGCGCATGAGAATACTCATATATTTTAGTACCTTAACAAAAGTACTGTCAAAGTGACAAATTTGATTAAAATTTTCATGATTTTTTATATGTTCTTAGACGTGGTTTGCATGTGATCTGCATTAAATCCGATAAATTATTATCAAAGGTAAATAATAAATAAATTCACCAATAGTATTATAGAATAATACGTTTATTATTTTAGGTTTGTAATTTAAGTTTGACAGATATTGGAGTCTTTCACCTTTTTTTTTTTTTCTTTATGAAACATTATCTAAATTGAACACTATATACACTTTTAAAAAGCCTTAATTGTTATTCATTAAGCCACAATGATTTTTTTTAAATGTTGTGACGTCATTATAGAGATTTTGCTGGATCTCAAATAGTAGAGATTTAAATAATTTTTGTCAGATAAATGTTCTATTTTATTGTAATAATAATAATAAAATAAGTAAAAAAATATATGACTACAATTATTTACAATCCGTACTGTTTTAGATCCAGAAACAACTCTACAATGACGTCACAACATTTTAAAAAAATCATTGTGGCTTGTTGAATAACAATTAAGAATTTTTAAATGTGTAGATAGTCTTTAATTTAAAGAAAATTTCATAAAAAAAATAAAAACAAAATGGTGAAAGACCCCATTCTTTTTTACTTTAGCTACTATTTTGGCTAATTTCGCGTAGTAATATCGTGTACTTTAGTATCGATTTCGGAAAAAATAAATTATAAACTTAACATAACAATATTTTGATTGACAAAGTCGTTTATAATATAACGCTTCGTGCATATGGCCCAAAGTTTTCTCAAAATTTAAATAATCTGAATCATTTTCTAAGGCTTCCCTTTTAATGTATCACATTTCCTGTGAATTTGAACAAAGAATTATCATAATCATGTCACTGACTAATTAATGAAAGCTATAAAATTGTTTTTGTATCGCCGTGATTCATAATTCATTATAGTTAGTTATACACTTGACCATATAAAAAGTTTTTTCCATACAACATAGAACTATTACCTTTTACATTGGAGATTGTATACTGCAAAAACTATTATTTCACATTTTGTTTTGAGGTCAAACTCGCGGGAACATATTTTGTGTACAGATGAACCAAGGGACTTAGCCTCGCTTGATATGTGAACAAAATATGAAAAAAGTGTGGTGTGGGCAACACATAACCTCCCACAATTTTTTTCTAAATGGGTACAAAAAATAAAAAACTGAAACGTATATTATTGACTTTTTACCTTTGTGCAATAAAACACATTTGGATTTTTTGTAAAACAGATCAATTGTTATTTACTTTACAAGTGGGCAAAGTAAAGAATGGGGTCTTTCACTATTTTTAAAATTTTTTTATGAAACTTTAATGAAATTGAAGACTATCTACATTTTTAAAAATTCTTAATTATTATTCATTAAGCCACAATGATTTTTTTTTGTGTTGCTGGATCTAAAACAGTACAGATTGTAAATAATTGTACTCATATATTTTTTTACTTATTTTATTATTATTATTATTACAATAAAATTACAAACATTTATGTGAGAAAAATTATTTAAATCTCTATATTTGAGATGCACCAACATCTCTATAATGACGTCACAACATTTAAAAAAATCATTAATGAATAACAATTAAGACTTTTTGAAAGTGTAGATAGTCTTCAATTTAGATAAAGTTTAATAAAAAAAAAAAAAAATTTAATGTTGAAAGACCTCATTACCTACGTGTGAAGTAGTATAACGTTTTATCCAATATATCTTAATAATTGCAAAATTAATTAAATAAATATTATTATTTGACAGTCACGTATGCTTTAAATTTCCTAAATTAAAATGTCAATCGAAGTAGTTACCAAGGTGTTGTGTGTTATTATTATTGTTATAAATATAAAAATTACTCACTAGTGACTTTTCTCTAAATTATACCCACTAATGGGTAATCTCTGTTACTTTCCTTGTTTAAAAACGCCATAGTTACAGAGCATTTATTGAGAGGTGTTGGATAAATAATTTATTTCGTATTCACGAAAAAAGTTTCAAATAAAAAATGTATTAAATATTAAAAATTAATTATGGCGATCGTTAATTGATTTTTAAATTAAAATGTCAAGAAATATTATTTTAACGATCGTCAATTGTTTTTTACAATTATTAATTGAATTTTATCGAGTTTGGTGTCACACTAAATGGTATCAAAGCTGCACAAAAACTAAAATAACAAAAATTAATTTTGAGCGATCGTTATTTGTTTAAAATAAGTATAAAAATTTCTTGAAGTTATTATATTTACATGTATAAGAAAGTTATGTGGTGACCACACTTATTATTATTTTTAAATCATATAGGTACATTTAAGAAAAAAAAACCAATAAAATCAGTAGCTGTCGATTTACTCATTTGTTTTTTGTTAATTCCATGGCATTTGTGATTTACCATTAAAATTTATTTAATTAAATTTCCTGTTACTGATGTAGGAAAATTATTCATTAGGATCACATTAAATGCAGTTTTTTTTTTACTAAAACTATGTTACACAATAAAAAATTTATTGTCAAAATTGACAAAATTTTAACAAATTTTTTAGTCTCAGACGATCCACCGTTAATTATTAATATGTGTTAATTCAAGAAGCTTCAAATTTGTTAGCAAGTAATAAATTAATTTGGTGTATTTCGTTACAAAATATATTTATGAAAATAGTAATTATTAACATTTATTTTTATGTGCTTTTGACTAAATATTTTAGTAATTATATTGAAGCAGAACAATAAATCATAGTTATTATAACAAATTTAATTTACTTGTTATTATTGACGAGACTATTTGTAAAAGTTTATAAATCCAGCAAATAAATAAAACCAACAATTTTTCTTGTTAAAAATTCAGAATTGACTAAATTTTAATTTAGCAAATTGTTAATTTATCAAAATATATTTGTCAATATTAATTAAAAATACTTAACAATCGCAAAATTAACAAATCGCAAATCATATTTTTTACTGTGAAAAAAAGTGCAATTATGAAACATTGAGATGTAAAACGAAATATGTAAAAAAATTATCGATTTTTTAAAACAGTCACCTTGGTTCATCTGCAGATGTTTGTACAAAAATAGTTAATAAAAAAGAATTTTAGCTAGCTTGATATATAAACCTATATCTTATTTTCTTTCAACTCTAAAAGTAATTAATACAGGATATTAATTAAAAAGCTATACTTGAAAATGAAGCAAGCATTTTAGACAAACCCCCTAGGGGTGGTCGAAAGATCAAAACGCGTTGCAACAACACATAAGATCAATGGGGTCTTGCACCATTTTAAAACATTTTTTTTTATGAAACTATATCTAAATTGAAGACTCTCTACACTTTTAAAAAGTCTTAATTGTTATTCATTAAGCCAAAATTATTTTTTTAAATGTTGTGACGTCATTATAGAGGTGTTGGTAGATCTCAAACAGTAGAAATTTAAATAAATTTTGTCACATAAATGTTCTATTTTATTGTAATATATGACTACAATTATTTACAAACTGTACTGTTTTAGATCCAGCAACACCACAACAATGACGTCACAACATTTAAAAAAAAAAAAACTTTGTGGCTTAATGATTAACAATAAAGAATTTTTTAAAGTGTAGATAGTCTTCAATTTAGATAAGGTTTCATAAAAAAAATTTAAAAATGGTGAAAGACCTCATTCAAATAAAAAAAAAACAATTTTTTTCAGAAGCTTTTTATGTAACATCCTGTGTAATCCGCCACGCGCGTTCACGGATACATACCCTACCGTGACGTCATCACGCCACTCGGCAACACCGCCTGTCTCTCTCACACATCACACACATACTCACCTGGTCCTGGCCAGCCATGGAACAAACAGAACACTACATGAGCAACAGAGACACAACATAGGGAGACAGCATGCTAACAGCTGGTGCAGGTGAGCTTGTAGCAGAGAGAGTTGACTGTGAATACGAGAGGTGAGCTAAGTTAGTTGCGGTTGGACCACTGTGCTAAGCGGACTACTAAACTAACGTATAAGCGGTTTCAGTTAGTGTTGTGGTGTTAAAGTGTCGTGGGTTTGTTTTGTTTTGCTGCTAATATCTGATAGGTTCGTATTTTTATATTTGATCTTTCTTATGCAATATGGAAACATGAGAATCTTGAAAATGGTAATCTGCAGTGATGTCTGTGTGGATGGATGGATGTTAATGCGTTACATAAAACTGCTGAATTTGTATTTAGTTTAGTACAAAATATTATAATTATTTACAGTTATAATTTACTATAAATAATATATGGCACACTGTGAAATATAGCAACCAATAATTAAATTATATACTCAACAAATACAACAAATTTAAATTACTTCAAATGTAGAACATGCAGTTTCAAATATATCTGTTATTTATAATTTATATTTAGGTTATAAGATTTATGACAAAAAGCTGTTTAGATTTACTGGACACAAAACAATTATTTAAATAATTTTGAATATGGTATCATTTGTCAAAAAATATATTTCAAATTAAAAAAAAAAGTTAAAATAAATAATTGTATTTTATATTTGACTAATCATAGATGCTCTGACATCAAACAATTAACTGAAATATTCTAATATACATATATAAATTTAAGATGCAACTTTTATTTTTGTTACATTTATGTAATACTGGGTGTCTGCTTTTTTTATAGGACATAGGAAATACAATGTTAAAATTTTCATTATGCGATAGTTCGTTCCTTATGAATTTTAGAACAAAACTGTAAATATATATAAAAAAAAAAGTTCAGATTCAGAATCAAAAACTGCACCAAATGAGCCTAAATTTATTGATGTAATACATTTCTGTCATGAGATAGACATAAAATAAAATTTATAATTTTTAGATGTTTCTAGAGCGCCATGGTAAACAAAATTATTGATTTGTTTCAATTATTGATTTGTTTAAATTATTTCTCAATAATCAGGACACAGTTACCATTTAGAAATAAAGTCAATAATCAATAGTTATATCACGAGTGCTAAGAATTTAATCGATATAGAATTCTTAGTATAAACTTTAATTTTTGGCGATGAAATTGTACTAAAACGTTGATTTTGACCCATTTTCACATAAATAAATCGGTACACACATAAGCAAAAGGCACTATAAAATTTTGTTGTTATATTGTAACTATAGCAGCATGCTGTTTAATCACTTATCTAAAATGTACAACAATGGAAAATGAAACATTCTGATTGGTCAAATTTGCAATGATTGAAATAATCATTAAAACTATATCAAGTGTTATCTGTCAAACTCAAACAATACGACTGTTTGTATGTTTTGTTTATCATGGCACTCTGGAAAAACCTAAAATTACACATTTTATTTTACGTTTATTTCATGACATATTTTGTATTGAAACTTTTGTTCTAAAATTCATGGGGAACAAACTATCGCCTAATAAAAATTTTAACATTGTATTTCCTATGTCCTATGTCCCGGTATAACACCAATATATACATTACTGTACTGTTCCCGATGAAATGCATCATAGGTTGTTAATGCTAAATGAACTTGCATTAATTTGAAAGATGTTTACTAATGAAGAAAAAATTCTAATAGTTACTTTACACTTCTGGTTATAACATCGATAACTTATATGTCGTATTTTATCTGGGACAACTATTAATGTTGCTTTTTAGATGAAATTCACGGTACATGTAAAACATGTTATAATTTTTTTTTACATATGTAGCGGGAGATACTGTGATGGGTCAAAAATATAGATTAATATGAGTAAGTTTTAGGGTCCTTAATAGTTATTTATGATACAAGTACGTAAAGCTAGTCTTTTGTCACGAATGGGTATCGTACAATATTTTATATACGGTATAATGAAAAAAAACCCAATAAATATAAAAAAATACTTTTATTTGAAATCGACAATGACGTGCTCAAAAATCGTCATTAAAAGCTTAGAAATCGTCACTAAAGTAACCCATTATACGACGATTTTGAGCAACCCAGTGTTGGCAACCGTTAAATAATTATTGTACAATTAGGATAATTTTGGCAGATATATTGACGTACGTAAATTTGGACGTAACATGAAACAAAATGTGCGAGAAGAATTAACTAATTAATTCCGATGACGAAATTGAGGACAAAACACATAATTTTGAGTGTTATTTACGATAACTTCACTGTTCGAGGTTGGCAACACTGACTGTCAGTTTCAATTGACAACTGACAGATGTATAAACTTAACCTATATTGTAATTATTTTACAATTTTTTGAATTTTCGATTTCAAATAATACTTAATATGTACCTCGGCACTGAAGTTCCTTTTTATCACTCACATGGTTTATTTTCCTCGGCAACTAAATTCCATATTCATGATAAAAAAATTGAACTTCAGTGCTTCGATACATAAATAACTATTATAAAGAAGAAAGCCTGATTTTTAGAGAAATAAAAAAACAGGAAAAAGATCATATCTTTTATACGGTGAAGGGTACAGCTCTGATTCTTTGACCAAAAAGAGGGTTCAAATCAAATCTCAGTATTTGATGCATTAGTCAAATATCAACTCTCAAAGATGTTTACTAGTGGACGAAAATCACATAATACCCAGAAGCTATGTTATAAAATATAAACTTTAATTGCAGTCTTCTAAGAAATGAATTGTGTATTCTTGCGAAAATCTTACAGAAATAATGTTCAAGAAGAGAAGAGGAAGTTTTGTTTTGTTTTGAAATAGTTCAACAGTACTTCATGTTTACCAATTAATTAGCTCTCATTAGAAACTCGCATTTACGTAGAAAATTTTCTCGCAATCATTCAACCTGAATCTACCTATACAGAATCATATTACAGATATAGGTAGACAAGATAATATTAATGCATAATTCAATTAAAAATGCTGGAATATATTCACATAAAAATTATTTTGAAAGTAAATTTATTAGCGGATAATTAATAGAGATATATTTTCCAGTCTGCTACTTTTATATTTTATTATAATTTATGTACAGGAAGCTGTACATTGCCCGGAATATCGTTTCCTGTTTTTGGTACAGATAGATTTAAAAGTGCGTTATTATATACGTAATATAAGGAAGTTTAGGAATCATGGAAAACATTTTTTAAGGTATTCTGAGTCTTTAATGACGTATCTGTGTTAGTATATACCATAACGAGAATAGATTGACGAACAATAAGTATATTATACATTAAGGAAGATAAATGAAAAGTGTTGGTGTTTGAGAAGTATGATTTGGTGACTGATTGTAATGTTTCAGTGAATGAATTTGTATATTTGGGTAGTATGTTCTCGAGGGATGGACGTATTGACCGGGAGATTGAAAGGCGGGTGTCTGCAGGGTGCAAGGAATTGGGTGCTCTGGGTACATTTGCTCGCAACGTGAATGTATCTAGAGATGCTCGATTGAGTGTTTATAATGGTGTGTTAGTGCCTACATTGATGTATGGTTCTGAATGTTGGGTGTGGATGAAGAAGCATGAACGACGTATAGCTGCTGTAGAAATGAGATATTTGAGAGGAGTGTGTGGGTATACGAGAAGTGATCGTATACTGAATGCATTGATGTAAGGTGAGTGTGAGATTGATAAGCATGTTGTTAAGAAACTGGGAATCAGTCAGTTGAGGTGGTTTGGACATGTTGAGCGAATGTCGAATGAAAGGTTGCTGAAACTAATATATGTGGGTGAACGATTGCGTGGGCGTCCGAGAAATAACTGGTTGGGTATGATTGATGGTTTGTTGCGAGAACGAATGATTCCGAGTGTGAAGAATAATCGAGCATGTATGAATGTGGACGAGACGAAAGTGGTGTGTCAGGATAGGAATGTTTGGAGGAGATTGATTGTTGGTTGACTGTGTTTCTGGGTTCGTGCTACCCTACTAATTGGAACATAGTGTGATGTTATGTATGTATGTATGTAAGGGAGAGAAGTGTATGATTTTCTCCCGCGGAGTAAATTGAAGCACGAGTCGTAGGCGAGGACTACAGTACGACAAGGGAAAAATACACTTCTATCCTGCGGTGTATATATTATATTTTTACGACCCCAATATTTATGATGGTTTTATATGTATTTCAAAATTATTTGAATTGTAATATAATTTATTATAGTTAGGTGCCTTTGATTTCATTAATTTTGTTCTTTTTTTTCATATTATTTACGCATTTTCCCTCAAGACGGGGAGAAAGTGCACAAGTTTGGAGTTTGCAAACGTTTGAGTTAAAACAAAAACCAAATACAGTTCTATGAACGGTTACATATGAAAGACATGCTACAAACTTGATAAAAACAAAACAAAAAACATGAAACAAGAACTAATTTCGATTTGTGAATGAGGCTTTATAATTAACAAACCCAACGCATAGAATTGACAACCAGTTGAAGCCAACCTTAACCTTACAAAAGTTCCTAAATTTTACCGACCTACACAGCAAAACAAATAATATCTTGATAACTTTGAGATGTGTAAAACTAGCTGAAATTCACGATATAAATTAATAACTGGATTGTATTCTAATGTATTTGTAACCAACATTGTTGTTAATGAGTATAACTAATAAAAAAACAATAGAGAGTAGATATTTGAGGTTGGGGAACAATGAGAAAGAAAGCCCGAGAAGGAAACAATTAGCCTGGTTAATTTATTCCGCTGTTTTTGCTAAATATAATTAACCTTTCCTCGGTCAAACCAAACTGTTGTAAATTGATTTCACTATGTCATGGAGACGCAAAGTAAATAATTAGTGAGTGTGTGTGCGTTTCACAATCGCTTCACTAAACAATATAATCCTTGGCGGCGTGTGCTGCTTGCTGCTTGCACTGGCCTTCAATCACCTTTACTACTTGTACGTTTCTAAATCTGATGTAAACTGCACTGCGGCGGTTTTTACATTGTACACACGCGCATGTGTGTGTGTTTGTGTGTAAATGTGGTCATGAACTGTGTAAGTGTTTCAATGAACTAAAATACTCAGCAGATCAAATATGCTGGTAAGATAGCTGAACCATAATTTCGTTCAAACAAAATATGAGTGTTAAAATTAATTAAATTCACTATGTATTGCACATATTCTTGTAGTCAAAGAATCAAAGTTATAATAAATAAATAACAATAAACAAATATATTATCACGCCTTTTACCCATTACGGGTGTGGCACTCTGCTTACGCAGATCTCGGTAAGTGATATATTTCTGCGTATACAATGCGGTTACCAGCCGTCAAATCATAGCCACAAAGTTGTTAGTGGAGGGGGAACCACAGGGGTAAATTTAAATTGGCAACTGTTGGCAGTTACCACAGAACCATTTACCCAATAATAATTAATACATTTTTCTAAATTTAGACAAAATCATATTCGAAGATGATACACTTTAAAGGTAATTAAAAAAAATAATTTATTGGTATTAAAAATAATAGATAAAATTTAAAAAATTGAAGAATGCCGCAACATATAACCTCCCGCTCAATACAACTCTTAACTGGTGCAAAATGGTATTTGATGATACTGAAGCAGTATATTCTACAACAAGTAATGGAATGGCACATATTCCACACGAGCAAAATGTTTGTAGTCCGAGCCGAAAGCGAAGGCTACGGTTTGCGAGTTTATTTGAAATCGGCACTAAAGTACTCAGAAATCGTCATTAAAAGCTCAGAAATTGTCACTGAAGTAACCCAATATACGATGATTTGGAGCAACCCAGTGTTGGCAACTGACAGATGCATAAACTTAACCTATATTGTAATTTTTTACAGTTTATCGAATTTTACATTTCAAATAAAACTTAATATGTACCTCGGCACTGAAGTTCCTTTTTATCACTCACATGGTTTATTTTCCTCGGCCCTACGGGCCTCGCCAACTAAATTCCATATTCGTGATAAAAAATTAAACTTCAGTGCCTTGATACATAAATAACTATTATAAAAAAGTAATTTCAATATTTTGTTATATCGTTTAAAAATTTGCAAGAGGTTATGTAATAACCATAACAGTATTTTTAATCTCAAACTCATCAATCCAAACTAGACAAAACCACTATGCATACATCTTAAAAATGACGGACTCTCGCGTGAAATGATCTGTGTTTACTTTGACCCCGATACCTCGATTCAAGAGCAAACGAGACTTCGTTGCGTTACGTTACGTTGTGCTGTGTTGTGAGATGCGGAGACTTCAACGTAGCGCTACGAGGGGAACCCGACGCGGCGCGTCTCCCGCCCCGGGGCCCAAGAGAAATACACTATACTCTATCCAGGGATGGGCAACCTTTTGTATAACAGGGGCCAGAATAAGATTTACATTTCGTAAGCAGGCCGTAGTTGTTAATTGACACATTTTCGTTATAATTTTTTTCTGAAAATTTAAAAAACAATAATAAAACAAAATTAACTAAGTACTACATTTATTTTTTAATTTAAACTAGACGAATTATATCGAAAATTAAACTGTAAATCTCCCCTTTTTCTATATGTTGGGTACTAACCTAATTTAAAATTTTTGTTTTTGAAAATATTTATTTATTATTTCTTCTAAAGATCTCGCGGGCCGGATTGAAACTGTACGCGGGCCGGAGGTTGCCCACCTCTGGACTCTATATAACCGCGGATGAATGTATATGTGTTGGACTAGTACAATGAATGAAGTAAATGTATTCAAAGACGAGAAAAAAATAATTAATAAATACATCATTAGTCACTTCAGTATTTGAACTGGTGAGAGATTGGTTAAATGAGTAAAATTGTGATATTTTAAATAAGTAAAATGATAATCGGCAAAATAAAGAATTGTACAACCACTGAAATATAGTAATTCTGGAACGCGCTCTGGCGTTGTCAGCGCGTGCAGACAGAGAAATCGACTCACAGGAGATGCTGTCTTTGTCGTACAGTCTGCTCAACAAGTATTTTACAATACTGTATTGGGCTTCCAAATTATCAAGAGATGGCGCTGACCACAGTTCATGATACGTACATGTCAAATTCATTTTGTATTGGTAGTTTGTTTTTATTGGCAGCCGAACTGTAGCCGCGCACATTGCAAATTATCCTGTTTTTAAAGTTTGTTTTTAAGAAAATTCAATCATAACTAGAAATACAATGTACCTTTTATTTAAACTTACTTAAACAAATCTAATACTTACATTGGAATACTACTAAAATCACTACTGTTATTAATTTTAAAAAATAATTTATTTCAAAATACAATGAAATGTATGACTGCTAGTAAGAACAACCGATTAAGAGTGATTAACAAGCATTTGACTAACTTTATTTGACGCTGTCAAGCGTTCCTAAATTATTTTAGAGATATAAGCTTCAAATAAAAGACATACAGATTTAAATATTCTACCACTTCTATTTCAAATATTTTTCTCAATAATCATGTAAGAAGGTTTGACAGCTGAAAAACACAGATAGTCAACTGCTAGTTAGTCGCCCTTAATCAGCGTTCTTACTAGCGATCTATGTATCTTACGTTTAGTTCAGCTTTCTACCACTAGTTAGCGTTCGAATCGAATATAATCATTTTTGTGATAGAATGTATTCCACGTGACATTCGTTGAAATGCGCAATCACAAAAGTGTAAGACAGCGATAGCATCACCCGTGAGCAAATCTCTCTCGCCACGCATTTTACTTTCTTATACAAAGTGTAAGGAAGTATTGGAATTACGAAAAAAATCGCTGATGAGATTTTTGCGGAAATACATATTTTGACGTCCACTGAATCCGTTAGACCAATTTCTCAAAGATGCTGTGTGTGAGGATGGATGGATGGATGTCCGTGTGCGCAATATCTCTTGAACGAAACAAGATATGTAAACGAAACTTGGAATTTATAAGTTTCATGAAAAAATGAAGAGCTGCGTTGATTTTGAATGAAATCGAAAAACAGGAAGAGGAAGTTTATAGGACACACAAAACAATAAATTCCATTTATTTCAAAAATAGAATTAGCTGTGAAAAAATGTTTCAAATGAAAGATGTTAGCAAAAATATTTGGAATATAAAATGTTATTTGCACTTTTCTTGAACAAGCTTCAAATTTTGAGAAAAACTAAAATATATATTCAAGAATATATTTCTATAATCTTAATTACAATGGGAACAAAAACTAAAACATTTATAATATCTATGTTTCAAACATGTCAACTAATTGTGAAGTGTCAAAAATATGTGTCACGTGAAATATTATAAAAGTATTGTATTATTAGTTAGAAAGTTTTGAAGACTAGATATTAATTAATTTCTATTTTAATAAATAATTATTGTCAAATTAAAATCATACGCAAGGAACAAGTCGTGTTCAGTTGGTTTTATTTGCATAAGAAAGTAGTGTGGTGTCCACACCAGATTTTTTTACACAGCGAGCATAGACAGTGCACGTTCCAGAATTATTATATTTCAGTGAAGTATACTTACATTTATATATTATAATATAATTCATAATTATTTCAGAGTTTATATAAATCTTCGTTTTCAATATAGAGATTACAAAGAAAATACAATATCCATGTTTTAATTAAATATGTCTTTAGTTTTTATATTACAATCTATAGATTTACAGTTGGTACCACTGCGCATATCTGCGCTTGTGCCGCCTTCATGATGTAATCATAAACGTCAAATAGTTTGAATTTGAGATGTCATTTCTTGTTTCAGAAAAGTAAAAATTATTATTAAATCTTGACATAAGTGTAATCGTAGAAAAAGTATACTGTACAACTCGTGTAGAATTACCTATTTCTCTCTCGTGTGATTTCACAACGTGAAATAGATAACTTTCTGCACTTGTTACACAATATACTAAATTTTCTTCGACCACGACATTATTTTTAAATTCATTTATATTTTAATAATAAATTTGTCCCGCTTTCATCATTCCACTATTTGACAATTCTAAATAAGTATCCTAGCAATAGCAGCTGTACTTAAATGAACTGACCTGTATTGAAATACTCACAAAACAAATTCATTTCGCACGATGCTTGCAATGTACCTCATTGCCCTAGCAACAGCAAACATACAATGAGCACATTATTATTATATTAAATGATTCACTTGTTACATAAATATCTATTACAGAATTTACCAATAATATGTTATTTAATGAACTGTATATGTCATAAATGAATGAAAGAAGACAACTCAAGTAAGACTGTTGTTTTATAATTTCTCAGCTATCCGCTATAAAATCATCCTGACACAAATTACGGTTTCACCAGAGCCATAAACCATAACGACCATTTTTGAATGTATTTCTAACGCAAACAATAGCAGAATTAGCTTCATTATAGAATTAAGCACCGTTTCTGCAAGAAATTTTAATATTTCTTCAACAGTTATGTTAAATTCTACGTTGAGCAAGTACTGTTAATCTTACAATATTAAATTTATAAAACTGGAAATACAGACAAGGCAGACGACGTAAACATAACGGTAAATCACGATATTTTTATGAGGAAACCGAAATTACAAACATGTACAATAAACAAGAATACACGTTTATTTATTTAAATTTGATGTGGTATTTTCATTGATGAGTCAGCGAAGATTGGACCGTGTTTCATGGGCTGTGTCGATAATTATTAATTAATTCTGTGTGTAAACGGTAATGAGTTACGCATTAGGCTAATGAAAAATTAGTAATAATAAGTATTTATTTCTAAATGTATGTTAGTGTGTATGAGTCATATAATTGTCAGTAATAATATAACAAGAGAGTGAGAATAAATTGAAAATAATTTGACAGATCTTTCGAAAACTTGTTACCAGGCAATAGCCACGAAAGCCCGTAGGGCTTGAGTGGCTATTGCCAAATGGCGACAAGTTTGAGAAAGATACTGGAGAATTATTTTCTAATTTATCGAACTCTCGAGTTGTATTTAATTAGATTATTTTTTGATTTCATCATCAGGCAAGCCACTAAATCTATCTTTTTTGCTCATTTTTATTTGTGTTGATGATAACTATCTGACATTTGACATCTGCCAACAAAAACAAAAAAGCTACAGAGAAAATTGCCGGGAATAATCACAAGAGCATTATTCTCAGTATAATAATGACATGATTGGTTAAAACGCAGACACGTGACATACAATAAAGCATTTCATTGGTTTTAAGAAACGTCAAAAAATAATCAATATGTAACAAGATGACTTTCATCGGTTACGCTCTGAGCTATCGCTATCTCGAGCTATTTTTAGAAACGATAGTTCAGATTCGAAGACACCCCCTGGCATCCCTTAGCAGATGACCCCCTGGAATTTCGGGCGTCTGAAATTCAGTTCTCCGTTGGCCGTGGCCAGTGACGCGTTGGTCGTGAACAGCGACAGTTTAAAATGTAGCCGCGCTACGAAAAAATGTATTTTTACGTAGCTTTAAGATAATTAAGTAGATTCATTTATTAGATAAGTTAGTGCAACGTTTAAGTTAGTTATAAGAAGTTCTACATTTTAATAAAAAATCATATTTACAAGTTTTACATACATTTAAAGTGTTCGAGTGTCATGATTTATCAGCTCCCAATTCATCCGCTCCCAATTTAACCACGACTGGTTTGTTCCCTTTCCTTCAATAAAGTTTCCCTCCTTTTTATTAGCCCTATCCTATAGTCAACACCCCCCATTTGCTACAAATATAAATTTATGAAGATAGTTGCTTCATAATTGTATCAAATAGAATATATCATTATTTTGTTATGAATCAAACTGACTATTGCCCGATATTATAAAGAAATATAAATGTCACTTTTTACTTTTAAAGCAAATTTATTTGTTTTTAACAAGTGCACATAATTTGATATTATTTCATGACTTACTTAACATTGCCATCAAAAATTTAATTATCATCTGAAATAACTTGATGTAAAATTAATATGAAAGTAATTTTAACTGGAGCGTTTTTTTGTAATACAGGACATGTAATATACAGTGTGTCCCATTGAAGGTACGAATGCATTGGGATCTCGAGAACCGTAAGAGAAATGAGGTTGCTTAAATTAGACGGAAGTTGTCTGATTAGTAGGATAGTCTGAACATGTATTTGTTTTTTCAATTGAATGCATAGTTCACTAGATATTGGCTAAAATGTAAATTTAGCGATTTTCTTTTTTTGCTGATAACTTCGTTGTTTAACATAATACAAGATTCTGGTTTGCACTTTCTTATGACACTTTTAATGGTGAATTTGCAGAAGTACTCAAATTTTTTTATGTGCATTATGAATCATAATTCTCTGTCGTGAATAATGGTACTATAATTCATCGAAAAAATTATCAATATTTATTCAATTAGTTACTGTAACTTAAGTCATTAATCGATAAAAAATGGTTTAATTATGAATTTATTATTTGATAGTTGTATATAGATTTTTCTTCAAGCGTATTATAATATTCTTATTTTGCTACTACATATACGATATGGAAGTTAATAATATTGTTACTAATATAATAATCTGTTAGTTTTTTCATATATAACACTGGCGGCAGTACCTACAAGGGGACTAAAGTTGTAAAAAATACAATTTTTACCTCCCGCCTACCTCTAGGTAAGGGAGGTATTGTTTTTGGTCAAAAAATTGAGTAGTGAGTTTTGAATGACTAAGCACGTTTTAGGGTCCCTACAAAACGATTTTACTATTTTCGCCATGTGTGTGTGTAGTCTGTGGCAATTTTTTCGTCTCGCATAACTCAAATACCATAGTACCAAAAAATACAATTTTGTGAATTTTTTCTTCTTATATTTAAATGAAAAACTAATTAGATTTTGGATAAAATTGGTGAACCGGAAGTTGCAGTTTACTTGAAGCCGTTAACAGTTTTTCGTGAAAAACACGGTTAAATTTCCTTATTCAACAAATCATGTTATTTTGAAAGTTGAAGAATATTTAATTTTACATGTGTTTGTTTACACTAATTTTATTAATTTTCATTAGATTTAGAGATAATAAAATATAAAGAAATTAGATTTCACAAGTCTTGCATTCTTAGTACATCATGGAAACATTTAAAAATTATCAATTTTTTAGGAAATGTGACACGTCATTGTGATTGTGAAGCTGTTTTCTTATTGAAATATATGTAAAGAAATTAAATAAATATATGAAATAAAATAAAATTTCTCAATTATAAAGAGAGACAAATAAGAAGGTATGTTTCTATATCATCAAATACTATTTTGTACCGTTTAAGAGTAGTATTGGGCGGGAGGTTATGTGCTGGCCACATCAGATTTTTTAAATAAAAAATCGATATTTTATATTATTGGTTCCAAGTGAACGAAATTTTTAAAGAAAATCATACCCCACTTAATATTTTTCTTAATTTAAAATTTCATATTTATATTTCTAGTGACCCAAACTAATACAAAAGTAATATAAATAATAATAATGAACAGAATATGTCAGGATACCCTATTTAAAGACCGGTATTTTCAAACTCAGATAAGCTAGAGAATAAGTTTATCAGTGGAATAAACAAAAACCATTGCATCAAAAAATGACAGCTAGAATAACAACCTTCATTTAATCTATGATTTTGATGCGATATCATTTATTTATTCCACTGATAAGCTTGTTCTCTAGCTTTTATGAAGTTGGAATTACTGGCCCTAAATGAAGTATAATATATAATTTATATAAGTAAGAAGTAACACCTCCCAGGGTCACACATCGCTTTGTCGACCTATACACAATCCGCGTTTCCCTGGTGACCAGCCGTTGATATCTCCAGCTCTTTCCCCAACAACTCATCGAACAAATGAATGAACCAGTTGCGTTGTGTCGCTACATTTAGTACGCATAAACAATACAGTGTGTTCTCTAGCTATTGTCACTTTCAAATTATTGTTCATGGAATGTTGTCTCACAATGTGCATTGTTTACCGAAATTATTTTTTGTTTTAGTTTGTAAACGCAAACAATTCGGGTGCAAAACAATATAGAAACTTTTAATTTTGCTATTTCAATTAAGATAAGTGTGTTTTAATATTTTTTTCACTATTTTCACAACATCTAATGATGATATCATTTTCAAATTTCATATATAGAACTTGGCTGTTCAATTTATGAGCTGATTAGATTTTGGTAGTAATCAATCAAGCGGAAGTGGTAGTTTATTTGAAGATCTATACAGTATTTGTGCTTATCTCAATAAATAATTGAGTTAGCGTAAATTTAGTTATCAAAAAGATGTGTAATAGTATTGGCTAAAATTTTTATTTGAAACTTTTTTCTATTTTCTTTTGTAAAGACCACTGAAATATAATAATACTGGAACATGCGAGTCAAGAGAGACAGCCACTTTTACATATTTCTTTTGTATTGCTAATGTAAAATTAACAAAATTCTTAATAAATTTGAAATACAAACGTCATATAAATCAAGTTTAAAAATTTGTGATTTAAAAGATATAATTCGTATACATTCTTCTCTGGCATTTATAAGATTTTGTGACGATGTGGTGTAGAATACATTGGTGAAATTGGTAGAACTGTAGGAACAAGATTAAAAGAACATAAACAACATATTAGATCAAACCAGCCCGATAAATCTGCAGTTGCTGAACATACTATTTAAGAATTAAATGGAATTAATTATAAAACACGAAGATCTTATAGCAATAGAAAATAAGTTATTTACCTAGAGAATAAATTTATCAATGTAATAAACAAAAAATATAACATCAAATTCTTAGCTTAAATGATGATTATAATTCTAGCTGTCATTTTTTGATGCGATATTTTTTGTTTATTCCATTGATAGTTTATTCTATAGTTTATCTGAGGTTGGAAATACCGGCCCTAAGAAAACTACTTAGAGAAGCAATTAATAATAAGAAATATTCAAATAATCTTAATTTTAAACCGGGCTTCGAGCTTTATAAGTCATAGTTAACAGTCCTGATTAAATTAATTTGTACAATTATTGATCTATTTTACTTTTATTTTGTGAAAGCATCAGAACTTTGCTATCGAAACGTCGCTTAATTAAATAAATTATGTAGAACTGTACAAAATGTGTTTTAATAAAAATGATTTCAATGAATTATTATGAATGTAAATTTAAAGGACTTAATTAAACATTACATATAATTTATAACAATTAAATACAGCCTTTTGGTTTAAGTTCTATAGAATGATAATAATTAGAGATGAAACGAATATCCGGCAACTATCCGGAATCTAGCCTATCCAGCCTAGATTTTACTATCCGGCCGGATGCCGGACAGTAGGTTAATATCCGGCGGATATGGAATTTTCAAGAAATTACAAAAATTTCATTAAATCTACTTCATTTAATTTACATAAAAATCTAAACACAAATAAAACCTCTATAACTTCAATTAAAGCATTGATTAATATTATTTTTAATCGATGAAAAAAGCAGGAGGATCTCAAGTCCACCATCACGCATAACTTTTTACAGAATAGTTCGATTTTGATGTTTTTTTTATTGGATAGCAATTTGGTCCCATTAAAATTTAAAAAAAAATTTCTCCCTAGGGGTATGAAAATAGGGGATGATTGATTGTTACTCACTGAATTTTTACCTGTTAACCAATTCTACCACGCATAGCTTTGTACTGGGTTATTCGATTTCGATGATTTTGTTTCCACCCCTAAAGGTAGAAAAATAGGTAGTCACACTTTTTAATCAAAAGTTAAACCGAGGAAATAGAGAAACTGAAAAACAAAAAATACTCTTAAAATAGTTATTTGTGTATCAAGTGCGGATAGAGCATTGTTTGTTGCACGCGGCGAGAAATTATTGATCGAGGCGAAGCCGAGATCAACAACTCGACAAGTGCACCGAACAAGCTCTATCCGACGAGATACACACAATATTTTTTCTACAATCTTTGAACAATGTCAAGCTGTAGACAAAAATTAATTTCCAAAATTATCTTCACGCCTATAACAATTCAGTAAAATGGTAGTTACCCATGTCGCCGTAATCATGACAACGTTTATGAACAAAATAAACATTTTCAAAGAAATCATAATTTGACACATGGAGTACATTTGACATATGGAGTACATTTGACATAAAGTCTACAGAGTGAATACGTTTATGGTGATTAAGTTGAAGTGTATGTACGTATATGCCAACTGTATTTGCAATAGCAACGTTATTACCAGAAAAATCCAATGCATCATTTACTTCTTTTACCTAATTTATTTTTGTTTTGTTTTTGTCGCGCTAGTGCGACAATATGTCACTTTGTCGCCCTAGAGCGACAATTTTGAACATTTCCTAATCAGAAATGGAATAACAATGTCGATATTGTGCAACGATTGTAGAAAAAATATGTTTCTGAACTCATGTAAGTAACTAATTAATATTATTAATTATCATTTTTTGATGCAATTATGATCGTTGTGTAAATTATTTATTTAAATACAAAATTACTGAGCGTTGCATTTAATTAAATATTCTACAGAACTTAAACTTTTTAAATTGCTATGAGTTTTTACAACTACTTTACAAACAATTGTTACACAAAGAAAGGTGGCCCTACGAAATCTGTCTCAGGCTCGTTTTTCTGTTTTAAAAAGCCTACAAGTTAGCGTTCCAGTGTCCAGTATTAGCATATTCCAGTGGTACAGAACTAGTGTTGGTTGTACTAGTTTGTAGGTATTTGAGGTTAGAAATGGGGCCGCGACGCGGACACGGTACACCGCGCCGAGCACTCGACTGCAACGGGTGCGAGGAGGTGATCCGCGGTGACCTGGGCTTGTTTCGTTTCACTCGACCACGAGCCATGCACTTTAATCTGTACGTACCTTTTGGTTAGGTCTAACAGTTTTATTTCTACAGAATTGGAAATATGTTTCAAATTAAAATTGTAGACTATATTGTTCTACATCTTTTTACTTCCCGCCTACCTCTAGTTAGTTGGTACACTTCTGGTTATAAAATTGACAACTTAAATGTCGCATTTTATCTGAGACAACTATTCATCCAAATACATTAATGACAGATTAGTAACTGTTGCTTTTTAGATGAAGCTCACGGTACATGTAAAACATGTTTCATAGTTTTATGTGTCAAACTAGAGAGGAAAGCGCTTCTTTTTCCCCCTCGAGTTCGAAGTTTTCGAATGAGAGTGGAAGAAGAGCTTTCCTCTCGTATTGGACACAACATTTTTTTCACAAAATGTTTCTAAAAATGATTTGCTCGGAACTAAAATACACTTTGAGAACACAACTGACAGACAGACAAGTTAAAAGTTAGATTATCAGACACAAGGCGATGTAACAGTGTTGCCAATGAAACAATCTTAAATATTTGTTGTCAAATTGTGATTTATAAGAAAAAGAAAAATTTAAGACATAATTTTAAGATAATTTAAAGTTTGCATATCATTAAAATAAGGATTTTCAATAAAATTATGAATTTATTTTATAATTTTTATAATATTTTTTTGTAAAAACACTCATATTGGTAACACTTCTATATTTTCCACTCTAGAGAGGAACAACACATTTTCCTCACTATTTCGGGAGAAGAACGGTAGGGTTATGTGTGTGCGTGTGTGTGTGGTCTGTGATGAATTTTTCGTCTCGCGTAATTTAAATACTATAATACAAAAAATACAATTTTGTATATTTTTGTTTTTTATATTTATATGAAGAGTTGCTTAGATTTTGGATAAAATTGGTCAACCGGAAGGAGCAGTTTACTGGAATCCCTTAACAGTTTTCTGTGAAAAACCACGATTAAATTTAAATTTTTCAACAATTTTTGTTATTTTGAAAATTGTAGAATATTTAATTTCACATCTGTTTTGATTACACTAATTTTATTAATATTCATTAATTTTCGAGATAATAAAATATAAAGAAATTAAATTTCATAAATCTTGCATTCCATGTACACATACTTCTTAGTGAAATATTATGTCAAAAAATTTAATTAATATACGAAAGATAATTTAAATTTCTTAAATATAAATAGAAAATAAACAAATAAAAAGGTATGTTCCTGTATCATCAAATACTAGATATTTTGTACCGTTTAAGAGTTGTATTGGGCGGGAGATTATGTGCTGGCCACAACATATGTTAGACTATTAAAATATGAAAAAACGCATATTTTCTTAAAATTACTTGAAAATCACCACTCGTCTTCGACTATAAAATAAAAACTCAATAGTCCATGAGGTAAATTTCCAAAAATCAATTTAGCATTTAATAGATAATGGGGCGTATTCTGTAACTTATCTGTTATTTTTTTATCCGGCTGTTAAAAATTTTATCCAATGATAACAGACCGGACTGAATAAAAATTAAAAATTTCATTTGACTCACATATTTTTATTGGTTATAATTTTTAACGAGTCGTTAAAAATTAACGGGTAAGTTACAGAATACGCCCCTATATATGAAAATACCTAAACGACTCGTTAATTTATGGGGCGGTAACACTAAAAAAAAAAATATGGTGTGTCCAGCACATAACCTCCCGCCCAATACTACTTAAACGGTACAAAGTAGTATTTTGATGATACAGAAACATACCTTCTTATTTATTTATTTTCTATTTCTATTTGAGAATTTATATTTCTTTCGTATATTTATTTAATTTGTTGACATATATTTCACTAAGAAAACAGCTTCACAAACACGTGTCACATTTCGTAAAAAATGGAAAATTTTTAAATGTTTCCATGGTGTACTAGGAATGCAAGATTTTTGTGAAATCTAATTTCTTTGTATTTTATTATCTCTTAATCTAATGAAAATTAATAAAATTAGTGTAATCAAAACACATGTAAAGTTAAATATTCTTCAACTTTGAAACGCGCTTATTCATTGAAAACTCACTACTCAATTTTCTGACCAAAAACAATACCTCCCTTACCTAGAGGTAGGCAGGAGGTAAAAATGAATGTAGACGAAATGTTCTCTCCGAATGATATCAGTGGTTAAATGTAACACAATTATTTGTGTTACAACCTGTATGTGTGTACATGGTGGTCGTACAAGCGGCAGGGTTCAAGGCTTGGTGCGTATGATGACATGTTGTTCTGGCGGTGCGTGTTCATCGGTGCAGCTGCGTGCAACTTCTGCGTATGCGCATTTTTACGCACTTAAATTGCAGAGCCATTTCCTGCCTCTACACAACATAACATAGCTTCTGCAGACATCTGCTCAAGTACATACGAACCTTGTGTAATGTCAATGAAGATCAACTAGTGTTTCGTTTATACATTTAGTCCCAATTCACAATGAGCATAAGAACTACATAAGAAAATACATAAACGTAAAGTTGAGCTAATGGTTTTCAATGGCCGTGTTCACAATGCCGTTATGTATTTCTTACGTTTATGTAGGTACATAAGACCATCCGTAAGAAAAACGTAAAGTTGGAATCGGTTCAACTTTACGTAAAAATTACGTATGTTTAGGAACACTGCGCATGCGTTACATTTCGTTAACAAACGTCAACCATTAATTGAGTATTTCAGACCAAATAAAATATATATAAAATTGATTAAAATAATGTTTAATATTTAATGCATTGTTTATTCATTTGTTTAGGTCATTTGACTGTATGACAAAAACATAAATTTTACTCAGTTTTAACAA
Source organism: Poecilus cupreus (assembly GCA_963942605.1). NCBI lineage: Eukaryota > Metazoa > Arthropoda > Insecta > Coleoptera > Carabidae > Poecilus > Poecilus cupreus. Next base: position 19,787,134 of record OZ012719.1, read on the forward strand.
TAATAATACAATGGCAATATCGTTGTCTTCTACAAAAATTACTATTAGTATCATGAGTTACTTAAGTTTTAATAATAAAGCGAAGACGACAAAATTGTTTTCTGACTCTGACATTTTATAACAAATATTAAGAAATGACAGCTAGTACATCCAACAACAAAACAAGATTAAACCCTATACACTATAGCTTGTACAAAAATCCGTGGCGATTGATTCCATTAGTGTTTCTCAGCAGGTATTCCATAAGAGGATTAAAGAAATTTATGAGGGACTACTTTACAGGGTTGTACTGGATAATATTTTCAAATGAGTTTTACACAAACAGACACAAGTAATATCAAAATATGAAAAATTTTAATAAAATGAATTTTAAATGTCGTTTTCTGAAGGTATATTTATATAAAATTATCTTACTTAACAGTTTTCGGGGAAACAATTGAAAAGATAATCGTATTAAAAATTTCGGAGATTGAAGCATCTAAGCCAAAAATTATAATAATCCACTCCTGAACATCAGACAAACTTGCACCCCGCTGGTTAGGGCTGGCTTATCCCATTAGCATGTCAAGTCAATCGCCACGGATTTTTGTACAAGCTATACCAACGTAATATTCTGAAACATTTTGTTGTTGTTTGAACATCTCGCATCTGTGTCTTTCGTGCTTATTTTAAAGTACAATTTATACAGTTTTTTTGGAAAATTAATACACTTGTTTAGTATCAGTGTGTGTATAAATTTGCAGTGAATAAAAGTGTACTAATCATTTAATGTAAAATTAGTCTCAAACGACTTAAATTAGCTTATTTGTGAATAAAATTTTACATTTTTCTGTTAAAATAAACCAAGTGCAAGTTTACAATTGTTCACGTCTTCTGATTCATAGTCGTACCGTTACAAAAATGTCCAGTGTCTGCAAGAAATGCAATTTGGCGGTAACTACAGTCAATTCAATAAAATGCAGTTCTTGTGAGACTTCCTGCCATCTTCCGTGTGCCAATGTTGCACAGGCTGACTCTAGGGCTCTTCGGTCGTCTAAGAACTTAAAGTGGTTTTGTGATGCTTGCAGCAACACTTTTGAAGAAGATAAACTAAAGTATAATGAACTAAAAAGTCTTATAATCTTAATACAAAAAGAATTAGTCGCGCTTAAAAATGATTTAAATAAACCATCTAAGTATGAAGAATCGGTTAAATTCGAAAATGTCATCACGGAAATAAATGACAGAAACAAACGTGCTTCAAATCTGATGGTATATAATGTTCCTGAAATCCCGAACAACGATAAAAAAATTATTAGTGAGCTGACATCATTTGCTTTAAATCGCTCTATCACAGAGGAGAACATAAATCTAGTGCGTTTAGGTAACAAAGTATCAACTAAAAATCGTCCCATAAAAGTATTTTTTGATAATCAAAAAACTGTCGTATCAATTTTAAAACAATCTAAACGTATCAAGCAGCACGATAAATTTAAATCATTTAACATTGGAAATGATCTAACACCCAAGCAACGTGAACACTTAATTATAGTGCGGGAAGAACTGAATAATCGTTTAACTGCTGGCGAATCAGATTTAACAATTAAATATAAAAATAATATTCCATGCATTGTGAGCTCAAAAAACTAAATACTGAAATCAAATTCTATTATCAAAATGTTCGTGGACTAAACACTAAACTCGAAGAACTTTATTTGAGTGGTACGACCTGCTCATACGATGCAATTGTTTTGTCAGAGACATGGCTAGCTGATAACACCTACGACCCTGAGTTGTTTGATTCCCGATTCGCTGTATTTCGACGTGACAGAGACCGAGAAGCAACTGGTAAGAGCCGAGGAGGAGGAGTGCTCATTGCTGTCAATAGGCTGTTGAATCCCTGTTTGCAGACCTTAACGTGTGTCTCCAAAAACTTTGAGTATATTTGTGTTAAGTGTTTATTTCAAAGTAGACCATTTTATTTAATTGCAACATATTTCCCACCTAGTACCCCCCAAGTTACTTATGAAGAATTTTATGATTCATTGTTAGAGGCTCCATTTATTTACTCTACGCCACTTTTCATTATGGGTGATTTCAACTTACCATCGTTTGTAGATTACACACCTGAGAGTTCCAATATTGATGATAAGATTAAAAGTCTATGTAACCTATTGAATTTGTTAAATCTAAAGCAGTGCAATAATATCCTCAATGCCAGTAATAGAATATTAGATTTTATAATCACTAATTCTAATAGCACCGTGTCTGAATCCCTGGACACTCTTGTTCCCGTTGATGCCCATCATCCACCCCTCGTAATTACCTATCACAATATCAGTTCTCATGTTAAAATTTGTAAGCCTAATAGCGAATACAATTACCAATTTAATAAGGGCAATTACGAAAAATTATATAATTTGATAAGCAATACTGATTGGTCACCAGTAACTAATTGTAGTGATATTAATGCTGCTTTAGATGCTTTTTATATCATAATATACAGAATTTTAGATGAATGTATACCTAAAACTAATACTCGTTCGATTGTTAGAAATTATCCCTGCTGGTATAATGGAGAAATAATTAAAGCAATAAAAGTGAAGGATCGCTATAGAAAACAGTATAAAAATACCGGTTCCAATTATTATTATATCAAATTTAAAGAGCACCGAACACTATGTAAATCACTGTCTAAAAAATTATATATTGCGTACATACGAAATACCGAAAACAACATTATTAATAACCCTAATAATTTCTGGGACTTTGTTAAAAATAAAAAGAATTCTAACGGTATCCCCTCTTCACTACGTGATGAGAATAATATTGAATTTACGGGTGAGTCCAATATAGCTACAGCATTTGCTAATGTTTTCAATTCGGTTTATAAGCATCACAAATCTGATAATTTTGTTATTGACTTAAACTATAATTCTAATTTAATACACATTCATGAAATCTCTGAAATTGACATCTTGCAAGCAATAAATTCACAAAAAAACATAAAATCAACTGGTCCTGATAACTTACCAATATATATAATTAAGGGCTGTTCTGAGCTTTTGGCTGAACCACTTTATTACCTATTTAATTTATCTTTGCAAACCGGTACTTTCCCTAAAAAATGGAAAGAAGCCAAAATCTGTCCTGTGTTTAAATCCGGTGATAGATCTAAATTGAATAACTACAGACCTATATCATGTTTAAATTCACTTGCCAAAATATTTGAATCAACTATTTTTAAAAATGTACAATATCAAACACAGAATATTGTATGTGGTCAGCAACATGGTTTCACACCTAAACGTTCTACTGTCACCAATTTACTTGAATTTACTAATTTTACGAACCACGCTCTTGAAAAGCAACTGCAGGTCGATGTCATATTCACTGACTTCAGCAAAGCATTTGATACTGTTTCGCACGACTTACTAATAAAGAAATTAGAAGCTTTTGGATTTAGTACGATTTTATTAAAATTGTTTTTTTCTTACTTACATAACAGAACTCAGTACGTTAGTGTAAGAGGTCACTGCTCTAATTCTTTTAGTCCCTTATCGGGAGTGCCACAGGGCTCTGTTTTGGGCCCTCTTCTGTTTGTTTTGTTTATAAACGACATTGTTGATGTCGTTAAATACTCTGAGAGCTTACTTTTTGCCGACGATTTCAAAATTTTCCACAAAATAATAACTAACACTGACTGTCTAGAATTACAATCAGATATTGATAATCTGTGTCAATGGTCTCTAAAAAATAATCTACCTTTTAATTTAAAGAAATGTTCTGTAATAAGCATCAGTAGGAAAATTAATATTATAAAGTACGACTACGTTATGTGCGATAGTGTTCTAAACCGAGTTATTTCTACTAATGATCTTGGTATACATTTTAACTGCAAATTTCAATTTCATCAGCATATTGATAAAATAACTTCAGATGCATATAAAACTTTAGGTTTTGTACTTCGCACAACACGTAACTTTCGTAATATCAAAACTATGATGTGTTTATACTACTCTCTTGTTAGAAGTAAACTAGAATATGGTTGTCTAGTGTGGAGTCCTTACTACAGCACTATTGTAAATAAACTTGAGAAGGTACAGAAAAGATTTTGTAACATTTTATATTATCGCTTTTTTCACATTTGGCCGAACATGGAATATAATGCTTTACTTACAAATTTTAATATGGATAGTTTATCCGATAGACGTGTGAAACTTCAGCTTTTGTTTTTGTATAAACTGGTCAACAATGTCATATATAGCCCCCCACTTTTAGGTGAATTAAATTTCCATGCTAGGCCATGTAATACTCGCTCCACACAGACATTTCACTGTGATTTCTCACGCACCACTGCTAACTTCTTCAATCCAATCAACGCCATGTGCCGTACTTTTAATAATTATAATAACACATTAGATTTTTGCGATACTTTTTCAAAATTCAAAAATAATATAGCTTTGTGCCTGAAAGATCACTGAATTATCAATTTATTGTATATGTAATTTCTACTAGCTGTTTTCCTTTTTCGTTTTTTTTGTTTGTTTTCATGTTATTTGAGATGTTATATTCTATAATTTTACTCTGTAATTGGAATTTTATTTCTGTTGGGTAAATAAATAAATAAATAAAATAAATAAATAAATAAATAAATAAATAAATAACTAATTTTCATTATTTATGTTTATGTTCATTGTGAACATACGTAATTTTTATTACGTTTTATGTTATGTAGTTCTTATACTTATGCTCATTGTGAATTGGGACTTATATCTAAAGACTGGATACTAGAGCTCTAGAAGAATGTAGGTATTCTCGTCCGCCATTTTGGGTCCAGATGTCATAAATAAAACAAGTTATTGGAATCCAGTTACTTAAAAAAAAACATTTAAAATTTGTATCTGTCAAATTTGAAAACATATTTCTTGAAATTCTGTAAAATCCAACTACACAGATCATACGGTAATATATTAGAAAGTATTCTGTACACTTACCTGTTAGATATGAAATATAATAATTAAGAGAATGATATATCACAATTATTAATCAATATCAACTTCAAATTTGACAGAAAAGAATTAAAGTAACTGGATTCCAATAATTTGTTTTATTTATGACACTTGGACCCAAAATGGCGGATGAGAATACTCATATATTCTAGTGCCTTACTGGATACAAGACGGTTATAAAAAGTTTGTTGCGTCCACTACAACTGTTTCATTCAAATGTTGTGTTGTTTGGAAAGAGGTGGAGATAGCAACGACTGGTCACAAAGGAAAACCTGGTAACCAGGGGAACGCGGTTTGTGTATAGGTCGACAATGCGATGTGCAACTGTTAAGAGGCAGGTTAGAACAATACGAGGAAATATAATTAAATAAATTTCTACATCAAAATATGAATGTGCCCAGCACATACTCTTATGAACAACTTGAAATATTTAAATTTTTAAATTGCTAGCTAATTTTAATTTCTAAACGGTACAAAATATTTAAAAAATTAAATAAAAATTGTAGTCAATATTATTTAATGTTCGACCATAAAGTTATTGTTATCATAATAGCCTGGCTGTCCGGGCTGAACCGGGCTGTTATATACCTAACAAATAACGCTCTAAGACGTGTTATAAATTTGACTCAATAATCATGGACACATTTACCATTTATAAATAATTTAAACAAGTCAATAATTTTGCTTAAAATGTGTTTTTCTACAATCGTTGCACAATATCGACATTGTTATTCCATTTTTGGTTAGGAAATGTTCAAAATTGTCGCTCTAGGGCGACAAAGTGACATATTGTCGCACTAATGCGACAAAAACAAAACAAAAATAAATTAGGTAAAAGAAGTAAATGATGCATTGGATTTTTCTGATAATAACCTTGCTATTGCAAATACAGGCATATACGTACATACATACACTTCAACTTAATCACCATAAACGTATTCACTCTGTAGACTTTATGTCAAATGTACTCCATATGTCAAATGTACTCCATGTGTCAAATTATGATTTCTTTGAAAATTTTTTATTTGTTTATAAACGTTGCCATGATTACGGTGATATGGGTAACAACAATTTTACTGAATTGTTATAGGCTTGACCAAAGATAATTTTGAAAATTAATTTTTTTCTACAGCTTGACATTGTTCGACGATTGTAGAAAAAATATTGTGTGTATCTCGTCGGATAGAGCTTGTTCGGTGCACTTGTCGAGTTGTTGATCTCGGCTTCGCCTCGATCAACAATTTCTCGCCGCGTGCAACAAACAATGCTCTATCCGCACTTGATACACAAATAACTATTGAGTATACATAATAATTTTTAAAAAATCCCTAGACCGTAGGCCAATGGATTTTTTCTTAAATTATTATGTACGATAACACTTTTTTAAAAGCAAAATTTTATAAATAAGCTAGACATCAAATTTAATCGATTCAATTCTTTAGCACGAGGGGTATATGTCAAGATTATTTCATGAATTCATAGCATAAACTTTAATATTTGCCGAAGAAATTGTACTAAATGTTGATTTTGACACATTTTCACATAAATAAATCGGTGCACACATAAACATAAAGCATCATAAAATTTTGTTGTTATATTGTAACTATAGCAAATTATTTGTTTTTCTTTTTACTTGTCAAATAAATGTCAAAAATTAATAAATTGAAATGAATAATTCAGCATGTTTAAAGTAAAGGTAAAGAACATGTAAGTATCTTGCTTCTGCAACTAAATATCCGGCTAAATATGCCTTCGAAATGTTTAAAATTTGCATATAAAAGCTAGCTTCAATTTAATCGCGATTAAACAGCATGATGCTGTTTAATCACTTATCTAAAATATACAACAATGGAAAATGAAACATTTTGATTGGTCAAATTTGTAATGAGTGAACTAATCATTCAAAATATATCAAATGTCATCTGTCAAACTCAAACAATACGACGGTTTTGTTTACCATAGCACTCTGCAAACAGCTAAAAATTATACATTTTATTTTACCTCTATCTCATGACAGAAATGTAACACGTCAATAAATTCATGTATCCAACACCTCTTAATAAATGCTCTATAACTATGGCGATTTTAAACAAGGATAGTAACAGATTACCCACTAGTGGGTATAATTTTGAGGAAAATCACTAGTGAGTATTTTTTTTTATTTATAACAATAATAATAACACACAACACCTTGGTAACGACTTTGATTGACATTTTGATTTTAAAAATTTAAAGCTTATGTCAAAGAGGTGTTGGATAAAACGTTATACTTCACATGTAAACAAAGTGGATTACCCACTCGATAAAAATTATCACACTCAGCCTTCGGCTTCGTGTGCTAAAATTTCTCGTGGGCAATTCCTTACTTTGCCCACTTGTAAAGTAAATAACTATTACATAGCAATCGCTCAACATTCAAATAGCAATCTTTGCTTTTACATAGCAACTGCTCAACAAAGCCTAGCAACCGTTCTACAAACAAGTGTTAAACAAAGAAGAATGACCCACAACATCTATCAGTTTCAGGCTCGTCTTTCGTGCACCTTCAAGTATTACTATATTTCAGTGGTAATTAAATATAACTACAACTGATGACCAATTATTTCAGAAAACTTAAACATCTCTAAAGATGTGTCATTAAAATGAAATAATTTGAGCAGTGGAGTTATTTTCGTGTCGCCATTTGGATTGGCTGCAGCGTTCAACTGTTCGGTGTGCGTGCATTAATAACGCCGAGTGTAGTGGCCCGCGCGGGGCCGGGTCGCGGGTCGCGGCTGACGAGCCTCGCTGGACGGATTATGGCGTTTAATTAAACGTCGCAAATGAATTACCCTCGGCTCACATTATCACCAAGTGCACCATGGCTGCCATTTTGAATTTAGAATTGTGAAGTATGTGGTTTAGTGTGTTTAAAATCCTAATACAGCAAGGTATAAAATATGTTGTGGGCGCAACAATACTTTTCTTATCGAAAAATGCAAGAACACGGACCACCATTATCAAGAAACACTCATCCCTTCAAAGCATTTAGTTTTCAATTAGGACACATAGCAACAAGTGACATTTATCAATCTTTTTTTATTATTTTCGTTAAAAAGCACAGATTAGTAGATTTAAACGACTATTTCCCTCATAAAATTTAAGGTAATCAGAATTTAGACATTTCTGAACGTCGTCCAATCAACGTAGAATTACACGATAATTTTACATTAGTGCAAATTATCGATAATTCGCACTAGTGCAAATTACCAATGAAATTCTGATTTGCTGTCAAATGAAGTTTATACATTTTACTTTATTTTTTACGAGAAACAGCGCACTTGAGAAAATTATCGACAATTTGACATGCACTTGAGATATTATATATGAAAATATCAAAATATAATTTTTCTATAACACTGTTTAGGAAACTAGGCATTCCACAACTAAAAATTGTTATGGAATCACTAACATTCCATACGCTGTGTATGGAATATTTTCGACGAATCAGAGCCGCATATTAGCGCGATATATGAAGTATCTTGATTCAGTTACTATGGTTACGTCTGTTTGTTTTAATTTGATTTATTTGAGTTTGACGTTTTCTACAGTTTTAAATTTGTATTTTTTGTATAATTTCCAAAATCTTGTTATAGAAAGTATAGTCTACAACATGTAACGGAATGGCATATCCCGCACTCGCAAACCGTAGCCCTCACCTTTGACTCGGACTACAAAGTTTTTGCTCGCGTGGAATATGTGCCATTTCATTACTTGTTGTAGAATATACTATTCTTTAACGTGTTGTAATTCGTAAATGGTGGCAGTAAGAGAAAAATGTTGTAAACAATAATTGTAGATAATAGATAATATTTGAAACATTATTCTAATAACAAAAGTTGCCTTAAAACATTTTTTACTGAGATATTTGAAAATAACTTGATAGGGTAAATTACCACTTTTGGTCGCGTAATTTGCAAAACTCGCTACGCTCGTTTTGGCGAACTTACAGCTCATTCAACAATATCGCTCTTTTCATAACTGATTACGGTAATAACTATTACAGCACTACCAACCAAGTAAAGTGACACGTGACTGTCAAATGTTATTTGTGTTTGTGTTTTTGATGTTACAAAGATTTAATTAATAATATATTTACAATGATACAGTGGAGTAGGGAAGAAGTTGAGAACTTAGTGCATATACCTCTAAAAATTTCGTGTGGCGCAAAGTCAATGAATACAAATTATGTTGTTACAACTGAATTTTTGACACTTAGTTGTTTTAATTCACTAAATACTTGATCATGTAAATGTATATAATACTTATAAAAACAATTTAGTCACTTGAATTGGAAAACTTCATCGTGTAATGCACGCTTAAATAAACCGATAATAATTTTCTACAAATACTAGTAGTGCATGTAGGAGGGACAACTGGTCTATATATTCTCGAAATGTAGGTCAAAGGTCAGAGCTGACCCGGCTCATAATTACACTGGGATGAACGTAACAAGAAATCGGACGCAGTGTATGATTTTACATCGCGGTACTGCGGTTCCTATTATGTACAAACAAAATAAGAACAAAAAAACATCATCTGTTTAAACTAACATTTCTTCTTGCCCTTACTTTCTTGCTCAAAGCAAATGTCACTATAGGTCGACAAACCAATATGCGTCCTAAATAGGAATACGCGATAAATTCGTGGATCGTAAAATCCTCAGTTCGAATCCCACAGCTGACAGTTGTCAATTTAAATTTACCCCTTCCACTAACATCTTTGGGGGTATTATTTGACGGCTGGTAACCGCACTTCATGCGTAAAAATCTGGTGTGGGCACCACACTACTTTCTTATACAAATAAAACCAACTGAACACGTATGACTTGTTTCTCGCGTATGACTTTATTTTGACATTTATTTGATATGTAAATGTTAAACCTGTTTAATTTTTTGTTCTCATTTATTTTAAATAGAAATTAATAAATATGAAGTCTTCAAAAATTTCTAACTAATAATACAAATATTACTTTTATAATATTTCACACGACACATATTTTTGACACTTCACAATTATTTGACCGTTTGACATATAGATATTAAAAATGTTTTAGTTTTTGTTCTCATTGTAGCTTGTTGCTAAGATTATAGAAATATATTCTTAAACATTTAATTTAGTTTTTCTCAAAATTGGAAGCATGTACAAGAAAAGTGCTAATAACATTTTATATTCCAAATATTTTTGCTAACATCTTTCATTTGAAACTTTTTCTCATAGTTGATTTTATTCTTGCAATAAATGGAATTTATTGTTTTGTGTGTCCAGTAAACTACCTCTTCCGGTTTTTCAATTTCGATCGAAATCAACTCAACTTTTTATTTTTTCATGAAATTTATATATTCCAAGTTTCGTTTACATATCTTGTCTCGTTCATGATATATTGCGCACACGGACATCCATCCATCCATCCATCCATCCATCCATCGGCGCACACAGACATCTTTGGAAAAATAGTCTTAACGGATTCAGTGGACGTCAAAATATGTATTTCCGCAAAGGTCTCTTCAACGATTTTTTTCGTGATTCCAATACTTCCTTATACATTGTATAAGAAAGTAAAAATATATCACCTACCGAGATCTGCGTAAGCAGAGTGCCACACTCATAATGGGTAAAAGGCGTGATAATATATTTATATATTTTTGCAATACCTGTACTGTAAGTTACCAATTAATAATAAAATTTAAACACAGTAAGTGGAACTTTTATTGCACAATTGGTTTCCATGGTTACATCATTTACTTACCGTCCACGGTGGATGGTAAGTGAAACTTACCGTTCATGGTGGACGGTAAGTAAATATATATCATTCAAATTTTATTTCTAACCTCAATCTGTCAGCTGTTAATTTTGATAACTATTTTTCCTTTTCTTATATTTACGCAGGTATTGCAAAAAATATCTTACTAACCTCGAACTGTAAGTGATTTTGTAGGCCTCGAATGTTTAGGAAATCTCGACCCTACGGGTCTCGACATCCCAAACTACATTCTCGACCTAAAAACTATCACTTACAGTTCACGGTACGCAATATTCTATTTATTTATCAAGAGTATATCTTCATTCTTGTGAAACACTACTTGCAGGCCTATCAAGTTTTTGGGCATATTCCAGTAAATAATAGACATAAACGAAACATCTTTTGAAAGACAGATAGAGTGATTCTGATTACAGTGGCGGTTGGTACATCGCCAGGCATGATGATGTATAATTTATGTGTGATTAGCAAAATAAATAGGATGAAACAATGACGCAAAATGCAGCGGCTTTCGGCGTTTACGTTCGCAATGGATGGAAATGACTTTCTAATTTATATAACGGCCAACGCAACAGACACACGGCTATATTCACACTAGTCTCTGTGCGCGCGAACCATGTCACTTCAATTATGAATTACGTACACTTCCGCCTTTGCTACACTTACACGTTACACTTTAATCACTTCATTCGCTTGTTACTACACTCATTATGCGTATTTCGTCTGTGTGGATTGCTGGATGTGTGCAAAAATAACCGAACTTTATTTTTACCTCCCGCCACATCCTGTAAGGGAGGTATAGGAATCATGCTAAAAATTGGGTAGTGAGTTTTCAGTGGATGAGCACGTTTTAGGGTTCCTAGAATACGATTTTAATAGTTTCGCGAGGATGTCTGTGTGTGTGTCTGTTTGTTTCTCAAAAACTATTACACTGAAAATTTTGATATTTTGTATATATCAATAGTATCCTCTTTGGAAGAGCAGATTAGATTTTGGTGATAATCCAATAACCGGAAGTGGTAGTTTACTTGAAGCCCTATCAAATTAAAATTAATTAAAATATCTCAGTAAATTATGATTTAATGAAAATTTTGTTATTAACATAATGTTTCAATTATTGTTTGGAACATTTTTATCTTACTGTCTCCTTTTACGAATTACAACACGATAAAGAATAATTATTATGGGCAAAGTAAGAAATTACCCCCGAGACATTTTATCGAGTGGGTAATTCCACTTTGCCCACGTGTGAAGTATAACGTTTTATCCAACACTTCTTCATAAATGAAAAATTTATTAAAGAAATATTATTTGACAGTGACATAAACTTTAAATTTTTAAATTAAAATGTCAATCGAAGTAGTTAGTTACCAAGGTGTTATGTGATATTATTATTGTTAGAAAATTACTCACTAGTGACTTTTCTCAAAATTAAACCCACTTGTGAGTAATCTGTTACTTTCCTTGTTTAAAATCGCCATAGTTATAGAGCATTTATTGAGAGCTGTTGAATAAAATTCTGATATTTTCTTTTAAATCTGCTAACCTGTTTTTTTTTTTTTCAAAACAAAACAACGGTTGAAAATGTTGAGTATTTTTTGACATGTGTCATAATGTTTTGAAGGGATGAGTGTTACATGATAGTGGTGGTCCGTGTTCCTGCATTGTTCGATAAGAAATCTTTGGCGAGAGATATTGTGCTGCCCACAACAGATTTTTTACCTCCTGTCACATACTTGTAGGAAGGTATAGAAATCATGCATTCGGTAGTGAGTTTTCAGTGGATGAGCACATTTTAGGATTCCTAAAATACAATTTTAATATTTTCGCGATGATGTCTGGGTGTGTTTGTCTGTCGGTCTGTGTGGATGTCTGAAATTACGGTTTCTCGCATACCACTAAATTATAAATTTGTTATAATTTGTATATATCAATTATTGTATCCACTTGAGAACAGCTGATTAGTGACAGTTTACTTAAAGTCCTATCAAGTTGTTTTGAAATATCTCAGTAAATTAAGGTTTTTATTATTAGAATAATGTAACACTAAATATCACAGATTTTTATGAATGTTTGAATGTAATATTCAAAAATACTGACAAACATGTAATTTTCTAAATTTCTAAAGAGAAACCCAGAGTTAATTTCCAGCAGTATGTAAATTCATATATTTATATTGTATATTTATGTAAAAGAAAGGTTAATTTAAAGTTCATGTCATTTCGCTAATTTTCTACGAAATGACGCGACTCAAAGTTTCTGTTCATAGTGAGAGTAGAACAGAATGAAAATATAAATAAATATTTCTCAAATTGTTTGAATATGATATTTCTTCATTTGAAATACATAGGAAACTTTTTGTACAACAGTGTTTCCCAAAGCGTAGTACGCGTACCCTTAAGGGTACGAAAGAATTTTTAAAAATTCTCTTTTTGTGTGTGCCAAAAGAAAAATAACACTTCATTGTATTTAAATTACATAAAAATAGTATATTCTACAACAAGTAATGGAATGGCACATATTCCACGAGAGCAAAAAGTTTGTAGCCCGAGCCAAAGGCGAGGGCTACGGTTTGCGAGCGTGGGATATGTCATTCCGTTACATGTTGTAGACTATAATTTCTATAAAAAGGTTTCGGAAATTATACAAAAATACAAATATAAAACTGTGGAAACGTCAAACTCAAATAAATCAAATTAAAACATACAGACGTAACCATAGTAACTGAATCAAGATACTTCATATGTCGCGCTAATAAGCGGTTCTGATTCGTCGAAAATATTCCAATGTTAGTGATTCCATAACAATTTTTAGTAGTGGAAAGCCCAGTTTCCAAAACAGTGTTATAGAAAATAATGAACTATTTACATTTATAAAATATTATATATCATACGTACAGAGTGTCTAAAAATGTTTATATACATACTTTTATCTATCTTGAATTCCCTAAAAATAATCTTCAACATCATTTTATGTTTATTGGTTTAAAATGAAATATTTATTATTTAAAAATTATAAAAGAATAAAATTTAAAGTGCTTGAAAATAATAGTTATTTATGTATCAAGGCACTGAAGTTCCATTTATTATCACGAATATGGAATTTAGTTGGCGAGGCCCGTACGGTCGAGGAAAATAAACCATGTGAGTGATAAAAAGGAACTTCAGTGCCAGAGTACATATTAAGTTTTATTTGAAATCTAAAATTAGAAAAAACTGTAAAAAAATTACAATATAGGTTAAGTTTATACATCTGTCAGTTGTCAATTGAAACTGACAGTCAGTGTTGCCAACCTCGACAAGTAAAGTTATCGTAAATAACACTCAAAATTAAGTGTTTTGTCATCGGAATTAATTAGTAAATTCTTCTTGCACATTTTGTTTCATGTTACGTTCAAATTTACTATAGTACGTCAATATATCTGCCAAAATTATCCTAATTGTACAATAATTATTTAACGGTTGCCAACACTGGGTTGCTCAAAATCACCGTATAATGGGTTACTTTAGTGGCGATTTCTGAGCTTTTAAGACGATTTTTGAGCACTTTAGTGCCGATTTCAAATAAACTCTATTATGTTTAACTGTCATCTGTTATCTGTAACAGTTTAGTCATCAAAACTAATATATCTTCTTTGAAGCGATTTTCATTTTTTTTTTAAATATTTAACACAAGTATATTAACTACTATTTTATTTAATTTGGTGATAAAATGAGTATAAGGTGTTTGAAGACAAACAGAAATTCTTATAAAGAAAACTATTTGCCCAAAATTAGGCATTTAGTTATTAGATACGATTTTTTTAAATTGGCATTCCATTTTAAATTTTTCGCTTGTGACGTCATCTTGTAATTCTACGGAACACACTTTTGCGGAGAGCTAGGAACTACACCAACTGTCAAATTGACCGTTATCTGTCGTTGTTATTTATTGAGAGGTTTTTACAAATATAGTTTAATCACATTACCTGGGCAAAATAATATAACAAATATAATAAACATAAGTTTAATTTGCAAATCGTTGTTAACTGCAACATATGACTTGAGCTTGAGATGTGATAATGAGACTACCGACATTACCGACAAGCGACAATATATAGTACATCAAAGCATTTTTATTTTAACCCGTCTTAAACTCTTTGACTAAAAACGTTATAATTAACGAATACCTAATTTAATTCATCGGAGTGTTCATTTTAATAATAATAAGTAATTATTACAACCCTGAAAAGCAAATTATTATTTGTTATCAACACCTCTTTTGCCTTGCCATGCTGTACATTCTATTACAAGATGACGTCACGATTTTGCAACCGCGAAACTTCATAAAGGAAATTATGAATGAAAAGTTAAAAAATTATAAGAAACATTGAATAATATGTGACTGAAATGATCTAAATTTTTATAATTTGTAAAAAAAAACTACTTTTTTTTTTAAGTCGATGACCCCATTGTAACTTTTTTGTAATTAAATATTAACGTGCGTAGATTGCACATTCTTCTAACTGCTACTGCAATTATTTTAATAATTTTTTTTTCATATATTCATATCTGCGAAGTCGCCAGAGATTTCTCTTAAGTAAACATGATCATTACCGATCAGTCTAGACCAAGACTTGTTCTCTGTATCTAAAAATAGTAGTCAGTAATCACATGAAGAGAGGCTCCGCGTCCGTGTGCTCTCTGTGTTCAATTATGGCTGTATCTAGGTGGTGCAGTACCGTTAAGAGCCGCTTTTTACACTCATCAACGTAACACAAACACAAACATAATAAACGTTACGAGCGTACACACACACCTACCAGTACATCGCACACTACTCATTTACAACTATAAATAGGTGTTGATTATACAAGAAGAGTCCATGAAGACGACGACGGTATGACACTAATCCACTCACAGAGGAACTATGACCCAGATATTGACTGGGTAACCTACTGTTTATTATAAAGCATTTTTCATTAAGTTCGGTCGTGCAATAATAATTCAATTTAAACGAGAATGGTAGGTAAAAAGAGTCATGAAACTTAATTAGTTTCATGATTCTTTTTACCTCCCGCCACATCCTGTAAGGGAGGTATAGGAATCATGCTAAAAATTGTGTAGTGAGTTTTCAGTAGATGAGCACTTTTTAGGGTCCTTAGAATACGATATTAATAGTTTAGCGATGATGTCTGTCTGTCAGTCTGTGTGGATCTCTGGAGTTAGGGTTTCTCAAAAACTACTAAACTGAAAACCTTGATATTTTGTATATATCAATTGTATCCTCTTTGGAAGAGCTGATTAGTTTTGAGTGATAATCCAATATCCGGAAGTGGTAGTTTACTTGAAACCCTTTCAAGTTATTTTGAAATATCTCAGTAAATTATGGTTTAATGGAAATTTTGTTATTAATTATATTATTATCTACAATTATTGTTTGAAACATTTTCCTCTTACTGTCACCATTTACTAATGGGGTATGTGACCATAATCGAATTTCAATGTATACGCCATAGCATATGAATGTTCTTCATTGTAGTTTCTTATTACAACAATAAAAACTTTACATTATTTTGTAATAATAATGTTATTAGCAATTTTGTGTTTTGGAGAAGGGATATGTGACGTCACTGTGCCCGAGGAAAATATTGTACTGCGCTGTACGCTTGGCCCGCTGATCTATATCTATTTCTTTCCTTTACAGTACTCTGTCTTTTTCTGGCACCATACCTATTCAGAAGACACAGTGACGTCTCACATCCCCTCTCCAAATCTTTAAAAATTAATTTCTTGTTAACAATAAACAATTAATTGATTTAAAAAAATAGGGGTATTTTATTTTTGTATCTAGTATCATGTAATGTCAGAAAAAAAAATTGGTCACATACCCCATTACAACACGTTAAAAAAAACTTATTTTGATATTTTCGTTTAAATCAAAACGGTTGAAAAATTTCATTTTTTGACATGTGTCATAATTGTTTGAAGGGATGAGCGTTTCTTGATAGTGGTGGTCCGTGTTTCTACATTGATCGTTAAGAAATCTTTGGCTGGAGGTATTGTGCTGCCTACAACAGATTTTTTTGTTATTTAGTTTAGAAAAAAATTTAGGCGATTTCGTCTGGTACTGGTTACTTACCGGTTACGTGTTTGGTTGGCGTCAAACAATGATGACTGACCGACCGAACGGTTACTGGAAACCGCGCGGCAGATTTTGTCATTAAGAAAATTTGATAGAAGACATGAAAAATATGGCAGCGTACTAGTTTGAAATAATAACAAGTGAAATTCAACCAATCAGAAAACTAACCGTTGGACGACCTGGACTCTCGAGCATGTTATAGATATTAACATACCTAGCGATGTTATGAGTATGGTAACAGCCGCAGATGTCAGTTTGAAATCCGAGCTCGTAGAGACATCTAAGGCCTGTAATGATTCATAACATCCGTGGTTTGTTCAATAGTTTACCGGTTTCAGAATATGAAGACGTTAATGTCATTAATAAATATTATTTTTTGAAATTCAATTATAAATAAAGTCTGTCATAATTTTAGAAGGTGATCAAGTAAGTCTGTTTGTTTTTATTTAACACCATGGTTACACTTCTTTTCTATTATATTTAAAATTATTTTTTTACTTAAACGTCAAATGTGTTCTTCATGGCTAGATAAAAAGTGGATTTTGGCGATGCTGAATTGCCTGAAAATATTTAGAACGCAGCAGGTGAAGCTCTAAACAGCTTAATTCCGTGTGTATTAATAAATAGCGTTATAATATCATTGTGTTTTATTTTCATTTTCTTGCCTGTTTTGACAGGTCAGTATGGTAATATAACCGTACAGCATAGAGTTATTACATACTTACCCTGTCTACTTTTGTGCATGTAAACATAGGTTTAATCTCCTGAAACCGGTAAATGATTTGACATACCAAAACTGTCACCGTTTACAAAGGACGTCATAAAAGTGTCAATCGAAATCAATTGGTTACTCTATTTATTAACCATTCCTGTGACGAAGTACTAACCGTTGTCAGTCGAAATCACCATTTTTATTAAAGTAAGAAACATTACTTTTGTCCCTACAATTACTTTAAATATTTTTCGTACGTTATGACTCATCCCCGTATGTATAAGACATCTGATGACCAAATCAGAATTTTTCTTCTGTATCATGAGCTCTCCAGTTCGATCCTTCCTCTACCATCTTTTGTAATAGTTATTTACCAAACACTTCACCCACCCTAACCTGCTTTAGTCAGCGAGTGCCACCCATACTCAACCTCGCTACATTTACACCGTGTTTCCGCGTGACGTTTGCCGTGAGTTTTAATCCGTCAGCGAGCACAGATAGACGCTATCCCGGGGATTGCTATCGAGCCGGGCCATTGTTACACTCGGCAGCGCACAATGCCGCTAATAAGACGTCTGTGTCGGATATTGGTTATAATGGCTGTTCAATGGAACTCAACATAATTCGCAGACAATGGATTTGTACAGAAATAGGTAATGATGAAGGATTGTATTGCAACACTCATTATTGCTGCTTGCAAATTTGGGTCAGTCTTATCTGGTTATTATTATCAAAAATGCACTACTGAAGATTGGGATTTTGATAGGTAGTATTAGGAAATATTGCGATCATGGATTTCTTATTAAACAATGCAGAAACAAAGACCACGAATATGAAGAAACGCTCATCACTTATTTTCATATAGCTGTAAATATTTACTTATTCACTTATTCCCGGTATAATGGCGATAACAAATTAAAAATGCAATATTATTTTTAAATAACACTTTTTACCAGAACAATAATTGTATTCTGTTTTGTACAAAAATAAAATGAAGAAAAAATAAAAATAATTAAATAACGTACTAATATACAGTGTGTCCCATTTAAGGTACGAATGCATTGGGATCTCGAGAACCGTAAGAGATACGAAATTGGTTAAATTAGACGAAAGTTGCCTGATTAGTAGGGTAGTCTGGACATGTATTTGTTTTTCCAATTGAATGCATAGGTCACTAGATATTGGCTAAAATGTAAATTTAGCGATTTTCTTTTTTTGCTGATAACTTCGTTGTATAACATAATACAAAATTTTGGTTTCCACTCTCTTAAGACACTTTATAATGTTGAATTTACAGAAGTACTCAAAAAAAAAAATTATATCTAAACATTTACGAGTTACTGGTATCAACTTTAATTTTTCATATGGAGATCATAGTAAGCTATGACAGTTTTGAATAGAGATTTTTTTTTGCTTCACAGCGATATAAAAACTAATAATAGTTATTTACTTTACAAGTGGGCGAAATAAGGAATTTCCCACGAGAGAAATTTTAGCTCACGAAGCCGAAGGCTGAGTGAGATTTTTTTATCGAGTGCGTAATTCCACTTTGCCCACGTGTGAAGTATAACGTTTTATCCAACACTTCTTAATAAATGAAAAATTTATTAAAGAAATATTATTTGACAGTGACATATGCTTTAAATTTTTAAATTAAAATGTCAATCGAAGTAGTTACCAAGGTGTTGTGTGTTATTATTATTGTTATAAATAAAAAAATACTCACTAGTGGCTTTCCTCAAAATTATACCCACTAGTGGATAATCTGTTACTTTGCATGTTTAAAATCGCCATAGTTTTAGAGCATTTATTGGGAGGTGTTGGATAAAATATTTTTATAATTAATAGAAAAATTAACGAAATTTGTATTTTTATAATAAAATTAAATTTAAAAAGTGAATCATAGGCTGATATGGAAGAAAATAACAATTTCAAACAATTCAAAAATAATTTCACCTACCGAGATCTGCGTAAGCAGAGTGCCACACCCGTAATGGGTAAAAGGCGTGATGATATATTTATTTTATATTTATCAAAAATAATTTACAAAAACTTTGCCATAAATATTCTATTAATTAGCTATTTCGATTCAAGCACTTCTGCGCTTTTCATTCAGTTTTTTCAATAACTTACCTAACATTCTTGGATTAATCTGATTTCGAATTCTAACTGTGGCATTCCGTAGTACATTTTCATTCTAATATTCAGGAATAAAGAGTTTAGTTTCTCAGTAAATCCCTATCTATTGTCCTCCAAATCGAACATTTAATTAGTGTACCTGTGAAATGTGAGCAGAAGCTCCATCCTGTTGAAACCACATATTTTGTATTTGACAAAGTGGCAATGTATCTAAATTATCTGCAATATCATTTTGTTACATATTTAAATATCTAGGGCTATTTAAATTTTCGTTAATTACGATTGGGCCAATTAGTGGAATTCTTAGTATACCACACCATACAACGAAACTAAATTTAACTCGATGGCGAGATTCTATTATTAATTATTAAATTTTTTCCAAAGCAGCCTACGATTCCCTTTTTTTATTTCAATTTTATTATAAATAACAAATTTAGTTAATTTTTCAATTAATTATAAAAATTTATTATTACTGTTTTATATCATTGTAATGCAAAAAAAAATCTCTATTCATAAATGTCATGGCTTACTATGACCTCCATATGAAAAGTTACAGTTGATACCAGTAACTCGTAAATGTTTAGATATAAAATTTTTTTGAGTATTTCTGCAAATTTACCATTAAAAGTGTCATAAGAAAGTGCAAACCAGAATATCGTATTATGTCATATAACAAAGTTATCAGCAAAATAAGAAAATCGCTAAATTTACTTTTAGCCAATATCTAGCGATCTATGCTTTCAATTGAAAAAACAAATACATGTTCAAACTACCCTACTAATCAGGCAACTTTCGTCTAATTTAAGTAGAGCTCTAGAAGAATGTAGGTATTCTCGTTCGCCATTTTGTGTCCAGATGTCATAAATAAAACAAGTTATTGGAATCCAGTTACTTAAAAAAAAAAAACATTTAAAATTTGTATCTGTAAAATTTGAAAACATATTTCTTGAAATTCTGTAAAATCCAACTACACAAATCATACGATAATATATTAGAAAGTATTCTGTACACTTACCTGTTAGATATGATATATAATAATTAAGATAATGATGTATCACAATTATTAATCAATGTCAACTTCAAATTTGACGTAAAAGAATTAAAGTAACTGGATTCCAATAATTTGTTTTATTTATGACACTTAGACTCAAAATGGCGGATGAGAATACTCATATATTCTAGTGCCTTAATTTAAGCAACCTCGTATCTCTTACGGTTTTCGAGATCCCAATGCATTCGTACCTTAAATGGAACACACTGTATAGTTTGGTGTACAAATATTGTAATCACTATATTCAAACCGTACAATAACTTTATTGTCTATGATAAATGCAGGTCGCTGTTTACAGTTTATCGTTACAAAATAATCTAACTTTCCAAGAATTTTACGGATTTTAATAGTGATTGCACGGATTTTTAAGAGATTGTACGGACTTTTACGAAGATTGTTGATATTTTCAAAGAAACTGTAGGTATTTTAGAGATTGGCAAAGATTTCAAGGTTTTATTTACAAATTTTGTGGATTGTAAATGAATGCAATCATGATTTTGGATTAGGTGTACAAGTATTATTGTCGTGATTTCCCCCTCGACTGAAACATTTATTCCATATATACTATATTTATATGTAAAGTCAACAAAATTTTCCTAACAAATATCTGTATTTTCCAGATCTCATCCTCATAATGGAGTCGTGGCTGGTAGACGTAAAACGCGTGCGCATCCCAAGACCCAAGTTCGGGGGTAGCACAGGTGTGCGCCGCGTCATCCCCAGCGAGCCCCCCAAGGACTACGAGCTGCCGCCCCGGGGCGCGCGCAACGACATCTCCAAGGCCACGGAGGAGCTCCGCCGGGCCCTCCAGGACAAGTTATAGTCACCACCACCTCTTGGTACCTACCACCACATGCAGACGCCATTTTGTTACCACTGAAATATACTGGAACGCTAACTGACGTTGAAAATGCGAGCCGAGAGACATAGTTATTGCTTTTGGCTTATCTGTGTTTATTGTAGTTTTTTGTCAATTTATTGTGACAATTTCTACAAAACCAACTGTCACCTATATGCTACTTGGCTATTTTTGGTTCAAGTTATTCGCACAAAAATTACAAACTAACCAAAACATGAACATGTTTGAGTGGTTGGCAATAATTAAAGTCCTCTAGAATTCCCTAAAAAAAATTGTTGAAATATTACTGAATACATGCAGCCATTTTCATTTTCATTTACTATAATATTATTTTTGTATTTATCTTTTTTAAATGTGTCATTCATGGAACACTGCAATATTACATTAAATCAAAATGAATGCATGCACCAAAGCATGTCATGTGTCATATTTAAGTCTATTAATCTTAAATATTGGAATAACAAATACACAAATAGTTACGCGATTTATGCTTTGCAAGCATGGAGTTCTTAAAATAGTGATCATGATTTGTGGCAAGTGATTATGTGTTCATCATATCATTTTATTATTTAATAATGAAGAAAAGAAGACCCAGTTAAGTCGTTTGTTCAACAAACAGATTCCGCAGGGAAAAAGATTTCTTCAATAATCTATTAAAATTTGTGTTACTGCATCATGATCATAAGAGCTTCTTTATTTTTGAATAATAGCTATTTATGTATCAAGGCACTGAAGTTCAATTTTTTATCACGAATATGGAATTTATTTGCCGAGGAAAATAAACCATGTGAAGGATAAAAAGGAACTTCAGTGCCGAGGTACATATTAAGTTTTTTTGAAATCTAAAATTCGAAAATCTGTTAATAAATTACAATATAGGTTAAGTTTATACATCTGTCAGTTGTCATTTGAAACTGACAGTCAGTGTTGGCAACCTCGAGAAGTGAAGTTATCGTAAATAACACTCAAAATTATGTGTTTTGTCCTCAATTTCGTCATCGGAATTAATTAGTTAATTCTTCCTGCACATATTGTTTCATGTTACATATTAATTTACTATAGTAAGTCAATATATCTACCAAAATTATCCTAATTGTACAATAATTATTTAACGCTTGCCAACACTGGGATGCTCAAAATCGTCGTATAATGGGTTACTTTAGTGAAGATTTCTGAGTTTTTAACGACGATTTTTGAGCACTTTAGTGCCGATTTTAAATAAAATTTCTTTTTTATCAAACAGAAAATTGTATTTTCTCATTTCTGATCAGTTCTACTTAAATCAAATCATCAAAATTAATCATATTTTAGCAAAGAATTTCAATTCTCAATTATTTAAAATATAACCTTTTCAATCACAAACGTCAAAATTTATCATTTTTATTTAAAACATAAAAGTTGGTTATAAATTAAATGAAATGAAAATACAAAGATAACATAAATTAAATGATTACATGAATGCTTACATTTGATAATACATATTTATTTTTTAACTTAAAATAAATTTAAATTAAATGTAAATGAGAATGGCTGCATATAACGCATCGGATCGTCGATCATAAGATCCTCGGTTCGAGCCTCACATCGACAATATTTCGAAATTAAATTCCGAAAATTTCCACCATACCCCTGTGGTTCCCCTCCTCTTTGAGGCCGTGATTTGACGGCTGGTAACCGTATTTCACGCTGAAAAACATATTTTAATACCTAGTTCTGCTTTGAGCAGAGTGCCTCACCCAGAAGTTGGTAAATGCGTGATTGTATATTTATATAAATTGACAAGAAAACTTGAGCATCTATAAACAAGTGTTAGACAAAGAAAGGTGGCCTTCTTTAAGCTAGCGTTCCAGTATTATTATATTTCAGTGACTGTTACATATATTTTGGACCTGATTACTGCTGAAACTATTTCACCAGAAATTTGAATTAATGAAATACATATCGTATATTAAATAATGTTAAAAACAGACAGGTCGACAAACTGATATGCGCTCTCAGCAGGAATACTCATTAATATGTGCTTGTACATGTAGTACATTATCAGTTAAAAGTTCATTACTACACACGATATTATTTTTGTGTCCAAGATCTACCTGTATTTAGTACATTTATTTAAACAATGGAAAAACGTTTGTAACATTTACATAAATTAAGGTGGAACTATCATGATTGTCCATCAAAAAAGTTAGTAAAACTAAACAAATATATCATATTTACAAACTTTTTATGGGATAAATAGCTCCGTGGTAACGTGTCGGACTGTGGATCGTGAGATCCTCAGTTCGAATCCCACTGCCGACAGTTACAAATTTAAATTTACCCCTGTGGTTCCCCCTCCACTAACAACTTTGGGGGCTATGACTTGACGGCTGGTAACCGCACTTCATACGCAAAAATATATCATCTACCGAGATCTGCGTAAGCAGTGTGCCACACCCTTAATGGGTAAAAGCCGTGGTGATATATTTATTTATTTATTTACAAACTTTTAAATTATAAAATATGATATGTCAGACAGATAACTTACATTTCAAAACCAATGCGTTTTTAAAATATTACCGCACTCTTTATTTGGTTGCAATGATTTTCAATATATTTCTATTATTTTAAAAACATTCCCGGCCTGTTACCATTTTCATTTGAAATTAATTACATTTGTATTTCAATAAACTATTTGAAGTCCTACCGTTACGTTATTGTTATCATAACTGCTAGCCGGGAAGTTATATACCAAATAACGCCCTAGGGCGTTATAAATTCGACGTTGTTGCTATTGGGTACAGAAACACAATTTCACAAACACAGATTGATATTGGCAGATAGAAATATTGAAATAAACAAATCGGTATCGTAAACAAATAAGAATATCGCGTTACCTAGTAACAGTGTTTGCAAGCAATAGAACTATAATATATGGTGTTTATGGTAGTTCCATCTTAATAGAGGCGTTAGGTATTAGATATAGAATTTGTTAATTATTGTTATATCTCGAATCTACCTTGTATATTATACCTATAGATAATTTACTCTTATTTTGTCAAATAATCGATATTCATTTGTTCTTTATAGTTATGTGCATCGTTTTATGAACAAATGAATGTGGACAATTTATTTTTATACTATTATTTTAATCACATTGTAATGTAACAGATATGCAAAATGATCTGAATGAGAAATGTAACAATTTTTATTATTTTGGTTTCTTAAAATATTGACACTGTGCCAAGAGCAAGAGCCACAAAAATGGTGGGGTTCGAACTTAGGATCTCCCATAACACGGAGCTGTTTATAATGCAATAAAATTAAAATAATACATTGTTTTATTGAACAAATTTGTATTTGCAAAAATAGCTCTTTTCACGACCGAGAGAGAAACTAAGTTTCTATAACACTGTTTTGGAAACTAGACATTCCACAACTAAAAATTATTATGGAATCACTAACATTCCATACGCTGCGTATGGAATATTTTCGACGAATCAGAGCCGCATAATAGCGCAATATATGAAGTATCTTGATTTAGCTGCTTTGGTTACGTCTGTTTATTTTAATTTGATTTATTTGAGTTTGACGTTT
The DNA here is from genome assembly GCA_963942605.1 of Poecilus cupreus. Lineage (NCBI taxonomy): Eukaryota > Metazoa > Arthropoda > Insecta > Coleoptera > Carabidae > Poecilus > Poecilus cupreus. Next base: position 19,812,385 of record OZ012719.1, read on the forward strand.
ACAACAGTTTTATATTTGTATTTTTTGTATGTTTCCAAAATCTTGTTATAGAAAGTAAAGTCTACAACATGTAACGGAATGGCATATCCCACGCTCGCAAACTGTAGCCCTCGCCTTCGGCTCGAACTACAAACTTTTTGCTCGCGTAGAATATGTGCCATTCCATTACTTGTTGTAGAATATTCTATTCTATGATACCAAAATCATGACAGAAACAGTCAATTTCATACCTACGGAAGCTTTGTGCACTTTATCTCCCGTCGTGAGGGAAAGTGCTCGAATTTGAAAAATAAACGTCTTTCGTCTGATAACCTAACTTTTAACGTGTCAGTTGTGTTGTTAAAATGTATTTTAGGCCCGAGCAAATCGTTTTTAGAAACATGTCGTGAAAAAAAATTGTATCTAATACGAGAGGGAAGCCCTTCTTTTACTCTCGCTCGAATTGCCTCATTCGCTACGTTCATAACTTTGAGCTCGAGTGGGGGAAAAGAAGCGCTTTCGTCTCTAGTTTGACAAATAACTATTTCTCGAAATGTTACCAAACAAAAATATTTGGAAATACTTATTTTACCGGTAAAAATGTTCCTTTAATATATATCTAACTTCTAACAAACACCTCACTTCATACAATGAGATCTGCTGTAAGCAGAGTGCCACACCCATACATGGAACAATGACATGATGGCCCGAACTATAAATGTCAATATAGTTTATTACTTCACCGCTAAATAATAATAAAAAAAAAAACGTACGAGTAGATCATTTTGCAAATTGAATATGTTATGAATTATGTACATATAGCTGTGATATGAATATTTTATTATAATATAAAACTGTTAAATAAATAATTTGTCTTTATAACCCAAAACCTTCTCCATGTTTCCTACTTCATCCGGCCTTCTAGAGTGAAGCTACCTTCAGGACGGTAAATTTACTATAAATTTAATATATTTTCTTCAATAAATAAATGTTAGGAAGAGACGTGACGTCACGAGTCGCGACGCTCTCCAGGGACCCACCTTCGAGTCGTGATCGCGTCCGTGAGCTGAGCTGTAAGTTGGAATCGATCCAGGACGATATCATCAAAAGTGTCTTTTAGGTTTTATTGCACTTGGAACGAGAAGTGCGCAAAGCGCATAATGATTATTGCTGTATTTACTTTAAAATATATAGTGTACCTATACAGGATGTTCAATTGAAGTGTGCCAGTATTGCTATTTCAAGAACTATAAAAAGGACTTTAGGATTAAGTAAGTAAGTTAGGTTATTCCAAAAACACAACTTTTAGTTTTCCGTTAATGCAGCATGATTGCTGTTGTTGAGATAAAGTCTTAGTTCGAATTGTAATAGTTATTTACATACCAAATGCGGGAACGCTTGGTTGAAATATTTATAATATTTACCGTATTCACTTGTAAATTTATTATATTTCTTATTTATATTGAGATAACTAATATTACATTTGTAGGTTATGTATTTTACAGCTGTCATATCGGGCAGATTTTATTACCAACATTGGTAACCAAATGCACTAAAGGCTATAGCCGGATAAGCATACAAAATCTGCCCCCAGTGATTTTTTAAAATCCATATAGCTGATCGATTTATAATTCAAAATAAACATTTTCCTGAAAATTTCAGCTTTTAAATCCAAAGAGTTACGACATAATTTAAGAATACGTCTTTCAGTGTTTGTTTTATTGGAACTATTCCACTGAATATTTATTAACAAGAATTTTTTTAATAAGAATAATTAATAAGGGACGTTAACACGTATTTTTTTTAGTTTAGTTTTAACCATTACTTTTTTTTTAAATTTAAAGTTTTTGTCTTTATTTTTAAATATGTTCCTTTATGGTGTCACTCACGATTTTTTCACTGAATACTTCTTTCTTATTCTTCTTTACTCAATAAAATTTTCAACTTGATCCATTTGGTGCAACATAGTCAAAAAATATAAAATTAATTTTACTATTACACTCCAATATTATTATTATTATTATATATTCAGTTGACACAAAAGTGTATAGAATTTGTCACATATAAAAAAGTATAAAACATAAAACTAACATAAAACAGTAGCAGTAAACATCATAATAACATATCATTAAAAACTCGTGAATATTGTAGTAAGCTTTTGATATTAATAGTAATTTATATAACAAGTACGCAAAATAGAGTTTTAGCGAATGAATCGATGTTTACGGGCGAGGCGCTAGCCGAGGCCGTAATATCAGATGAGTCCGCTAAAACTCTATTTGCGTATGTGTTACATACAATATTTTTTAGTTCAAGCTGTCCAAATTATTACAGTAGGTACGTAGGAAATTATTGCAAGTAAATACTAAAACAATTATGTACATATTTTGTAGTAGGTAGGCGATGGTGTAAGCATGGAAACCCATTTGTAAGTAATATGAATGAATAAATAAACTAAATCCGTTGCTAGGTGACCTTTAAAGGACTAGTTCGCTAAAACGGCATTTTGCGGCGTATAAATAGGTCGCAAAGTAACTATTTTGGAGAGCGTGTATTAAAAAAATGTTTTAATTGAACTTTTGAAAGTAGAAGGAGTATGATCTGGCAGTTTATTGAAAATTTTTAGTCCATAAATTTGAGGTGAATATTCAACTACATTTAATTTGTATTTAGGTATTGCATAATGATATTTATGACGTGTGTTATGGTCATGTATGTCTTTTTGTAATTCAAAATTATTTTTATTGTAGAAAATATATAAAAGTCACACCAAATATTAAGTAAAATCTCAGCACATTAACTCAAGAACATACCGTTGTTTCATTGATTAATCAACCAGATACGAATAAAAGCTCTGGCATTAGCCGATATTGTTGTGATTGTGGTAACGGTAGGCGCTCTGTCGTGAACTGCTCTTAAATTGCATTTATTATATACATATTATCTTTTAACGCTCGATATTTGGCGTTATTTAAAATGAAAATTTTTGCACTCTAGAGTGTAAATCTATTAAAGACGTCGGCTAAGTAGAATTTTGAATGAAACAATAAAAGACCGCATTGTAGGACTAGTGGAACAAACTGCATTCCGATTGCTCGCCAAGATAGATCGTTCGGACATTTACATTTATATTATAAAATGTGTTAATTAAAAATAATAATCAATTATATGATGACTAGATTTTTTTACGTGGCTAATAAATATTAGATCTATTTTAATGGAAATACGAATATATTTTTTTCTTTTAGCAGGGTTTTATTATTGTAATCAGTATCTTGTTGTAATCAGTGCATCTTTGTAATCAAGTATTAAGCGTCAGATTTTTGAGTACATCTCAATACATAATCTGAAAACATGATAAAAAATATATAGAAATAATCTCAGTGATAGAAAAGCAATTATAACATGATTTATAAACATGAATTCAAACGAATAATAAAAATATGACAATATGTTTGCAAATTTAATGCTCAGTAATAATATAACAAGAGAGTTGAAAATAATTTAACAGATCTTTCGAAAACTTGTTGCTATTGCCAAATGGCGACAAGTTTGAGAAAGATACTGGAGAATTATTTTCTAATTTATCGAGCTCTCGAGTTATATTTAATTAGATTATTTTTTGATTTCATCATCAGGCACAGCACTAAATCTATTTTTTTTGCTCATTTTTTACTTGTGTTGATGATAACTATCTGACATCTGTCAACAAAAACAAAAAAGCTACAGAGAATATTGCCGGGAATAATCACAAGAGCATTATTCTCAGTATAGACAGGATTAGTTAAAACGCAGACACGTGACATACAATGAAGCATTTCATTGGTTTAAAGAAACGTCAAAAAATAATCTATGAAATACCCCCCCCCCCAAAGCACAAATACCACTATAATTTTTTTTTTTATTATTGTAATCAGTACATTGTTGTAATCAATAAACACTGTTGTCATCAATACACTGTAGTAAATAATCGGGAGTTTATATGCTGTACACATTACATTTTTTTAAGTTTTCTTTATTTTGTATTTGTAAACCTGGTTTAACCAAAACACCGCTGTCAGCCATGATGGATCAATGGCGTAATATATTTATTTCAAGTTGAAAATTGTTTTCAGTTACAGCAGCAAGTTTGAGAAGCTCTGTTCCAAGTCTTCTTGCAGTGAGTGCAACCTGAACGGTGCTCCGGCGCTCTCCACGGACTCGTTGCGAATTAAGTGCTTTCTACAACACGGTTGGTTGACGGTTTTTTATTTGCTTTTCTAATTCGTTGCGAGTTTCGACGCTGTGGACACAGAAAGTGCGCCAAGTGCAGCTCAGGGAAAGTAACAGGTACATCGTGTAAGGGTTCGCCGGGATGTTGAGAAAGTAATGCAGAGAACTGTAGCATATTTGTTGTGGTTTCATTCGTGAATTATTACATATACGAACACTTATACATACATGTCATTGAGGATATTGTTACTATCCGACCTTTTTGTATATACAGGGTGTAACATAACTTAAATTAATTAAATTTAACCAGTGATAGACGAAAGCTACGCAATATTTCTTAATAACTTTGCAGTTTATGAGTTAAAATTGTTTAAAGTTACAAATTCGATTACCCGCCTATGTAACACATATGACAAAGTACTAACTACATTTCTGTTATTACGATAAATAATAGTTACTTATGTAAAAAGGCACTGAAGTTTAACTTTTTTATCACGAATATGGAATAAAATAAACCATGTGAGTGATAAAAAGGAACTTCAGTGCCAAGGTACATATTAAGTTTTATTTCAAATCTAAAATTAGAAAAAAACTATAAAAAAATTATTATATACCTAGGTTAAATTTATACATCTGTCAGTTGTCAATTGAAACTGACAGTCAGTGTTGCCAACCTCGAGAAGTGAAGTTATCGTAAATAACACTCAAAATTATGTGTTTTGTCCTCAATTTCGTCATTGGAATTAATTAGTTAATTCTTCTTGCAAATTTTGTTTCATGTTACGTATAAATTTACTATAGTACGTAAATATATCTACTAAAATTATCCTAATTGTACAATAATTATTTAACGGTTGCCAACACTAGGTTGCTCAAAATCGTAGTATAATAGGTTAGTTTAGTGACGATTTATGAGCTTTTAATGATGATTTTTGAGCACTTTAAAGTAACCCATCATACGATGATTTTGAGCAACGCAATGTTGGCAACCGTTAAATAATTATTGTACAAGTAGGATAATTTTGGCAGATATATTGACGTACTATAGTAAATTTGGACGTAACATGAAACAAAATTTTCAAGAAGAATTAACTAATTAATTCCAATGACGAAATTGAGGATAAAACACATAATTTTGAGTGTTATTTACGATAACTTCACTTCTCGAGGTTGGCATCACTGACTGTCAGTTTCAATTGACAACTGACAGATATATACACTTAATCTATACTGTAATTTTTTTACAGTTTTTTCGAATTTTAGATTTCAAATAAAACTTAATATGTACCTCGGCACTGAAGTTCCTTTTTATCACTCACATGGTTTATTATCCTCGCCAACTAAACTCCATATTCGTGATACAACATTGAACTTCAGTGCCTTGATACATAAATAACTATTTCCTTACTTGTTGTACAAATAGCTATTTTGTTTTTGTTTAATTTTCCCTGACCGTATTACAATATTACTTTTAATTTGCCTAATATATCGTAAAATACTAATATTTTGGTAATCAAATCGACTTTACCGAATGCATATTTATATTCTAAACATGTTTTGTATTTACACTTTGGCTGCAAAGTAAATGAGTAAAAATTTACAGCAATATGAAAAAAATTGTATTGAAATCCCTAAATTTCACATTTCAATTCTACGCCCGGTATATGTACGGGAGGTAAAAATGAAGATGAAATCAAATACCTTCCTTTGTTTCATGGTTACTTGAACATCAAGAAGTGTTAAGCTGTTGCCGATATATTTATCGACTTGACCTTGATCCGGCAGTTTTAATGAGCCTTATTACCATAATTGAATTATGGTATATTGTGTTACATGATACATAACACTGAACTTTGACCCGGGTGCTCCAAATCTACAAATTCAAATCCCATCGGAACCTTGACCTACACGTAAGATTACTATACTACGTTGCACGTAGGAAAATAGCAGATGGTAGGATCATGTTCTCAAGCTCATTATATTTTGGTAGCGTACATTTTAGGTTTAGGCCTATCTCAGTCAATAGCTGATTTAGAATAAATTTTGTTATATTCAAAAAAAAAAAGTGAAATAATAGCTGTATTCTTTTTGGAATGTTTATGCTCAACTCCAACTTTCGTCATCCGAATTAATTACTTAATTCTTCTTGCAAATTTTATTTCATGTAACGTCCAAATTTACTACAGCTCACAACGACTGAAATATGTTAAATATTTAAAGCTCTTTTTAAGCGTTTTTACTGCTATCTGAAAAAATTTATTGCTCCTACCATTATAGAGAAAATATAGTGAGCTAGCTTAAGAATCAAGCTAGCACACTGCAGAAAAAAACAAAAAATAAATGTTAAATATTAAATAGTTATTTACATTATACGTGCGGTAAGTGTAGTTTTACCGGCCGACATACCTTTTTACTATATTTATTTATATGTATTTTCCATAAATTTTCCTAATTGATATTTATAGTAAGCTGTGCATCAAGACGCTTTGAAAAACTGTGGAACGTGAAAATAATCAACAATTTGTATAAAGTGTCATAATCAAAAGTAGAAACACTAACTGAAAATATAAATTACGTTACGAGATATTTCAAGTTTTTGTGATGTGGTGTAACGAGAAGAAAGGCAACACTTTAACTGAAACACTTCCTCTTGACATACACTGCTCCAAGAAATTAACGCACCAAAAAGCAAAATTTATTTAATTTTAATATTTGGCAAAAATTACAAATTATAATCAATCCATTAACTGTTTACAATATTTAGCAATAGCTTTCGAATACAATTATAATATTTAACCCTTAAACACTAACAAAATTAAATGGAAACCAAAAATATAAAAATTCTTGGAAACATAATTTTTGAAAAAAATTCTTAATATTGGATATTTCTACCTGTACTTCGGATCACAGCCTGACAACGACTATTTATACTTAAAATAATCGGCCGTATGTCATTACCATCCAGACCATTCCATATTTCCACAAGTCGGCGCCCCACTTCCTCTAGGTTATTGGGTTGGTTTGGGTGATCTCTTAAGCGTCTACCAAGGAGGATGGATATCCCAGACATGTTCAATCGGGTTGAGGTCCGGACTTCGTGCTGGCCATGCTACGGTGTCGATTCCAAACTCCATAAGAAAATTTTGAACTATCCTGGCACTGTGAAGTCGAGCATTATCTTACATTAGCAAAAAATTTGGACTAATGTTGGGCGCAAATGGCACAACATGCTCTTCAAAAATGTCCCCTATATAACGTTCAGCATTAAAAATTCCATTATTTAATACCACTAAGTCCGTGCGAGCTGTCAAAGAAATTCCCCCCAGACCATTAGTGACCCTCTACCGAAAAAAGTGGTATTCATCATGTTGCATTGAGAATATCACCCATTTGGTCATCGATATACTCGAACACGTCTATCCCAATTATACAGACAAAATCTGCACTCATCTGTAAAGAGCATTCGTTCTCTATCGGCTTCTAACCAATTCACGTGATCCCGGACAAAATTTAACGGGTCTTCACGATGATCTATGGTCAAAACTGGACTTCGAGCAGAAATTCGGGGTACTAAATCAGCTTCCTTGAGACGTTTACGAAGAGTTTCAGTACTTATACGAACACCATCTACTCGTAGAAGCTAAGACTGCAAACTTCTGGCGGTTACAAACCTTTCTGTTAAGGCGGAAACTCTTAAGAAACGATCTTGGGCCAGGGTTATTGCACGATTTCGACTTTGTCCAAGTCTTCTGGAATAGCCACCAGTCTCCCTATACCTGTGTATCATTCGAGACACCGATGTATAGGACACGGCAAACCTCTGTTCTAGTCTGTGGTAGCTCCAACCTTCTTCCACCAATACTGCTGCTTGAGCACATACATTTTGTGTCAAATTTCATGTTTCGTGTTGCATGATGATCAATAAGGCAGAAAATGTAAAAAAATTTGACTGACAATCAACGCACTAAATCGAACCTTCAGTTAAATAAATTTGCTACATGCAACAAATTTATTATCTGTCTCTAAAAACTAACAAAGTGAAACAATGCAATGCAAATAAAATCGCATATACCGTGTACGAACATCATATGCAAGGTTCTTCCAAAATAAAATTAAGCGCTAGAAATATTATTTAAAATAATCGAGATTTTTTCATATTTATATGTGGTGCGTTAATTTCTTGGAGCAGTGTATTTCACAGAGCTGGTATCGCAAAATAAAAAATCTTTGTGGGCAATTTATTCAATTATGATTTGCAAAAACACAGATATTTCCCCATAGTTTACAATCATAAGTCTCGAAGTTTACTACTACATTAACATATATTGCAAACAATGAGCAAATAGTATCTGGGATGACCGATACAGCAAGAAGTATGTAAAATTAATAATAAAATTCAAATATTTTTACTTTGACTTATTCCTGTTACGATTTACGTATATTTTAATCTGCAAAATTCCAAAGTTTGTACTGCAAATCTCAACTGTTAATTATTAGTTCGGAAATTCTTCCTGTTTTCAATAATTTGCTATAAACTATAAAGCAAATTTTCATATAAATAAATAAATGTTTTATAGTAGTTTTTTCCTAATTTAGACAGTGTAAAAGCAGGATTAAACAAATTAACATAATTGATTTCCTTTTATTAATCTAATTAACATTTAACACATCACAAAATTAAAACACTATACAAATAATTGTAATGCGAAAATATTAACATATATTGTAGAAATAAACTCAACATTTAAAAACAAGACATTAAAATACAAAATAATAGTAAATCATCTCCGTACTTCGTTATTCGTGTTACCTGATTTTTGAGCAATGTTCTTCTAACGAGAGAGTCTGTAAAAAAAATAATTTACTTACATAATTTCATTCAATATTAAAAACTAAATTTTCAACGCACAGCCACTCGCCTAATACTCTTTAAAACAGGACAAAAAATAAACAAAAGTTTCGTTGACGAGATTTTTTAGGACATACATATTTGAGGTCCACTGAATACATTAAGCCCAATTTCTCAATGATGTCTATTAGGATGGATGGAAGGATGTCTGTGTGCGCAATATCTCACGAACGAGATACGATAAGTTAACTAAATTTAGAATTTATCAGTTTAATGAAAATAAGCAGAGCTGAGTTGATTTTGAATGAAATTTACTGGACAATAAGTTACATTTTCTTTTCCTAAATAGAATCAGCTGTAAAAAAAGTTTCAAATGAAAGAAAAGAATAATCAACGTTACTACAGGAAACTGAAACATTTTTCACATCTATATCATATAATTATGAAATATTAAAAATATGTGTCGTGTGAAATATTATAAAAGCAATATTTGTATAATTAGTTAAAAAGTTTAAAAGACCAGAAATTAATAAATATTTTAAAATAAAATCATTATTACAATAACAACAAAAAATTAAACATGTTTAACATCGTGAAAATAGTGAAATCGTATTATAGGGAGTCCAAAAACCCTAACCCATATAATGGGATCTTTCACCATTTTTTTAATGAAACTTTATCTAAATTGAAGACTATCTACACTTTTTAAAAGTCTTAATTGTTATTCATTAAGCTACAATGATTCTTTAAAGATGTTGTGACGTCATTGTAGAGGTGTTGGTGGATCTAAATAATTTAATTAATTTTCGTCACATAAATGTTCTATTTTATTGTAATAATAATAATAAAATAAGTAAAAAAACATATGACTACAATTATTAACAATCTGTACTGTTTTAGATGACGTCACAACATTTTTGAAAAATCATTGTGGCTTAATGAATAACAATTAAGACTTTTAAAAAGTGTAGATAGTCTTCAATATAAATAAAGTTTCATAAAAATAAAAAAAAAAATGGTGCAAGACCCCATTGTGCGAGGTAAAGACTCAAACAAATTAGATCAATCAAAGACGTGCACACCGAATTAATTTAGTAATTTAAAAACTTACCATAACTTATTCTGCTGGACAAAGCCTTTCTTTAGTCAACTCACTCCACCAAGTACGTTCCAGATGTTGAGGTGCTACACAATATGGCTTAGAATACGCGTTGTCGAATCTCTTCTTCCATGTTTCAACAAAATCCGCTATTTCACAATCGCACACAAATGGGTTCGAAATCAGTTTCAAACGTCCCAAGTTGGGCAAATCTTTAATCACTTTCGGATTAAATGTTCGTAATTGATTTAAGGTAAGATCAATAGAGTACAGTTCGGTTGACGCAGGAAACGCAGTTTCGTCGATGCGTTCAATTTTGTTAATGTAGAAAGAAGCAGATTTGAGCTTTTTAAGATTTTTAAAAAGTCCCGCTTGTAGTTCTGTTAATTGATTTTTATTCACATCTAATTCGGTTAGTTCCAAGTTGTGTTCGAAGGTGTCGTCGTCCAGTGATGAGATTGAATTGAAGGATAGGTCTAGGGTTTTTAAATCACGCAGGTTGGCAAAAAGCTTCCTAGGGATTTTTTCTATATGGTTTATTAATAAATTAAGAACAACTAGTTGAGTAAGATTTTCAAAAACATTTTCGGGTAAACTCGAGATGCCGTTGCCTAAGAGGTGTAAGTACTTCAGCGTGTTGGGTAAGTAAATATTTTCAATGTTGTTAAGTTGATTTTTTGACAAATCCAATTCCTCGATGTTGGGTAAATTTCGGAAAACATCAGTGGGTAACGTAGAAAGTTCATTACCATACAAATTAATATTTTTAAGATTTGTCGCTGGTGAAAACAAATTTTTCGGAATTACTTTCAGTTGGTTACGTTCAGCGTTGAAAACTTCAAGGTTCTCTAAATTTTTCAAAGTGTCTTCGTGCAGTTCTGTCAATCCATTGCTAGCAATGTTCAAGTGCTTCAGTTTGTTATTGTTGAAAAACATTCCAGGTTCCAACGCACTGATAGAATTATAGCTAATTTGTAGGTATTCGAGGTTAGACATACCTTCAAACGCATCTATGGATATGGTTTCTATTCCGCACTCATCGTATGAAATGTGAGTTATGTTTGTCAAGTCATACCCTGCGAAATGTTCTCTTGTCAAGTGTTGAATCCTTTCGTTGGTTTCTCTACACCCAGTTAGTTCGATGGCTGATGTTGAGAGCACAGACAGCAGTAGAGCTGCTGCGGTGAACTGAAGTCGTCGCATTGTTGAATACAATTGAAACTGGTTCATTTTGCAGACGGTTCAAGTTTATATACCTACCTAACTCTTGGGCTATCTTATTAACTGGATAAAGAATATTTGTTTCGGGTTTTCCGGAAATACTGGTATTTTCTGTGCGTGCAGTAAATTAATAGAAGACAAATGACTGCATTCCTGATTACTTTATTTTCACCTTAGAACATTCCAGTCGATTATATTAATTCACTTACAACATACAGAATGTTTCATAACTTCAAGTACATACGTTAATGGTATGTTGTTTGATATACTGATTACGAATCTAAAACAATTTTTTTTAATTCGAAAAATTAAGGGCTGTTTACCTAAAACATTTTTTGTAGTACTGCACTGGATTCGCTTTCCTATTAAACACAAACAATGAAGTAGGTAATCAACATTTTAAATTACATAATACTAGTAAAATAAACAAATAAAATATAATTATTTTTAATGAAACGATAATTATTAACATAACCATCCACCCAGTGGCAGTGGCAACGAAAAAATTTGGACTGGGAAACATGGAAAATAATTTTGCGATTAAAAAAAAATTCTTTTTGATTCGTAATCAGCATATCAAATAACATAACCATTAAAGTATGTACCTGAAGTTATGAAACACCCTGTATATTGGGAAGAGGCAACAGCCTATTATCAGAGGAATTTCCATGTCTTTTGACTAGACCCCAAAACATCGTAGTAACAGGTTTAAAATTTTTTAAAAAATATTAATAATTATTAAGACAACAAAATTAAAGGCTTATTGAATGACATAGGTTAGCAAAATTTATCAGTAACAATAAAACAAGTGACTAAAATAATCTTACAGTTTATTCATGTTTCTTCCAGAAATAATTGGAATTCACGTTTATTTTAATTATTTACCCTGAAAAAATATTTTAATTCGAATTAAATAATTTTCCGGACAATTAATTAGAACAATCATGTGACTACAATTATTTATAATCTCTACTGCTTGAGATCTACCAACATCTCTAGAAAATGACGTCACAACAATTTTTAAAAATCGTTGTGGCTCAATGAATAACAGTTAAGACATTTTAAAAGTGCAGATAGTCTTCAATTTAGATATCATTAAATTTTTTTAGGAAAATGGTGAAAGTCCCCATTATGGAAGGAACACCCAGAGTTCTGGTAATTAGATTCGTGCAAGCTACTAATCAAGGGTACGTACAGATCCGCTGGGGATCTTCTGACCACCGTATTGGACCGTATTTAACGGTAATGGGCCCATAAACCAATTTTTTAATTATTTTTTTTTATGAAACTTTATTAAAATATATGACGATCAGTGAAATCTCGATGTGAAAATTTCATATATTACCCGAGATATGATTTTTCAAAGTTTGTGTGACGTTTGTGTGACGTCACAGGTACTACTCCAGTGGCACTAAAACAACGATTTTGCATGATAGTAGATATTATATATTTTTTAATATAAAAATAATATTTTCATATTATAAGTCTTAATTTACAACTAAACTTAATATAAACTAAGACAAAATTCCTTTGACAACTTTAAAAGTATTTTACTTGATATTCGAGTAAATAACAACAAAAGTTTAAGAACAGTGGCGCTAGTAGTGATGTAACCTAACCTCAACACACAATTTTATTCAATAGAGTTTCAACACAGCACAATAGAACAGTAAAATTATGAAACAAGTAATAGAAGCCCAACAAATATAATCTTAAATACATGGCCGGCGAACATTGTCTGGATGATATGGAGCACTCCATACCTCAGAAAAGTCTAGGTGTGGAATCCCATACCTCAAAAAGTAAAAAAACAATTGTATTCAATGTCATTAGGTTTGAAGATTTAACACCCTTTTCATTTGAACCCTCTATATAATTATCGCCATTAAATGAGTATATTATGCCCCCCCCCCCCCCCTCAACACGTTTCACTATTACTCCATACCTCAGCAAAATTTACTTCGCCGGCCCTGCTTAAATACCAACAAACAAAAATATAAAATGACATTACGTAGTTCTATTTTAGCCCACAATAGGCGTAGGGCGCAGCGGCAGACGCGCGATTTGCAATTTTCATATTTCTGGCCAATAGCACAATGCAAGTACCTGTGACGTCAAAATATGTTCAATTCGTTATATCGCTTTATTGCAAAATATTTAAAAGAAAAAAACAATACTTTACTAGTAATTATTCCATAAGTGTTATACGATTTTGATATAAATTTATCTTATTTCGTTTATGGTTTATGCGCCCATTTCTATAGGTAAATAAATAAATAAATAAATAGATATTACTGCTAATTATGATTTTGTGAAATTAAATTTGAACTTAATATTCATTCCTTTATTTACTAAATAAGTGTGTCCAAGGAGAAACGACAGTATTTAAAAAAAAAATTACCTAGGAGGAATATCTACACATTATATTAAATTCTTAACTGTGATTGGTTGTCTCAAATATTTTATAGAGTACTTTTAGGAGGCGTGGCCTTTGTGGCGGGAGTCTCTCTAGAGTACTTGCGTCAAGGTCAAAAACTTAACGCGCGAACTTGTTCCTGGACAACCAGACAAAATTCTAACATAGCGTCTTATGAAATATTCATGATTACTTTTGTAAAATTATCTGTTATTCGTAATTCTACGTTGTTTTAAAAAAGAAAAACTTAAGGCGTTGATTAAGGTAAGTTCATAATTATACTGGTTACCTAAAATTCTCCTAAATATAAAGCAATTTTAAATTATCGTATTTTAAAAGTGTAGTATCGGAAATGTTGATGAAAATAATTTATAAAACTGTAATATTCTCATTATATTTTGTGTATTTTCTGATAGATAAGGAAATGCTTATTTATTTAACAATTAGTGAAAATCCATGTAGATGTCAGAAATTTAATAGTATTAGGAATTAACCTCAATTTGAAGAAAGTTTGAAGAAGTACTTTTTGCTTCCACTAATTAAATTGGACAACTTATTACCAAAATAAACCTATTCAAGTAATTTTCAAAACTCCAACCAATTTCAACAACCACAACAAATGAAAAGAGGATATCAAAAATCATTTTGGTCAAGTTCTTTAGTTACTAAACAGTTTTTAATCAGTTATCAAGGATTTCGTCAACTAATATTATAATTTTAACAAGACAAAGCATTGTAAGACTTGACAAGTATTATTATTTTATTTCTATAACTTTAAATTTTAAAATATATTAAATTATATTTCATTATTTAGATGAGTAAATTAAGTGAATATGCGAAAGCTTAATCGAGAGAATCAGTATTGATCCATATAGTATACATCAACTTACCAATACAATTAATGTGTTTCTAATATGAACAGTAGGATTGTTCGGAATATGCGGGATGCGTGTTTGTAAAACTCGATTTTATTATATATTATCCATTCATTTAATACTACACTTTCCGAATACGAAATAATAGTAATTTATGTAACAAGTACGCAAAATAGAGTTTTAGCGGATGAATCGATGTTCGAATATCAGATGAGTCCGCTAAAACTCAATTTGCGTATTTGTTACATACAATATTTTTTAGTTCAAGCTGTCCAAATGAATACAGTAGGTACGTAAGAAATTATTGCAAGTAAATACTAAAACAATTATGTACACATTTTGTAGTAGGTAGGCGATGGTGTAAGCATGGAAACCCATTTGTAAGTAATATGAACGAATAAATAAACTAAATCCGTTGCTAGGTGACTTTTAAAGGACTAGTTCGTTAAAACGGCATTTTGCGGCGTGTAAATAGTTCGCAAAGTAACTATTTTGGAGAGCGTGTACTAAAAAGTATATTTTGTGTTCAATATATTCCGTAAAACTTCTAGTTATAAGGATTAATGCAATCCGTAAATACTTTTTTGTACTCATACATTGAAATGTGTTATTTAGCGTTGCCTAAGCAACGTCCGAAATGTCCATTTCCCAGGTCTCTACCAGATAGACAACCGGGAAATTTCGACGAAAATATTCCTATTTCTAAAGCGTTTATTAATAAATTATATTTATAATAAAATAATATAGTATTTCAAACATTCTTTTACATAATATTAATATAAACAATGATGGAATAAGAATGAAATTGAATTTAAAAATAACAAATTTAGTGCATTTGGTTACCAATGTTGGCAATAAAATCTGCCCGATATGACAGCTGTAAAATACATAACATACAAATGTAATGTTATATATTAAACAAATTAATTTGTGTGTTTATATTTATAGTGCAACTTTAACAATTATCAAAATAACTACTTGAAGAACTTCATTTCTTTGTATAGTCTGTTATTAGTTTTATACTTTTCTTACAAAAAACATTGTACAAACCTCTTGCGTGAACTCGGTTCCCGGATTCGTTCTATGGCAAACACTCATCCGGGAACCAAGCGTTCCCGCATTTGGTTTGTAAATAACTTTTTCATTTAACTTAGATTCTCATCCCGGTAATCGTAACATTTTCATATTTTTACTCGCGAACAGAATAAAGCGAA
This sequence comes from Poecilus cupreus, assembly GCA_963942605.1. NCBI lineage: Eukaryota > Metazoa > Arthropoda > Insecta > Coleoptera > Carabidae > Poecilus > Poecilus cupreus. Next base: position 19,828,250 of record OZ012719.1, read on the forward strand.
CAACATAATGATAAGTGATGAAACTGTAGATGGCGCGATAGAGCAGTGAAGATCAGCGTTACTGTAAACGTCTTATTCTAATTGTGTTGACAACCATAATTTAATGAGTAATTTTTAAATGAACTTGTATTGTTGTAAAACATATTTAGTATTATTTTTGTGAAGTGTGAGTAGTAAATTCAGTAAGTTGAATTTCTGAAGTTCAGGCTTGTTCACTGGTGATCCGCGCTTCTATAATCATCTTTATCCTATGTTATCGAAAGCAATGAATTCACGAATATTTTTGTAATAAAGTTTCTATCTTGTTCTACAAGAGAAATATGATTTGAATGAAGTGTGCCAAGTATAAATCGAGTAAGATTAATGTTCAACATTGCGCGACAGAGCGCAGAGAATCGGCGCTTTTATAAACGTCGTCATCGTCATCTGATTTTGTTGAGAGCAATAATGTAATGAGTAAGTTTTTAATGATTTATTATTGTTTTAAAACAAGTTCAGTATTATTTTTGTGAAGTGTGTCTAGTAGAAAGTGAGTAAGATAAAATTTTTAAGTTGTACGTTTTTTTTTATTTTTCTCTATAATGGTAGGAGCAATTAATTTTTTCTGGTAGCAATAAAATAGCTTGAAAAGAGCTTTAAATATTTAACATATTTCAGTTGTTGTGAGCTAATGTTGTTGTGCTAGCTTAATAAAGGTATACAGTGTGTCCCATTGGTACGAATGCATTGGGATCTCGAGAACCGTAAGAGATACGAGGTTGGTTAAATTAGACGAAAGTTGCCTGATTAGTAGGGTAGTCTGTACATGTATTTGTTTTTACAATTGAATGCATAGATCCTAGATATGGGCTAAAATGTAAATTTTGCGATTTTCTTTTTTTGCTGATAACTTCGTTGTATAACATAATACAAGATTTTATCCAACACCTCTCAATAAATGCTATATTACTATGGCGATTTTAAAAAAGCAAAGTAACAGATTATCCACTAGTGGGTATAATTTTGAGGAAAGCCACTAGTGAGTATTTTTTTATTTATAACAATAGTAATAACACACAACACCTTGGTAACTACTTCGATTGACATTTTAATTTAAAAATTTAAAGCATATGTCACTGTCAAATAATATTTCTTTAATAAATTTTTCATTTAATAAGAAGTGTTGGATAAAACGTTATACTTCACACGTGGGCAAAGTGGAATTACCCACTCGATAAAATTATCACACTCAGCCTTCGGCTTCGTGAGCTAAGATTTCTCTCGTGGGTAATTCCTTACTTTGTCCACTTATAAAGTAAATAACTATTGGTTTGCACTTTCTTATGACACTTTTTAATAGTGAATTTGCAGAAGTTCTCAAATTTTTTTTATATCTAAACATTTACGAGTTACTGGTATCAACTTTTATTTTTCATATGGAGCAAAAAAAATCTCTATTAAATAATTTCATGGCTTACTATGACCTCCATATGAAAAAACGACTAACGAATAGCGACGTTAAAAGCACTCCGCTTCGCGTCGTGCTCTGAAACTCGTCGTACGTGCTTTAAAAGCTTACTTATACACTTGTATCATAATATACTATTATATTTGGATGAAAAAATACGGCCGATTACTGACGGAGAAGCTGTGACTTGTACCATGGAAGAATGCTCCATAGGTTCTACCGTGGTTGTTTCATTCTCTTTCATACTATTTATTAGCTTCGTTCTGTAAATATAATAATATTACTAGCATTGAACAATTTCCTAACTCTATATTTGTTTATGCTAGTTAACATTCCGTTTTGTCGTTCTATCATCTCTGGCCGAATAACCTTTCTTTTAAATATTGAAAGAAAGCTTTCAGAACTCATAATAAACAATAAATGGGTAACAGTTCAGTGAAATATTTATTAAAACAACGACGTTTCGACAGCAAAGTTCTGTCTCCTTCAGTTAAAAAATAAAACAGTTATTGTTTATTTAACCTTTTTTATTGAGGAAAACTACCAACTGGTAATTTTTTGGTTGAAACAGCATCAGGTTCTAATTTTTATCTCCCATTCTTTGCAAGATATTCTATTAAGTATGTACATGATAAAAATAAAGAAGATGATAGACATGCTTAATAAATCTGCAGGTTTGAAATGCTCAGAACACATTCACGTATTTTTCTATTTTTAATGCATGAACCCATGCATGTCGGACTTTGGGAAAATAATGTAAAGATATATTTACTAATAGAACTATTGCACTGTGCAACTTAAATTTACTCAGGTTTCTCATGAATTTCCTATGACTGTCAATGTAAACCTTGACTAGTTTTCCCGATTTGGGACCTTTTAAATTTCGCCACCAAATGTCAGCTACTTTGTTTTTTCTCGCCAACAGCTAATACAATTGAAATGTGACATACCGAGTCGGGGAAGTCGTCGTGGGCGTGCAGGTCCGCGTGGCTGCCGGCGTGCGAGCCCCCAGGACTGGAGTGGCGCCGCCCGCCGCCGCCGCTGCCATCGCACTCCGCCTCGTCGCTGTTGCTGCAGTACTCCTGTCCGTGCCACCCCATCACAATTACCACACAAGTCTTCCTACAGCCACCGTCGTCACGTCACGCCGAGGTTATGCCAGTTTTACTGTCATCATTATTCGTATTTTATACGAATTAAGTATCAACGGTTGTTAAACAAAACGATTTACGCATCACACTCACATGATTCCAACAAAAACATTTCCTAAATGTTATAGGAGTACTTATAATTAACACGCACCTGTCAATATACTGAAAGAACTGTCAAAATGAGATGTGTCTGCTGAATGATTGATGCAGACGCTGGCAACATCTACCGGCGCCAACTACAAGTACTTATCAAAAATTCCGCGCAATATTTCAAAGTTACAAATTGAAATATGAACTATTGGGCTTCCAAACTATCAAGAGATGGCGCTGATCACAAATCTCTAGCGGTACATGTCAGATTCATTTTCTATGGTCTTCTATGGCGAATGCGTTCTTTAGTTGTGGTATTTTGTGTTTTATTAGTGTATTTGGTAGATTTGATTAGATTTTCTTATTATTAATTATTGACTATAGTTATATTTACATTAGCCATTAGTTGTTTTGTAGTTTTTTATTGTAGGTAAGTAGTTATTAACTGTAACATTATTTTGTTTTAGATAGGTTATCATTTTTCTTTGTTGATGTTAGTTTGTAGTTGTATATATTTTCTAGAAGTATTTAATATTAATATTTTTGTAGTTATTTGTTATTGTTTTCAGTAGTTTTATTTTACTTTTAGTTTAAATAGTAGTACGGATTCATTTATTTGCTTAGTATATGTAAGTTCGCACGTTGCTCTTTATCTTCTAGAGGCATGGTAGAAGGCCAGCAAATAATAAATAGTGACCACATAATATTATATGGAAGTACATCAACAATATCATCGCAATTTTCAATGCTCTTTTCCATGCCTTTAATTTGTCACACTGTCACACATCATTGTGACACCCTTTTTTTGAGAATGAATGAAATCGAACTGTTCGACTTTTATTAGCAGAAGAACTGCAGAAATAAACAATGCAAAATTTTATGTTTTTATCAGGTTTTTTTGAGAAAACTTCATCTTAACCTCTAATCTACAAATTAAATGTAGTACTTATTTAAATAATACGTCAAAGATAAATGTAATACTTCCATTGAAATTCATCTATAGTCACTACTGTTGATATAAATTTAGAAAAAATAACAAATAAGATCAAATTCTTTAAATAAATAAAAATTCAAAATAAACGTCTAAAACATAATGTACCGCGAGACGTAGTTCAGAAATTTGCCGCTAGTTAGCGTATTTTAATATTGGAAGCCCAATAGAACAATGATTTCTACGATCACTACTGAAAATTACACTTTGTCCACACTAAACAAAGCATGGAAATGGGGTCTTTCACCATTTAAAAAAAAAAATTTTTATGAAACTTTATCTATATTGAAGACTATCTACACTTTTAAAAAGTCTTAATTGTTGTTCATTAAGCCACAATGATTTTTTAAAAAATGTTGTGACGTCTTAGTAGAGGTGTTGCTGGATCTAAAACAGTACATATTGTAAATAATTTTTGTTACATAAATGTTCTATTTCATTGTACTAATAATAATAAAATAAGTAAAAAAATATATGACTACAATTATTTACAATAAGGACTGTTTTAGATTCTGCAACACCTCTACTATGACGTCACAACATTTAAAAAAAATCATTGTGGCTTAATGAATAACAATTAAGACTTTTTAAAAGTGTAGATAGTCTTCTATATAGATAAAATTCATAAAAAAAAATGGTGAAAGACCCCATTGTATATTTCACACAGTCGTGTACCACGCAAGTGTGACCAACTTACTAATAATATAATATTGTACGATATTAATTGTCAAGTATACTTACATTTATATATCGAAATAATTAATAATTATTTCAGAGTTTATATAAATCTTCGTTTTCAATTTTGAGATTACAAACACTATTTCCCTCATAAAATGTAAGCCAATCAGAATTCTGACATTTCTGAATGTCGTCCAATCAACGTAGAATTACACGATAATTTTGCACTAGTGCAAATTACCAATGTGATTCTGACTTGCTGTCAAGTGAAGTTTTTAAATTTTGCTTTATTTTTTATGAGAGAAACAGGGTTTGGCTAACTTTTAATCAGGAAATAGTCCTTCGAATACCCCTCGTGCATGTAATTGTCGATAATTTGACATGCACTTGGGATATTATAATGAAAAAACAATATCAATTTTTTAATCAAATATGTCTTTAGTTTTTATATTACAATCTATAGACTTATAGTTAGTACCACTGCGCATAACTGCGCTTGCGACGCCTTCATGCTGTCATCATAAACGTCAAATAGTTTAAGTTTAAGATGTCATTTCTTGTTTCTGAAGAGTAGGAATTATTAGGTATTACTAAATCTTGACAAAAGTGTAATCGTAGAAAAAGTATAATGTGCAGATCGTGCAGAATGACCTATTTCACGCGTCGAGTGATGAAATTACACTTTCTGCACTTGTTACGCAATGTTTCCTATAAAACAACCAGCGCTTTTTTAGGCAAACTAATGGCATTAGAGAAAAATGTTATATACAAAAAATTACCAGAAAAAAAGAGTCCCATTTTAAACGATTAAATTAAATTAAACGATAGAATAAAATACTAACCTATATAAATTTTTAGTCCATTAGATAGAGAATCTTTTTCTGATTGTAACGATATAAATATGATATGATGTTGTATATCAATTATTTTGAGGAAAATGGTATGAAAAGTCAGAAATTATATACAATACGCAATAAGTTTCATTCATTATAACAGTATATTAAATAAAAATTTAATTAAAAATTTAAATAACAGGACCAAAAAAAAAAAAAAAAAACTAAAAAGTAAAAAAAAGTATATTATTATATGAGGGATTATAATAGTCATTTTTCACGAAGATGCAAATAATTCGAGTGAATAATGGCCATAATCCCGAATATAATACTGTACCTTTTCTACTCCTATAAATTAGAAAATCATTTTTGAAAATGATCGAAATTCGTTGAAAAACGTCAACATAAAAATACATAATGACAACTGACTACATATTAACTGTTAGGCGGCCGTTGCTTGGTGTTCCACACGTCTTTAAAATAACCGTGAATTATGGATTTCTGGCTCTGTAATTGGTCCAGAAGAGTGAATTATGAAATCATAATTCACTGTCGGATACATTTATACAAGAGTTACAAAAATGTGTTTGTTGGCTCTTTTATTTGATTTTAAGTACCTTAATAATATTTGGACCTCTTAAGAAGTATTTTCATTTTTGTTGTTGGGTGAGGGCAAACGTCGTTGACGGTTGTGTCTATTTTACGAATTTTTCAGAGTAAATTAATAAAGACTGAAGACTGAACGATTTAATATTGTTGTTTTGTCATTACTAGTATTAAAATTTCATACTGTAACGGACGCGGCACCGACAAGTTACGCCGCTGAGTAAATAGACGCAGCACCGACCTGTTTGAACCAGTGAGGCCATGCCACAATAGAGAAGATTCCAGACACTTCTAGAAACAAGGAACGTGATATACACAAGAGAAAAAAAAAACGCAGCACTTGAAAATGCACCAAAAATGGCTAAATTTCAGAGTGCCATAACTCGGTTGCATTTAGTTGAAACTGAATAATTCTTTGAGTTTTAGAAACTTTGAAATGTTCTCTTCAATGTGATGCTAGTCAAAATGATATCAATTCCATTACATCCCCTCCCACCCCCATATAGAAAATAGTTCCTGATGTCAAAAAATGTTCAACTTTGACAGCTCGATCGCAGTGTCAAAAAATCGAAGACTCAATTGGCAAACAGGGCAATAAAGTTGCTCCATTTTATGTCATGTGTCTGTGTTGTAACCAATCCTGTCATTATTATACTGATTATTTTTTGACGTTTCTTTAAACCAATGAAATGTTTTATTGTATGTCACGTGTCTGCGTTTTAATCAATCCTGTCATTATTATACTGAGAATAATGCTCTTGTGATTATTCCCGGCAATTTTCTCTGTAGCTTTTTTGTTTTTGTTGACAGATTTAGATGTCAGATAGTTATCATCAACACAAGTAAAAATGAGCATAAAATATAGATTTAGTGACGTGCCTGATGATGAAATCAAAAAATAATCTAATTAAATATAACTCGAGAGTTCGATAAATTAGAAAATAATTCTCCAGTATCTTTCTCAAACTTGTCGCCATTTGGCAATAGCCACTCAAACCCTAAGGCGCTTTCGTGGCTATTGCATGGCAACAAGTTTTCGAAAGATCTGTCAAATTATTTTCAATTTATTCTCACTCTCTTGTTATATTATTACTGAGAATAAAGCTCTAGTGATTATTCCCGGGAATATTCTCTGTAGCTTTTTTGTTTTTGTTGACAAATATCAGTTGTCCGATAGTTGTCATCAACACAAGTAAAAAATGAGCAAAAAGATAGATTTAATGTCGTACCTGATGATAAAATAATGTAAACTCGTGAGTTCAGTAAATTAGAAAATAATTCTCCTGCAACTTTCTCAAACTTGTTCCCGTTTGGCAACAAGTTTTCAAAAGATCTGTCAAATTATTTTCAATTTATTGCCACTCTCTTCTGCTGGGGCCGTATATCGGCAATAACGCGGCGAATATTAAATTCCATATCGTCCGTCGTCTCTGGTTTATCGGCGTAGACTAATGACTTCAAATATTCAAATTAGTTAAATCGCTAGATCTTAAAATACCAATCCACAGGTTCATTGCGCGATATTATGCACTCATCGAATGTGTGCCTCAATAAATCGAATGAGGCGCGCACTGTGTGACATGTTGCGACGTCTTGTTAAAACCACCGCTCTTCCACATTAATGGGGTGTGTCCCTTTTAAGGTACGAATGCATTGGGATCTCGAGAACCGTAAGAGCTACGTGGTTGGTTAAATTAGACGATAGTTGCCTCTTTAACTAGGGTAGCTTGAACATGTATTTGTTTTTACAATTGAATACATAGGTCACTAGATATTGGCTAAAATGTAAATTTTGCGATTTTCTTTTTTTGCTGATAACTTCGTTGTATAACATAATACGACACTTTTTAGCCATGGACCTTTTTAATAGAGATTTTTTTGTGCTTTACATCAATATTAAACAGTAATAATAAATTTTTATAATTAATAGAAAAATTAACGAAATTTGTTATTTATAATAAAATCTCTTACGGTACCCGAGATCCAAATTTGTACCTTAAATGGGACACACTGTATATGGATTTTTTCAAAATTGGAAACAAAAACAAACAATTTTAACATCTATAAGTCAAATAATTGTGAAGTCAAAAATATGTGTCGTTTGAAGTATTATAAAAGTAATATTTGCATTATTCATTAGTTAGTTTTAAAGACTAGATATTAATTAATATCTGTTTTAAAATAAATTCATAGTTTTAATAAGAAAAAAAAATTATCATGTTTAACATGTACAGAGTGATTGAAACAAGTCTTAACATATAGGAATAGTATATTCTACAATAAGTAATGGAATGGCACATATTCCACACGAGCAAAAAATTTGCAATCCGAGCCGAAGGCGAGGACTACGGTTTGCAAGTGTGGGATAGATGTCATTCCATTACTTATTGTAGAATATACTTTCTATAACACTGTTTTGGAAACTACGCATTCTACAACTGAAAATTGTTATGGAATCACTAACATTCCATACGCCGCGTATGGAATATTTTCGACGAATCAGAGCCGCGATATATGAAGTATCTTGATTCAGTTACTATGGTT